>CM076675.1:13843310-14443310 GCA_038501925.1 Xenopus petersii | reverse complement strand
ATTAAATCAAGCTTTTTAAATAACAAAGTCAAATTGTGGATTTCTTTGGTGTAGTTTTGTGTCCATGATTCATCTACAGCTAAGTCACCTTTTAAATTTACGATTCAAAGTCATATTTCTCGTTTTGTAATTTTTTTTTTGGATTTATATATTTGTGTTAATGTGTTAACTTTTTGTTAACACTATGGGGCCGATTCACTAAATTCGGGTGAAGGGTTAGAATAAAAAAAACTTAGAATTTCGAAGTTTTTTTGGGCTACTTCGACCATCGAATGGGCTACTTCGACCTTCGACTTCGAATCGAACGTTTCGAACTAAAAATCGTTCGACTATTCGACCATTCGATAGTCGAAGTACTGTCCCTTTAAAAAAAACTTCGACCCCCTACTTCGGCAGCTAAAAGCTACCGAAGTCAATGTTAGCCTATGGGGAAGGTCCCCATAGGCTTGCCTGTGATTTTTTGATCGAAGGATTTTCCTTCGATCGTTGGATTAAAATCCTTCGAATCGTTCGTTTCGAAGGATTTAATCGTTCGATCGAATGGAAAATCCTTCGATCGATCGATCGCAGGATTTGCGCAAAATCGTTCGACTTCGATATTCGAAGTCGTACGATTTTAGTTCACAGTCGAATATCGAGGGTTAATTAACCCTCGATATTCGACCCATAGTGAATCGGCCTCCCCATGTACTGAAGGTAACCATAAGGTGGCAGTATGAATTTTTATGTATATACTGCCGTAAGGAGCATGCTGGTTAGCCTTACAAAAGGTCAATGTAGACCTGGAACGTTGCTGTCCGGAATCGGTGAAAAAAAATCTGCAATAAAAGCATTTTTCCTTTACCAAAAATATTGGAGTTCAGGCCAGAATGTAAATCTTGCAGCCAAGGTAAGGGCAGATATTACAAATTTATTGGAAATGTATTTGCCAATTAATTTTGAGCCACATGTATCTACAATACACTCCTGTTACCTGATCTTTGAAGGGAACTTACAATATTACTCATTCTTTCAAGATTTGCAGTAGCGCAAGCATTCTTTATTCCGTTTTCTGGTTGTTCAAGGTCGATACATTTTGTCCAGGCCTTATCTTGACTTCAAAATGACAGGCTACCAGTCTAAGTTCCAATAGCCATTTTGAGATAGAATGTACCCACACTTGTTTGTAACTAGTCTGACTCTCCCAAACATGTGACAGTGGGACTTGTGCAAATTCAGAAGGTTTCTAAGTTTGTTCTGAAAGTACAGAATTCTAGACTTTCATTCCAGCTGTTTAGATTAAGAGCTGATCAGGGTTAGATGCAAACAACAGGCTCCTTTCATATGGCTTAGAACATAGGTTGCATTTGGACAAGGTTCCAGAAACAACTTTAGCTGACTTACTGTGTTGTCTTCTAAAAAGATGTTAATGCACTAATCTTTGATTCACTCCATACTTTTACTGTAAAATGCTGCAGGTTCGGATATTGTGCACCAGGAATCCACAAGAGGGCACTGTTATGTTATTGGTTGATTGTAACAGTAACAATTTACTGTCCTTTAACAGTGATCCCCCCAAGAGGTTACTCACCCCATTTACTGTATGTTGGACTTCTTGAGTTGGCTTGTTTTACAATTCCTTTATTGGAATTATTTCAATCCCTAGCTTGTAGGACATTTCTGGAGGCAAATATACAAGAGTATACCGTCAGGAAGACTGCTGGCACTTTTTGATGGCATCCCAACTTCCTGTAGTTGTATATGGCTCTCAGGTACAGAAGCTTGGGGACGTCTAGGTCTAGGCAGATTTATTAAGGTTCGAATGGTAAATACGGTAAATATTTGAATTTTCGGGTCGGGACTATTCGATCAAATATTAGACCTCAAGTGTTTTCATAAATAACCTCCCATTCAAGCTGTGAGTGCATTAGAATTTATTAGAATAAAAAAATTCACATTAATTCGAAATTCGACCTTTGATAAATAACGTCCTGAATAAGCTGAGGATTCATGGTTACACTGGGGGTTTTAATTGGTAAAAGTGCCTAGATTGCTACTCTGCGCTCCATAATGCACTAAAACACAGTAGTTCATGTCCTTCTGGAGTGTCTGCAGCTCCCCATCAGCTGTGTACCTGGCAACATGGCAAATAAATAATGTAAAACAACTGAAGTGCAGCTGCGGTGAGTTCAAAACACCTTGCACAGCTACTTTTGCAAATGTGGAATATTGGAAGGAAGGCTTCTCAGGATAATGTGACTACAGAAGATTTGCTCTCCCCTCTGCTACAGCTAAAGGGAGAAGTGTCTGTTAATTGGTATTTCCCATTGTCAGCTAAATACAGAGAGAGCAAAAGCATTGATTGTTAAGTCAATTTCACCCTTTCCCATCTGAGTGCCTGTTAGCCCTCAACATACAGTGTAGAAGATCACAACTGCAATATTTCCAATTGCAATACTTATATATAATAAGTCTTAATAAAAAAAATGTATTTATTTGTTTGCATTTAGCATGCACTGAGTTTACTTTATTGGGATTCGGCCAAATCCCAAACCTAATATGTATAATTCAAATCATGGTAAGGAAGGGTAATCACATGATTTTAAGACTTCAGTTCAGTCGGGCTTGAATTTTGATGAATTTTTTTAGAGCTTTTATCTCAACCCTATAACAAGACACATATTAGACCACATGCTGTATGGCTAAGGGCAGGACTACACGAACGATTCCGGGGCGATCCGACTGATACAGGCAGACAGTTGCAGGCCATAATACAGGATAGAACAAGAGACAAGAAAAGTAACCCTTCACCGACAAGTTGCATGCTACAAAAAAAAGGTAAGAGATAGAATTGTCGAATGGTGTTGCAGCATTGATCTGACGCGACTCGACTGTCGGATGCAGACGCAGCGATAATTCTATCTCTTACCTTATTTTTGTTGCATGTGTTTTGTCGCAGCACGTTGGATCACCCCGGAATCGTTCGCGTAGTCTACCCTAAATTGTAGTTAATGTCAATACCTGCTACGTGGCTGGCCCGATACCCGTGGGATCGGGTCGAGCTCTTCTTCCTGCTCTCCCCGCCTGCCACCTTGCACTGGCAGCTTCCGACTTGTGGCTTCCGTTTTTATAGACACGCGCCTGCACGGCCCGCCCCTTTTGTGATGTCATCGGCGGCGCGGGTCTATATAAGGAACCCGGAAGTCGGGTGCAGGCTGAAGGAGGGCGGGTTAGGGACTAAATTATCAGTAAAGATGGTGACAATGTTTCCTTTCTCATTTGTAGGTTCATATGCAATTTTAATCTCCCCTTTATTTTAGAGGCCTGCAGCATACAGTCACCAGCAATACTTTTATGACATTGTATTCATCCAAAATACAATATGGGCCATTTCCATATGCAGTGCAGTGGGCAAAGTGCTATTTGTGCTTAATTTCAGTGTGCATCTTAAGTTAGTTCTGCCATGGGGAAAATAATATTAGCATGCACATTTTTTTTGGCACATGTCTGCTGTAGGTTTAATTAGGGATGTAGCGAACGTCGGAAAAAAAGTTCGCGAACATATTCGCGAACTTGCGCAAAAATGCGAGCGGTTCGCGAACGGTTCGCGAACCCCATAGACTTCAATGGGAAGGCGAACTTTAACATCTAAAAAAGACATTTCTGGCCAGAAAAATGATTTTAAAGTTGTTTAAAGGGTGCAACGACCTGGACAGTGGCATGCCAGAGGGGGATCAAGGGCAAAAATGTATCTGAAAAATCTGCCTGTGTGTGCTTGGAAGAGATAGTGTAGGGGGAGAGCTGTTAGTGATTTCAGGGACAGATGATAGTAAGTTTGCTGGCTAGTAATCTGCTTGATACTGCTCTGTATTGGAGGGACAGAAGTCTGCAGGGATTTGAGGGACATTTTAGCTTAGGTAGCTTTGCTGGCTAGTAATCTACTGTTCTCTTTAAACAACTGCCATACGTTGCCCTTGTAGGCATTGTTTGCCCAGTTTTTTTGGACGCAGCCACTGAAGCACAGTTGCCAGAAAAAATATGCCATATAAATGCTGAAAATAGTCATTTTTCGCCATACGTTGACCTTGTAGACATTGTTTGCCCAGTTTTTTTTGGACGCAGCCACTGAAGCACAGTTGCCAGAAAAAATATGCCATATAAATGCTGAAAATAGTAATTTTTCGCCATACGTTGACCTTGTAGACATTGTTTGCCCAGTTTTTTTGGACGCAGCCACTGAAGCACAGTTGCCAGAAAAAATATGCCATATAAATGCTGAAAATAGTCATTTTTTGCCATATACGTTGAGTCAACGTATGGCAAAAAATGACTATTTTCAGCATTTATGTGGCATATTTTTTCTGGCCTCTGTGCTTCAGTGGCTGCGGCCAAAAAAACTGGGCAAACAATGCCTACAAGGTCAACGTCGTTGACCTTGTAGGCATTGTTTGCCCAGTTTTTTTGGCCGCAGCCACTGAAGCACAGAGGCCAGAAAAAATATGCCATATAAATGCTGAAAATAGTCATTTTTTTGGTCGCAGCCACTGAAGCACAGTTGCCAGAAAAATTATGCCATATAAATGCTGAAAATATAAATTTTTTTGGTTGCAGCCACTGAAGCACAGAGGCCAGAAAAATTATGCCATATAAATGCAGAAAATATGCATTTTTTTGGTCGCAGCCACTGAAGCACAGTTGACAGAAAAATTATGCCATATAAATGCTGAAAATATAAATTTTTTTGGTTGCAGCCACTGAAGCACAGAGGCCAGAAAAATTATGCCATATAAATGGAGAAAATATGCATTTTTTTGGTTGCAGCCACTGAAGCACAGAGGCTAGAAAAATTATGCCATATAAATGGAGAAAATATGCATTTTTTTGGTTGCAGCCACTGAAGCACAGAGGCTAGAAAAATTATGCCATATAAATGCAGAAAATATGCATTTTTTTGGTTGCAGCCACTGAAGCACAGAGGCCAGAAAAATTATGCCATATAAATGCAGAAAATATGCATTTTTTTGGTTGCAGCCACTGAAGCACAGAGGCTAGAAAAATTATGCCATATAAATGGACAAAATATGCATTTTTTTGGTTGCAGCCACTGAAGCACAGAGGCCAGAAAAATTATGCCATATAAATGCAGAAAATATGCATTTTTTTGGTTGCAGCCACTGAAGCACAGAGGCTAGAAAAATTATGCCATATAAATGGACAAAATATGCATTTTTTTGGTTGCAGCCACTGAAGCACAGAGGCCAGAAAAATTATGCCATATAAATGCAGAAAATATGCATTTTTTTGGTTGCAGCCACTGAAGCACAGAGGCCAGAAAAATTATGCCATATAAATGCAGAAAATATGCATTTTTTTGGACGCAGCCACTGAAGCACAGTTGCCAGAAAAAATATGCCATATAAATGCTGAAAATAGTAATTTTTCGCCATACGTTGACCTTGTAGACATTGTTTGCCCTGTTTTTTTGGACGCAGCCACTGAAGCACAGAGGCCAGAAAAAATTAAACCAGTAGGGTTTGCACCCTAGTTTGTAACGGTGGCGGAGGGAGGAGGACGCTAAAGGACAGCTGTGTGTGGAGTCATGAGGCTTGAAGAGAAGGACAGCTGCATAGAAGTCAGAACAAGTCTTCCGGCGTGCAGTAACCCTCCGAGATCCACCCCTCATTCATTTTAATAAAGGTCAGGTAATCGACACTTTTGTGACCTAGGCGAGTTCTCTTCTCAGTTACAATCCCTCCTGCTGCACTGAAGGTCCTTTCTGAGAGCACACTTGAGGCTGGGCAAGACAAGAGGTTCATGGCAAATTGTGACAGCTCTGGCCACAGATCAAGCCTGCGCACCCAGTAGTCCAGGGGTTCATCGCTCCTCAGAGTGTCGATATCTGCAGTTAATGCCAGGTAGTCTGCTACCTGCCGGTCGAGGCGTTCTTTGAGGGTGGATCCAGAAGGGTTGTGGCGCTGCCTTGGACAGAAAAACATTTGCATGTCTGATGTTACAGACCGGCCAAAGGGCTTTGTCCTTGCAGGTGTGCTCGTGGCAGGATTACTGGCACCTCTGCCCCTGGAATGTTGATGAGTTCCTGAAGTGACATCACCCTTAAAAGCATTGTACAACATGTTTTGCAGGCTGGTTTGTAAATGCCGCATCTTTTCGGACTTGTGGTATGTTGGTAACATTTCTGCCACTTTATGCTTGTACCGAGGGTCTAGTAGCGTTGCGACCCAGTACAGGTCCTTCTCCTTAAGCCTCTTGATACGGGGGTCCTTCAACAGGCATGCCAGCATGAAAGACCCCATTCTCACAAGGTTGGATGCAGAGCTATCCATCTCCGCTTCCTCATTATCAAGGACTGCATCATCCACGGTCTCCTCCCCCCAGCCACGTACAAGACCAGGGGTCCCCAAAAGGTCACCACTAGCCCCCTGGGAAGCCTGCTCCTGTTGGTCCTCCTCCTCCTCCTCCACAAAGCCACCTTCCTCCTCTGACTCCACTTCTGGCACCTCTCCCTGCGTTGCAGCAGGTGCCTGGGTTCGTTCTGGTGATTGCGACCATAAATCGTGCGCTTCCAGCTCCTCGTCACGCTGGTCTACAGCCTCATCTGTCACTCGTCGCACGGCACGCTCCAGGAAGAAAGCGAAGGGTATTAGGTCGCTGATGGTGCCTTCGGTGCGACTGACCATATTTGTCACCTCTTCAAAAGGTCGCATGAGCCTGCAGGCATCGCGCATAAGCACCCAGTAACGGGGGAAAAAAATCCCCAGCTCTGCAGATCCAGTCCTACCACCCAGTTCAAAAAGGTACTCGTTGACGGCCCTTTGTTGTTGCAGCAGACGTTCCAACATAAGGAGCGTTGAATTCCAGCGAGTCTGGCTGTCAGAAATCAAACGCCTGACTGGCATGTTGTAGCGCTGCTGAATGTCAGCAAGGCGTGCCATGGCTGTGTAGGAACGTCTGAAATGGGCCGACACCTTTCTGGACTGGGTGAGAACGTCCTGGAATCCTGGGTACTTGGAGACAAAACGTTGGACTATTAAATTTAACACATGTGCCATGCAGGGCACATGTGTTAAATTTCCCAGTCTCAACGCTGCCAACAGATTGCTTCCATTGTCACACACCACTTTTCCGATCTGCAGTTGGTGTGGGGTCAGCCACCGATCGGCCTGTGACTGCAGAGATGACAGGAGTACAGATCCGGTATGGTTTTTGCTTTCCAGGCACGTCATCCCCAAGACAGCGTGACAACGGCGTACCTGGCACGTCGAATAGCCTAGGGGGAGCTGGGGGTGCACAGGTGTGGAGGAGGAGAAGGAGGACCCAGCAGCAGAGTAAGAAGAAGAAGAGGAAGAAGACGAGGTAGAGAGCGATGGAGGAGTAGAGGTGGTGGCAGAACCGCGTGCAATCCGTGGCGGTGACACCAACTCCACTGTTGTTGTTGTTGTTGAGCTACCCATTCCCTGCTTCCCATTCCCAGCCATTACCAAGTTCACCCAGTGGGCAGTGTAGGTGACATACCTGCCCTGACCATGCTTGGAGGACCATGCGTCAGTAGTCATATGGACCTTTGGCCCAACACTAAGTGACAGAGATGCGGTAACTTGGCTCTGCACATGTTGGTACAGGTGTGGTATTCCCTTTTTAGAAAAAAAATTGCGGCTGGGTACCTTCCACTGCGGTGTCCCAATTGCTACAAATTTGCGGAAGGCCTCAGAGTCCACCAGCTGGTATGGTAAAAGCTGGCGGGCTAAGAGTGCAGACAAGCCAGCTGTCAGACGCCGGGCAAGGGGGTGACAGTCAGACATTGGCTTCTTACGCTCAAACATGGCCTTCACAGAAACTTGGCTGGTGGCAGATGACTGGGAATGGGAACAGGTGGTCAAGGTGGAAGGCGGAGTGGAGGGTGGTTCAGATGGGTCAAGGAGAGCAGAGGTAGAGCAGTAAGATGCTGGACCAGAAGGAGTGTGGCTTTTAGTTTGCCTGTTGCCTTTGAGGTGTTGCTCCCAAAGTGCTTTGTGCTTGCCGCTCATGTGCCTTCGCATAGAAGTTGTACCTATGTGGCTGTTGGGCTTACCAAGGCTCAGTTTCTGACTGCACTCATTGCAAATTACAATGCTTTTGTCAGAGGCACACACATTAAAAAAATGCCACACTGCTGACTTTTTGGAAGTCTGCGATCTGGCGGTAACAGTAGAAGTTGGCGGCATTGGCGGCAATGGCGGGTGCGTTGGCCGGCTGAACACAGGTGCCGATACATGTTGTTGCCCTACTGATCCCTGCGGGCTGGCCTCCCTGCTTCTTCTAAGTCTTATTCT
Organism: Xenopus petersii; assembly: GCA_038501925.1. Taxonomy (NCBI): domain Eukaryota; kingdom Metazoa; phylum Chordata; class Amphibia; order Anura; family Pipidae; genus Xenopus; species Xenopus petersii. Next base: position 14,435,001 of record CM076675.1, on the reverse strand, counting down.
CCTACTGCCTCTCTGACTCTCCGTCTCTCCATCTGAACTACCCTCCTCTTGCTCTCTTCTACTAGGCACCCACAAAACATCAATCTCCTCATCATCATTCTCCTCAGATGCATCAATTTCTTCTGACACATCACAGAAGGAAGCAGCAGCGGGGACCTCCTCCTCCTCCTCATCACTCATCATTATGTCCATCTCTGTCGTGTTCTCTGCCAGAATTAAATCTGGTGTAACGTCCTCATCTCCTTCATCTTCTTCTGCCAATAATGGTTGCGCATTACTCAGTTCAAGAAACTCATGGGAAAATAACTCCTCTGACTCCAGTGAAGAAGGGGCACCGGTGGTGGAGGAAGTGTTACGTGGGGTGGCCATAGCAGTGGAGGATGAGGAGGATGTTGTGGTAAAGTTAGAAACGGTAGAGGATGGGGTGTGCTGTGTAAGCCAGTCAACTACCTCTTCAGCATTTTGGGAGTTCAGGGTCATTGGCTTTTTAAAACTGGGCAATTTGCTAGGGCCACAGGATTGCATAGCAGCACGGCCCCTAGCACGGCCTCTGCGTGGCGGCCTGCCTTTGCCTGGCATTATTTTTAAAAAAACAACAACAACAAAAACTCAGTTGGTTTTTCTGGAAACGATAATACACACAGCTAGATGGCAGTTTGAAGAAAACAGTGTGCAAATAATGCCTACAAGATCAACGTATACACTACTACAGCGGTGGATACGGATTACGTAAAATATATGAATGCTGCTTGAAAAAAAGTAACTCAAGTGGTTTTTCTAGAGACGATAATATTATCAATATTTAGACAAAATGTGAACAAGCTCACACAGCTAGATGGCGGTTTGAAGAAAACACTGTGCAAATAATGCCTACAAGGTCAACGTATACACAGCGGTGGATACGGATTACGTAAAATATAAGAATGCTGCTTGAAAAAAAGTCACTCCGGTGTTTTTTCTGGAGACGGTAATATTATGGATATTTAGACAGAATGTGAACACGGGCACACAGCTAGATAGCAGTTGGTTGAATAACACACTGGGCAAAAAATGCCTACAGGGCAAATAATGCCTACAAGGTCAACGTATACACAGCGGTGGATACGGATTACGTAAAATATAAGAATGCTGCTTGAAAAAAAGTCACTCCGGTGTTTTTTCTGGAGACGGTAATATTATGGATATTTAGACAGAATGTGAACACGGGCACACAGCTAGATAGCAGTTGGTTGAATAACACACTGGGCAAAAAATGCCTACAGGGCAAATAATGCCTACAAGGTCAACGTATACACAGCGGTGGATACGGATTACGTAAAATATAAGAATGCTGCTTGAAAAAAAGTCACTCCGGTGTTTTTTCTGGAGACGGTAATATTATGGATATTTAGACAGAATGTGAACACGGGCACACAGCTAGATAGCAGTTGGTTGAATAACACACTGGGCAAAAAATGCCTACAGGGCAAATAATGCCTACAAGGTCAACGTATACACAGCGGTGGATACGGATTACGTAAAATATAAGAATGCTGCTTGAAAAAAAGTCACTCCGGTGTTTTTTCTGGAGATGGTAATATTATGGATATTTAGACAGAATGTGAACACGGGCACACAGCTAGATAGCAGTTGGTTGAATAACACACTGGGCAAAAAATGCCTACAGGGCAAATAATGCCTACAAGGTCAACGTATACACAGCGGTGGATACGGATTACGTAAAATATAAGAATGCTGCTTGAAAAAAAGTCACTCCGGTGTTTTTTCTGGAGACGGTAATATTATGGATATTTAGACAGAATGTGAACACGGGCACACAGCTAGATAGCAGTTGGTTGAATAACACACTGGGCAAAAAATGCCTACAGGGCAAATAATGCCTAAAAGGTCAACTTATACACTACTACAGCGATGGATACGGATTACGTAAAATTTATTATGGCTGCTTGAAAAAAGTCACTCCGGTGTTTTTTCTGGAGACGGTAATATTATGGATATTTAGACAGAATGTGAACACGGTCACACAGCTAGATAGCAGTTGGTTGAATAACACACTGGGCAAAAAATGCCTACAGGGCAAATAATGCCTAAAAGGTCAACTTATACACTACTACAGCGGTAGTAAAATAAAAAAAAGTTAAATAAAAAAAGAATGAATATTAAAAAAAAAAAAATTAAAGTTGGTGCTGCTGAACTACTAGGAGCAGCAGATTAGCACACCAGTCCCACTCCCCAACACTGCTAGACTAATAGCACTGGGCTCTTATAGTAGTAGTAGTAGTAGTAGTAGTAGTAGTAGTAGTAAAACAACAAAAAAATAAATAAAAGCAGTCCTTACAAGGACTATTGCTATTGCAGCAGTCAGCAGATGAGATCAGAAGCAGGACAGCTGCCCACTGCAGCTACATACAGAGCACTGCAGTAGAAGGTAGATTACTAGCCAGCAAAGCTACCTAAGCTTAAATGTCCCTCAAACCCCTGCAGACTTCTGTCCCTCCAATAACAGAGCAGTATCAAAACGATTACTAGCCAGCAAACTTTCAACTGTCCCTGAAATCACTAACAGGCAGCAGCTCTCTCCCTACACTATCTCTTCAGCACACACAGGCAGAGTGAAAAAAAGCTGCAGGGCTTCGGTTTTTATAGGGAAGGGGAGTGGTCCAGGGGAGAGCTTCCTGATTGGCTGCCATGTACCTGCTGGTCTGGGGTGAGAGGGCAAAAAAAAGCGCCAACAATGGCGAACCCAAAATGGCGAACGTCGCGCGACGTTCGCGAACTTCCGGCGAGCGCGAACACCCGATGTTCGCGCGAACAAGTTCGCCGGCGAACAGTTCGCGCCATCTCTAGGTTTAATGCAACCTGCTGTTAAAACCCACATTCAGGGTGGCTTTAGATCCAGGGTCACTTCATCAGTAGATACACTTGAGCGTGATTCAGCAGAAGAGACAGGTCGGACGCATTGTTGCAACTGTACAGAAGTGCCAGGTGCAAGTAGCATTAATGATTGGCTGCAACATTTGTGTGTGCTCAAATACATATGCAGCTGCATACATAAATGACTCTTAGGGGGCAATTTATTAAAACTCAATTTTTTCCCATTATATTAATAATAAAAATTTGACTCCCAACCATGATCTGGTTTAATTTACTAAAAATTAAGTTAAAAAATTGTCTGTACAGGAAAAGTCTCAACAAAAATGTGCGACAATTTGAATTTTGAGACTTTTTCTAATTGTCGGCCAAAAATTAGAATCAAAAAGTGTAGCACTCTACAGGTCTTAAAAAAATAATGTAACACATTTATTTAATTACAGTAATGTTTAACAGCAGGAAAAGCGTTGGGGGTAAACAGAAATGACTGTTCCCATTTTCAAACCTCACCAAGATTTATTTGCTACTACTTTTTGTGAACAGCTAGGGAAGCCAGGGCTGTTCTCGGGTAGTGGGTATGGGTGGCCACTCCAGTCACAAAATTAAAACAGTCAGTGCCTTTAAGAATATATTTCTATTTGATCTTGGCCTTTAAAAGTAAATCATTTTCAGGATATCTATCTTCAGCCTTGGTCCTGAAAGAATATAGATTCACTCAGTGCCAATATATAATTGGCTAGCACAACTGAGCCAATCGGATCAATGACATGCAAACTTAAAGTGCATGTAAAGGCAAAAAAATATAATCCAATTTTACTTTCTTTAATGAAAAAGAAACTTATCTCCAATATACTTTAGTTAAAAAATGTTTCCTGTTTTATAATAAACCTGACTGTATGCAGTGAAATTCTCCCTTCATTTACTGCTGTGGATAGGAATTGTCAGACGGTCCCTAACTGTTCTGCAGGGAAACAATCAGCCCCCACCTTACTTCCAGCCACACAGAACTCAGCAGCTTTGTTTGTTTCCCTGTAGAGCAGTCGGCGTCTGTGTAGAGATTTGTATTGTATTTTATTTTTGCCTTTACATCCCCTTTACTGTTTCCAACTCCAGCTGCAGGGACAAAGATCATGGAGCCAGATTTAAACAAATGAACTGGGATTCTATTAGGATTCTATTATTTTGCTGCAGCCACTGGTTCTGCAGAGTTGGAGAAAGTTTGTATTAAACAATACAAAACTATAAAATCCTCATTAGATTACATGACAACACAGGACCCAGTGCAGTCTGTATATTCTGATTATTAATCAGTCTTGCTGTATCGGCTTCTACAGATATTGTTTGACTTGTGCTGTTTTGATTATTTATGATGATCCCTAAACAGCCCAGACTGAGCATGTGCACAGTCTTGGTCTTGCAAAGATGTTTAACAAAGTTACAAGATGGTGACCCCCTGTGGCCAACTTTGAAAGCAAAAATCATTTGTTTGATTAGGCTTGTGGCGCAGTAAGTTCATGTTCATGTTTATGTTTAGTATACAAAATACAGCATTTCCATCCTTATTTTTTTTATTTTAGACTTTACTTCCCCTTTAAGGGGCTTGCACAGTAGCACTGGATCGACAAAATCACTTTTTGCAGAGCCCGCTATCACAAGCAGGGGGTTGGAACCTCAGCAGTTGTGGGTAAGACAAACATTGAATTCTCAATATACTTTTTTGTCTTCTACTTAATCTCAGCAGATTACAGATTTTTTTCATTCAAATTTTCAATCTCAAAAATGTAATACATTTGCCCCTTATAGCAAGTTTTTGTGTTACACTATCTAGACATCTGCTTCTTCAGCCTATATCGGGCACCGTTTGGGAGAGTTTTGCTTGTTTTTACCTCATTACAAAGGTGCACTAGAGCTGCATAACATGTCAGTCCTTTATAAATGAAGGATGATAATAATAATAGAAGTGCAGATGTATTTAGGGCTGACCTGCAGGCTGAGTAAGGTCACTAAGCAATATTAATGAGCAGGCCACCTACACCTGGAAATGTATATTATCTTGAAGGTAAGGAAAATGAACTTTATGTTCCGTCTCTGATGTTCTTTCTAGGCACTAAAAGGATGCTTGTAAATTAGAGATATAAAGGGCACTTGCAGAGGTTTCGTATCTCTCAAAAGGCTTGGGTTTATCAGTCGAAACCAGAAAATTGTTGACCTGCTATTAAAGCTGTGCAAGATGTGTGTTAATTACATTGCTTCTACTCATGCCTCTAGCCTAACTGTTCACCCACGCAAGTCATTACATTGTCCAGAGTGCCTCCATTCCCTTGGCACTGAGCTGCCCTTAGTACATTCCAGTGTAATGCCTGTGTGCAGTAAATTGCACCTTAATATACCCTGGTGTTCATCAAAACATTTCTTGGTTTCTCTATTGAACTAGAAAGAATGAGTACACCTCTGTGTCAGATTGAACATATTGCATGGATAACCTTCATGTATATCTTTGTGTTATAAATACAAAATAAATAGTTAGATTTACATCCAGAGGTTGTTTATTCATCTTTTACTCTTGATGCAAACCCTCTTGTTGACATAATTGCCGGTCACTGGTGGTATGATACTTCTTAAAGGTAAGTTTCCACTCCCACCTGCCCTTTGTATGCAAAGATTAACCAATACTAACTATATTAAGGTGAATTAAACTTTGTATATGTTACCTTGAATGGGGTCAAAATCCTCCTTGTAATATTGAATGTCATTTTATCTTCTCCCGACATAGCAGTTCTGCATGCAACTTTATATGCAAAAAAAAAAATGTAATTATTATGCGGAGCATGGGCAAACAATACTGGGGTATAAGCAGACATCAATAATGGTAGAGAGTAATCATACTAAGACAAAATGGGTAATTTATGACCACAAGTGCAGTTGCGGACATACAGATTTCTCTGCAGTAATTGCGTAGAGAGTCATTGAGGGTACTTTTGTCAGCTCAGACCTGCTTGATCTGCATTGTATTCCGTTCCTAAATTGAGCACAATACGCCTTTGTGGAGCTCCCACCACTGAAGTTGGTGGTAGCTCCAGGGTTCCCACAGTGGCCCGTGTCAATCATTGCAGCACTCTAGGGCCTAAAGATTCAGAACGCCAGAAATTATTCCAATAGGCCTTCAAAAAATTTTTTTAGTGCTGTCGCATCTAATGAAATTCAAAACAGATGCACATTTATGTAAATGTTTATGCATTGGCAGCAATTGTTTTAGGTGGAATGCCTACTGCAATGCAACTACTTTGGAATGAAAACACTACATTGTGTGTAAAAAATGTCTGAAACGCTGCATTTGGGAGCATAAGACTAATTGTGTATTCATCATCGCTTGAAGCAGGAATAGCTCCCCTTACTGTCTAGGATGAAACCAAAATAAGTACATAGCACAGAATTATATTAGTACATAAATAAACACTAGGGGGGACCCGGATACCCAATTACTGAACATATTGAAGTCTGAAAATAGTAAACACGGTACACATACAGCTACTTTGTAAGCTACATCATAGAAATCATAAATTTGATGACTGAGCAGACTGAGATTAATAAGTGCAGCTAAATTACATTCACATGCTGTTACCACCGCTTTTCTATATCATAAATTCATTTTTGGATATCTCAGCTCTTGAGTGTAACCAGATCATTAACAACTTTTTAAATGGTTAGACAATCTGATCTGAACATGTGCTGACAAATTTATATAAAAATGTAGCTTGTTCCCTCAGATAAACTGCAGGCCAGGCAGATAGCTGGAAGATGTGCAAACTATGAGACAAACTACATCAACTCTGCATAAAATTAGAACTCTCTCTAAATGAAAGCCCTGCAGCAATCTCAGTGTAAAGCTTTACTCAGAGCCCACACAACATAATAAGAGAAATGACTGCATACACCTTCTGGCACTTTAATTGGACATGTTTAATGAGGTCTGTATATTGATGAAACTTGTGTTAGCTCTGCAATTTGAAGAAAATAGACCGGGGTGAATACAATGAAAGTCATGCTCATTATAAAACATACACACTTGCAATAATGTTTCCACTTAAAACTTTCTTGTCATGGGGTCCCACTTATATAATGGGAATCATAATGGGTGAATTTGGGCCATAGAAAGAAAAAAAAACTGGGTAATGACATTGAGCTTCTCCACAATTTAATGCCTAGGCATCCTTAGTACTTACACACTTGACTTCATGATTGCTTGACCACCCCTTCAGTAGCTGTAAGATCTGAAAGGTCGTAGAAGAGGCAACTCCTGCTGGTATTTGATACTAATATTAAAAACAGATTAATTTTTAATTCACTCTAAGGACTGGAAAGGTTTATAAATTTATGATGTACTTTATATATCCATTAAGATTTTCATAAATAGACTATATGGTGAAAAACACCTCTCTACTTTCCAACATCTCATTCCAAAACCAATAGAATTAATATGTAGCTGGTCTTCTCTTTGCTGCTAAAACAGCCTCTGCTCTTCTGGGAAGGATTTCAATGGGACATTTGAACATTATTGCTGGGATTTGCTTCCATTCAGGCACAAGAACATTACTGATGTTTGGCACAAATGTTGAGATCAGGCCTGGCTCACAGTGGACTTTCCAGTACATTCTTCAGGTGTTTACTTAGATTGAGGTCAGGGTTCAGATAAGTTACATTCTTTAACTTCCATCTCAACAAAATCAATTTTTAGGGACATGTATTTTTGTATAGGGCATTATTGGCCTAAAGCAAAAAGAGTGAAAAAGGCTAAAAGGATCCAACGAGCCATTATCAAATGCAAGACATGCACAGAGAGACTTCTTCAAACTGATACAGCCTTATTATTCAAAGCCATATATGCAAACTTGAAGACAGTCTATTTTGATTGTCTTAGATCTAGTAAGTGCAAGATATTGGAACATGGCTTCGGAGAGGGAAGGACTTGGAAAGCAGCAAGACACTAAAACTGTTGTCAGAAGAAAGCAAGAAATTGTCAGGAATGTCATTGTACACTGTAGAGTAAAGATTTACTTTTAATTAAACCAGGAGGCCTATCTTAAATCATGAATAGCAGCCTTTGTTTATTATTCCTACTCCACCAGTCTATAGAGCTGGCATTACACATTCAGGCCCCATGCTTTCAATGAGAGATGTTGACAGTTGTCCAGAGACAGTTTGGAGTTTTACACTGAGCATTCCAAGGGGCAGATTTACTCGAGGGCAAAGTGGCTAACGCTAGTGTCAATTTGATATTGTTACTGCCAACAGGGATATCGCCAATTTATTCATTTATTAGCGAAAGAGATAGACGCAAACGGCCATTCGCCAGGTGACAATTTGCTCTGGCAAATGGACGTTACTCCGAATTCAATGAAATATGGATTTTACTGAACGTTACCTCTTTCGCCAGACTTGCCTTTACCAGCTCAGACCAGGCGAAGTGCACTGGAGTGCATAGATATTCCTCAATCTTCTGTTACTTACATCATATTTTTATATATTTTTATTTTTTTCAAAGTGATAGCCTGCAAAGTCAGTTGTCTCTTGTGTAGGTCATTATAACAACTCTATTTTCTTTATTTAGGTTCCCTGGGCTTGTGTAATGTAATGTATTTGCTGCAACATAAATGTCCATTCAACTTTAAATTTCCCGCCGTATGCAAATTAACCTGAGTGCAAGACCTCTAGCGAATTTGAGGTAGGCAGAAATGAATGCTAGTGCATTTTCACTTTCAATTGCTCGCATTGCTGAATTAACGCTAGCAAAACGTCGCCAGTGCTCAGCACCCACGACAAAACTTCTCATTCCAATGAATTAGCGTTGTCTGAACGAATTTTCACCTGGTGAAGTGTAGCGACAAATCAGTCACTGAGGAATTTTCACCCTTGAGTAAATCTGCCCCCAAATGAGAACATGCTTTTTAAGAATATAATATATAATATAAGAAACATCTGCATAGGTTTGGCCATATAGGGGCAAATTCACTAACCTCCGAAAATTCGCCAGCGATGGCTTCGCTCACAGCGCAATACTTCACCAGGAGTAGATTCGCCAGGACAACGCTAATTCATTCCGAAGTTGCGTCCAGGGTGCCGAACTAATTTGATACTTTGTCACTTAAAACCTGCCAAGTACATTACCTACTTAACATAAGGTTGTTGTATAAGTCTTATAATTACGTGCTGTGGCTCTCACCACTTATACCCCTCCCTTTTTCCTTAACCCCTCCCATCTAATACTACTTCTCTCTCTACTCTTTCTTATATGATATTGTAAAATTTGCAAAAATTGTTAATAAAAAAAAAAAAAAAACCTGCCAAGTACAAGTCAATGGCAGAGGTCCGAACAATTTGAAGATGTTAATTGCCTTGCTGATATTCAAGGTTTTTTTCGGAGGAAAACTCGATTTGAATTTGATTCTAATTTTCAGGTCGTTCCTATTTGATGGAATATTAGACATTCAAGTTTTTTCATAAATAACCTCCCATTCGAGTTGTGAGTACATTCGAATTTATTAGAGTTAAAAAAATTCACATAACTTCAAAATACGACCTTTGATGATAAATCTGCCCCCAGTGAACTTTTTTTTTTAGAGCGTTAAGAAAAAAAAAAAAAAGAATTGTCTGCCTTCTTAAATATGTCACCCAAACCCTGACTATGTGATAAGTCTGCGTATAGATACACTTGCATGATTTGTACGGAAGTTCTACTTGAACTTTACCTTCGTCACATTTGCAGAAAGCAGACCATTACTTTTTAACTACAATGGGAAATGTTCTTTAAAATTCACATTAGTAGGCGCTTAACTTTTTATTAATAGAATAACACTGTTCCATCTTTGTGAAGCACTTTTTCCTGGGGAGAGCTTCCATGGAAACTCATATTCTTTCAAATATGTCATCTGCCATTCTCAAGTGAATTGGTCAGGCAAAGATACGGGGAAAATTTTACATTTATGACATTAAAAGAATGTGCTTTATTTTTTGTTGTTGTCTTTAATGAGCTGATCATTGTTATTTTAATATGTTTTCTGAAAGGCTTTAACACAATTTCCAATTTGTTTTTAACAGTAGGTTAATAATTCCTATTAAATGTGTTAAATATTCACAGCCATCAATGCCACTTATCTGTTTGCATAAAATTATGAGAGTTTGCCCTTTTGTAAAAGACCTCTGTGGAATATCCTAAAATGGATCCTATTATTATGGTTAATATTTTGTTCTAATTATTTTGTTATAAACACGTTGAAGCTTATTTATCACCATTCACGTTTAAGTGATTCAAGAGGTATCACGTATAGTCTCCCAAAAAGCCAAGGCTCTGGTCATAGCTCATGCTTCTGCATATAACAGCCGCCTTTCCCTTCGGAAGGATCCCTCTGCTACTCGGATGCTGCAAGGTCTTAAAGTGAGAGAACCAGGGCACTGGTTCTGGATAGGCAAGGGAACCAGAGTGTAAATGTAAGGAACAGGGATAAGAGTGTAGTCAGAGGACAGGGCCAGGTCAATGACTGAGAGGACAGCAAGGTACCAAATCAAAATCCAAAAACAAAGTCAAGAACATATAACAGGGTCAGGACAGGCAGCAATCATCAAGGTCATGATCAGGCAGAGGTCAAAACTAGTGATGGGCGAATTTCTCCCGTCTCCTGCGAAACACCAATTTTGACGCCCGCGTCAAATTTGACGCCGTTGTTAAAGTCAATGGGTGTCTGAATAATTTTGACGCAAGCAACTTTTCTGACACGTGTCCAATTTTTTTTGATGCCTGCAAATTTTCTTAGGAGTTTTGCCAATTTATTCACCAGCTGCAAAATGCGGAATTTCGCCGTGAATTTGGGCCATGTGAATGTATTCGCCCATCACTAGTCAAAACACAGGAATCAATACAGAAGTTGCACCCAGGAACTATACTGTATAAGCAGAACCTACGTTGGGCAACAAGAAAAGCCCAGGCCCTTTAAATATTTGATTTTTTTACCAAGCAGCATGACATAACGTGGCACAACAAAAATAAAAAGATGTATGCGTTTGATGTGTCCACCGAAACTTAAAGACAAGGATGAGGGCATCCCCGCCACTCCACCAAACCACCAGGCATTGTTACAAAAGGGTTTTTGAAACCACAATTAAACTCACAAACTTAAAAAAAAAGCGCCACAAACTGTAAAACCATGAATGTCATGGAATTTGATCCAAAAATACCAACGAAAAAAACACTGAACAATCTAAAAAAATAATAAATTCCTCAAACATTTTTGTGAACAATAACTTGTGAAAAAAATTCAAAAACCTCTAAGGGGGTTATTTATCAAAATCTATTTTTTTTTCTTGTTAGAATTTTAAAGGGGAAACCAGCATTTTTTTGTAGAAAAAAAACTTTTTTGTGATTTATTAAACTCCGGTGCTCCAACGGAATTCATGCTGAGTTCATGTAGAAGGCAATGGCAGATGTCCAGTTGATATCCTGGTCTCAGCTGGGTTTAGTTCAATAATCTGAAGATTTTGTGTTTAGGGTGTCAAATCCAAAAAAGTCGCAGTTTTTGGCAACAAATCAGAAACATTCTTATGATTCAGATTTTTTCACGATTGTATTGATTTTGTTTCTGCACAAGAAATTTTCTGAAAAAAATATTGATAAATGGGAGGGGGGAGTCTGTGTGGATTTGGTCAGGGTAGTTTTTGATAAATCTGAATTAAAGTCCCAATTAATTAAAAACAGTCCAGTAGGATCAGCCTAGCTCCCTTTGACTTCTATAGGCCCTCAACAACTTTTACTTGGCAAATATTTGTTTTACATTTTTTCGTGTTTTTTTCACTTAGTGAATCTCACATTTGTAGAGCTTTTAAGAAATATAGAAAAACCACAGATTTTCGAGATTCGTGGAAAAAAATAGAAATTCAGTTGTTAGGAAATGGGCCCCTAAATATGTAGATGTTTTGTAGCTTATTGCCTATTAGACGCCATAAACATATTATTTGGAAAAATATGTGCCTTTATAAAAACACGCCACTTCATATACCAAAAAGAAAAAAAAACATGTATCACAAAGAAAACCCCAGTGCTACATGTGTGCAAATGATCAAGTAATAACATGATGTCCATGTGAGAATATCTGTATGAAAATGTCTGAGATGTTAGATTGTTGTACTTGACAGAAAATCATGTCATAAAACACATCCAGTAAAGACTGAGGACAGATTTAAGCTTGAGGCATAAATCTAAAAGAATTGATTGCTCTTGGAGAATCCTAACATGCACATTTCATGGTTGGGAAAAGAAAGAAGATTACACGCTCTGTTGGTCGGAGATACTACTTGGTCAGAGAATTTTAGATTTAACTGTGTAAAGAAAGGCCTGTCTTGTATTGACGTTTTGCATTTTATTTTCTTGTGCTTCAGTTTCTCAAGTTCAAGCCAGTGGTAAGTTGCCTATGGCATAATAATCATTCCATCCTATATCCTTCCATCTCTACAGCAGAGCCTGCTGCTGCCTTTCCTGTGATAGTCCTTGTACAACTGAACAGTTTGCTTGCATGTCTGGAGGGGGAAACATGGCAAGTCCATCAATAATGGTAGAACGCCCAAACTATATTTAGCATTTTATCCCCTGTGCTAAACCCAGCAAAGGCAAGGCATTTTATTTTATTTTAGCAAGCTTTCAGTAAAAAGACAAAAAAAAAGTCAGTGCAAGATCTATAATTATTTTACTAATGTTTAGTTTCGATATAAAGTAGCAGTGTAGCCATGAATTTGTTTTGTGACACCCATAACCAGATTCCATCTATGTTGACATGGAAGATTTAGAAAGTTCAAATAGTTTATGATAAAGCCAGGCAAAGTCAGAGGGATGTCAATGTAGTAATGGATATGTTGCCAAAGTCCTAAAAAATCACTGAACGCCTATTATTTTGACAGCATTGACTTAATAAAGGTTGACTTTTTGGTGACATGACATATTAAATGGAGTACAGTACAGCAGTTTGACGAGATATTCTTGATCTTTTGATAGTGAAGTTCTTTAAAAGGCCAGTTGTGTTTAATTTGTTTACTGTAATAATAAATCCAAACTCATCTGACTCACTACAGACATCCCAGATATATAAGTGTGAAGTATACCGCTGTGGTAGGAGGGTACAGAGCTCAAACAATATGGTGTGCACAACCATTTATATAAATAACTCAGTTCAAATTAAATCCATCTGAGGGGAATTGTCAAAAATGTATGTATGTATGTGGATTCTTAAAGGGATTCTGTCATTTTTATGGTGTAGTTTTTATTTCTAAAGTACACTGTTACACTGCAAATAACTCACTCTACCATGTAAAATTCCATGTAAAATTTCATTCCTAACCCAACAAGTGTATTTCTTTTGTAATACTGGTGTGTAGGTGCATCTCAGGTCATTTTGCCTGGTCATGTGCTTTTAGAGAGAGCCAGTACGGCACTATGGAACTGCCTTATGACAGGCTATTGTTTCTCCTACTCAGTATTACTGAAGGAGTCGCAGTGGGACATGGATTTTTGCTATTTTGTGCAGGTTTTATATCTACCAAGGAGCTGTTATCTGGTTACCTTCCCATTCTACTGACGGCTGTTTGGATGAGGGGTTGATATTACTTAAAAAAAATCCACTTGTTCTTTTGAAAAAGAGCTGAAGTCTGCTGGAGCAGCACTATTAACTGATACATTTTGAAAAAAAACAACAACATTTATCTGTCTATATGTATTCTGTGGGTACATCCTTTCCAGATACAGTCAGGTGATCCCAGTGATGGCCAATGAAAGGGCAACCATGTTTGGTAGTTTTAACCGTGTGATCGTAATTTATATTATACAGTGCTGGTTTCACTTTTGGGCTGAAAAAATGTTATTACCTTTAAAAACGGTCCCTATATTGGCACTCCCCATAGAATTACTTCAAATTACAGGTGGGCATGTCCTAACAGTCCATGCCTTTGGCATCAATTGGTGGACTTTGAAAGATATTTTTTTTTTGGAAAAACTTTGAATCAAATTCGATCTAATGTGCTATTCCTTCGATTCGTACAATTCAGATATGGCAGAATAAGGACCTATTTGACCAAAAAAAACTTCAACTTAATTTGAATTAGAATTTCAACGTTTTTTCAATTCAAAATTCGACCCTTGATAAATATTCCCCTATATGTTCATTACTTTAAACCACTTTCATTTTTGGTGTTACTATTCCTTTAAGCTGCAAATCACAGTTTCCCCAAGAGACCTGTATCTTAAATTGTTACAAAAGTATCTAAGTATCTATTCTGGGCTCTCTGCCAAAAAGCCAATTAAGTTAGAAACGTATCTTTTTCAGGCTTTTAAGTGCAGGAGATAAAAGAGAAAGTCGAGACATTTCAGTAACAAACCCAGGACTGTGGGTTGAGCTGTCAAAATCGGGACAGTCGGCAGGTATGAGTGTTGTATTATATAGTATTGCTTTTGCATAGTAGTATTGCCAGAAAAAGAAAAAAGACTTTGGTTGCAAAATCTCAGCCAGTAGTTTAGTGGCACATACAGATGACTGATAATGTTGTTTTATAGGCATTGATGTTTGTGTCTTGGGATACAACAGACAGCAGCCTGGGTTCAAGCATAAGTTCATATTGTAAAAAATTGTATTATGTTTTGTTGTTAAAGTGAACAGCACCCGTGGGTCAGCAGATAGATGTAATGATTCCTATAGATTTCTGCTTGAAATGTTATTTGTGCTCTCCACAGCACTGACCTCCCAAGCCTTTCAGATCTGAATACACTATGGGGCAGATTTATCAAGGGTCAAAGTGAATTCGAGGGAATTTTCGAAGTAAAAAAATTCGAAACTTAATAATTTAGTAATTTTTTGGATACTTCGACCATCGAATAGGATACTGCTACTTCGATTCGAAGTAAAAATCGTTTGAATATTCGACCATTCGATAATCGAAGTACTGTCTCTTTAAAAAAACTTTGACTTCAATACTTCACCAAATTAAACCTGCCGAAGTGCTATGTTAGCCTATGGGGACCTTCTAGAGCAGTTTTTAGAGGCCAAATTCGGTAAAAAATCCTTCAACTTCGATATTCGAAGTCGAAATATTTTAATTCGATGGTCGAATTTCGGAGTATTTTGTACTTTGAAATTCGACCCTTGATAAATCTGCCCCCTAGTGTAGTACAGGAATTTCTTATAGTCAGAAGCATACATGCAAAGATTGGCTAACCAAAATGCTGATATCTCAGTGTTTTCTGATATTTGGAATAATTTGGAACTACCACAGACAACGTTGAACATTGTTGCAGTAAATTATTTATATATTTTTTTAATTATGTCCAGTTTTCCTAACTCAATTCATTTAGACTGACTAAAAATCAATTCAAATATTTAAAACACTTTGGCAACAAGAATCTAATTGTTGCTAATATAATCTTTCCATCTGCCACTATGTAGCAATAATTATAATCAAACAATGTTTTTTTTTTTTGTCAGGGTAGGATAATTTGCCGTGACACACTGAAAATGAAATTTTTTAGGGTTGTTTTCTTCCAAGATCCCTGCAGGTGTTAATTGCAAAGGATATCAGTTCTGCAAGAACGCTACCCTAGTTCTTTTTCACTCCAATTCTGGTGTAACAGAATCATTAAATGCTGGCACTGAGCATATTTTTCTGTAATTACTCTTGGAAATAGTTGGAATACATTAGATTTTGGATTTAACAAAATTAGGCATGTGTTTTCTTGCCTAAGGACTGTTAACATTTTCAGCATTGCAATGAATTTCAGGGTTTTATTTGCAATATTTCAATTGAGGTGAAAACTAGAGTGAATACTTTGAACTCATTTTTATATCATGGGTATGAACACTACAACAGATTTATATTCAAAGGGTGTCATCTTGCCATTACCCGTTAAGAGGGAATAATAAACTCAGCTGTTTTTTTATAAAAGCTTGTAGCAAATACATTGTAAAAATCAACAGTGAAATAGATTAACTGATTTCAGGAGCTAGTATTTCCTGTTAATTCCCATTAGCACATTAAGGGGTTATTTATTATGGTCTGAATGCTTAAAACTCAAAAAATTCAAGTTTTTTTGTGTGGAATTTTTTGAGATTTATTATACCCCGAGGCTGTAAAAAGTCTGAATTCAAGAATACTCCATCTTCAACCTGTCGAGGTCCTGTAGAAGCCAATGGCAGTGGTCCTATTTGTAATTTGAAAATATTATTCTCTACACTGGATTTCGTATGATAAGCCAAACATTTCTGGCTTTTCCACCAAAAATTATAATTTGTCGGGCGTTAAATCTGAAAAATTTGAATTTTCCACAAGAAAATACGAAAAAGCCGCGGTTTTAGTGCGACAATCTGAAAAAGTCACGTTTTTGGCAATCCAATTTTTTTGTGTTTTTTATTGATAAATAAGGGTAAATCATGGATTCTAGTTTGGTCTGACTTTTTTATTTAAAAAATCAGAAAAAATTGTATTTTGATAAACCCCCTTAGAAATGCATTTATTTAAAATTTTACTTACTGCAGTTTAGATAGAAAGAAACATAGGTGGTTATTTACTAAACTCCAAAATGCTAAAATCCCGAATTTTTTTTTGATTTTTTTTATAAAATCAGACTTTTTAAAAAATCACAATTTTTTTGGAATTTATTAAACCCTGAGGATGAAAAAGTCCGAAATAGAAAATCTGGCATCTCAAATCTGTCGAGGTTGCATATAAGTCTTTGGGAGAAGTCCCAATGATTTTTTGATGTACGCTGGGTTTCATGCAATACCCCGAAGTTTTCGGGCAAAAAAGCATAAGAAATCTGAGTTTGTGGGTGAAAAATCCGAAAAAACAGAGCTGATTTGATTGGCGTTTGTAGCAGAAAATGTTGAGATAAAATCGGACTTAGATAAATAACCCCCATGGATATACGTATATTATAAATATAGGCAAACTTTTATGTAATTGGGTGACAGGTGAAAATACTAATTTACCAATCTACCCTTAGGGGCAAACTTTCTTATGGTCGAATATCGAGGGTTAATTAACCCTCGATATTCGACTGCCGAATTGAAATCCTTCGACTTTGAATATCGAAGTCAAAGGATTTAGCCCTATTCCTACAAACGAACGATCGAAGGAATAATCGTTCGATCGAACAATTAAATCCTTCGAAACAACCGATTTAAAGGATTTTAATCCATCGATCAAAGGATTTTCCTTCGATCATAAGATTGTTAGGAAGCCTATGGGAGCCTTCCCCATAGGCTAACATTGGCCTCGGTAGGTTTTAGGTGGCGAACTAGGGGGTCGAAGTACTTTGACTAGGGATGTAGCGAACGTCGGAAAAAAAGTTCGCGAACATATTCGCGAACTTGCGCAAAAATGCGAGCGGTTCGCGAACGGTTCGCGAACCCCATAGACTTCAATGGGAAGGCGAACTTTAACATCTAAAAAAGACATTTCTGGCCAGAAAAATGATTTTAAAGTTGTTTAAAGGGTGCAACGACCTGGACAGTGGCATGCCAGAGGGGGATCAAGGGCAAAAATGTATCTGAAAAATCTGCAGCTACATACAGAGCACTGCAGTAGAAGGTAGATTACTAGCCAGCAAAGCTACCTAAGCTTAAATGTCCCTCAAACCCCTGCAGACTTCTGTCCCTCCAATAACAGAGCAGTATCAAAACGATTACTAGCCAGCAAACTTTCAACTGTCCCTGAAATCACTAACAGGCAGCAGCTCTCTCCCTACACTATCTCTTCAGCACACACAGGCAGAGTGAAAAAAACGCTGCAGGGCTTCGGTTTTTATAGGGAAGGGGAGTGGTCCAGGGGAGAGCTTCCTGATTGGCTGCCATGTACCTGCTGGTCTGGGGTGAGAGGGCAAAAAAAAGCGCCAACAATGGCGAACCCAAAATGGCGAACGTCGCGCGACGTTCGCGAACTTCCGGCGAGCGCGAACACCCGATGTTCGCGCGAACAAGTTCGCCGGCGAACAGTTCGCGCCATCTCTAACTTTGACTATCGAATGGTCGAATAGTCAAACGATTTTTAGTCGAAGGTCAAAGTAGCCCATTCGATGGTCGAACTAGCCAAAAAAATATTCAAAATTCAAAGTTTTTTTCCTCTATTCCTTCACTCGAGCTAAGTAAATGGGCCCCTTAGTAATTATGCCCCTTAGTGATTTAGGAAATGGACTCTTTTCCTAAAACAACAGATTCAGAGGTGAGCACAGGAAGGACAGGATTATCCTTAGAGTATGTCTAACGTAAAATAATCCCAGCAAAGACAAAGATCACGTTTGTTGGTTTATCTTTTCTACAGGGATTATTGATTCATTCCTTAGAAAAAAGAAATATACTATACTTTGCTCAGGAGATTTAAAAGATATGAGGAAGGAATTCTGATGTAGATAATAACATTCACATGCATGACGACATTTTATAGGATTTGTGGATGTGCATTGAGTGGATTGGAGGTAGGGAGGGGTGACCGTATAGTTTGATTTTTGGTTAATTTATAGATCTTTTGGCATGATACAAAACATAAATGTAAGTATTGCAAGTTAAGGGACTATGATGATTAAACTAAGGAACATGGAGTGGTATATTGAAATTCTGAACATCTCAGTGTGGAATACATTGCCTGATCTAAGTTATGGGTCATCCATGCTTTCTGAAAAGAGATTTATAATGATATCTATTAAATTGTGCATAGGCTGGACTCTGATATCGATCTGAACTGATATTGAACTGACTCTTTGCTACAGTCCTGTGTGGCTATTATCTATTCCATGTACGTTGCTAGGACTGCTGTTATGTGTTAACCAGTGAGTGTGAGCTCTAATTGCAGTTGGATCCTTAGGGATGTAAACAGTGCTATTTCTCTAGTACAGGTTTAGGATATGTTATCTAGAATGCTGGATCTTCATACCTTAAAGGGGACTCATCACTCAAAAAAAAAATATTCAAAATCCTATTTTATCACATTAGTCAAGCAAAATTAACTTTAATTACACTATATAAATTATTTGAATCTTGTTTCCTTCAGTTTGGGAATTCATAATTATAGCAAGGAGGCAGGAGCCATTTTGAGGACACTGTTATTAAGTCAAGCCTTGTATCATCTCAGAATCTTGTTTGTGCACCAGAATGGGGGAGCCAATGTCCATTCCCACATGCCCTGGTTACACAATTAAATGGTTAAGAGAACGGGGAATGTGGGGAAAGCAGTGACATCTAGGAAGTGCTGACAGGAAAGTGAAAGTGATTGTCTGCCCCCCCCCTCTATGCCATTGGCATTCAGGAGGAATATTTGATTGACAGCTGAGATTTTTAAATGAGCTATGAATGCTTTAATAAAAAATAGAAATTGGATTTCTTGTTTAATTTGAAAAGGACTTTTATTGTACAGATTTTTGTGTCTGGGTGACAGGTCCACATAGGTCTACTAGAAAATCATGTAAACATTAAATAAACACAATAGGCTGGTTTTCTTCCAATGGGAATTCATTATACCTTATTTGGGATCAAGTACAAGGTAATGTTTTATTATTACAAAGAAAAAGGAATTCATTTTTAAAAATTTGGATAATTTGGTGAAAGTGGAGTCTATGGGTAGATTCACTAAAGGGCGGATTGTTGCCAGCGACCGCTTTGCACACGTCGCACCAGACAGGCAGACATTTGCTACCACTACGCTAATTCACTAATATGCGAAGTTGCGCCCTGGGCCCAGAACGCTGGCGACTTTTCATAAAGAAGATGCACTAGCATTCGTTTGTGCTAGTGATCTTGTGCTTAGGTCAATTTGCATACGGCATGTAATTTAAAGTTGTATGGACGTCTTTATTATAATGTTGGTGCAAATGCTTAAAGTTACCACTTTTTCTTACAAATGTCCAGGGAACCTCAATAAAGACAAGAGAGTTAATATAATGCCCTACACATGAGCTCACTGTAAAATGAATGTTCCATATGTTATGAAATGTCGAGAAAACTGGTTACCCAAAAAAGTTCAAGTCAGAACTTTTGCAGGCAATTCCGCTTCAAAAAAGGAAAAGTCGCCAGCGTTTTTGGAACGCATTTTCGGCACACAGTATATGATGTAAGTGACAGAAGATTAATGAAGATGTAGCTTCTTTTTAGTACTTCATCTGGTCTGAGGTGGTGAAGTTAACTCTGGTGAAAGAGGGTAACGCTCAGTATAAGCCGCACTTTAGTGAATTTGCAGAGTAGCGCCCCTTTGCAGAGCAAAAACACGCTTGGTGATAGGGTACGAAACTGCACTAGTGACTATCTGGTTCGCTAGCGAATTGGTGCTTGTGCCTATTAGTGAATTGGGGATGTCGCTAGGGGTACCAACGCTTCCTCTATGGGAGTTGGATTTTCCATATTTTGGAGCTTTCTGGTTAACGGGTTTCCAGATAATGGATCCCATGGCAGTCACAGTACCATTGTGAGACCTTGGTTTCTACATCTACTCTTGGATGTAGTTCTGACTGCTGAGTGAGACAGATGCTTTAGGTCACAGTCTATTTCTTATAATTCTTCAAGCGACTGAGGTGCAGAAGTACGTTTTTGTATTGTTTCTTTTTTTTTTTACATTCCATAAAATACATTCTTGAGATATACACCAGAACTCAAACCAGGGAAAAACATATTTCAAATAGCAATATCAGTAGCTACAAAACCTTTAGCTGTATGACTTATGACACTTAATAAAATCTAGTCTTGCAGTTGTTATGTACGCTTTTTTTAGAGATCACTTATGAGATAAGACATGACATTCCCTCAATGCAAGAAATGAAAGTGCACGTTCACAAAGGAACATGAAAATTGTTTTATGACTCATTTTCATTTCAGGTCAACGTGACTCATGTTAGAACTCTTTGGTCAAACAAGTTCAGACAGACTATAGCTCTCACAATTAACAATATCCTTTTTAGTCAAATAATATTGGGTTATGATCAAATTATGTCTCTACAAAAACAATTGTTTGAGTTTCTTTTACACAAAAAGTAGTCAGCACAATAGCACTTCAATTTCTTACGTAGTGCAGGTTCCCCAATTGCCACTTTCCGCCGGTATCAACACAGGATTAGAACATGGAACAGCACCACTTGCCCTATTGCTGTAATGCCCTATAAAATATGCAATAAAGATGTTTTATACTATTTCAAATGACAAATTATGCTGTTCCATGTTCTAATCCTGAGTTTGTTTTAGATGCAGCCTTCCTGTACACTCTTCTTTAACCACAGCTTAAGTACGCATAAAGTTTATTGTTAGACTGGGCCCGTGGGATAATGGGAAAAAAACGCAGTGGGCCCCCAGTCCTCATGGGCCCTGCTGGCCCAAACTTGCTGCTGCTCACGACCTCCCTCCCCAGTAGTGAGCAGTAGGGGAGTTGTGGCTGGATCCTGTGGTGTCTCTGTGTCCGGTGGGCCCCGGTCCAACCCTGATAGTTGTCTTCTTTCACACTGCATAAAAACAAGGGTAGAGATTCAATCTATCAAAGCAAAGGGAATCATGGGAAGGAAGTCCAATTTCACTCCTAGGGGCAGATTTTCTCAAGGGCGAAACGGCTAATGCTAGCTTCAATTCGCTATTGTTACCGCCAGGTGACAATTTGCTCTGGCGAATGGACATTACTCTGCAAATTCACTAAGATGTGGATTTTACTGAACGTTACCTCTTTCACCAGACTTCCCTTCGCCAGCTCAGACCAGGTGAAGTGCACTGGAATGCATACGACACTTACGACATCATATTTTTTAGTGGAAAAAGCTTCTAAGTCCAAAAAACGCTGGCGTCTTTTCCTTTTTTCAGAGTGATAGCCTGCAAAAGTCCTTAAATTTTTTTTGGGTAACCAGGTTCCCCCCATACATTTTCTAACATATGGAACATTAACTATACAGTGGGCTCATGTGTAGGGCATTATAACAACTGTAATTTCTTGATTAAGGTTCCCTGGACTTGTGTAATGTAATGTATTTGCTGCAACATATACATCCATTCAATTTTAAATTTCCCAACGTATGCAAATTAACCTGAGCACAAGACCTCTAGCGAATTTGCGCTAGGCAGAAATGAACGCTAGCACATCTTCGCTTTTAATTGCTCACATTACCGATGTAACTCTAGCAAAACTACGCCAGTGTTCGGCCCCCACAATGAAACTCCGCATTCCAGTGAATTAGCGTTATCTGAGCGAATTTCCTCCTGTCGAAGTGTAGCGATGGCTTCAAATCGGTCGCTGGCCAATTATTGCCCTTGAGTAAATCTGCCTCCTACATTTTCCATTTTCATGTAATACCCTCTAGATTAAAGCTCACCTAGCAGGCTTTTCACCACAGCCAGGGCAGTTGCTGTTCAAATATAAACTACACACCAGTTTGTCCTTATTAGGTTCATCTGTATCGTACAGGGTTTTCTGATCAGCATATGTAGAGCCAGGGGAGTGGACCCACATGAGAAGCATTTTAAGGGGGCTAGACACTTCTATTTTGTATGCAACGCAAGTGGAAATCTTGGAAGCAACAGCTTTGGCTGTTCAGACTTGGCAAAATCCTGTTAATTCCTAGGATGAAGCAGTTGTTTTGGACAAAATGAAGAAAGAAGTCATTCATATTTTACTACCTGTAGGTAATTTTGCTAATGTTCCATTGAACTGGCAATGTAACCAGTTAAAGTAACCTTTTACTACATCAACAAACTTCCATTACGACGTTGATAATGACTGCTGTTAGGAAGTTGTATAAATAGCTTATCCCTGTCTGATGATTTCCGTTGAAAAAGTGCACATTCTTACTTAACATTTTATTAATAGGTGTAACGTTCACAGCGGGAAGCCGCTGTAACGGGAGATAAATTCACACTTGTGGTGCATGTGGGGGAAGCCCAGGGAAAAATCCATAAATACTTGCAGCAGGCATGGTGAAATATATAGGATTTAATGGAACTGAAGCAAAACAGGTCAAAAATAAAGTCTTTACCAGGAAGGCAATGAAAAGCTGGAACAAAAACACAGGAACAAGACTCTGGAACTTGGAACAAGGAATATCCAGGAACAGAATCAGGAACAAGATTCAGGAACAAACAAATTACATTCAGATTCAAACACATTCAATGACTCAGCCCTGAGCAAGGCTCAGGGCGTGGTTTATAAAGGGCAATTGATTAGGGAATAGGAGACACATGAGGGTAAACGAGGTGGGTGGAAAACATACTGGAAACAGACAAAATATAGGATCACAATAACACAAAAGCCACCAGTGGCTCATGAGGTAAATGCACCGACTGTGAACTGAAAGTCCAGTGACCCCAATCCCAGTGTTCAAATCCAGGATGGTCCTTACATTAGGGTTCTATCAGGGCTTCTCCTTTTCAGTGGCCAGTTACCAAGGCTGGCAAAAATCTGCCTCTGCTAACTTTAAGAGCCAAATTTCCGGTTTCTAAAATGGAAATTCAGCTCCGCTAGTCCAGAGAGCTATGGCTCTGATTGCACTAGCGATGCTAGTGCAGAGCGGGGTCTCAGATGACAGCAGCCCTGGGTCCTATATTACTTTGTTGATGCATAAACACACACATACATCTGCTATGTAATATGCAGACAAAAATCCATCTG
Organism: Xenopus petersii; assembly: GCA_038501925.1. Classification (NCBI taxonomy): domain Eukaryota; kingdom Metazoa; phylum Chordata; class Amphibia; order Anura; family Pipidae; genus Xenopus; species Xenopus petersii. The sequence continues at coordinate 14,411,484 of CM076675.1, read as the reverse complement.
CCATCAAAAATCATTGTGGGCAAAGAACGTTGCACTTTGTGTTTTTTACTCCTTGGATCTAGGCACCACTTCCCAAAAAGACCCTATAGTGTCTCTGATTGATATTAGTACAGGGCCAATAGCTATTAATTTAGGACAAATAAGACAATTTATGCTAAACTGATTGAGACTGCCATTATTCACGACTACAACTGAAACCATAAAATATGCTTTATGAAGATTATGAATTACGGCTGAATATTTAGCTGGAGTTAATATACCATTACCATGATAACAAATTCATTACCAGTCCTAATACTACCAAATTTATTCAATGCTTGGCTATTAGATTAGCATAAGTTTTATCTCAGAAGGTTTATCTGTATAGTTTCCATCTGAACATTTCACAGCTTGACATGGTGATTATATAATATATTGATTCTGATGTTAATAGGAAGGCTAAAGATAGATTAGAAATATAACTTGTATAAAGTGTATTATGGGAAAAGCTTTCAGGTGCTGGTAAAGAATCTGATGTCCAATGGTATTATCTCTTTTATCCCCACTCTGTGGTTTGGGCAGAGAAGAGGGTGACCTCTTACTTGGCAGAAATGCTGGAGACCTTTTCTGGATGGTTGGGCTTCCTTATCAGGGATGTCCATTCTGCTGCAGTGATGTTGTACTTCAACTTGCAGCATCCAATACAACTGCTTTTGGTTCTCACTTAAATGCTGGGAGTTAAAGGTTGATTAAACATTGGTGGACACCATCCCTGTGCTACCCTGAGCCCGTTTTTGGATCCGAGTCAGGACAGGGGCGTAACTGCAGATAAAGCAGAAACTGTGAAGAGGCAGCCTAATTCCCAGAAGGATTTATTGTCAAACCTAATTTTGCTGTTTACAACTGCAACGAAAAAACTATTGTTCTTAAATTGGCTGTCCGAGTCCACTCTTCAATGACTGACATTCCATCTCTTCTAAACCAACTTTGTTGGCAAGAAGCAAAAGGGATAAAATAAAATAAAAGCCACTTTTGTTGGCCCCAGCAGCTTAGACAACTCTGACTGTGCAATATCCAGGCTGCATGAACATATTGGAAGTATGCTCCAAGGTCATGTGTGAAGACGTGAGAGAAAGAATTGAGAAGGTCACACACAAGGGCCAGCATTGTTGATATATTTCCTTGGGGTGGAGTTCATAAACCACGGGTGACTGCCTGCTTTGTTGAATGGCATGCGAGTCCACAGCACCTGCTGGTATTTTCAGTTTGATTTTCTTTTAAACTTGATAGGTTGTGAGTGATTTTAGTTGCTAATGGTATTAACAGTGAAGTGATACTATTCAAAATCTTTAGAAATATTACACCAACTTTACCAAAAGAAACACTAATTTGTGTCCGAAACAATGTATCAAGCACAAGTTATAGTATAATTATTTTAGACTGTAAGCTCTTTCGGGAAGGTCCCTCCCAATGTCTTGTATCAGTAATTGGCTGCTTTTTATGTAAATCTGTATGTTCAGTCTAAATGCCCATTTCTGTACAGAGCTGCGGAATACCTTGGCTGTGATAATGATAATAGGGAAAATTCAGCATTATGGGTAATATATGGCAATTTGCCTTCAGAATTTTGCTCATTGCATTGCATTTGAAAATGAGGCTTTATGGATGTTTACCCCCATACAGTCATCTTCCTTGCTACACACACACACTGCTCTTTCTCACTGTTTCAATTATTTGCATTGCATTATTTGCATTATTTACATAATCATCCTTGTTTCCTTGTATATTATACACTCATATGCACACACACATACACATAGTGAGTTTTTGATTGCCAATGTAACACCCTAGATGCTCAAAATCATAAAATTTTTTAAAAAAATTATATAGTTTACCAAAATAGATCTCTAAAACAATAAATGCCAACTTGAAGACAAACTCCATTCAATTTGATGTATGCCATCTAAAAGTGTATTTGCTTTCTTAAAATCCAATCACACCACTATTCGACTAAAGCAAAAATCATAGAAATGCTGAATTCATGTATTCCCTTTGATGTTGAAAGTATTGCCGTCCAATGAGTCTTTCTGGTACTAAAGTGCGCTGATAAATGGCAAGATGGCACTGCATGAAATCAATAAGGATTTTTTTTTAGGTATTGGGCCAGATCAGGCAAGAAGAAACGTGTTTTAATCTTGTTAAAATAAATGTAACTGAAAAGAAATAAAGGTTTTTCTTGTACTACAATAGAGATCACAGCTGGCAGTTGTGTTGAAAAGGCAAGGAAAAAGTCGGCTGTGTGCTTTGAAAGGATAAAGTTTCACTGGTTATTATGCCTGGCAGAGTTCTAAGCAATGATGCATGCAGTCATACGCATAAAAACCTGGGATGCATCCCGTAGACGAAATGTGCAATCAAGTCACAAAGTGGCCACGTGTGACTTGGAAGGTCTCTTCACCTGCTGCTAGCATACAATTACATTAAAGCCTACATATTACCTTACTTTAGAATTCTTTTATACATTCCTACATAGGGCAAAAAGAGTAGATACGGCCTTCTGTTCTTACAGCGAATAAATCCAGCTATAAAACAGAGTATTATATTGAGCATCTACCAAGGTGGCACAGATTTTATCAGTCTATCCCTTATTCGCGTTCTGTATAAATATGTTTGCCAATAAAATATATTTTAGCATGGACTGACTATAATATACAGTGATTCCAATTTATGGCAAAACATTCTCTGGATATAATGCCACCTTGTCTGTTTTTGAGAATGTCTGTTGAAATCTATCTTTCTGAGCTGGCACTGAAGAAAGCTCAAAATAGCATCTGGCTTTAGAAAACTATCCATGATTGGAAGAGTGCACATTTGGTTACACCTCTGTGAGTCTCCTCTCTGAAGAGTTACAATGTGAGTTACAATATGCCCGTGTGATTGGATTAGTGAAAGAGTTATGTGCAGTGATGGGCGAATTTGTCCCGAAACGGCGATTTTGACGCCAACAACAATTCACTGGCCCCAAAATGGGCACCGGCGTCAAAATGGACACCACGTACATCAAAACCAGCGTCGGAACCGTAACTGGCGTCAACATTTTTTCAATGCCAGCCAGGGCCGGAACTAGGGGCAGGCAGAGTAGGCATGTGCCTAGGGCGCAAAGCTGGGAGGGCACCAGGCACGTACCTCCTCTGTCGCCTACCCCAAGTCTGGTTCCCTTCTCTGCCCGACTCTCTGCGTTTCTTTGCGCTTCTGCGCATGTGCGCGAACTTCAATTCACACATGCGCACTATATCGTGCATGCGCACATGAGCGCAAATTCGCGCATGCGCACGCTAAAGTGGCGCCGCAACTGCCCGGCCTGCCTAGGGCGCCTGCCCAGCTTGGCCCGGCACTGACGCCAGCAAATCTTCGTGACAAATTCGCAAATTTATTCGCCGGCGTGAAACTGGCAAATTCTCTGCGAATTTGCTCCTGACAAATAAATTCGCCCATCTCTAGTTATATGCTAAGGATTTTCCATACAAGTCAGCTGAACTGAAGAAGCTGCTCGGACGAGTAGTGAAACATCTTCAATGATTCTATTTTGTAACGAAGTTTGGAAACACTTACAAACGCAGATTAACTGCAATTAGGCTTTTATTCAATTGCCACACAACATGTTTCGGGCACCTGGCCCTTTCTTAAATTCACACCTGAGAAAGGGCCAGGTGCCCGAAACATGTTGTGTGGCAATTGAATAAAAGCCTTATTGCAGTTAATCTTCGTTACAAAGTGAATCTATAAGGGATGCCAGAGGCGGGGGATCCAAGGTACCACCACAGGAATCGTCTGAACTTAACGCTAATCAGTGTAAAAAGCCTTTTTGTGTTGAACATCTTCAATGATTCTAGTTTCTCTAGAATTACTCATTCTAGATTCACTAACATATGTGTGAAATTTCAGCAATCATTCATCAGTTAGATTTTTTTTTTATTAAATTATGGGTAATCTTCCTCAAACATTTGCAGTGCACACCAGGAGGCAATTTCTAAAACATTATATTTTTTCCCCCATATTTCTAATAGTTTTCCCAAACTCAATTTTTGTAATAAGAGTTTTCCAAACTCAAAAATATGAATTAAAAATTCAAATTTGTCACCTACAGCCTGGCAGATTTCTATAGGAGTCAATGGTAGGTGCATTTTCAACACTGTAGGTATTATTAAAATGTTAGTTTGTTTTTCCATCAAATTTGTAAAAATGAAAAGAACAATAGCATTTTTATTGTAATTGCATTTTTCCATGTTTTACATTCAAATTTTCCAATTTTACATTATGATTATTATTATTAATAACTGCAATTGTAATAAAGAAAGAAATCATAATTACAATTATAATAAAGAAATCTGCCTCCCTGTGCTCTGATGCTACAGTTTTTATATTAGTATAGTCTTGGTTTCCAAAACCTCTAAAACCGCTAAAATTAGACCCTTAATTCCTGAACTCTAGAAATTCAAGATTTATTAATGAGCTTATTTATCAAGAATATAATTTGTGCGGTTTTACTGTGTTTTTCTACTTGGAATAAACTTGCAATTTAAAAAAAATGTTTTTTCATATATTTTTTTCAAAGTTTAGGAAAAAAATCTCAATATAAAAACCTAAATTGAATACAATTCAAGCTCAAATTTGTGAGTTTATAAGGTCAATTTTGTCTAGGACAACTCCCAATGACTTCTACATGAACTTGAAAGCTTTTAGATAGTGGTTTTGCATTCAATGTTTTTGAGGCTTTTTGTCTTTATGCAAAAACATTTGAATCATGGCAAAAAAAACCTCTAATATACATTTGCTGGTGAGGTCCTAGAGAAGTCAGTGAGAGCTGCTCTGGTCATATTGGACATTTTTAATCAATACGGTCAATTTGGAGGTTTTCTTTCTTTTTTTTTTTTTTGCTATTAATTGTGTTATATTTTTTAGTGCATTGTTCATCATTTTTTTTATTTGTACTTTTTATATTCAGATCTCTTAATAAATTGCATGGCATTCATGGTTTTAGAGAAAATGTGTTTATTATATGTGTTACAACATGAGAATGTTGATAAATGGGCTTCTCTTCTATTTGGACCTTTCAATATACAAAAGACCATTTTTTTCCCTTGGACATCATTTCATGTAAATAGAAACTTTTGATCTAAACATGTATTATTATTTTGTTGCTGTATGTATACTGTATATATACATACATAAATATGTTAAACTGAGAGATTTAAATAGAACAAGGACTTTGCAAACTATCAATACGCATAGATATATGAGGGGATCATATAATAATCTCTCTAATGCTTTATTTACCAGTAGGTCTTTCCAGCTGACACAAGGTCACCCATTCTGATTAGAAGAAAGAAGGTTCCGCCTTAATATTTGTAAGGGTTTTTTCTCTCCCTGAATCAGGTGCACAGGCTGATACATTGGATAGCTTTAAGAAGGGGTTGGGTGGCTTTTTAGCAAGTGAGGGAATACAGGGTTATGGAAGATAGCCTATAGTACAAGTTGATCTAGGGACAAGTCTGATTGCCATCTTGGAGTCAGGAAGGAATTTTTCCCCCTCTGAGGCAAATTGGAGAGACTTCAAATGTTTGTTTTGCCTTCCTTTGGATCAACTGGCAGTTAGGCAGGTTATATATAGACTTTAGAAGGTTGAACTTGATGGATGTGTGTCTTTTTTCAACCTAACTTGCTATGTAATACAATGATTAGTAAAGTTATTAACACACTTCACTTACAAATAATACTTAATACCTACAAGGGCTCTAAACAGTAATTTTTGGGCAACTTTCAGATTTCCAACTGCCGGAAATAATCCAAATAATAATTATAGTCCTAAAAAGCTGCAGGGCAAAGGGGAAAAAACATAAAATACAGAAAAATATGATCTATCTATAACAATTCAATAGAAAACTACAAGATGTGTTTCCCATCCTACAAATCCATACTCAGTATCAGATATATTAATGGTGCCACAGAGGATACCTTCAGAGGTTGGACAGTATACAAGGCAATACATTGAAATTGTAGTTCAGAGTACACAAAGCAAAACATGTGATAACTAGTTGCATTTGTTATATATAAATTGGCTTGTGTAGTCTAAACTACTGTTTGTTCATAATCGGATACTGATTTGCAGCAATGCATAGCATTATTATATTTACCATGTTGTCTATTTTATTTTTTTTACATATTTTTTCCACTGTGTGTTTCTAGTACAGATAGACTGTATAAACCTTTTCCAATTGAGATACCATTAAACCATAAAACCATTGAAAAACACAAGTTTTACTGCACTTTTTACCATTACTTTTGATTGCCTGTTTTGCTGTTTCATAACAGATTTTTCTATATTTCCTAAGCAAAAAGCCTTAGTATGAATATAAAGCTCAAAATATTGACCATGTTTCACCCTATACCCATCAACCAGTTTCAACTGAAAATGAGACGTGTCGAACCCTTGGATTCTGATGTTTGACATCTACAGTATCAAGCCTTTTGCTCATAGCACCACAGAAATGCTGACAATATTTCTCAGCAACATTTCTAATTATTATAAAGAATAAATTGCTAAAGAGATAAAATGAAATTTATGCCAAGATTATGTCTAAATGCTGAGTATATGTGAGGCAGAATATTGTTGTTTTTCTAATTATTTCTACTAATAGTAATAATTAATGCAAACAATAAGCAAATTACATCAAGACCTTAGACAAGTTCATTCCTGGTTACATATTGTAGTTACCATTGCAGATGGATATTTTACATTTTTAGTTATTTATTTATAAAAAGATAACATATCCGATAATTTATGGAGTGCCACATAATTTCAACACAGGAAAACATAGTGTATTTTGGGCCATAAAATATTTATCCCATTGGTAGGTACAAATTATTTCTTAGTAAGTAGCTAAATAATCAGCTGATAAATACACACTGATACAGTCAAGCATAAAACATTTAAAGTCCTTTCTTAATGACAATGTCTGCATCGCATGAGTTTCTGGAATGCTTTTTTAAAGTCTTCATTAAAAATTGTATAAATGAGAGGGTTGATTAGGGAATTGAGGTATCCGAGCCATCCAAGGAAATTGGACATATCATCAGAGATGTAACATGCTTCACAAATATTAACAATGACTTCCTTTACAAAAAATGGCAGCCAGCATATAACAAAGGCTCCCAAAATCAGTCCTAAAGTTGTTGCAGCTTTACGTTCTCTTGTACTGGAAATTTTCTGCCTTCTGTAGGCTTTTTCTTGCTTCATTTCAAACTTTGCATTCCTCACCGTGATGTGGATTTTGTCAAAATCAGTGGAATGGTCAGAAAAAGATTTTTCTGCAATGCATAAAGTAGTAGTTGCCTCCAAAAGAACCTGTCCATTTTGTTCTCTTTCTACTCTGCTAACACTCCTTTTGTGATATAATGTTTTGGCTGCCTTGTAAATTTTGTAATACAGGATTAAAATTAGGGCTAATGGAATATAAAATGCTCCAAAAGTAGAATAAATAGTAAATACAATGTGGTCATGTTTGATGATGCATTCGTCTTCTTTGTTGAGTGCCTGGTGGCGCCAAAATAAAGGAGGCATTGAAATAAATATGGAAATGATCCACACCACAGCAATCATGAATGCAGCATGCTTAGACGTTCTCTTTCTTGCGTACTCCACAGCATCAGTGATAGCTCGATACCGGTCAAGAGCAATAGCCAGTAGATGCAATATGGAGCATGTACAACATGTAATGTCAACACTCAAATAAATATCGCATATCGCTTGGCCCATAATCCACGTTTCTTTCATGATGTACATGATGCTAAAGGGCATCACCAAAACAGCAACTAGAAAATCTGTAACGGCTAGGGAACATATTAAATAGTTGGCAGGGTGATGTAGTTTCCGTGTCACGATTATAGCAGCGATTACAAGGGAATTTATGGCCATTGTCATCAAAGTCAAAATAGACAGAGTAAGCAAAATAAGGATTTTGCCTGTGATCCCTTTTTGTAGATGTTCTGAAGTGCAGTTGTAATCCGTAAAGTTCTCTATATCCATATTTTCTTTAAAATTTAAATTCACGGAATAAAGATGATATCTATAAAAAGAAAGGGAAAGGAACATGATTTTAATTGTTTAAACATGGCTCTTTAATAAATGCTAGACTGATAAGTGCACTATTTTTATCTATGGTACCAATTGATCTCACATTTAATTACCAATTTTATCTTGTTACCAACCTGATTTTTAAAATTCTAAACAGAAACTGTAAAATTGTGATTGAGCTACAATCCCCAGTTTGCAACTGCTATTTAATGATTCTTTAAAACTTGGTAAGCATTGCAATCTTCCACAGGGAGGGCGACGAAGTGAAATCACATTCTATCCATCATTTCAATGAGCCAGCCAAAATTCTAATTAAACTTTAAAAGTTGAATTGAAAAGTAGCAACTCCTATGACTTCTGCACGAACTTGCCAGCTTTTAGGCACAAAACTTTTATATTAATATTGTTTTGTTTACTTAGGGGCAGATTTATCAAGGGTCGAATTTCGAAGTAAAAAATACTTCGAAATTCGACCATCAAATTTAAATACTTCAAATTCGAACTTTTTTCATCGAATTTGGGTATTCTGCGGTCGAAGTAAAATTGTTCGATCGAACGATTAAATCGTTCGAATTGATCAATTCGCACGATTTTATCGTACGATCGAACGATTTTACTTTAACTTCAAAAAACTTGCTGTAGAAGGTCCCCATAGGCTAACATAGCACTTTGGCAGGTTTAATTTGGTGAAGTATTGAAGTTGAAGTTTTTTTAAAGAGACAGTACTTTGATTATCGAATATTCAAACTAATTTACTTCAAATCGTATTCAAAGTCGTAGTATCCTATTCGATGGTCGAAGTATCCAAAATGTTACTTTGAATTTCGATTTTTTTTTACTTCGAAAATTCACTTCGACCCTTGATAAATCTGCCCCTTAATGGATCTTAAAAATGTAAGTTTCGGAAATTCAAATGTGTGATTTTTGCAGCAAAAAAACTCAAATTGTGATAAAAACTAAAATTCTTATTTTGATAAATGACCCCCTTATATTTGAAGTAGCCCTCAGTTGTCTATCTGCAGAGTGTATTTGTACCACAGAGCTTACAAGTATTCAGGAGATCGATGATGTGTTTGCTGTAGCCATCAATTAACTCTTCACTTATGCCACAGAGCTGGAAAGCAAATCTATAACATAAAATTTGTTGCACCTGAGGGGGTAGCAAACCTAATTAACATAAAACGTAACATAAATAGGATTGTTCAAAAATGGAAATCAATAGAAAAAAAACTTACTTGATTCCTACTATTTCAAAACAATATACTTTTAGGCAAGCTACCACTTTAACACATACATACAGAAGAGCACTGGGAATTTTGATTTTTACCCATGTGACTTGTTCATTTAATACTAGCTTGCAATATTGGTCTTTGCTAAAAAATATCAACAAAAACCTAAAATGGTTAAAAGACAAAATAATGACTTTAAAACTAAAAATGTTTACTTTTTTAAAAAACAAAGGTAAGATTTTTATTTTGCTGGTGTTCTTCTGTACATCCATACGTTCATTCATTCATTCATTCATCTCTTTATACTTTCATCAGAAGAATACAATCTGAAGGTATAGGAGCCATGTCCCATGAAACATGCAGCACACTATATGACACAGTTTGGGCAATTTCTTTGTGTTTCCAACAACATTCTGCCGGTTTGTGGATATTGAATGTGTATAATATGATGACCAAACCTTAGGGCTCATAGATGTAGACGTCACAATCTATTTATCAGTTTGCATTATGGCTCACTAGGTTTTTTCAGATTTAGAATTATGCTAATGAAGAAATGATTAGCATTCACTATTTGTCCTGTTAGAAGCTAATGCTTTTTCTCTTGCGGTTAGTTTGTCATACTTGTTCAATTAGAGAGAAAAGCATATAAGGGGATTGTTGTATTTTATAGCAATAAAAGTGCTAACAGAAAATAAATATTCTTTAAGCTGAGTAAACGATACATTTTTTTTTCCGTATACATTTCTCGATATACCCAGAAGTACTGGGAAAAACGTATACACCTCCTATGACGTGAACTTGAATTTTAGGGATGCATGTGCAATAGTACTATGGGGTAAAAGAGTGCTAAATTCCAGCCATAGCAACCAATCAGATGTTTGCTTTCATTTGCTAACACATAGTAGACCAATCAAAACAGATAGATCATTCTTTGTTTTGGCAATTCATTTGGGGAAATGTATCACTCTATGTTTGTAAATTACTCCATCTGAGTCGTTCCCAAAACATGGTTGGGGCAAGCAGGTGGATTCTTAAATGTAACATGTGACTGGCTACATTTAAATGAACCATAAGCAGATAAGCTCCTTTTGTCACATACATATTAGTAGGTAATTATTCCACCATATACTGTAGATACTGCTGAGCTGTGAAAATCTGTGCATCTAGGATAATGAGGGTAGGTCCCTCCTACTCATGCTCCTTATACAACAGAATTTGGATTTTGGCCATTCTACATAGAATTTTAGTTGAAGACATAAAACTTCCTTTCTATTAAAAAAAACCTAAATATGGTAAGCAGTCAACTTGGGGGAAGAACTGAGTATAGCTGCTTTGGATGTCCATATACATAATGGGGGTCATTTATAAAGTTTGTGCAGCGCATATTTATTAGTAAATTAACTGATTTGCAAACATTTTCTCCGCCACTAAAGTTGTGGCGTAATTCAAACGCAGAATGTACACAAATGTTCGCAATTTGCGATTTTTGACATATTTAAATAGATGTTATAGACATTCGCATTGCAAAAATAAATTTAAATTTAAACCATGCTCAGGGCAAATATATTCACTTTGCAAACTAATTCGTCCTGTGCGAAATTTATAAATGAGCCCCAATATGTTATTCACAAAATGACAGCTCTAATCAGTAGTCACCCAGGATTGGCAGAAGATATGGCGAGCCACTACTGAATTGTGTACATAAGTAAGGTCCTGGATAAACAGATCAACAAACTAGAACAAAGAAAATTGCAAGTTTTTCGCTGTTAAGATAAAAATGAGCATTGCTTTTTAAAAGATATTCATGCAGCTAAGGAGAGCTCAAAATATTACATGAAGGAATGTCATTCATTTTCATGGCAAAATTAAATCACTGCAATATTCCATATGTGTATAGGGCACATTTACTTAGCTCAAGTGAAGGATTAGAAGAAAAAATACTTCGAATTTCGAATGTTTTTTTTGGCTACTTCGACCATCGAATTGGCTACTTCGACCTTCGACTACAACTTTGAATCGAACGATTCGAACTAAAAATCATTAGACTATTCGACCATTCGATAGTCAAAGTACAGTCTCTTTAAAAAAAACTTCGACCCCCTACTTCGCCAACTAAAACCTACCGAGGTACAATGTTAGCCTATGGGGAAGGTCCCCATAGGCTTTCTAGCTATTTTCTGATCGAAGGAATTTTGTTCGATCGATGGATTAAAATCCTTCGATTCGAAGGATTTAATCGTCATTTTCCTTTGATCAATCGATTGAAGTATTTGCGGTAAATCCTTTGACTTCGATATTCAAAGTCGAAGGATTTTACTTAGACGGTCGAATATCGAGGGTCCATTAACCCTCGATATTCGACCATTAGTAAATCTGCCCCTGTGTGTTTATTTGGTTACACCAGTGGGCAGATTTATCAAGGTTCGAATTTTGAGGGGTTAAAACCCTCGAATTCGACCATCGAATTGAAATCCTTCGAATATCAAATTCAAAGGATTTAGTGCTAAAATAAGTTTTCGATCGAATAAAAATCGCTCGATCGAACGTTTAAATAGTTCGAATTGAACGATTCGAACGATTTTCAGCGACTGATCAAAGGATTTTTATTCGATACCAAAAACTTAGAAAATGCTTGTAGAAGGTCCCCATAGTCTTATAATGCAATTCGGTAGTTTTAACTTGGCAAATTATTGAATTCAGTGGATTTTTAAAGAGACAGTACTTAGAATATCGAATGGTCGAATAGTCAAATGATTTTTAGTTAGAATCGTTCGAGTCGAAGGTTGTAGTAGCCTATTCGATGGTCGAAGTACACAAAAAATTGCTTCGAAATTCGAACTTTTTGAACTTAGCAAATTCACTCGAGCTTAGTAAATCTGCCCCTTAGTAGATGGACTTCAAAACTATATAAATAAAGAACTGTCTGCTTATAGAAGCAGAGGACGAAAAAGTAGAAAGAAATAATAGCTAGGAAAAAATTAGAAAGTAATGTTAACATTCTGGTAACAGGTAAACAAACTTGCAAATTTTCGAAGTCGAAGGATTTTACTTAGACAGTCGAATATCGAGGGTATTGGTCGATATTCGACCATTAGTAAATCTGCCCCTGTGTGTTTATTTGGTTACACCAGGGGGCAGATTTATCAAGGGTCGAATTTTGAGGGGTTAAAACCCTCGAATTCGACCATCGAATTGAAATGCTTCGAATATCAAATTCAAAGGATTTAGTGCTAAAATAAGTTTTCGATCGAATAAAAATCGCTCGATCGAACGTTTAAATAGTTCGAATTGAACAATTCGAACGATTTTCAGCGACTGATCAAAGGATTTTTATTCGATACCAAAAACTTAGAAAATGCTTGTAGAAGGTCCCCATAGTCTTATAATGCAATTCGGTAGTTTTAACTTGGCAAATTATTGAATTCAGTGGATTTTTAAAGAGACAGTACTTAGAATATCGAATGGTCGAATAGTCAAATGATTTTTAGTTAGAATCGTTCGAGTCGAAGGTTGTAGTAGCCTATTCGATGGTCGAAGTACACAAAAAATTGCTTCGAAATTCGAACTTTTTGAATTTAGCAAATTCACTCGAGCTTAGTAAATCTGCGCCTTAGTAGATGGACTTCAAAACTATATAAATAAAGAACTGTCTGCTTATAGAAGCAGAGGACGTAAAAGTAGAAAGAAATAATAGCTAGGAAAAAATTAGAAAGTAATGTTAACATTCTGGTAACAGGTAAACAAACTTGCAAATTGTAGAGGAAGAATACTATGTTACTGTTACTAAGTGATGCAAATAAACTGAAGTCATCAATCAAATGGCATATAAAAGTCTAACAATCACACACACATTAGACGAAACTCCCAAACCCGAATCCCCTTAATTGAAAATCACTGTTAGACCCTCTAAGATACCTTGAAGGTGAATTCTAGGTTTGCATGACAAACCCTAAACCAATTGTAATAATTATATGGATGCTTTTTTCTAACAACCTGTTCTTAAGTGGATTTTTCCTATCTATAAATACAAACCCTGACTAAAGGTCAGCACAGATTCATTCATCTGTATAACATGTAGAAAATCTGAATCTTTCCTTTAGCCAAAATAAATCATGAATGAATCGGTTTCTATTAAACTTGGAGACATTCGTCAGGAATTCTCCCATGAGGCACTGATCCAAAACATGAGGTCACATATAAAAGAGCACAGGAATGATTTTGTAAGAAACTTTAAAGGTCAGATACCTATATGTTTGGATTCAGTGTCTAACTCCATCTATCACACAACAATACTTACATTTCTGAAGTTTAAACAAAGTGTTATTTTCATTGACTAAAATAGCTCGCTTTACTTAATAAACTAACATTTTTTTTTCTCCAGGACCAGTGATAAATTGTTTGTAGAACAACAAAGAATGTCAATATGCTTCTCCATGCTGAACAGAATTATAATATATACCCGGTGATTTATGAACGGTGAACAAGAGACAACAAAACACTGCAGGTGTTGCATTAATGGGCATCTGCCTCCGAAGAAGCCGCTAGTTTGGCGAAACGTGTTGGGCGGCATAGGTGGACGGTGGGTGATTAGCTCCCACTTGTTCCACGTAGATAGACAGGAAGCACTGGGGAGCAAACGGAAGGGAGAGGAAGGGTGGCACGGGTAAATTACGTCAGCCATTGGGCTTTAATTTAGAATTTGCAATCTTGATCATCGCAGTACCCTTGCCATTACGTTTTGAACATGATTTCTGGGCGGACCACTCCTACTTGTCTCCCAGGCCAATAGGTGGTGACCCCACAGAGATGACTCAGATGGGAGAGGTGAATGATCCACATTGATTTATTAATAAAAATATTATGTTTTCACCTGTAACTGAGATTATATCAAGTTACAGTTTTTCCACTGTTTCACTCTATGGGGCAAATTCACCAAGGGTCGAATATCGAGGGTTAATTAACCCTCGATATTCGACTGGGAATTAAAATACTTCGACTTCAAATATCGAAGTCGAAGGATTTTGCACAAAAACTGTGATCGAACGATTAAATCCTTCCAATCGAACGATTTGAAGGATTTTAATCCAACGATCAAAGGATTATCCTTCGACCAAAAAAACTGAGGCAAGCCTATGGGGACATCCCCATAGGCTAACATTGGGTTCGGTAGGTTTTAGATGGCGAACTAGGGGGTCAAAGTTTTTTCTTAATAGAATATTCTTATCGAATAGTCGAACGATTTTTAGTTCGAATCCTTCGATTCAAAGTCGTAGTCGAAGGTCGTAGTAGCCCATTCGATGGTCGAAGTAGCCCAAAAAAACACTTCGAAATTCGAAGTTTTTTTACTTCGAATCCTTCACTCGAAGTTAATGAATTGGCCCCTATGTGTTTTTATAATGAGTGGTTTTATGGACACGTCCATCACTACTTATGAGATATGTTTGTAGTGAATCTTGAGTATCAGGCAGCGTGTTTTTAGTGCATTTCAAATAAAAGTCAAGTTTTACTTCATTAATTTTGTCGGTCATCTGAACTGGTAAACTTGTGTGTTACAGATACGGATATTATTTTTACATTGTATCCAATCCTGTGACACTACCATTGTTTCTATTTCATCTTCAGGTGTCCCCGCCACCCCAGTAGGGATTTTTGACTTTTTGCTGAAAAATCCCTGAAATCATCGGTACTAACAGCAGCGTAGAAACTGGGACCTTCCTCATTGACTAATACAGGACCCCAAGAGCTCTGAGATGCTGGGTTTTTGGACTTCGAGTTGTCATACCATCAGATTTTAAAATTTTGTTTTTTTTAGGTCCGAAAAAGATTTTTTTTTTGGATTTTGGATATTCTGAGCTTAATAAGTTATTGTCCATAATGGTCAATTGACAAAAAGGACCAAAGAACATGTTTGATGACTGTGATTGACTCTCTTTGTGGTCAATTCTGCATCATTAACACTGGGCAAATTATGGCACAATGTTTAAACTAGAAGGATATTTAAAAGAGGGTCAACCTAGAATTTTGTTAGTCAGAGCTATGCCTAGACTGATAATGCAAGCTTTTCTGGCAATACAAAGTATCCATAATGCATGCAGTTTTTACATGTGTAGACCATCACTCTATACTGTATATCTTAAAAATATATACATAGTCCTTTAGCACATAAATAGCCTTATACTCAAGCTACTCTTCCATGAACCATTTATTGCAAGCATGCAATTTGACATGACGTTTCATGTCTGCCAAGGGATTTTATTAGGTCAAACTGTCTCAGTCTGCTTCCCATCCCTCCCCAGCATAGTTTATTAACTAATTTCTTCCCTAGTCATTAAATAAATGAATGTATTAATTATATAGTCCCTGCAGCCCTGTAAAGCTGTGAATTGCAAACAATCCTGGCCTCTAGTAAAAGTAGGTTAAAATGTGTTAAATAAGTACAGTAAATTTCCCACTAAGTTCCTAACCTCCAGATATTATACTGTACAAGTTCTGCTAAAGGAAAAATAATATATAATACATGAATATGCAATTTTTATGAGTTCAGAATTTTGCTAATGTTACTAAGAATATTGGGATCGGCAGTGTATTTGCAGTGCATAAAAAGTAATTTGAAGCATCCAACAGAACCACCTAAAAACCACCTTTGCTATTTTAAAATATGAATGGGGTTTTTAAGGCCCATCCACCCATGGAATTCCCAAAATTTTAAATTGTAACTAGCAGGGGCTTCATTCTTTTTCCAGTAACTTCTGACTGTGACCGTTTTTTAAAAACCTGCCACCTGTGACCACTTCCTGCCACACTTTAACCATTCCCGCCAATCCGTAACTGTATGTTCTGGGATTAAAGAACATTGTGGTGCAAAAATGTGATTTCTTTTTTTTTTTTTTTCAAATTTGATTTAAAAATATCTCATACATTTCATGAAAAATATAGACAGCTAAAATTTGTGAAGCTTCAATGTATATTCTATGTATTCAAGTTCTTTAAATAGTTAAATATGTAAAAATGAAGGGAGCAATTTGTTTTTTATTGAGAATGAGCTTTTTCTGCAAATGAACTTGATTGAGTTTTCAGAGGATTTATTAATATGCTAGAAATCAAGATATTGAAATCAGGAAAAAAACTCAATTGCGTTTAAAGGGATACTGTCATGAAATTTTTTTTCCAAAATGAATCAGTTAATAGTGCTACTCCAGCAGAATTCTGCACTGAAATCCATTTCTCAAAAGAGCAAACAGATTTTTTTATATTCAATTTTGAAATCTGACATGGGGCTAGACATATTGTCAATTTCCCAGCTGCCCCAAGTCATGTGACTTGTGCTCTGATAAACTTCAGTCACTCTTTACTGCTGTACTGCAAGTTGGAGTGATATCACCCCCCTCCCTTTTCCCCCCCAGCAGCCAAACAAAAGAACAATGGGAAGGTAAGCAGATAACAGCTCCCTAACACAAGATAACTGCTGCCTGATAGATCTAAGAACAACACTCAATAGTAAAAACCCATGTCCCACTGAGACACATTCAGTTACATTGAGAAGGAAAAACAGCAGCCTGCCAGAAAGCATTTCTCTCCTAAAGTGCAGGCACAAGTCACATGACCAGGGGCAACTGGGAAATTGACAAAATGTCTTGCCCCATGTCAGATTTCAAAATTGAATATAAAAAAATCTGTTTGCTCTTTTGAAAAATAGATTTCACTGCCGAATTCCGCTGGAGCAGCACTATTAACTGATTCATTTTGAAAAATGTATTTCTTTCCCATGACAGTATACCTTTCAGAGCAATTTAGGATCCATTTTTTAAAAAAACCCTCAAATCTGCAAATGCATATATCTGCCTCCACGTCATTGGTTAAAATTGATATACAATAGAGAAGGATAGCAAAAGTGTCTCATTATTGTATATTTTAACACATTACATTTTTATCTGCGAGTCTCAGAAAGCTATTTGAATATTTTTTATGTCTTTCCAGGAATTTTCTATTCTTGAAGTCTCATTTTAATGTTTTTACCAATCTATCATGAAGCTGGCAAATCATAATTACCAAGATTCCTCCGGCAAAATATAATCTATGTTTCTAACACTGTGTAGCGACATCGAAGACATAAAGTGAAATTAATGGGAACTTTGGTTAATGTTCTGTATAGACCTAACTGAAATGCTGTTTGTAACTGTATGGTACAGGAGTCGGTTGAAAACCCTTTTCAAATGTTAATGTACAAAAAAATAAAAAAATAAAAGTCAGCTCCTTTAACGTGTTCAAAGAATAATGTAAGTAAAAATAAAACTGACAACTATTCAACAATATATCAAATATATTTATATAGTGATGCATATATACCTATAAAATTGATTTACAGTTTTGTCTCATTCTTAGAATTATACAGGAAGTGCTTCTCTTGGAAGATTGTACTTGCTGGTGCACTACTCTTCTATTTATGTGCTAAGATAACTTAAATAGCAGGCAAATGAGATTTCACAGCTAAATAGAAAACAGACACCCACACTAAAATTTTTAGTGGAAAAAAACCCTAAATATTTTCAGGATTTATTAAAGCCTGATGCTGCAAAAAGTCAGAATCTTAAAATCCGGCATCTCAGACTTGCCGAGGTTGTATATAAGTCAATGGGAGAGGTCCCTATCGTCCCTATATTGGAAGTTTATGTGGTCTGCGCTTTTATAAAGAAGCATAGAATGTTATTACCAGTGGATTAATTTGTTTTAAGAAGATGTTGAGAACTTTCATAAATTATCTTTTAGAAGATAATGGCAGTAAAAAGACCTTGAGTAAAATTACCCTGAAACTATATATTTTGCATGTAAGTCCATTTTCTTCATCTTTGTTCATATATTTAGTAATACCAAATTGTGTGTTGTCTCGCAGTAAACATAACACTTTAAGGGGGTTATTTATCGAGGTCCGAATTTATCTCAGTATTTCTAAGTTAGAAATCCGACCAACTTCGATTGCCCGAATGGACCTTATTTATGAAGAAAATAGCCCTGAAAAAATAGGGCCGGGCAAACATCGGAGCTTTCCCCGAAAACTCCAAATTGTTTGGTGTTCTGCCAAATTTTTCCATAATTTTTTTGCGCAGAAACCATGAACTCAGCGGATGTCGGTATGGACATTAGCGCATACACTGGGACATTCCCCATTGACCTATACAGGACCTCTAGAGCTCCAAGATGCCGGGGTTTCGGATTCAGAGTTTTTAGACCATCGTACTTCAATATATCTCTAAAAATTCTTAGTTTTTTTTTCTTTCGAAAACCACAAATTAATCGAGGTTTGGATATTTGGACCTTAATAAATAACCCCCTAAGGGTTTTCTGTCCTCTAAATATATTTTTCTACTGCCTAGTATTTTCATATTGCCTGAGATTATTACATGTGTCTGAAATTGCAACACCCAAAGTCATGTCATGTCATGGAGTGTTTCTTATAAAATGATGCATTCTATTTTCCTTGTTATTTTCTTTCTTTATGCATTGGTTTGTACTTTTGAGCCACAAACATTTCTTTACAAACAATAGTCCTTGCTTTATCTTTTAATATATACTCCCTGAAATTTATCTTGCGTAGAGTTTGCATCATCAGCGAAAAGGGCAACATTCTTGTTGTACCATCTGTTACTTTGCTAATAAATATATTAAACAAGATTTCATACAGAACAGAATGAACCCAATTTTAGTTTTTGAAGCTGTTTCCCCATTAGTGCTGATATAAACATGATGCTCTCAGACTTGTTGGTTTGAGCTCTGTTATAGTGCAGATCCCTTTTAGTATGCAAAGGTGATTTCTGCTATTTCAGCAGTGCAGAGGTAAAATTATCAAATTCTATTTTTTTTTCTTATTCTGTATGAAAACAAATGGGATTGCGTTAGATTACTACTTCATTTAGTAGTATGTATAGTATAGTATGTGAAATAGGGTAACCATAATATAATATATATAATATAATAATTGAGTGAAACGTACAAAAATTTGTAGAGTAGTGTTAAGCTTCTGACACATAGGGGTATATTTATCAAGGGTCGAATTTCGAGTTTATGGGAGTTTCTAAAGTTTTTATATTTGGGTGAATAGGATCTACATGCCCATAGGGGCAGATATATCAATGGTAGAATTGAAAATTCAAATTTTTTAATTTGAATTTCGAGTTTATTTTAGTGTAATTCAACTAGGGAATAGTCCAAACTTGATTTGAGTTTAAAATAAAATCTAAATTAGAATTTCAAAATGTATCATGTTCTGTCCCTTCAAGAATTTGAATTTGACTATTCACCATCTAAAACCTGCTGAATTGGTGTTTTAGCCTATGGGGGACCTCCTACAATTTTTTCTTTGGTGAAAAAACTCAAATCTAATTCAATTTGAATTCAATTAAAATTTGCAGGTTGATCCTATTTACCTGAATTTCAAAAATTTGAATTTTTAAATAAATTTCAATTGGTAATTTTTTTTTTCGAATTTGGAGTTTATGGGAGTTTATAGGAGTTTTTATAAACTCCCATAAAACTCGAAATTCAACCCTTGATAAATATGTCCCATACTGTGAGAAAGGTTCCCTGTTAAGGGAGGAGCCTACATACTATTTGCTCTTATAAACAAATGCAGGCTAGACAAAACTTCAAGTTTAACAAGATTAAATAAAGAATAAGGCCAGGCCCCCCACCACCCTGCAGAAGTGATGTTCTTGCTGACTATGCAGGCGCGCAAACCGTGGCAGGCCCAGAGGGGGTGGGGGCCCTGGTGCAATCACACCCCATGCTCCCCGGGAGTTCCATCAACGATGAGAAGATATTTAGATAACCTGGCAGGTTACAACCATAGTACATTATGTGGCTCAACCCAGATGAGCAGTGGCTGGAATATCTTAGGTCACTGGTTCTAAACCAGGGAGTTCCTGACACTGACACTCAAAAACAGGCAGCTATCTGGAATTTATTAACTTCAATCCTTCTCTCCATCTGGATAGTGTAAGAAATAATTGTTTGAGCAAATGTTTGTCATATTCATTTTTTAACCTCAATAAGTATGTTGGTTTATTTATTTATTTATCCAGATCCTCAGTGTGTGCTTCAAATTTCAATTATCTTCATATACTGTACCTAATCCATCCAAGAATAGAGGCCATAATTATAAATCTTTCACTTGGAAAATGAAAGATAGAAAAAAGGCCAAGATAGTTTATATACCTGGAATGAACTGTTCTATCTGAAAAATGCAAATTAGAAATTAATATTCACTCAGATCACCTGTTAATTTGGTATGAACTAATTGGAAAGACACACATTTAATGCAGTTCCCTACAAAACAAATGAACTCATCTGATCGGGTATCTCCATAACTTATTAGATATTTATAGAGAAATTGTTCTCCATCTTCATGCATGCACATTCCAATTTTCTTCTGTAACGAACTGTGAGTGGTTAATTTCATGATGATTAGAAGAAACTGAAGTAGCCTTTGCATGTTAATATTCAGCAGCAGATCCCATAGTTCTATAAAGGATTATATATTATGTTTTCTGTAATTCTTTATATTTTTCTGACAGAGTGGAACATTTTATGTGCAACAGGGCACTAGCACATCCAGATTTTTTTTTGTATGCTTTTAAATTATATCAAATTGAGACTTAAGTCAATCAGTTACCACCAGTGTTTTGGGTTGCATCTTACTGCTTTGGGTCTTGTTGGAGTGGTTGACCCATGGATGTGATCCCAGAATATCTTGTGCTACACTACAAGTTCCAGCACTGTAGCCTTAGCACATGCTCTAGTTGTGTTTCAAAAATCCATTGGGTGAGAATTTGCTAATAGAGGCTGATAAATTCTATATGGCAAAAGTACAGTTGGTAGTTTACTACAAGTTGGAAAATGAAATCACCAACCTGACTGGTTGCTATTGACAAGTGATGTTGTCTAATTTTGCATGGTAAAAACCAAGTAATATACTGACAGAATTAGCGAAATTATACATAATAATTATACATAGTAACAACATTAACATAATTTCTATTTTGACTTAGTCTAAGTCACAGTATTTCCTGCCATGATGTAAAATGAGTGTAAATTGGAAATGTAGTTCTTCAAACACAGAAAGCGTAATTATGCTCTCTGTGCTAGTGTCCTGGCCCTCTCTGCTGCCCTTGTGGACCCCCCAGGACCCCCTCCCGCGCAAAAAGGTGATCACATGGGGGAGGGGGGGGCAGCAGCAACTGCAAGCTGCCTCCGACGGCGAAGGGGCCAGGATCGCCCCTGACCTTAAATAATTAGTAATTAATCGTGTCACGATCGGCACCCTAAATCTAGAACAGGTGCTATGCTGTCACTGCTCTGCTTCCAACTGTAGCAGCCGCCTTTGGCCTCGGGAGATGCCCTCAGCTACTCAGATGCCACAAGATCTTAATAAGAGAGGAGCCAAGCAAAAGTTCTGTATGAGCAAAGGGGCACGAATGTTTACCAAGTATTTGGGATGGAAAGCAACACAACTCGGAAAGGATCAAACGGAATTGCGTGGTCAGACAGGCGGATTGGTACAGGGAGAGTTCACAGGATAGTTAAACAGACAAGGATCAGGATTGGAGAGCGTAGAATAGTCAGGCAGGCAAGGGTCAGAATTGCAGAGTTTAGAATAGTCAGGCAGGCAAGGGTCAAAACCAGAATACACACGTAGAATTCACAAGAAATAAACACCCAGGAACTAACCAAGTTGGACCTAACTACGGGCAGTCAGCTGTCATTCAAAACCCCCGTTAAATACCTTTGAATTTCGCGCAAGGTGCAATGACATCATCACGTCAGCGTGTAAAAACAGGAAGTGTGTGCTGCACGTGCCATCGAGAAACCGGCAATGGAGGAACAGGGAACCATGCAGCAGGCGTCCCTGCTGGTGGTGCGGCGGACGCCCCCATCGGCCACTAGACCGACAGGGTAAGTGTACATTACAAATTGCCACTTGTATATATATCAAAAGTGCTTAGTACTTGTATATAAGTTAGATTAACAATTATTTTAAATTGCAAATTTTCCTGAATTCATCTAAATAAAGTGACTGAGTGTTATCTCCTTAATTCCCCAAGAAGGATTTCATAGATTCAAAGTGACTACATGCTATTCAAATTAATAAATCATTTGGAATTAATTAAACTGAATACTGAAATTCATTGACAGCAGAGGGAAAAGGGAAATTCATAGATGGTGGAGTTGTCCCCAAAGACCTATCTGTATTTTGGTTAACTCTGGGACACCACAAAGTTGTAGAAGGCAAAGTATCAAGGACTGTGGTCTCAAAGTACCTTCCCTATCTGAATTGGAGAAACTGAATTCCCTGTAAAACCACAAAGCCAAGCACTCTTGGAATCAAGGAGAAGGAGAAGAAACAATGAAATTTTAGGCTGGAATAGAATCACCACCATAAGATTAAAAAGGCTGCTAAAATCAAAACCGTTAGGTATATAGAAAAAGTATTTCAATCTTTTGCCGACACTCGTTTTGCTCCTGCTTTATCAATCTACAGAAAAATATAAACCTGTGCATGTCATCTATCAGCATGTAAAGGATAATATTATATTTGCACAGATTTCCCATCCGGCCATCACACAACGTTTCAATGTGGAAATACCACAATGAACTTCATATCTGTTTAAAAACACTGAATGCTTCTCAAAAAAAAGCAAAGAATTTCTTTAATTAAAACTCCATGAATATTAATAGAATGCAATGACACACACAAATACACCTCGTCCCTCGCAGTCACCCCCTCTCGTCTGATTCATTCCATTCACTTTTGTCAGTGTCATATGGCTATAATCAGGGATATTGTAATGATAAATTTCCCTCCTTTTCTATTTGTGGCACACCAATATTATAGTTGTGTTTTTAAAAGCAGGGTCTTTCTTTCCCTCCCCCTGGCATACGATTTGATCTGTTAATTATATCTGAGGGTTTAGTACAATGAGTTGGTGCCAACTTGTCTTCTTTTCATAATTGCAGTAAATTGAATTAATATGAAATGGGACTTGGTTAACAGCAGAATCAGACTGGCAATTCGCCAGACTACTGTGAGCATTGAAATTCGGAAGCTAGTAACATAGTCACACTGACAAACGTACATTCTAAATGTGCGTTATTTTACTACATACTGCAATTAAAAATTACAATTTGAATTGAGTTTTCAAAAAATGCATTTCAGTGATGGGCGAATCTGATCCGTTTCCATTCACCAAAAATTTGATAAATGGCAAAAAAAAAATGGCCAGACGCATTGAAGTCAGCGGGTGCTTTTTCACGCAACAGTTTCTATAGGCATTGTTTCTTGGGGAAACATGGCAAACCTTTAGTGAATAAAAATACAATCAATTTATTTTTCATGACCAAGATAAAATTTATGAAAAAATGATTTCACAAAAAACTCCATCAGATAAATTACATTGTACCATCCATTTTTTTTAAAAAAAATGTAAAAACTCAAATAATAAAATATGACTGAATGTTAAGAATATACCATCCACTGACTTCTATAACAGCTTGCCAGGTTTTAGTTGCAAAATGTTTGCAGTTTTGTTTTTTCCATTTTTTCAGTTACTAGATCTCAAGAATTTTGAGGTACTTGAATTAGAGGATAGTCAAATGTTCTGTCTAGTTCCTACATGTAGATCAAAATGTGGAGTCAAATGGCTTCCCATAGGCCCAGAAGTATTAGCTCCAATTGGTCCAATTACAATCAAGATCGGGTTCTAGTTATGGAGACCCACCTGGAATGCCAAAGCTCCATTGGGACAGGGACTAATGAGGCTGATATATAATCACTGCAGAATATGCCAGCACTATAGAAATAAAGAATAATGATAATGAGGCACAAGAGCACATGACTACTAATCCTTAACAGGAATATCTGAATGTGAGACAATGAATCCAAACATATTGTACCTTCATATTGAGCTGCATTCACATACATCGTCTGATTCCTCTCCACCATTTTTAGGTCTGTTTTGTTCCTTTTTACTTCTGTCATCTTATAAAGGAATTGACTTCATCAAAACCGGTTTGTGAATGACGCATAAACCTAAAATCAAAAAAGAACAATTGTTTGCTTGACTTAGGTAAACAGCTGGCTTTGATACTAATATAGTATATAAAAGGTACAGAAGTGGAAATAACCTGCTACAATGCAGTAGCACTAATACAAATACTCCATAATATTATGTTACAAACTCATTCGATAAACAGCTTAGTCTCTAGTAGTGATGGGCGAATTTGCGGCGTTTTGCGTCGCCGAAAAATTCGCGAAATTCGCGAAACGGCGAAAAATTCGCGAAACGGCGCCGCGTCTCGTTTTTGACGCCGGCGCCCGTTTTTCCGACGCCGGCGCCCGTTTTCGACGCCGGCGTCCATTTTTTCGAAAAAAAAATTTTTGACGCGGGCGAATTTTTGACGCAAATTTTCGCGGGAGTTTCGCGAATTTATTCGCTGGCGGCGAATCGCGCAAATTTGCCGCGAATTCGCGCCTGGCGAATAAATTCGCCCATCACTAGTCTCTAGCAGATGTTACCGCTAATTATCTTGGAAATAACCTTTGCTTTTCTGCCACCACTTTTACTATGTGTGATGTTACAATCTACAGTACTAATTTTAGTGACATAATGGGGAAGATTGGATGATCAGCTGTTCAAGTTAAGTTGGTTATAATTATATTGGCACTGAATGTTCATTTTACAACATAAGCTGCAAATGCCTGAGAAAATTAAAAAATATTTAGTTTGCATCAGGCATGTCCAAAGTGCGGCCCGGGGGCCAAATGTGGCCCGTCTTCAAATTTACACCGGCCTTCAGCCACCATCATGAAATTAATAATAATGCGACCAGCGAGAAGAGTGCAATCCGGAATTGCCTACCCGTAATATTTGGGCACATTAGTGAAATGATCTGCCACTTGGTCTATACTGCTGCCTGTGTGCTGAAGAAGTTAGCAATAGACACTTACTTGCACTGACGCGCCACTTCACATACTTCTTTAGGGCTGAAGGTGTCAATAGACGTACTGACGAGTATAGACCAAGTAAACTACATGCCAGTATGTGTCTATTACTAACACCTTCATCAAACAGGCAGCAGTATAGAACAAGTGGCAGATCATTTCACTAATGTGCCCAAATATTACTACTACGGCTAGGTGATTCCTGGCCCTTCACTGCAAAAAGTTTGGACACCCCTGGTTTACATTATGTAAGATGTAGGGACGGAGTTGAGTGATTCTCCTTCCAAAGCTGCTGAACAGTAGAACATTGTTTTACATTGCAGCCCCTACATTGCAATTCTAAAAGTCTCAGTTAAAGAAAAACTGATTTCCTCAGCTTGGTAGATGCCTTGATGCCCTCAACCAACTTGATGCCTTTACCCATTTGGAAACATTTCTTAAGGAGGTCCAATGTATTGGACAATTCCTCACAATTCTAGACCTGGAATTTAAATGCATTATTAAATGAAACAAAATGAATTTTTGATCTAGACATGAAACATTGCCCTGGAGTCATGGATTAAAAATCAAATTGTCTCAGTAACTGGTGCTGAAGCATCACGGGAGAGATAATGATTCAGTAACAGGGGAGCTGGCTGAGCTTGTAGTTTCAATCACTAAACCTAAAGAAACACTTGTGAAGTTAAGTGATAAAATACGTCTTCAGAAATGTCCTTTTGAACTTGAAATAAATACAAAATGAGAATCATGTCAAAAGTGCTGATATGGTAACTGAAGAAAGCTTAAAATAAAGAGAGCACTAAAGAAAGAGCAAATGAGCAACATATGGGAGAGAAAGACGCATGGTAGAATGCTGATAAATGAAAGTCAGTCCTGCAGTTTCTATCACTTTGAGTGGCAATGTGCAAGAGAAACAAGTACATATGATAATGGTTGTAGCTAGGCTTGATTGTCAGAGTTCATTAAAGGGTCTGTATAATGAGCAAGTATACAGATTCGAAAAACACCCAAGCTTTGTATCAGGTTTATTCCTAAGTAAACCAATGATGTCCCCTCCCTCCTTTAAACTCATTGATGCCCTGGTAAATATCATGTTAAATATTTCTATAACTAGGAGATAACAATTGCTAATTAAAACACAAGCAAACAACACAAAGCAAAACAAAAAGAACAAACTTTACTGCCCTTTTCCTGATAATTTGGCCACCAGAGGACACCAAAACTCCTGAGTCTACTACTTACTATATTTGCCCGGCAAGTGCCCCTTAAGATATTATATTTGCCCAGCAAGTGCCACTTAAGTGACTTTATTTGTTCAGCAAGTGCCACATCCAGCATAACCTAGCAAATGATTTAGCTGCTACTCCATCATTTGGCTGCTCTATAGCTGTAACTATGAAAGCAGAGGTTAGGCTTCATTTAAAAGCATCCTGTCTTACTCTGGCAATAAACATGTTAAAGGAAGCAGCAAGGCATTTAGGGCACTGGCACATCAAGCCGTACAAGATTATATATGGCATTTAATAAATGGTAAGTGCTAGAGGCTGTAATTTGTAAAATGAAAGCAGTGATGAATCATGTTTATTTTTGATTCTTTGTTGTTACTACTGATTTGTATTGACCCCTTTTGAATAGCTAGTATTCTTCAGCTTTGACTATTCTTCAGCATTTGGACATTCACTGGGCTACAACAAGTTGCAAGTGTTACAATGTTGACATTTCAATAATGAACTGAACCGGTTTCATAAATTATAAGAACGTCAACAGCATGGTGTTTTCTTGAATGCCTGCCTACATGGATGAATCAGTGATGGAAATGTAGAGGTATAGAAAACTCAGATCATACTGACAAACGGAAGGAGCTGCGAGTGAAGAGATTTTTTACCAAATCTCCACATGTGTCTCTGCCCTTAGAGGCAGTGACTGGAACAATTTACTGGTACAAAGGAAAAGACATGAATGAACAATATAGTTTTTGCTGTTTTCCGTAATTCTTGATTTTCTTCTTCTTTTTTAGATATTAAAATAATTAAGAAAAGAGTCAGCTAGCTGTGTGGTTTTATCTCCTGCCTTGACATTTTTCATGGGTGAGGACAGGAGAAATAATTTCTTTATTGTGCTGGTTCTTAAAATTTGATACATTTTGTAATTTTTTTTTCTTTGTTAGCATGATTATATTTAATGAGTTTGTTTCATGTGGGATGTTTCAGTTTATTACTTACCTTGCATGGCATGTTGAGGTTTCTCTACTTAGGATAGGCCTCTAGGGGCAGTTTCCTATCATCTAATGAGTTTCTTTGCAGTGGCTTCTAAGTGTGATTTCTGCTAATGGACTTACATCCTGGATGTTTTCCCGGACTGTTAAGATCATACAGACTTTTGAAAGACTTTAATTTTGATACTATTCTAATATAATTCTGGATACTTTCTTCTGGATATTTTTTCCGGATACTTTTTCTGGATATTATGGACAATAGTCTATTGTATGACTGACTCATTTGCACAAAAATGTCTTTTAATGTTGTTTTCATGTATTATCACTTGATGGTTGTTTTATACAATATCACCAGATATTGAAAATAATGTCACTTCGTAACATATGATGCATTTACTAAATCACAATGATGCACTTTTTTTGCACAAAATTAGTGTTTTAATGTTGGCTTTATGTATCATCATTTGATGTTTTCTGCATTTTAAATATACAGTATGACACATTTGACAAAATCACAATGAGTTCATGGGTTCACTCCCATTATTTGCTTAATTATCTCTTACCTTAATTGGTTACCCATAATGTTTTGGACTTAATGGGTTAAAGGTTTGCTTTAAATAGAAACACATGGTTATGGTCCTTGTACACTTGGGGTCCCATTTACGTAGCTCGAGTGAAGGTACAGAATAAAAAAAAACTTTGAATTTCAAATGATTTTTTTGGCTACTTCGACCATCGAATTGGCTACTTCGACTTTGAGCTAAAAATCGTTCGAATATTCGACCATTCGATAATCAAAGTACTGTCAACCCCCCTAGTTCGTCACCTAAAACCTACCGAAGTGCCATGTTAGCCTATGGGGAAGGTCCTTCGCGATAGATTTGGCCGAATACAGAACCGAATCTGAACCCTAATTTGCATATGCTAATTAGAAGTGGGAATGGGAAAACATGTTTTACTTCCTTGTTTTGTGACACAAAGGGGCACATTTACTTAGGGTCGAATATCGAGGGTTAATTAACCCTCGACTTTCGACCGTCGAAGTCAAATCCTTCGACTTCGAATATTGAAGTCGAAGGATTTATCACTATTTGCTCGATCGAACAATCTAAGGAATCAAAGGATTTTAATCCATCAATCTAACGATTTTCCTTTGATCACAAATTGGCTAGAAAGCCTATGGGGACCTTCCCCATAGGCTAAAATTGAGGTTCCGTAGGTTTTAGGAGGCAAAGTAGGTGGTCAAAGTTTTCTTTAAAGAGACAGTACTTCGACTATCGAATGGTCGAATAGTCGAACGATTTTTCGTTCAATTCAAAGTCGTAGTCGAAGGTCGAAGTAGCCAATTCGATGGTTGAAGTAGCCAAAAAAATACTTCGAAATTCTAAGTATTTTTAATTCTATTCCTTCTTTCGAGCTAAGTAAATGTGCCCCAAAGTCACACGTTTTCCCTCCCTACCCCTAATTTGCATATGCAAATTTGGATTTGGTTCGGCTGGGCAGAAGGATTCGGCTGAATCCAGGCCGAATCCTGAACCGCATCCTGGATTTGGTGCATCCCTACTTGTATGATGTCACAGCGGTTGGGCATGGATGGAACTCACTACCAGAAGGTATGTAAGGGAGGGTATGACAAGCACCACCAGGGAATGCAATTAAAAAGGTGTTCTGCTCATTCTGAAATATATCTATATATATTTTTTAATGACACTATAACATGAAAGAGTGCCCTGATATTTAGATAATTTATATGACAAGAAGCCAATTTTTTTATTCAGAAAATTCAAAAATTATTTAATTAATCTGCCCTAAAAATAAATTGAACAATATATATTTTACCTTTATGCTCTGCTGACTGTGCCCAAGAACTCCACTGCTGGTGACACACAAAACCTTTCTTCCTGAGCTATATTAATATGAGTGCACTGGACCTTTGTGACATCAATCAAGCATGAAATCATGTCTTAAATGTAAGACTTTGCAGAGTCTTTGGGGCATAACTTAGAACTATTTAATGGCATTTTAAATATTTATTCCAGTTGTGTTCTAAAAATAGCACCTATTAACTTTCTATACATTCAAATGGTAGGACGAATTGTATGCAGAGAACAGGGAAAAATAACAGGAGAACTGGATGAGCAAATAAGACATTGTTGAGGGACAGCATCCGTTGAAATATTGTATAAACACTTCTTGTCAATTTAAACAGAAAATTGTTGGAAATTGTTGCATGTGAGGTAAAAAAGAAAAGATCACTGTGATAAAATCCAAGCTGCTTTACTGAGGCATATTTAAAAAAATCCTAAAACCAAAGGCCTAAGCACAAGCCGATAGGGGGAATGTGGGCAAATGAAGTATAGTGTTAAAAAATCTGCTAGATCTAATACTCTGAGCCATGCTGTGGTTTTCTGGTTCATTCACTGATTACTTACAAATAGACCAAATGCATTTCTTCTGCAGTCTCTATTTTCATTGGGACTGTCTCTAACATTAAATGAGAACTAAAACTTAACTAAAGAAATAGGTTAGAAATATTGTACATTATGTTTTGTGTACCAGCCCAAGGCAACCACAGCCCTTAAGCAGTAAGTGTCTCCAAAGATGCCCCAGTAGCTCCCCATCTTCTTTTCTGCTGATTCACTGCACATGCTCTGTGCTGCTGTCACTTACTGAGCTTAGGGACCCACTCACAATATACAGTACACATAGAATAGAAATGTCACAATATAAGGCTGATTAGTAATTAATACAGATAATTACTACATGACAGCACAGAAACCAGTGCAATTAGCATCAGAATTTAATAATCAGCCCTGTAGCATCAGCTTATATTACAGGGGAAGCTCATTTTTTGCTGGATAATTAGTGACGAGCCCTAAGCTTAGCTTCTCAACAGCCGCTCAGAGCCCACTGAGCATGTGAGTGTCACAGACACTTTCCCCCGTGACAAATTTGAAGTCCTGGATCATTGCTGCTATTGAGATGCCGGTGCAAAAGGTTCAGTATGTAAAATATGGTATTTTTAACCATATTAATTTGTAGGGTTTAGTTCTCCTTTAAGGCTAAGTGACAGAAATCTAGTTATCAAGAGCCTATATAAGCCAATGTTTTCTTTCTTCCTTTAACTGCATGGACAATAGGCTCAGTACTTGTGGTCTAGTCTAGTCCTAGTCTTGACTATGATTACTTTTGACTTTTGACCAAAGCTCATTTATAAACTTGACGCAGAGCACGGTTCGCACAGTGAATATATTTGCCCTGCGTATGGTTATATTTATAAATCTGGATAAGTGTTGTATATTTAATGTGCAAACAGAATTGAATTTTTTTTTCACACTTGAATGTCCATAAGAGCTTTTTAAAGTGGACCTGTCACCAAGACATAAAAAGCTGTATAATAAAAGTCCTTTTCAAATTAAACATGAAATCCAAATTATTTTTTTATTAAAGCGTTCATAGCTGTTTTAAACTCATTTAAAAATCTCAAATGTCCATCAAATATTGCCTGCCCCTCCTCTATGCCTTAGGCATAGAGGTGGGGGAAGCAAATACTTTCACTTTCCATTTAGCACAGATCCTCCATTCTATTCACCATTTAATTATGAAACTAGGGCATGGGGATGGACATCAGGTCCCCCATTCTGATGCACAAACAAGATTTTGAGATGATGCAAGACTTGTCTTAATAACAGTGTCCACAAAATGGCTGCTGCCTGCTATAATTATGAATTCCCAGATGGAAGGAAACAAGATTCAAATAATTTTTACAGTGTAATTTCAGTTCATTTTGCTTGACTAATATGATAAAATAGGATTTTGGAAAAAAAATTTTGGGTGATGGGTCCCCTTTAAATATGGCAAAAATCTCAATTCGCGATTGAATTATGCCATGACTTTGGTGGCAGTTAAAATTCGCAAAACAGTTTTGCAAATTGTGAATTTAAGTTACTATCAACACTATTTTCATGCATAATAACCTCGCACAGTGGGCGCACTCACGCAAAAACCCGTCATTTGAGAAAATTTGTGTGCAATGTGAATTCTAAAATAAACAGAAAGATGGGCATAGTGGTGCAATATTTTAGCATTCAGGAAAAAGCATAGGCAATACAACCATTTACAAATAAATATGCACTGTGCAAATTCTATAAATGAGCCCCAGTGTGTATATTCTTCTCTGTTACAGATTCCGGATAACAGACCTCTCTGTAATTTGGATCTTTATAAAGTCATTCAGGGGGTTATTTATCAAAGTCTGAATGCCAAAAACGCTAAAAAAATGTAACTATAAAATCAGAATTTTTAGTGGGGGAAAAAAAACTTGTTTTTCGAGATTTATTATACCCCGAGGATGAAAAAATTCTGGATCAGAAAATCGGGCATCTCAGACCTGCCAAAGTTGTACATAAGTCAATGGGAGAGGTCCCTATCCTATTTGGAATTTCTGTGGTCTGTGCTAGAATTAGCCTGAAAATCAGACTATTTCGCACTTTTCAGCAAAAAGCCAAAAAATTCTGACTTTTTTGGAAAAGTTTATTTTACCAGATTATTTGTCTCTATCTTTCCCTCTCTATATTGATAAAATATTTTTTTATTTTTCTCCATGAATTTTTTTTTTAAATTGTCTAATTAGTTTCACAATTGAATAATCTGAAATTGCTTTTAGAGTATTTTAACCAGTCACTATTCCAAATTTCCAAATTTTACAAAATTGTTTTCCACTGCATATCTACAAATTGTGTCACAAGGTGGTAATACAGCATCAATTTGTCTTATCATTTTGTAATTTATTGAATCCTTCCATTCATTTCAGTTACTGAGAGATTCTGTTTTATACAGGTATGGAACCTGTTATTCAAAATGCTCAGGATGCGGGGTTTTCCAGATGGATTTTTCTGTAATTTGGCTCTTCATACTTTAAGCGTACAAAAAAATCATGACAAAACATAAAATAAAAACCCAATAGGCTAGTTTTGCTTCCAATAATAATTTCCCTGTGGCTCAAGTATAAGGTACTGTTTTATTATTAAATATACTGCTGTTTCATAATTCAGAGCTTTCTGGATAACGGGTCTCTGGATAACAGATCCCATACCTGTAAAAAAACTCATTGTTCTCTTTTTCTGCTTTGCTTCATAACAGCATTTCATATATAAAATATAGAAAACATTGTTGGTAAAAAATGCCCCCAGTACACATGTATAGTGATGGGCAAATTTGTCCCGTTTCACTTCTACCAAAAATTCGCAAATTTCCTGCAAAATTTGCAAAATGCCAAAAAAATTGTGGAATGCAAATTTTGACGCCATAGACAATTCCGATGCCGGCAACAATTTGATGCGCATTAAAGTCAAAGGGCATGCAGAATTGTCACCGGCATCGAAAAAACTTTCCCCTGCGAATTTTCGCTGCAAATTTGCAATTTATTCACTGCCGGTGAAACGAGGAAATTCGCCTCTGCCAAATAAATTTGCCAATGTATTTTTATAGCCATGTATTTCATCAACAGTAGTTATAAGTATTTTTATATTACTGTCAGCCATAAGCAATGACCCATATCATATTTGCATGACAATATAATTGAGCCTTGGCCAGATGATGTCAGTAAAATAATGCAAGGGCATGGTTATCAAATCCAAAAAATAAAAGGTGCTCAAATATGTTAACCTCAGCAAAATATATTAACATATGTGAAAGATTGATAGACTAGTAAAATGTAGAACAGTGAATCAATGTATTAAATTAAATGCAAATTACTCAGGGTGTCTTTTGACCTTGCCCAACTCATTTACCTAAAATCAATTCATACTCGCTCATTAAATAGGTTAAAGAACAAATATTCAAGATCTTTTTAAACAACTAAGAATGAAGTAACATTTTATTAAGAAACTGAAAACAGCATCTGGCATCTACTATATTTAATTTTAATATTAAAAAAATGGCCTAATCTACATTGCAGTTTGCTGTTTGTATTATATACTAATCCATTGAAAAGCTGTTCTATTTTAAAAATGCTTTACTTTACAGAATCAGTTGACCTTTCTTATTCAGGACTTACAGAAATAGTCTTGGTAAGAGATTGTTCCATAAAAAAACTCAACACTTATTTACAAGTGCAGTTATTTCATTCAGAGATATGTGCTTCACAATTGTGGAATCTCAAATGCCACAGAAATTCTATATAAGAATAAATTCAACAATACCTGGGAATCATGGCGGGGCATTCATATTAGTCTAATAGTATGAGATGGGCAACGAAAAGCAATTTCCTCTAGGTCAGTGTTGGACAAATTGTTTAGTAAACCATAATGGTTTGTTATTGGGTGAAACTATCTCTGGAATTTATAACTGTTCTCAAGACACAGCTAGCACAACAAATTTCTATAAAAACAAATTCACTAGAGCTACAGTATGTGTTGCTCCATTTACAATAATAATATGTTAACACTGAAAAGTGACATATTGGACATTCTTAAAATTGAAGAAATAGTAGTTATTTTTAGACACATCAAAAATCTCTTATATTGAAGGTAAAATACAATCCTTAGGGGGTTATTTATCAAAATCCAAATGTTTCTGTTTTTTTTTAAATTAAAAAAAGTTCAACCAAACTAGAATCCATGATTTGGCCTTATTTATCTATAAAAAACCACGAAAAATCGGATCATGAAAAAACGCAACCTTTTCTGATTCCTATGCAATATATTTATCAGTGGGTGATAGTTAGATACATTTGATAAATGTGCTTGTAAATATTCCATAGGAATGAGAAGAAAGTGGGAGTAGGGATGGGCGAATTTGACTCATTTCATTTTGCCTAAAATTCGAAGTTTTTTTGATGTGCATCTTTTTATTTTGACAAGTCTATAGGCATCATTTTTTCAGCGAAAAAATTTGCCCATCCCTAAGTGGGAGGTTTGTTATCTTTAATTTTACACTTCACACATCAAACGTATAAAATAGTGAGAAATGTTCTCATTATTTTCTGAAAACCACTTCGACCATACATGGACTTTCCCCCTGCATTTATCAATAAATTTTCATACATTTTTTTTAGTAAAATAGTGGAAAAAATCCATGCAATTTTACCATTTTTTTCAGGTTTGTTGGTGATTTTTTTTCCAAAAATAATTATTGGTAAAGTAAGGGGATTCAGGTTTTTGAGTTTGGTCAACAAAATTTTTTTTATAAAGTGAGAAAAAGTCGAGTTTTTAGCAAATAGGCCTCGCCGTGCACCATGCATTAAAGGCGGATGCAATGCAGCTTTGTCCAAACTGCCTGCCCTAGGACATGGGGTAAGTTCAGGGCTTTTGTGCAGCCTGTTTCCACCGGCACTTTTCTTGTTAGTGAAAAGTAGCAGAGTATTCGCCAACCACGCCAATGAATGGAGTATTTAATCTGTTGAGGTGATGAAGTATCTGGCATCTGTTGCTTATTGGTAATAATGAATTCAATTCCCTGATTTTAAATAACGGTTTCCCGGATTTTGCATCAAAATTTTGTCTTGATGTACCCAAAAACTTGCTTTTTCCCCTCTATGAATGTTATTATTTGTGAAATAATGACATTTAAAATACTAACCAAATGTATATTTTGCCATGGTTCTGCCTGTAAATAGTCAATTCCAATTAGTCTGCCCCTTATACAGTCCTGCACCAATCACTTATTGCTTTAGGTTGTGTATGTGACAGAGAGGCCTTGCACTTGCCCCCCATAGTGTAATATTAATGCTGAAATGTTTAACCTTTATTAACACACTAAATATTGTATCTCAAAGTAAAGTGGACTCCTGTGCTTGTATCCTTTCAGTACTTGAAGAAAAAGTTACACATTTCCCTGATTTTACATGTTCCCGGATTTTACATATTTTCCTGATCCCCTGAAATATGTAAAATTGGTGTTCTACTGTACTGTATAGTAAGTAGCCCCATCACATCATAATTCTTAAGTTAGCCATAGATGCACTGATATTATAGTACAAAAGATCTTTCATATCACAATCGTTGTGTGTGTGTGTGTGTTGAGAGACAAGGCAACTAATATTGGTAAAATAAAAATTTTAATTAGACGCTTTTGAAGGCTCCCGAACTTCATAACGTTAATGATGAATCATCAGATAGAGCTAAAGAATTATTTATGTTTTTACCTGCATATATGACAATTCAACTCTTAACATTAGTAGAGTTGGCGGAAGATCGTAATTGTAGCATGTACAGTATAGCCACCTTTACTTTATTTAGAAGAATAGCTAATGCCCAACAGTCTGAAATATTTAGTAATATTCACCATACACAAGGGGGCTATGTATCAAAATCTGAATTTTTCTAATTTTTAAATAAAAAAAAGTCAGACCAAACTGGAATCCACTATTTGCCCTTATTTATCAATAAAAAAAATTTGGATCGACAAAAACGGCAACTTTTTCAGATTGTCACATGAAAAACGTGACTTTTACGAATTGTCTCATGAAAAATCCTAATTTTACAGATTTGACCTCTGAAAATTCTGAATTTTTCATTTAATTGACAGAAAGTTTGCTTGGCTTAATGCAGGAAACCCAGCGCAGACAAACAAGTTGACAGTATCTTCAAATTGCAAATAGGACCTCTGCCATTGACATCTACAGGACCTTAACAGGTTGAAGATGGAGTTTTTTTATATTCAGACTTTTTGCAGCCTCTGGGTGTAATAAATCTCCAAAAATTTGAGGGTTTTTTTTCCACAAAAAATTCAGATTTTATAGTAAAAAAAAACTTGAATTTTTCGAGTTTTCAGCATTCTGACTTTAGTAAATAACCCCTTAAGACACTTCTACTAAATTGGACCTTGTAAATCATGAGTTTAGCGGTGGACATGTAACCTATTCTTGCAAAACATTCAACTTTTACGAATGTAAGTGGAATTAGCATTGTTCTATATGAGTATAGGACAGGTTTAGGTATTTATTTATATTAGTTGAGCAGAGGATTTAAACGTCCTGGAAGAGTATTTATAAATGTTACTAAAAATAACATGCTGACTTGTTTTGTCTGTAATGGTCCTTCCCTGAAAAAATATAATAAGTGCTGCTAAACAAACACGAGAAAATGAAAGTTGATTTATTACTATAATTATGTGATAATTATTTGCTGCTCTATGATCCTTGTATGATATTGAGCAAAGCACAGACTTCACTGCATGACGTTTTCACAAAAGTATGTGAGGCACTAGTTAATTTAAGGAACCAATTATACTTGTTTGCTCATCTATTAACACAAAAAAAGCTTGAATTGTATTGTTCACAAAATTTTTGATTCTCTAAATAAACTCTAATCTCCAAGACCGATTTTTAAATACTTTTTATTACTGAAACCCATCTCCGAAATTGGATTGAAATTAAAAAAAAAGTCAGATTGCTTGTTTTTGCCACAATTTTCTTCAATTAATAATGAAATAATGCAATCTTGCATTTTTATTACATTTGCCCCTTAATCTGTTTAGTGAAAATGATTTAATTCTTGGACCCCAGGTTTGTCTTCTTTCACTTCCAGACATCTTACTTAATAGTGTTTGCATTTTCCCATTCCAACTAAAAACCAGTCAATATTTTTACTGAACATATTGCCTTTGAACTCTTTCAGTCCTGCAAATGCTAACATTTGAAACAGAAGGCATTTCTTTATCATTTCTTTATAATTTTGCCATGCATTAGGCTTATATGTCCATCATGAAATCATTTGCATAATGCATAAGAAATTTATTAAAAGCCAAATGAAGTGATGGCAAAGGGCCTGTACCATCTGTCATTCATACCTATATTTTTCATTGAAAGGGTAAATTAACTAATTTGACACTCTTTAATAGGATTAAACATAAGGTCATAAATATTAAAAATAAATCTACTGTACAATGACCTTTTTCTATTTACGTTCCTTAAATATACAGTAGGTTATAATGAACTATAATTGTTGATCTATGTATGATAATAATTCTGGAGGCCTCAGATTCACAAGGGTGAAAATGTATAACCTGTATTTTGCAAGCCCACTTTACCATGTATTACATCTATTACAGCAGAAGCAAATAGAGTGCGAAAATTTATATTAATGAAAGAAATAAATTGCACATGAATATTAAAAATGTACATAGATTTCAAAGTGTAAATTTGCAGCTCACCACAAAAAGGGGCTCATTTACTATGGTTTCGAATATCGAGGGTTAATTAACCTTCGATATTCGACCATCGAATATCGAAGTCGAAGGATTTACCGCAATTCGTTCGATCGAATGATCGAAGGAAAAATTGTTAGATCGAACGATTAAATCCTTCGGATTCAAAGGATTTTAATCCATCGATCAAACGATTTTCCTTCGATCAGAAATTGCTAGGAAAGCCTATGCAGAAGGTCCCCATAGGCTAACATTGGTGCTCGGTAGGTTTTAGGTGGCGAAGTAGGTAGTCAAAGTTTTTTTTAAAGAGACAGTACTTTGACTATTGAATGGTCGAATTGTCAAACGATTTTTAGTTCAAATCATTTGAGTTGAAGTCGTGGTCGAAGTAGCCAATTCAATGGTCGAAGTAGCCAAAAAAAAAAACCTTCGAAATTCGAAGTTTTTTTCCTTCTAATCTTTCACTCAAGCTAAGTAAATGTGCCCCACCCACTTTTTATTCATTCCTTTGGGCGATTTATAAGAGAATTTATCCCATTAATCTAACTATCACTGTAACGGCGGGGACGCCCGCCGCATGGTCCACGAGTCGGCGCTGGCGCCATTTTGGATTCTAGGGCGCGTGCGGCGCACCTGCGCGTCTCTTAAAGGCGCAGGCACGCTGGTGCATTTGTGCCAGCGCGTTTTTGACGCCCGTTTGGCGTGAAATTTGAACCTATATAAGGCCCATTCTGTCTCCCAGCCAGTGCCCGTGATAGAACTTGTTTCTAGTGGTTTCCTGAGCCTTGTGCATCTGATCTGAATCTCGTCTGTCTGATTATCCGTGTTTGACCCTGCCTGTATCCTGAATATTCTGTACTCTGTATCCTGACCCTTGCCTGCCTACGACAACTCTTCCTGCTTAACCCCTTGATTGACAACTCGGTTTGACCCTTGCCTGCCTGACGATTCTGATATCCGCCTGCCTCGACTCTGCCTGTCTGACGATTCCTCTGCCTGATCCTTTTGTACCGTGACCTTCGGCCCAAAAAGACTTTGCTAACAGCCGTGCCCCTTCGCCAGCCAGAACATCTCGCCTTGCATCCCTCGTTAAGTCCAGGTGGCACCCAAGTAAGCTGAGGGCTCCTCCCAAAGCCCAACGGTGGTCACACTACTGGTGAAGCCGAGCTGAGACCAGGGTGCTTGGCACTTGTTCTGGCATCGGGTGCCGGCCGTGACAATCACCCTCTGATAAATGTGCTTCTAAAATAGTTAATATGGCCATAACTGTACCAACATTATAGGCAGGACTTACCTATCACCTCTTCAGTCAAGCAAAACAATTACAAATAACATAAACTAATCTCTAACTTCATTCTTTGATAAATATACCCCTATGTGGTATATATATTAAAAAGTGAAATTAAAGATCACCACAGTCCTCTAGAGTGAAATTACACCACTCTCCATTCATTTCTATGGGATTTTAAAAGGACTATTTATCAAAGCATGAACTTTCATTTTCACCCAATGATAAATATTGTTTTAAAAATCCCGTAGAAATGAATGGAGAGAGGCGGAATTTCACTCTAGCAGACTGTGATGATCTCTAACTTCACTCTTTGATAAATATACCCCTATGTGTCTTATATAAAACACTGATCAACACCAGATAGAATCAGTTTCTGTGCTTTGACCAAATCATTAATTGAATATATTCAACAAGGGACATGTTGAAGCAGTGGTTGTTGGACTTTATATGTTCAAGACTCCCTTGGAGGCTTTAACTTTGGTCAGGGCTCCCTAATGACCTTCAAGGTGGACTTGCATTTGTATCTAGGAGAGACAACTCCACCCCAAACTAACCTTCAGACTAGCCCCTTCCACCGTTCCAGGTCCCAAGAGAGTGTCTAGTCCTACAGTTTGCAAACCACTATGTTATATACACTTCCATCCATAAACTTTCAAAATATTCACACATTAAAGGAATAATAACACCAAAAAATGAAGTGTTAAATGAATGACAATATAATTTAGGGTTGCCCTGCACTGATAAAACAGGTGTGTTTGCTTCAGAAACACATCTATAGTTTATATAAACAAGCTGCTGTGTAGCCATGGCGGCAGCCATTCAAGCACAGGATACACAGTAGATAACAGATAAGTACTACTATAGTTTATATAAACAAGCTGCTGTGTAGCCATGGGGGCAGCCATTCAAGCACA
Source organism: Xenopus petersii (assembly GCA_038501925.1). Taxonomy (NCBI): domain Eukaryota; kingdom Metazoa; phylum Chordata; class Amphibia; order Anura; family Pipidae; genus Xenopus; species Xenopus petersii. The sequence goes on along the minus strand of CM076675.1, from coordinate 14,371,582 downwards.
GGATACACAGTAGATAACAGATAAGTACTACTATAGTTTATATAAATAAGCTGCTGTGTAGCCATGGCGGCAGCCATTCAAGCACAGGATACACAGTAGATAACAGATAAGTACTACTATAGTTTATATAAACAAGCTGCTATGTAGCCATGGCGGCAGCCATTCAAGCACAGGATACACAGTAGATAACAGATAAGTACTACTATAGTTTATATAAACAAGTTGCAGTGTAGCCATGGGGGCAGCCATTCAAGCACAGGATATACAGTAGATAACAGATAAGTACTATTATAGTTTATATAAACAAGCTGCTGTGTAGCCATGGGAGCAGCCATTCAACAGTACATTGTACTTGATCCAACTAAGATATAAATCATCTTTCCATCCTTCAAATTCGAGGGGGGTTTTTTTCTACAAAAAAAATTGTGTTTTTCCGTTTTAAAGTCTGACCAGAAACAATCGGACTTATAATAAATAACCCCCTTAAAGTATGAAGATCCAAATTACGGAAAGAGGTCAGAAAGGAAGACATAACCATGTCATTATTTTTCAACTTACAGGCACAAAAGGATTACAATATTTTTAAATTTATAATTAAAATTTTTTATATATATATATATATATATATATATATATATATATACTGTATATATATATATATATATATATATAGCAACTTAATACACTTTATCGAGAGTGCCGGCTTCATGTGGATTTATATACCGGTATAGAGTGCTGGGCCCCTCTGAAGATTTTTTTGCAGGGGGGACCGACACACTGAAAGCAGTTCCAGTTTAATTACCCCTACATGTCAATTTAGATGCATTTGTATGCTGTTCTTTAATCCCCCATTTCCACTTCTTACTTGGATAACTTACTTGTATTTTACTGTTAAATGGAATAATATGTGTGGTTTCGATCCCATGGAAATTACATTACATTCAGTTTTATCCCTCTAGGAAAAGTTAATATTACAGGCAAAAAGCCTTACTACACTTATAGAACATCCAGTGAAAATGGCTTTAAATTGAGGGCAAACAGCTGGAACACAATTGATATAATTAAAGGAGTCTTTGTGGACAATTTGAAGACATAGGTGTAATTGTTCAAATTATGATAATTTTCAAATATAATTGCAGAAATTATGCATGAAAGATGTCCGCTTTTCAAGTACAAGATAGCGAGCTCCCGTTTCCATCATATCAAAGCATTAAAATGAAATATATTTTCATTGACTGTTTAATATTTATGGTTTCCATATAACAAGACTCCAAATCCTCAAACCTAACACATTTCAGGAAAAGCAGATCTTGTCAGTACTGGGGGAAGAGTCTGTATAAGTATACTCTTACTAAACATTCATTTACTAAATATTCTGTACAATTCAAGGTTTTATGGACCCACGATGCACTGTTTTTCCCCATAGTGCCAGAGTCTTTGCATACACTGCAGCAAGATGTTTCTGCCGCTAGACACAAGCTGTGCATTAATACTGGAGCAAAATCTTTATGGAAGTGCAAAGACCAGAGGCTTAATATGGACATTAGTTTGGGCATTCCCTTACTGTCCTTCTATTTGTGTGCTGTAATTGATCATTTGTATATGGGCACAAAGTTCTAATGGAACCTTAAATAGCTAGGTAGAATAGGTACCCAGAAGCCGTTGTGAAGCATAGGGTTTCCTGGTGCCTATTACATTACATTTTATAGTTTTTGTATTATTTAATACAAACTTTCTCCATCTCTGCAGAACCAGTGGCTGCAGCAAAATAATCCTCCAATTAGAATCTGTTTAAATCTGGCTCCATGATCTTTGTCCTTGCAGCTGGAGTTGGAAACAGTAAAGGGGATGTAAAGCCAAAAAAAAATCCAATACAAATCTCTACACAGTCGCCAACTGCTCTACAGGGAAACAAACAAAGCTTCTTGAGTTCTGCATGGCTGGGAAGTAAGGCGGGGGCTCCCCCTGCTGTTCATAAGTATGATTGTTTCCCTGCAGAGCAGTTAGGGACCGTCAGACAATTCCTATCCACAGCAGTAAATGAAGGCAGAATTTCACTGCATACAGTCAGGTTTCTTATAAAAACGGTACACATTTGTTTAATTAAAGGATATTGGAGATAGGTTTCTTTTTCATTAAAGAAATTAAAAATGGGATTTTATTTTTTCGCCTTTACTTGCCTTTTAAGTACAGGTATAGGATCCCTTATCCGGAAACCAGAATGTTTTGAATTACGGAATGGCTGTCTCCCATAGACTCCATTTTATCCAAATAATCCAGATTTTTAAAAATGATTTCCTTTTTCTCTGTAATAATAAAACAGTAGCTTATACTTAATCCCAACTAAGATATAATTAATCCTTATTGGAAGCAAAACCAACCTATTGGGTTTATTTAATGTTTAAATTAATTTCTAGTAGACTTAAAGCATGAAGACCCAAATTACGGTAAAATCTGTAATCCGGAAAACCTCTGGTCCCGAGCATTCTGGATAACAGGTCCCATACCTGTATTTACTGAGGTGAGGTGACGACCATTTGACCAAGTTAGTTTTCTGTAATAAGTGCGGGTGTACCTTGTTGTTTGTTTCTTGTTCCTGATAGCACAGTGCAGTATTTTAAATGAATTGACTTGGCAACTCCAGTTGCTTTGGGATGAAAACCATCTGGTGGAGTAGGCAGAACAAGAAGAAATATATTTTTAAATTGCCTAACAATATTGTGCTTTGAAGTCCCCCCCATGTCCTTTTCCATACAGATGAAATGAGAACACTGGAGAAATCAAAGACATCAGGCTGATTTGTAGAACAAGATTACTATAAAGGAAATGCATGTTCTGTCATTTTGTTGTCTCTATTTATTCAGCAAGTGTATAGTGAGCTTACAATATATTTCTTTATAATGGGACTAAACAAGCCTCGCAAATCTAAGAAAAGAAGGGGAAATTAGAGGAAATGTGTAGCTTTGTTCTAGTCTATCATATACTATGGTCGCATTGAGACAGTTGCCATAGAAATATTTTATCCTTTGTTGGAGGTATACCACTCAGTGGAAGCTAATGATTCTTTTCCTAAATAGCTCTTGAAATGTTGTAGTAAATCAAAGTAATGAGAAAAGCAGGCACTTCCATGTGAACTTAGAAAATGGATTATTTCTGTATGAACTATGTCAAAACAAAACTGACAGTACTAATGGAATGCATAGTTTGCTCTCTACCCCTGTCATTTGTTTGTGTCTGAAGAAGAGAAGACAAGGTTCAATGTGCATTTCCTTGTGATCATTCTACAAATAATAATATGCCATGGCCACCCTACTGAGAGCAATGAAAAGGGCAAACACAGCAGAAATATATGACTAGTATGTGTTATAATAAAAAAATATATTATAAAACATATCAAAATGAACTTCAGTGGTCATGCTAGTTAAACTTGTATTTACTGTACATATTGCTTTAAACTGCATATGCATGGTACTGGTATGTATTTGAGAAACACTAAAAGGGTCATTTACTCACGTATGACTGTGTCCACCACGTTCATGGTAGAATTAGATACAACCAATCGAATGTATTTGCACCAGGGTTTATTCATTAATTAGATGTATATTTCGGGGGGGGGGGGGGAATATATAGTGGGCAAAGATGTAGGGGGTTATTTATCAAGGTCCGAATTTATCTATTTCTAAGTTAGAAATCCGACCAACTCTGATTGCCCGAATGGACCTTATTTATTAAGAAAAAAAGCCCGAAAAAAGAGTCGGGCAAACTTCAGAGCTTTCATTGAAAACCCTTTTTCGTAGTTTTCGAAGTTTTTTCTGCATAAACCTTAAACTCATCGGATATTGACACTTGGACATTCCCCTTTGACTTATACAGGACCTTGGGAGCTTTTTGATGCCAGGGTTTCGGATTCTGAGTTTTAAGACCATCGGACCTCGAAAAAGTCTTAGTTTTTTCTTCCTCCGAATTATTCGGACCTTAATAAATAACCCCTGTAATTGCCAGCGTTCTTTGGTGTGATTCTTTGGGCACAAATTGGTTGCACCTATTGATGCAGCCCCCCTGGAATTACCAGGGTTGCTTTAGGGTTTGCTCCCTCGCACGAATAGGCTCTTTATTTTCAAAACCAATGATCGTGTTAGGACACAAACACCTTACTGTCACCTATCCTGTTCTACATAAATGCTACTGCCAGGCTAATGCATCTTAGAAACTGCTCCTCCTCTGCCATGCCACTTTGCCAGTCTCTTCCAATACTTGGATAATGCTTGGATAAAATTAAAACAAATGACCCTGACATTTACAGGTGTTCACAATTCGGCTCCACCCGTCAACCTTTCAAGTACTCACTAAGCCATTCGTTAGGCTCTTAATAACGAAAAAGTAAACATTTTACACTATGCTTTTGGGATATGCAAATAGATTAAATGGATTGGTTTATTCTACAGCTGCCATTCACCCTCACATTCACAGAAGCAATACCTTATTGTGAAATTCCACTACCAACAGACAAAACTAAATCAAAAAAGTTGTTTTCCCTCAAATAAAACACACCCAATAATGATCATTTAGCAATAACATTTACTGATAGATATCTATCATTTAAACACTCAGCAGTTGGACTCTATCTTTCACAATCAGCTGGGAGTTATAATTCATCATCCAGATAGCTGCAAACTAAACATCTTAGATGTGTCACAATTTAAATATTCAAAAGCTCAAATGACTGCACACACACATACACAAAATAATATGAAAGCAAGTAGAACTTGTAAGACTCACTTGTAAATGTCCTATTTCCAAATCTTCTCCTTAGCCCTTGCCAATGAGTTCATGTATTCCTATCACATAATATGAGAGATGGAACCAACCAATCAGTTTGCAATAACCCATTGAAGTCAGTTTTGTGGCGTGGTCATCATTGTGTTACTGTCCCAGGTCTCAGTAATGTTACTTCCAAGGGTTAGATCTTTGCAGCTTCTCCCTCAACATGTTAGACATTTCTTTAATATTGGTAGACCTGAATTTGTGAAAAGGTCACATGGGCCTGGGCCTAATTTGTCATTGTTTTGGCTTGTAGGAGAGGGTCCATCTTCTAAACATGGCCTCAGTTACCTTACTGGTAAATCCATTGCTGGATATTTTGCATTGCTTAAACTATGCCCTAGATGGCCATGTTCTAACATGTTCTACATTTATAAAACATAAAATTAAAAAATCTAAAAAAAAAAACAGGCCTTAATCTATTTTACAATACATTTAAGGTATAAATACTGTTTTTCCCCACAGCCATTTATACATAAGTGCAGCCCTCTGGGAAGAGAAATAAATTATAGTAACTTTATAAGGCAACATAAATGTTGGATTTCAGTAATATTTTTTTACTAGACCATTTTAGTCACCAAAACAAAAGCCACTGCAATAAGTTCCTGCCTTTAATCTCTTTAGAAACTCACAAAAAATACACCTGACATATTGTAATTAACTTGCAATTTATCTTAATGAATGTAAAGCTCTATCTGCATCTGAAAAGCACAGTAATTGAAAGTACTAAAATAATGCATAAAACCAAGTTAAAGTTACATGGTGAAACGATTAAACCGTTTTTAGTTTTTCTTTTGAAAAGTTCATACAACAACGTATGGATTGTTTATTAAACTGGGAATATCATAATGCCCCTATGCACACACTAGTAGATATACGTATGATTTATAGACTTAATAAGAAGCGGATCATCAAAATTTAATTTTAATTTAAAAAACCTTGAAAACAGATATTTTTTATGAAAAATAAAAAAAAACTCAATTGGTTAAAAACACGAAAAAGCAACTCAGATGCAGTGGAATCCTATTCTAGCCTTCATTTTCAAAGAGTTTGCCAAGTTTCAAAGTAAAGGTTTAGGACCTGTTATCCAGAATGCTCAGGAAAATTTATTTGAATGAATCTACATGAATTTGCCAGAATTTAATTGCTAAGTTTTTGAGCTCTTTGCTCTTCTTAATTCTAGAAAATCTGAGTTTTTGAAACATGAATTCAAGTTACTATTTTTGCCACAATTAACTTTACGGTGAGAACTTCAATTCAAATTTTGATACACAAAAGGCCTCATACTAAATAAGTGAAAAGTGCAAAAATCCACCCCGTCATTCACAATATGTTTGCATACAATGCAGCTTTCATATCTAGTATTCCAACTTAAAGGGATGCTGTCATTGGAAAAACAATTTTTTCAAAATTAATCAATGAATAGTGCTGCTCCAGCAGAATTCTTCACTGAAATCCATTTCTCAAAAGAGCAAACAGATTTTTTTATATTCAATTTTGAAATCTGACATGGGGCTAGACATATTGTCAATTTCCCAGCTGCCCCAAGTCATGTGACTTGTTGGAGTGATATCAATGCGAAGGTAACCAGATAGCAGCTCCCTAACACAAGATAACAGCTCCCTGGTAGATCTAAGAACAACACTCAATAGTAAAAACCCATGTCCCACTGAGGCACATTCAGTTACATTGAGAAGGAAAAACAGCAGCCTGCCAGAAAGCATTTCTCTCCTAAAGTGCAGGCACAAGTCACATGACTGGGCAGCTGGGAAATTGACAAAATGTCTAGCCCCATGTCAGATTTCACAATTGAATATAAAAAAATCTGTTTGCTCTTTTGAGAAATGGATTTCAGTGCAGAATTCTGCTGGAGCAGCACTATTAACTGATGCGTTTTGAAAAAAACATGTTTTCCAATGATAGGATCCCTTTAACTTCATACACAGCAAACCCCCAGTCTTAACATTTGCATCTGTTTTGTCAATGAGAAGCATGTTGCAAGCCAATAAAACTACTTTCACTGACAAAACTGCGCCATTAATGCCTTATCTTTTTACATGGAGTTTATTAGTGTAAGTGAACTGTGGGTACATTTTTAATGAACACATCTGTTTGCCATAATGCATAGCATTCTGCCACTGCCACTCTTAAATTAATGTCAACAGAATTTCCATGGCAACCTATTGAATGCATTCAAATTTAGTTTCAAATAATGATTGAATATTCTTTGAATCGCAACACTGTGTACGCCAGGAGTATTAGATGCATAAAGTAGGACAATTAAAAATTCATTAATCATGTGGAGGATTTTCTACATTTTTCTGGCACACAAATTAAGCCAAAACACAGAAACTTAACCTTTTCATAAATGTGACAAATCTTTTCAAGTACCTTATAGTGAAAATAAACCCTAGTTACAAAGTTTTGTAATTCTTTTTTTAATAAAGGTTTACTAAACAGTGAGGCTTATTTATCCGAATTCTTTCATATGATTGGAGAAACCATGTTTGCAGTAACAATGCACCCTCCTTCAAATTCTCTATTAAATAGCGCCCTCTAATGGTGATAATATTGTTTTAAATGGGTTTATTTTTGTTGTTTTTTTGCTTTTTGAACTAAACATTTCAAAACAAATCTTGTATTACTTAGGAAGAAAAAACATGAAAACTGTTTTCTCAAATGTTTAGCATAATACTAGTATAAATATGAATATAACAATCTTTTGTTAAACTAAATTTGGATAATCCTTTAATATATATCCCCTGAAGTCCAGCATTTTACTCTTAGCAAAAAAGGTTTTTTTCATGCATAATTTTAGTCCATTTACTTTGTTTATCCCTAGTGAATGTTACTTTTACTCATTAGTCTTTTTTTTGCAGTTTACATAATTTTTACAGGAAAATCCTTATTTCGCTTACCCCCATTACACATTTATTCCCTGATAAATGTCAAATCGGGGTTTGACTGTAAAAAATCAGTAGCTTGTACTTGATGGTAACTAAATTACATAAATCCATACTGGTGGAAAATAATCTTATTGGGTTATTTATTAATTTTTTTCTAGCAGAGGTAAAATATGGTGATCCAGATTATAGAAAGATTTCTTATCTGGAAAACCCCAGGCCCCAAGAATGCCAGATAATATCTTCCATACTTGTATAAGTTATAGAAACATGGCAGCTGTATTCCCTATAATGCTGCTGAAAACTTATGAAATACGTTTTATCAAGGTTTTAATTTAACTATAGTGCTTTTAAAATATTCCATCCAAAAGGCTTTCCTGTGACTTTGCCCTTAGGAGATCCATCACTTGGATACTATGGGGCACATTTACCTAGGGTTGAATATCGAGGGTTAATTAACCCTCGATATTCGACCGTGGAAGTAAAATCCTTCGATATCGAAGTCGAAGGATTTTGCGCTATTCCTACGATCGGACAATCAAAGGAATAATCGTTCGATAGAACGATTAAATCCTTCGAATCGAACGATTCGAAGGATTTTAATCCATCTATCGAAAGATATTCCTTCGATCATGAAATTGTTAGGAAGCTTATGGGGACCTTCCCCATAGGCTAACATTGGGGTCGGTAGGTTTTAGGTAGCGAATTAGGGGGTCGAATAAATTTTTAAAGAGACAGTACTTCGACTATCGAATAGTCAAACGATTTTTAGTTCGAATTATCGATTCAAAGTCGAAGGTCGTAGTTGAAGGTCAAAGTAGCCCATTCGATGGTCGAAGTAGCCATATTCGACCATTCGAAATTCAAACTATTTTTCCTCTAAGTAAATGGGCCCCTAAGTGTTGTACCTTCAACTTGTCCATAAGGTTCATACAACCATTCATATAAAAAGATGGGTTCCAGTAACGCTTGCTATGTACTGGTTCGTTTTGTCTTTATGGCACTAGAGTACATATCTGTAAGAAATATATGAAACCAACAAAAACATTATCCCTGCACTGCATTTAATACCTTACAATCTAGAGAAAGGAGGGTTTAAATTGTATTATGCATAAAGAACTGGAGATGGTTTTACAGCATGGGGCAGATTTATCAAGGGTCGAATTTCCAATTTAACAAACTTAGAAATTCGACCATCGAATTGGCCAAATTCGATAATCAAACTTTTCTTTTTGCCCCGTTTTCGGTTGAATCAAAATCGTTCAATCGATCATAGAAATCGTTCGAGTTGAACGATTCGAACAATTTAATCGTTCGAACGAACGGTTTTCAAAAAGAATACTTAGACTTTTTAAACCTTAGCCAAATTTTGGCTACAGTTTCTAGGAGGTCCCCATAGGCTAACATAGCAATTCGGCAGGTTTAAGGTGGCGAAGTGTCGAAGGTGAAGTTTTTTAAAGAGACAGTACTTCGATTTTTGAATGATCAAATAATCAAAGTATTTTCAATTCAAATCGATGTCGAATTTGGCCTTTTCGATAGTCGAAGTACCCAAAAAATACTTCAAAATTCTAATTTTTTTAATTGGAAAATTCACTTTGACCCTTAGCAAATGTGCCCCTATGAGTAAATAATAGCAATAATAAAGGCAGTATCCCAGAGGTGTGTTTCAAATTAAACAATAGTGTAATTAACAAGTTAATACAAGGAGCAGTTTCATACAAAAATGTATAAAAAATATAAAATATAGTTCTGTGCAGTATAGGCAGAATAAGAGGAATAAAGGTCCCTGTGGAGAGTAGGACAGTCATTCCAGAACAGAATTGAAAATAATAAGGATGGAGAGAGAACAAACAATGAATTAAGGTTTACAATTAAAGGAATGCCGTGAAATACCGGAAATGCTGGAAATGTAGGAATTGTCAAGTAGGTTACAGGTTGGAAGCTGTGACGTTGGTTGGTTGAACTCAGAGTATTGCTTGACAAGAGGAAGTTTTATTTAAAGTGATGTATGAGGTAAATATCTATTCATTGCATTTATTATAAATTCCATAGGGACATTCGAGGATGTCTATGATAAATTAATGTTTAAGGGGTTTTCTGTAGTCATGGCAACAGATGAGTGCATGCATTTCACTGTCCCTGAGAGAGAAGGGCATAGGTGCACATCACATTGAGTGGGTGGAGGCAACATACCCCCCTTGCAAAAGTAGTAAAAGGTAAAGCAGTAAAGGGAGGGTCAACTGGAAGTGACTTTAGAAAATAGAATTTGATGGGTGTGTTACATAGATTGGGCTGTGATAATTGAAGGAAACAAACCTGTTGCCCTGTTATAGTACTGGATATAACCACAATGGGCACTTATGACTGGATCAACTTAAGGTAGAAGATGATTTATAGAAATTATATGATTATATCAGTGATTAATCTAGGGATTTATAAAAAAAAAAACTCTTTAACTTGAGCATTAGTCCTGTATTAGCCACCTGCTAGTCTTCTTTTTTCCTTCATGTACATTGGGTTGGCGGACACAGAGGATATAATTGACATTAGTGGTGTTTGCTGGGCCAAGAGCTGGAAGGGATTGCAAAATTGTGCGTCCACAAGGGTAAAAATATTTTGTTATCTCACCAAATAAAGTGTTATTGTTTGCTTGTTTGACTAGGAACAATAAAAACTGGACCTTGAATGAAGAGGTTCTATAAATCGAAGATTTAAAGATGGTTTAGGGGGTGTAAATATATGCCTACTACTTGAATAATCATATGTGGCTCTTAGGGCAGATTTAGCAAGGGTCGAATTTCGAGGGTTAAAAAACCCTCGAATTCGACCCTTGAAGTAAAATCCTTCGAATTTCGAATATCGAATTCAAAGGATTTTAGCGCAAAATGTTTGATCGAACATAAAATCCTTCGAATAGATCGGTTCAAACGATTTTTAGCAATCGATCAAATGATTTTTAATCGATCAAAAATAAAAAAACTTAAAAAAGTGATCTGGAAGGTCCCCATAGGCTAACATTGCACTTCGTTAGGTTTAAAGTGGCAAAGTATGTAGTTGAAGTTTTTTTTAAAGAGACAATACTTTGATTATCGAATAGTCAAACATTTTTTACTTTGAATTGTTTGAATCATTCGATTCGATCAAATTCGATGGTTGAAGTACCCAAAAAATTACTTTGAAATTGGAAAATTTTTGCATTCGAATTATTCACTCGAGCTTAGTAAATCTGCCCCTAAATTATATAGGTATTAAAAGCCACTAAAACGCCAATAGGAAAGCCATACTAATAAATGAGGATGGCAATGCTGTGAAAAATATAATTGGGCGGAAGATGGGTAATTTTTAAGAGTAGGGTAAGAAGAAGAAAAAGTGGGCAAAATCAGCTATGTTTTTTTTCTTTGGACCCTCCCTTGCACATAGAAGAAATTCCACAGGTCTCTGCGCTCCAAAATAGAAACAGAACAGAATAGAACAGAGAGACATGTGCCTCCCTGATGAATAGAACAGTGCCTGCATTTGGTAGAGCTGCATTGATAAGTGAAGGGCAGGCAGATAGGGGCCGTCTCCAACACCTTAACCCCTTACACAATTTATAGAGCACTGATGGACCTAGGCAGCAACGGATCCCTGTACAAATGCCATAGCACAGGTCTAGAGACACAATTAGGAGAGCACTCGCCCAAACATACGAGTCAGGAACCGACCAGAGCAGGCTGTGCTAACAACGCCGACACGCCTCCGGATGAAGCGTAGCAATTAGTATCTGTAAAAGTCTTTGATCCATGGAGCACTAGACCAGGTCAGAAGTTAAAATCTTTCAATTTATTGAAGATCAAATAACATTAATGAACATACACCAACAGTGCATCAAACAAAGCCCATGCTTTACAGGTTTCGTGGCTTCAACGCCACTTCTTTGAAGCCACGAAACGCATAAAGCATGGGCTTTGTTTGATGCACTGTTGGTGTATGTTCATAAATGTTATTTGATCTTCAATAAATTGAAACATTTTAACTTCCGACCTGGTCTAGTGCTCCGTGGATCAAAGACTTTTACACATAGCACAGATCTAGCTTGTTCCTGCCAATGCTGTTCTCTGCACCTTCTACTGGATGTCCAAACTGCCATTAGATGAAGAGTGCAGCCAGATACTGGACGACCATGTTAAAAGAAAAAAGGAAAACATAGGACTTGACTTCAGTTGAGACGTGTTACTGCAGACATATGTTAATCCAACTTACTTGTTAGTTTGTCGCACACAGTGCAGGCTATTTATACTACAGTGTCCACAGGGATTCATTAGCTTAAAGATAATTATGTTTATAGAAGGCATAAAATGAAATACATATTTATTATGTGTGACGTCTGCTGTACCTCTTTAATCCATGTACAAATATAACCTGATGATTTCGCTTCAGCTACTGTATTTGTGTATTCTTACACTCATGGTCATTTTTACATGTTCCCCTATTATACTAAAGAACAGGCGAACAGTGATATCTTCTCCATGTAGAGTTAAAAAGATTCTGTCCCAGGAAAACATGTTTTTATTTTTTTCAAAACACGTCAGTTGAATTCTGCACTGAAATCCGTTTATCAAAAGAGCAAACAGATTTTTTTTTATATTTAATTTTAATATCTGACATGGGGCTAGACATATTGTCAGTTTCCCAGGTGCCCTCAGTCATGTGACTTGTGCTCAATACTTCAATTACTCTTTACTGATGCACTGCAAGTTGGAGTGATTTCATCCCCCTCCCTTTTTCCCCCAGCCGCCCATCAGCACAACAATGGGAAGGTAACCAGATAGCAGCTCCTTGGTAGATCTACGAACAGCACTCAGTAGTAAAAATCCAAGTCCCACTGCAACTCTTACAGTTATATTGAGTAGGAGGAACAGCAGCCTGCCTGAAGTGCTGGCTCTTTCTGAATTCAGCAAAATCCCCTGAGATGGCTTCCTACACACCAATATTACACGTAAAAAATATATACCTGTTGGTTCAAGAATTCAATTTTACTCGGTAGTTGTGAATTATTTTGCAGAGTAAACCATGTAATCGATCGTACTTCGAATCTTACGATCGTACTTCGATCGTACTTCGATTCAAAGTTTTTTTTACTTCGACCTTCAATCTCTCAAACTCCATCAATAGCCTCCATACAGGTTGTAGGAGGTCCCCCATAGGCTAAAACAGCAGTTCGTCAGCTTTTAGGTGGCGAATGGTTGAAGTTGAAGTTTTAAAGAGACAGTACTTCAAAAAAATTCAACCTTCGAATTTCAAAGTTTTTTCAAATTCGAATTGAAGTATGACTATTCCCTAGTCGAAGTACACAAAAAATAGCTTGAAAATCAAAGTTTTTCAGTTCGAAACTTCACCTCGACCTTTGATAAATCCGCCCCTCATATCTTCCTTAGTCAATAGAATAAAGAACTTGGACGTAGGTTCTGACATAAAAATCTTACAGTATGTAATTCTGAAAATGAACTACATAATTGTTATAAAAACTTTATATTAGAATAGAAAAAAACTCAAGTTCAGATTTGTATAAATATAGAGAAAGTACATGTATTAGAGTAATTTTATGTATCATACTCATAATTTTTATAGCATTGTGATGAAATCCTGTATTATGCAACACTATTCACCGTCTCCCCTAAAAAACTGGAAACCCATGAACGCTTGAGTTTTTTTAAACATACAAATTAGTGTGTTCATTTGTCACCATGACAGACCAAGTCAAATGAAAAGGCCAAAGCTTAATAGGGCAAATAAAGTGCAATTTCAGCAAAATGTAATGGGAAGTGCATAGGAATGCAATAAACACATATGCACATACAGTGTATCAAGCCATAAATGTAAAATATTCATACTACACAAAGGTATGGTGCCTGTTATCCAGAGTGATTGGGATCTGGGATTTTCCAGATAAGGGATCTTTCTATAATTAATTAATTATAATTTGGATCTCCATAAGACCTTGGATGTAGGTACTGAAATTAAAATGTTGTGTAAGTTTGAAAATGAACTACAAAAAATCTACTAAAAAACATTTAAACACTAAAAAACCTAAACAGGATGGTTTTACTCAGATAAAGACTCAGTATTTCCTATCTGGGATCAAGTATACGGTACAAGTAAAGAAAAATGCTTGGGACCTGGGGACTTTCTGTAATTTTTTAGTCTTTACTTTGTCTACTATAAAAATCTTATACATGTGAAATAAACCCAATAGACATTATATCCAATAAGAACCAATTATATCTTAGGTACGGTTTTATTATTACAGAGAAAAGCACTTTTAAAAATGTTAATTATTTGATTAAAATGAAGTCTATGGGAGATGGTCCTCCCTTACTTTGGATCTTTCTGGATAATGGGTTTCTGGATAAATGATCCCATACATGCACTGTGTTATTTTTACAGAGGCAATCAATTTGATTACATTTTTTAAACCACATTATTTTTATTGTAAAATTGGTTAACACAGAATATGACAGTCATCATAGTAGATAACAAATAATACAATCCTGGGTAAAGTAAAAATAAATAAATATGTGGAGCATATCAGGTATCTAGATTTTTCAAGATTATCTATTTAACATATCATACAGACTGTGGGGAATGAAGATGCTTAAGAAAAATGGGAAAGTAGGAGAAATCTTTATAGAGGCTCAGTCAATCGGGTACATCATTAAATCACTATAATACAGTTCTTTAGTTCTATAGTTTTATGTATAGTAAGGGGTTTGTTTTGTTTCCAATTTTTGGCTATTTCAAACCTACTGAGCGGGAAAAAACTGGATAAAATTGTGAAAAAATTCAAATAGTATGAATTTTTCAGATATGATGTCAGAAAACTCCGATTTTTTTGAATTTTTGCCAGAAAACCACAAAATCTGGGTTATTGCACGAAACCCATCGCAGATCAGGATATCTTAGGGACTTCTTCCATTGAATTTTACATGAACTCGGCTGGTCGGAGTTGGAGTACTTTTTAATTTGGACTTTTAACACCCCCCTGGGTTTAATAAATTCCAAAAAAAATTAGGGCTTTTCCACTAAAATGTTTTCATTTTTCTAGTTTTTGGCATACAGACTTTGATAAATAACCCCCTGCATAACTATTATCATGAATTGTCCATGTGAGGCATTAGAGAGGAATAAAAGTGCCAAAGCTCCAGCACTGGAACCAGGAGATGCTGGTGCTTTGCATCCTCTAGATGTGCTTTCTGGGTCCTTACCTGCTTTCGTGTACCCCAACCTCCTATATTTACACCTCTGCTCGCATTCTAGTTCAGTTTTCTTATGAATATTTCTAATGAATGTGTTATAGTAAAGGTGTTGACAACATGTTTTATGATAAATTGAGTAGGTATATATCAGCTGTACCCATGATGGCAGTCAGGACTATGTCATATTGCTATTTCTACTCAGAGAGAAATGAATTCCAGAATCCCACAGAGATCAAAAGAGAAACAACAATATCACAAAGAATACACATCTTTCCTTTCTGCTACCTTTAGCCTGCACTGACAGTTGCTCTTCATAAATTTAGTCATTCAGCATTTTTAGTCAACTGCAAATCAAATTACCTAAATGAAGACCATAAAAATGATCAGGTAATCACAGGTCTCGTGCAAACCGCAAATAGATTAATGGTTTAAATCATCTCGATATGCAATGTAAAGCAAAATGCAAATTGTGTAAATTGCCATGATTAGCATCCAACTCTGATTAAACCTGAATGATTTGCTAACCCCTATTCATCAACTAACAGTCATAGTGCAACCTGCTGCTATTTAACGGCCCTCTAGTCCCAACCAACATCCAATCAACTGTATTCATTTTATGGGAATTCTCACATATTATTTATTTTCTTAAGGCTAGAATTTAAAAAATACATTAGACACATGGACCAGAAATACAAAATGTATTCAAATTCATATCACTGATTTTTTCTTTTAAGCTGTTTGTGGATCTTTTTCTCAACATCAAAAATTATTAAATAAACCTCTAGAGTGAATTATTACAGGTACAGTATTATAACTTGCTAGCCTACCTTGCAGACCTTCATCTCCTACTGAGGCCGCCTGTTTCAGACTCTTTAGCACCATACACCTCTTTCACCAAGAAGGGTGCAAAAAGGATCCCTACACTTTTAAAGATGAGATAGCCCCCTGGCAACCATTGTCAATAAGAAACTTGCAGTTTCCCAGGACATACCTTATCCTAGAAAGAGAAATCTTCCCCACAACTCAGAACAGACCAATCCCATAGATAGACTTAGCAATTAAGACAGTTTTACTAAGTAATGGGGTGGCAGTTCCCTTTTCCTTTTTACAGTTGAAACCCATTACCCAGAAACTTCTAAAACACACCATTGCCACCTCCTATAAAGTTTTAGATAAACAAAATGATTCCTTTTTTTGTGAGTTTGCCAAATTGTAATAAGTAGATAGTATACCCAATATCCAGAATGCTCCGAAATATAGGAAGGCCATCTCCCGTACAGCACATTTTAAAGGAAAGCTATACCCCCAAAATGAACACTTAAGCAACAGATAGTTCATATCATATTAAGTGGCAAATTAAAGAATCTTACCAAACTGGAATATATATTTACATAAATATTGCCCTTTTACATCTCTTGCCTTGAGCCACCATTACGTGATGGTCTGTGTGCTGTCTCAGAGATCACCTGACCAGAAATACTTCAACTCTAACTGTAACAGGAAGAAGTGTGGAAGCAAAAGACACAACTTAATTGGCTCATGTGACCTAACATGTATGGTTTGTTGGTATGTTTGTGAGTACAGTGAATCCTACGATCCCAGGGGGTGGCCCTTATTTTTTAAAATGGCAATTTTCTATTTATGATTACCCAATGGCACATACTACTAGAAAAGTATATTATTATGAAAACGGTTTATTTACATTGAGCAGGATTTTACATATGAGCTGTTTTATGCAATATCTTTTTATAGAGACCTACATTGTTTGGGGGTATAGTTTTCCTTTAAGCAAATTGCAAATTGCTTTTTTTTATTAACTTCCTTTTCCTCTGTAATAATAAATCAGCTTGTACTTCATGGTAACTAAGCTGCTTGAATCCATTATGGTGGCAAAGCAATCCTATTGGGTTTATTTCAACAAGAATTCCCTTATCCTTAAATCCCCAGGTCTCAAGAATATGGGGAAAGAGATCCCATAAAAATACTTAGGTTTGTGCTACTGCCACGTGGCAAAAAATATCTACTATCTACTTTTTACATTTGCTTCTTTATTTTTGGAGATCCTCACATCCTTTTAGATACGGTGTAAGAGATCCCATGCCTATACCTTGTTCTTGATGGCAAGTAAGATAAAATAAATGCATATTGCTAATAAAATCATCCTTGGTTTATGTTTAATCCAAATGGTTTTATCTCTTTTGGGGGCTGATTTATCAAGGATCGAATTTTGAGGGTTAATAAACCCCCGAATATCGAATTTGAAGGATTTTAGCGCAAATACTTTGATCGAATAAAAATCATTCGATCGAATGATAAAATCCTTCGGTCTAACTATTTTTAATCGATCAAAAAAAAACTTAGAAAAGTGCTGGGGAAGGTCCCCATAGGCTAACATTGAACCTCGGTAGGTTTAAACTACCATAGTATGTAGTCGAAGTATTGTTGAAAGAGGCAATACTTTTACTATCGAATGGTCGAATAGTCGAACGATTTTTAGTTTGAATCGTTCGAATCGAAGTCGAAGGTCATGGTAGCCTATTTGATGGTTGAAGTACCCAAAAAAATACTTTGAAATTCGAAGTTTTTTTCATTCGAATCCTTCACTCAAGCTTAGTAAATGTGCCCCTAAGTATACCATTCCAAACTTGGAAAAACTCAATATCCATGCATTTTGGCTAATACTGTGGATCCCAGACTTGTATGTCTTTTAGACTTTATCCCAGGACACTGTACAGTATAGTCAATGAGACCTTCTGAAGCATGTGGACCTAGGCTAGTGCTCTGCTACCTTCTGCTAATGATAAAGCCAGAGAGTTATATAAATTGTATTACTTGAGTGATCACTGGGATTGACGTAAATCATTTTTGCACTCCTATGCAATACCATCCACCTATAAGTATGCAACTATATTTAGATACCTCTAGACTCTGTATTTCTGTGTATATTTTGCGTAACTACACACAATTCAGAGCAGCAGCCAAAGAAATAAAATGGCACTTGAGCTGAAACACAGTAATATTAGATATGTGCATTGGTATTCATCCCCAGCACTCTATCTATTTTGCTCTGTAGATCAAGTGTTTACTTTCCTCTTTTCATTCGCTTTCTGCATTTTACATGAGCTGGGCTTCCATCATTGTTGTCATTCTTCATCTTCGACTGGCTCCGTGTATTGAGCCTTTCCAGGTGACATTTCTCTGATGTTAAAGACTTCGATTAACTTTCATTATAACAATTGCTATTTTCATTTATTTCAACTCCAACAGTTGAAACAGCATTATTTGTGAATATGAATACCACTAATTCCTGAAATGTTCATCCATCAATTCTTCTCCTTGTGCTAGCATTCAATTGTGCCTAGCAATCTTGCGCTTAGGTCCATTTGCATAGGGCAGGAAATTTAAAGTTGTATAGACGTCTTTATTATTAATGTTGCTGCTAATGGTTTAAGTTACAGGTTTATATTACACATGTCCAGGAAACCTTAATAAAGACAAGAGAGTTAATATAATGCCCTACACATGAGCCCACTGTAAAAATGTTCCATATGTAATAAAATGTGTGGAGAAAACCCAAAAAAGTAAGTTAGGACTTTTGCAGCCAATCCCGCTCAAAAAAAAGGAAAAGTCGCCAGCGTTTTTTGAACTTTAATGCATTTTCAGCTCACAGGATATGATGTAAGTGACAGAAGATTGAGGAAGATCTCGCTGCTTTATAGCACTTCGCCTGGCCTGAAGTGGTGAAGGCTACTCTGGTGAAAGAGCTAACGTTAAGTAATATCCTCATTTTAGTGAATTTGAGGAGTAACGTCCATTCGCTAGAGCGAAAAGTCGCCTGTCGATAGAGTTCGAATGACCTCTAGCGACAGTCCCATTCGCTAGCAAATTGACGCCTGCACCTGTTACTGAATTGTTAATGTCCCTGGGGGTGGCAACACTGGTGAAAAGTCGCTAGCGTTAGCCACTTCACTCTTGAGTAACTCTGCCCCTATGACCTCACTACTACTTAAGACCTGTAGTATCTGAAGATTTAGGGTATTCAATGGCTGTAAAACTTCTGTTGATCTCTTTGTCTTCTTGCCAACAATAATACTTTACAGTTACTCATTATGGATCGATGGATGCAAACTGCACGGGATATCTAGTTTACATATTTCATTTAACTGTAAATCAAATGACTTATCAGGTGTGATCAGCTCACATTAAGACTGATAGACAGATTTGTTTTTATGTTGTGTCTTCAGTGAGATTTTCCTATTTTCCAGCATTGTAGGTGACAGAGGAGCTTTCTGCTCCTTGAGTCTTATGACTTGACGACAGCTAGGTAATATAACGGTATGATCATTTGTATTATACAGTAGGATCTTATAAAGTTATGATCTCTTTTCTACCTCTGATTCTCTGCTTTTAAAGTGTTTCTTCCCTTATTCTGTGCAGTGAACTTTAGGTCCCACACATTGTCATATGCAGTTTAACTGTCCAGATAAATTTTTTTTTGCCATTGCATATTTTTATGGCATTTTGTCATTTTGGACACAACATGTCACATTGTACTTCACTAACACCTCCTTGCACAGCCACAGGATTTCTCAACTATCCATATTAATTTGCTCATCTTCTTTAAATTGTCCTGCTTTCCTTTCCTCTCTACCCACTGCTGACCTCTCAATCAATGTATGCATTAACAAGTTCTCAGCTCTGTGTATCCAATGCTATTTATTTAGTGGATTTAATTCCCAAGTACTTTTCACTTCACTGGACCATAAAATATGAAGTCATAGTTATAATATTAACAGAATTATATTTGAATTCAAATTCAGACATATGTAAGGGGAGCTGTATTACAGGCTTGTTTGATTTGTACCATAGTAGCAATTTTCGCTTTCTTTTTGGGCTCCTTAGGTGTGACCCTGCTCCTTCCCTAAGCCAGGAGCTAATGCACGTGCAGTATGCAGCTCTTGGTTTCTAAAGTCAGCATTGTGAAATATGTTGGCACTCTAAAATACATGTTACTAATAAATACAGTGCATGTGCCCTATGCCATGATACAAGCCCATTTTCATATGGACCCTTACATGGGAAGTCATCATTTTTTTTAAAACACTTGTACTCACTGTAAGACAGTCTGTTAAATAAATCCAATATTTGTATTGTTTGCACATTATCGGGACATTAGTACATTTTCTATCACCAGAGAAAACCTAATGCTTTTGGAGAAACCATTAGTCGTTTTATTTTTTTGTGTTATCAGAAAATGAATAGTTTCTCTCAAACATGCCCAGTCTGAGAGAGGTATGGCACGGCCCAAGAAGCCTGTTAATAGCACTTACTTAATTTGCTAATGGAGTGGAAAAATTTCATGAAACATTGTTTTTTTACAAAGCTGTTAATGAGGCAAAATATCACATACTGAATGACTCATGGCTCCAGAGGCTCTACCCAGTCTTTCTTATCTGTTTTTCTATTCCCAGACATAAAATCTTGGTGTACAGCAATTAAAAGCAATTAATTACTAAAATTACCGAATCAATACTTGGTCTGTTTGTTGTTCTTTGAGTGAAAGGATAGGTTAGGTAGCAGCTAAGTACCAATGCACCTTGTTCAGAAGTCCTACTAAGATGCATAAGGCTTCACTAGCAACCACATGCAAGTAAAGTTTGCAAAGTGCACATTTGGATGCCAATCTCCATGTTTTTTACTCATATTGCAGTGTTTTCCCCACAATTCCAGCATCATTGCTGCAGTGTGTGGATTTATAAGATTTTGTGCTTTTTCACTTAATGGGCATTTCTTGGGGCACTTAGTTTACAAAAGAAAACTGTATATCTTTTTTTTCAGAACAACCATTCTGAATATACTTTTTTTACTCTGTAAGAAGATATAGGCCATAGTATTGTTGTAAAATTGAAATGCTAAATAAAAACTTAAAAAAAAAAGAAGAAGATATAGGTCTAATACCTGAAGAGTACAAAGAGACACACATTTTCCATTATATAGTTGCATATCAGAAATATTGTATACCACTGATTTAAAGAGTCCAATGTCTCTTGAATGTTTCAATACCAAATTTGTATAGTTTTATAGAAGTTTCCATAAAAATTTGCCAAGTAAAGCTGTTGAGGTCCTATAGAAGTAAGTGTGAACTGTGCTGATCCTATTGGACCATTTTCAATTCAGACTTTTAGAGGATTTCAGATTTTTTTATAATTGCCCGAAAAATTTGACTTTCTTTGGTTTTCATTCATTGTTTTTTTTTTCCATTCATTCTTTTTATATTTGGATCCTTTAATACATTTCATAGCATTCGTGGTTTTAGAGAAAATCAGTTTATTTGTGGTTTCAAAAAAACTTTAAAACCACTAAAATGAGCACTGTTGATAAATGGGCCTCTGTGTGCTGAAAGATCACATTCTGATGAGTACGTCTTTCTACTCAAACTAGCCATCTGTTGTTATTTCATTAATTAGTGTTTTTTTTTTTTTTTGGAGAATTTTGGAAAGTACACATTCTCCCGAATCTAAAATGAGTAAATATGTCTTTATACTTGTAGGGACCATAGGGTTAATAGCCACTATGGCCTTAAATCCCTGACACCTTGAATGTTGCTCCCCGTGGCCTAAAAGCAGGTGCTTGTTTTTCAATTACTGGCTAGCTTCCATTTTTCAGCATCTTATTTGTCATTAGGTACCAAGATAAAACATGCTACATGTGAATGCCATTGGTTCACAAACAGTTCATCAACAGTTTGATGCCAAATATGCATAGGTTTAGCCCAAAATATACCTTGTGCATACTAATTTTATAGTATGTAATGTATTGACCTCAAATATACTTAACATATGTTTTTAGAAAGTACACATTCTCCTGAATCCAAAATAGGTAAATATGTATTTCTGCTCTAAACTATCAAACTGCAATTCTTTGGGTTTTGGTGAAATTTCTAAAAAATGCCTCAGAGATTCCATTTTACAGCATTGTCTCTCCCACAAATCTTTATGTACCAAGGTTAAACATCCTAATAATTAAAGCCATGGGCCTATTGATCAGCTCCATGCTCAATATACTTTACTAAGGTATATAGCAAGTAGACACCCCAAAATTAAACTAATGCATTTGTATTTTCATGGTTAACAGTTGCAAAATGAGCACATAGCATACATGTTATGTTGCATAAGAGCCCCTTAAAGTATTCAAACACCTGGAAATAAAAGTGTAATGAATTACAATGCAAGAATAAAACTGCAATAAAATCACAAAAAAATTAAATAATATTACGCAAATCAGTGAAATAACAAAATCACAAAACTAATTGCAAAAGCTTTGTTAGTAGAATACCCAATCCAATAGTCACGTTGTGAAATAAATAATTAAACATTTCTATGGGTCCAATTGTTAAACTTTCAGGTTTTTTGCATACTTTTTTTAAATTTCTTCTGCATTTTTATTAATTTGTGCCTTTTTTATATTTGGACCTTTTAATAAATAAGTAGACATTTTAAATGTGAGTTTATTCGATTTTAAAACTACACATTCTAATTTTGAGAAATAGGCCTCTAAGTGTGTGCTTGTGTATAAATGTGTTTACCCTTGTAAAAGGTGTGTGATTGTGTGTATATGTAAATGTGAGTGTGTAAATATATGCAATACATGGAAATCAACAAACCCCTTAGGCTAGCCAGTGTTCCATCTGTAAGTGAGCTTCTCTGCACTGCGGAAATATTCCTGTCTCTCAAGCTCAGTTGCACCCACAGGCTGTATTGTCCTGAAACATTCTGGATCACTGACTAATGCCTAAATGCTATTACCATGATGCAAAAAAAAATGACCATAAAAAATCTCCACCATTAAACATATGTAAAAAGGAAATCTTACAACATTTTGGTTATATATATACAGTATATATATACAGTAGTTGAATCCATAAACTGCTTGCACAAACATCATCTGTTAATGGCACATCATATACAGCTCCTCATTAAAATAGCCACTATGTTTTGATAGGGGTAGCCACAGGTCTCTGCACTCCATAACTGAGAGCCAAGATGTGATGGAAATTGTCAGGGAGGGAGGGAGAGGGGAAGAACAAAAAAAAGTGGGCAAATTTTCTCATTTATGGCACTTTGAACCCTGAACCTCCAGTTGGTTAATATCTCCACAATAGACAATTGGGCTTGGGTTGATTTAGATGTTTTATTGATTGTGCTCTAGATCTTCCTGTGATCAGATAGACCCAGTTAGTAACAATCACACACCTATAATTCCCTACAACATGGACACAATTGGTGCATGTCTATATGGGCTCTGGATCACACTCACACCAAGGAGATTGATGTCTGTGGGAGCAGATGTAGGCTAGTCCCCTTGAATTTGATTAATTCTGACCCAGTTTCCTTCTGATAACGCTCAGCTGTATGTGTGTTTGCAGTGATCAGCTGTTTGTTGGTATTTCCTTGACAACTGATCTGTGATTCATTTCACTTTAATTAGTAGTTGACTGATGCCATTCCACAGTTGCAGCTGAGCCTGTTCTCCTCTCCACAGCCTGCATCTGCTTCAGCCCACTCACTAGGGCTCATACACAAAGCAAGGGCTAAATGCTGATGCTGATTGCCATGTTTTTTATCCACAATACATAATTTAGTTTCCAGAATTCCAGCCTTCTTCTAAATATCACATGCTAATACCAGCACTTCAAGCATATATGTTAGGATCTCTGGGATTCAATCCAGGAACCTACAGGTTTTGGTTGCTCTCCTTGACCATTTGGCCAGAAGAGCAGCTAGCGAGTTCTTTCATCTCTTATTTACACTCATCCTCAATTATTCTTAGGTTTTCACCTTGTCTCCAATCACAATCCAGTAGCATTATTGGTCAGCCAACCAGAGCTGGCCGACCGCTATTAAAACCCTTCCTTGACCTCCATGTCTGAGCACCGGCTTAACAGCTTGAACACTGTCGCTTGTTCCTAGTTCTTGCTCCTCTCCCCTTGCTCTCACTCCTGTTCCTTCACTAGCCTGTGTTGTCTAAACTTGTCCCTTCACCCACTCCATCTTGCTCCTACCTGCCCTCTTCCTGTTCCTTACAATGTGTCATCATAAAAACTAACATTTTAGATATACATAAATACTCTATACCTGTGAGTCACAGCAGCTCAGAGCATGTGCAATGAATCAAAAAAAAAGAAGATGTAGATCTACTGGGGGCTTATTCAGTGGCACAGATCTTCCCTGTTATAGTGCTGCAGTTGCTTGGACGCCCCAAAATAACATTTCTGGCCTACTTCTTTGCTTTAGTTTAGTTGTCCTTTAATCCTGAGAAAAAGCAAGGATAGGACTATAGTGGGTAACTATTCCTACTGTACTGTAATTCTGTCTCCCTTACGTTAATTACAGAATGGAAAATACCTGCCAGTGCAGAGTTTCCCTAGGGGGACAAGGGACCCCCTCTGCAGTATATGAAAATGAAAAACATGACTCACGATTCTTCTCTAGGGACCTCTCTGGAGTCTGTCCTTGGGGTGTAATTATGGCATAATTATTTGCTGTGTGTTTGCCATCCATGATGTGAGGGCAGAATGAAAATGTCAAGTGACTGAACATTAGCTGGATAATTTGAAATGGGCAATTGAAGCAAATTGACTAACGGTTTGCAAATATACAGTAAGCATTTAGGTTCTGCAATGAAGTATATGCTGCTGGAAATGAACAAGAGGACTGAGATCAGGAGGATAAAACATATTCAATAAACTTTTGTAACCCTTTCTTTGTTGTATTGCCTAAATCCAACTGCTTTCGGCAGAACACTGTTGCATTTATGAGGAAGTGTCGGCGGAAGCTTAATTGTAACTATGAACACACTCAGTGCTTGAAACAATAAAGGGCACCATTGGTTCTTGAGCCAAACAATTTATTAACATTCAGTAGCAGTACTTACTTCTCAGTATATTGACTTTATTAAATAAAGTAGTTCAACTACTCCCAGAGCCTCAAGTGTGTTCCAAGGGGTTACACAAAGAACTCATTCAGTTCCTACCCCTAGACTTGATGAGTACCACTTGGGAAACTACCAAACACTCAGTGGAGCCAAAGACTGCCCACTCTAGCTACCCTGCCCTGTCGTGTCACACTTACTAAGAGGGTGCTATTACAGGATCTGCTATCCACTAAACATTGATCCCTTAATGGGGTCCCTTTCCATGGCTTCACCAATAAGATGCACCTTCCTTAGGACACTAAGTTTGAGAAGTCCTGAATCAGTAACCCATAGCAACCAAACAGAGGTAATAATGTTCTGGTCACCTGCTTAACAGCAAACATCAGTTGCTATGACTGCTACTTCGCAAACTTAGCGAGTTATTTACCAAAAACCAAAAACTTCATTATTTTAGTAAAACAACTTTGACAAAACTGCCATCCACAATTTTAACTTATTTATCAATACAATCATTTTAAATATGCAGTGCGGAAAAAGACTCAATAAATTCTCAATAAATTCTCAATAAAATTGTGAAAAAATTAAAAGCCTACAATTTTTTTGGATAATCACCCTGAAATACACACAATTTTCAGATTATTTTATGAAACCCAGATCAGATAATGATATCTTTCAATTATAAAGGGACATCTGCCATTGACCTCTACATGACCACGGCAGGTTTTAGATGGAGTATGTTTTATTTGGAGTTTTAGCAGCCTCGGGATATAATAAATCTGTAAAAAATTTCATTTTTTGGCCACAAAAAAATAGTTTTCCCCTTTAAAACTCCGACCATAAAAAATAGGACTTTAGTAAATAACCCCTTACTGTCTTTTATTTCATATGGGGGTAAACATCTTACTGGGGTTTTATACTCCAGGTTCCACAGCACATCCAAAGTGGAAGTGCGCCCACTGCATAAATAACCTTAAAACATGAACTAATTACCATATCCTTGGTAAGGTTGCCACATTTTTATAATAACAAACAGGGCCGCCATCAGAGGGGGCACAGGGGGGAGTTGTACAGGAAATGGATACAGGAAATAGGAGCTTCCCCTTCAGCCTATTCAATCCCAATGCAGCTTTACCGGAACTTATCCTTAAAGAACCAATGAGGGTAAAGAAAATCTGAATAGGAGAAAATCTTGCTTGTAGGAGCTGCTGTCCTATTTCCTGAAGCTGGCAGCATGCTGAAAGCAGGGGGGCCCTGCTGATCAAGTAAGTGAAGCATGGCCGGGCCCCCCTTAGACACAAAACCCTGGCAAAAAATTTGGGGGGACCTGACCACCAAGTTATTTTTTAACTTAAAGGAGGCCACCAATGGCTTTTTATAACTTGTGGGTGGGGGGCCCCCAAGGGGGGGGGCAAGGTCATCAATTCTTTTTTTACTAGCAGGGGGGTATCCTGATCACCAATGGCTTTTTATAGCTTATGGGGGTTTAATGTTTTAGCTCTTATGTCTGTGTGGCCTTTTTACTGTGGAGTGGTCAAGATATGGGGTGGGGCTTGAGGGTGGGCGGGGGCCCATTTAATGTTGCTTTACAGGTCCTCATGATTTCTGAAGGTGGCCCTGATATCATCCTACGCAGAGAAGGGGCTGGGAGATGATGTAAGGAGTGGGCAGGACTAGGAGGGCTGGAGATGTTTTGTAGAAGAGGCAGGAGCATGGGTAGATTTGGGTAGGCAGGGTAAAGAGCTGTCAGGGGAGAGAGATGGAGGAGTTAGGGAGGGAATTGGGGAAGGTTGGGGATAGAACCACTGGAGATTACAATTACAGTGCCAGTAAATTTGTAATACCTGCACAAGCTCTACCTTGTATTTTACCAGCTAAATTAATGGCCCATTGGCCCTATGGGTTCAAAGTCCACCCCCAGCCATAGGATACAGCTACTGGGACTACATGAGCCAATCACTTGGTCCCATTTGTACTCATAACTCTCTCAGTAAATTATAATATGGAATGTTGTGTATTTCTGGCAAAAGCTCTGTTAATATAATGAATGTAATGAAGTCCAGTTCTTAATGAGCAGATGTGAGTTATAACAATTAGATCCACATTATATGGGACAGAACTGGGAAACAGACATTCTGTCTGTAAATATACTGTTTAATTCTATTAACCTATGGAATAAAGTTATCTTTAAATTAAGCCTCATAAGGCTGCTATTAGAAATATACTTGTCAAAGCATGCCTCCAAAGAAACATATTATTAATCTACAAAATGTGAGTTTAATGTAGACCATAATGACTATCTGTCGTGAATTAACTTATTCACATATGGGGTGAGTCATTCAGCATTTATGTTTGTAATTAAGATTTTACCTTTCCTTTATAAAGCAAATAGGGAATGTGCCTGATGCAAATCATTAAAAAATAATAGTAGTATTGCAGTTTTCCCAAAACTCTGCATTAGTCACAGCCTTCGCTGTGTTCTCTGAATTTAAATTTCTTTCGCAGCTAAGATACTTAGAGCAGATGTCTTAACGGAACTGTTTGTAAGCAGTATTTGCCGTCCACAAAGGGCATCTTTTATTCATTGTAAATGAACTGTTAATGTCTTAAGTGATATTTGTCAACACCACACAGCGCAGCGTATTTTATAGATGGCAGAGAATCCCAAATACAATTGGTCTTTTACCAGCAAACACTGCGAGTAGTGCTTTAGTGAAGTCACTTGATGGTTATTCCCAAGTGCTTTAAGCAATTTGTAGAACTGACAGGCTTGTTAGTTGTAAAGGTCTATAGTGTAAGCCCAAGGACACAATGAGCAGGTCTTGTGTATCTTTGAAACTAGAAAGCTTTTATTGCCTTTATTTGGAAGCTAGAAAATTCCCACTTATTCCATGTATTAAAGGACCAATTTTGCCTTCAAGCAGTGTGAACACATCAGGCTTCATCATTAAATAAGGTTTATATTTATATTTTGTGCAATATTGAGTGGAATATTTAGAAAACTAGGTAAGTCCCAAAATCAAGTTGCATCAAGAGGCCAAGCATATCAGTTATACAGATGCCTCTGCTCTTGAAGTTTGTATTGGCAGATAAATTTAAAGGAGATAATGAACTTAAGCTGGCCATAGATGCAACGGTAAAGTTGTACGATATTCAGACCATGAGTCAATTGTCCCGAAATTTTTCAGTTGTTTAGTCAATCAGACAGGTTCGAACGTTTTTGTCCTATAATGATAATATCTCTGCATGTACAGTATTGCCTATCTTATATCAATGGGTGACTGTCACTGCTGTTTGTTGGACATAACTTGTGTACGATTGCTGCATCTCAATTCATGGCCAGAACATCATCTGCAGTGATAGGCAAATCTGTTCCATTTCGGTTTGACGAAAAATTAGTGAAATTGTGAAAAATTAGCAAAATTGTGAAAAATTAGCGAAATTGTGAAAAATTTGCGAAATTGTGAAAAATTTGCGAAATGCATTGTAGTCAATGGGCGTCAAAATAATATTGATGTGAGCGACATATTTTTATACACACTTCTCTTTTGTCCAAATGCATTAAAGTCAATGAGTGTTTTTTTTTTGTTGCAGTGAATTTTTCCACTGCGAATTTTCGCAGCAGTTTAATGAAAACATTTGCAAGCGGTGAATCGCGGCAATTCGTCGCAAATCCATGCCTAAAAAATACATTTGCCCGCCAATGATCATCTGATTTGTTCTTTTTGCCCCTTTATTTAATGTGAATTGTTAGTGTTAGATTGAAAGATGTCTACAGAAGGTTGTTCAATGGACATAAGGATACATCTGCACGTCTATGGTCAGCTTTTGTCTCCTAATAAAAATTTAATAAGTGATGTAGTGAATTTATCATTTTTGGTTTAAAACACTCTGTGATCAAAAGAAATTAATCAAAAGCATTATCTTATCTCAGAACCAAAATTGGATGGGCTGTCTAGGTTGAGAGACCTCCAAATCTTCTCACAGTTTAAACTACCAGATACAAACCTGGTTTCCTCCCTTCGTATATTAGGCTACACACAACAAGGGATACTGTCTGAATGCCACTTTCTATTTGATTCAACAAATTTGTCTTAAAATCATATAGGGAAAATGGGAGGGAGGACTTGACTCTACAGCAGACTTACCTAGATGGTACAGAATGTGGGAAATGCAACCAAAAACCCAATGAGTGTCTTCATTAAAGAAAACAAATAAGGACACAAATAAGGTGGTATGACACACCAGGACTCTAGAACCCTCATATAACCATGTCTCAGGGAGTCTGGAAGAAGGCATAACATTACATATATTCTGGACTTGTCAAAAGCTTCAAGATTTCTGGAAAAAGATTGCCAACTGTTTTTTTAAGCAGATGGTAGCCATTTTCCAGAACAAAGGGACTGTTTCAGGTCAAGAGGGACCTATATATATTTGTTTTAGGTGATAAAATTCCAAAACATAGAGTGCAGAGACTTGCTAACTCAATTGTAACCACAGCAATAGGCTCTTTAGCAAGCAGAAAGAAGAAAGCTGCACCTACAGAAAACAAATTCCATATAAAAGTTCCAGTATATCAGATGGATGAACTTGCTCATTTTTAATTAATAAAAAATAAAGCAGTAGACTACTTTGATGAAATATGGGATCATTGGGACATCCTCCAGCCTGCAATAGTTTGCACTAATTTATGTAAGATAGAGGAAAAGAAGCCTTTACCAACCTACCAAAATAATAAAATAAAAGGGTGATTATGTACACAAAAAGAAAGGCAACAACAGCAAGATATAAATGAAATACTAATGTAGCTAGAAATTTAGCCCCAACTAGTGAAATTTATTTAATTTTTGTAAAGGCAAACCCTCCTCAAGTGCTGTAGGTGACAAGGTTTCACCACTAAGTTTTGAATTGAAAACAATTGGTTTCTTGGTCAAGTGCATGAGTATGGACTGACGCCGGCACCTAAAATTGCAGTTTTGCAAATATTTTGCCAGTTTCGTCATTTAAAATTCATGGCAAAGCGAAACGGGACAAATTCGCCCATCACTGAGCACAGAAAATGCTAAATCACTATATACTACCATCTGCACAAAGCAAAATACAACTTAGCGCTTCCCTGTTTTATTATATATTCCTCCCTACAGAGTTTGTTTTAATTGTTTTATAAATAGCCTAGTTCATAAAAAGATATTTTGATGGTTCTGTATAGCTTCCAGTTAACAGATATAGGCCAATTTATTAAAATAGCATGCACTATATTACTCCCCACCAGCACTAATGCAATGCGACTTCTACTGATGTAGATGGAATTTATACATCATTTACAGTAACGCAGCATGTCAGAAGCCTTGCACATCACATGACAGGGTCCAGCTTGGGCTACAGCTGCAGAATTAACTTATTCATATTACCTTTTGTCAGTCATACAGAGGTAAAGAAAAGTGTTTTTTATACAATTTATTTATATAATTTCATTTAAATTATATTTTTATATTTTTGGAATAAAAAAAAGGATACTGCTTGTCTATCACAAAACAGCAATTCTGTCATGCTTTGTGGCTGAGATTCTATAACAATTATTCAGCCCAAAGAGGTCTGAGATTCCATCGGAAATCCATGATTTAAATATACAGTATGTAACTGCAGACTTCTGAGATCTTACCAGGTTTAATTAAACGTGTGATTGAGATAAGAAAGCTTAGCTAAAAAAAAGCAGCTTTGAAAAAAATGCAATTTTATGAATATTAGGTATATGTTATGTAGTGACAGAAAAATGTTTAAGAAAGAACTGAGAAAATATCCCAAGAGCCGTAACACAACTGTTATGCCATCAACATGGATTTGTGTAGGATTAGTTAGCACTGAAATCTTATTACAGAGGAAGAGCAAATCAGACATTAATACTGGGTGTGTCAACTCTCTGGATAATGGGTTGCTAGATAAATACACCAACCTCAAAAACTAGCTATACTGTAATCTTTCTCTTAATGTAATACAATATTATATTTGTGTATATTTGGTTTCAAATATTTCCCAAAAATATGCCTTTCCTTTTTTTAAAAAACGTATGTGTATGCGTGGAAATGTTTAAAAATATGTGATTTGGAATTGTTGTTTACTAAAAAAACAGAAAAGTTAGGTGCTCTTGATCCCATGACCACAAAATCAAAAAGAACCCTTCCTTAAAAGAAAAGGAGTCTCATCCTCCATAGTCCAAATGCCAAAATGCTCCAGAAGCTGGAGTCTTTGGACCCAACTTAGCTAAAGCTTGAGTGGGCTTGGGTGGGCCCCTTTATCCTCAATGCCTGCCCTGCACAAAGGGACAAGAGTCTTCAGACCATCCTTCACCTCATCCCTTTCCCTGGATTCAGCCAAGACTTCACCAAGGTTTCTTCTGAGCTTTTAGTGAGTGTTTTCCATTTAGAAGTACCACTTCTGCCATTGTCAAGTGGTTTTCATTCACGTTTATTGGACATGCTGGGATGGTGGTGGTATACTGACTTGCGGAAAAAACAACCAGTATTCCATATGCATTGCTGATGCATTCTAAATGTATTTTTCCTTAATTATGATACTGTGAATTGAGTGTGTATTTCAAACGTAATTTGTTTCATACTTAACCAATGCAGAAGTCCAAAGTATGGAGCAAATTTTATGGAAGCATCCGTCCACCAGTGATGGGTGAAATTCTAAAAATGTATTGAAGTCAAAATAATTTTGACGCGTGACAATTTTGACTTGAACAACAATTTTTATACGCGCAACTTTTTTGTCCAAATGCATTAAAGTTAATGGGTGTCTGAATCATTTTGATATGCAAAACTTTTATGCACACACCAATTTTGACATGCAATAAATTTATTTTTGACGCAGCTAATTTTTTGCCGGCAAATTTTTGTCGCAGTTTCGCGAAAACATTCACCGGCTGCAAAATGCGGAAATCCATGCCTGGTCGATTTTATTCGCCCATCACTACTGTCCAAAAATGGACAGCAAATTAGATATATCCCCCTTACCATTAATTAAATTATTATGTATGAATTAAAAGGATTCTGTCATCGAAAAACATGTTTTTTTCAAAACGCATCATTTAATAGTGCTACTCCAGCAGAATTCTGCACTGAAATCCATTTCTCAAAAGAGCAAACTGATTTTTTTATATTCAATTTTGTAATCTGACATGGGGCTAGACATTTTGTAAATTTCCCAGCTGCCCCCAGTCTTGTGACTTGTGCCTGCACTTTAGGAGAGAAATGCTTTATGGCAGGCTGCTGTTTTTCCTTCTCAATGTAACTGAATGTGTTTCAGTGGGACATGGGTTTTTACTATTGAGTGTTTTTCTTAGATCTACCAGGCAGCTGTTATCTTGTGTTAGGGAGCTGCTATCTGGTTACCTTCCCATTGTTCTTTTGTTTGGCTGCTGGGGGGAAAAGGCAGGGGGGTGATATCACTCCAACTTGCAGTACAGCAGTAAAGAGTGATTGAAGTTTATCAGAGCACAAGTCACATGACTTGGGGCAGCTGGGAAATTGACAATATGTCTAGCCCCATGTCAGATTTCAAAATTGAATATAAAAAAATCTGTTTGCTCTTTTGAGAAATGGATTTCAATTCAGAATTCTGCAGGAGCAGCACTATTAACTGATTCATTTTGAAAAAATAATTTTTTCCCATGACAGTATCCCTTTAATTATATATATATATATATAATACACAAAAGCCATGAATATCTTGTAAATTATATCCTTATAAACAGTGAGTTCTGATGTCATCAGTTATAAACGGTGAGTTCTGATGTCATTTCAGTCACATGACTCATTGAAATTTGTGTATTATAATAAATAAAGTACCCCCAGTTGTAATATATGAGGATATTAGAAGTTACCTCGGCCTTCGGCCTCGTGTTTTTATATGGTCATGAAACTCCTCAGTAACATGTAATAGCTTTATATTTTACAAGAGGGGGTACTTTATTCACTATATATATTCATGTTTGTGTGTGGGGGTGTGTGAGGGTGAACATATGTGGTCTGATATCAGCATTTCTAAAACTCTAGAAACTCAGCTGTTCTATTTATTCTTTCATTAATTAAGTTGATATAAAATGTCAGAATATCCTTAACAAAAGAGTTGGAAATCTGAAGCAGAAATAGACTTTGGAGAAGATAGCTCACACCTACATGGTTTATTTACAATGATGCCAATGAATTTGAAAAAAAAGAAACTGCTTATCTGCAGGAAGAGCTCAAAGAGAGGAAAAGCTTTTAATATAGACTCAGCCTCCACAGTTAACGTTTAATAGTAATTCATCTTCGGTGTGATTGTGATTAAAACTGTGCAAAGATTTCATTTTAGGAACAAAGTTTAA
Organism: Xenopus petersii; assembly: GCA_038501925.1. Lineage (NCBI taxonomy): Eukaryota > Metazoa > Chordata > Amphibia > Anura > Pipidae > Xenopus > Xenopus petersii. The sequence goes on along the minus strand of CM076675.1, from coordinate 14,338,322 downwards.
AACAAACCAACTCCTGAAGCCACTTTGACGCTGCCAGGGCCGGATTTATATAGTGGACGCCCCTAGACCCAATGACGTTCGTCATCCCTGTCCCCTCCAGGACAGTAGCAATGGGGATTGGGGCATGGGAAATTTAAAAAATGATCATCAGCGCATCCCCAGTGTTTTTGAAAGAATGTGGGTGTGATTGGGCACCATGCCGTCCCCTTAAAATCCTGCCGCCCTAGGCCTGGGCCTAGGTGGCCTTTCCACAAATCGGGGCCTGGACGCTGCACTAAAAAGTGAATGGTAAAACAAATTATTCAAAATAGATTGCACTGTGCTGTTTCCTTCTGGAAGACAGAGACAAATATAGTAGAGTGCAGCTCAGTTCATGCTGAATAGGTTCAAACACAGATGGAGCAAGTATTTTTTACCAGGGAAAAGAGTATTTAGAACAGCAAATTGAAAGTACTGTTTCTATTTTTGCAGATGATACTAAATTGTGCAGAACTATAGGTTCCATGCAGGATGCTGCCACTTTGCACAGTGATTTGTCTAAATTGGAAAACTGGGCAGCAAACTGGAAAATGAGGTTCAATGTTGATAAATGCAGGTTATGCACTTTGGCAAAAATAATATAAATGCAAGTTATACACTAAATGGCAGTGTGTTGGGAGTTTCCTTAAATGAAAAGGATCTAGGGGTCTTTGTAGATAACACGTTGTCTAATTCTGGGAAGTGTCATTCTGTGGCTACTAAAGCAAATAAAGTTCTGTCTTGAATAAAAAAGGGCATTAACTCAAGAGATGAAAACATAATTATGCCTCTGTATAGGTCCCTGGTGAGGCCTCATCTGGAGTATGCAGTGCAGTTTTGGACTCCAGTCCTTAAGAGGGATATAAATGAGCTGGAGAGAGTGCAGAGACTAAGTGCAACTAAACTGGTTAGAGGGATGGAGGGCAATATAGACAAATAGCAGGGGACCTTTTTACCCATAAAATGGATCACTGTACCAGAGGCCACCCCTTTAGACTAGAAGAAAAGAACTTTAATTTGAAGCAACGTAGGGGGTTCTTCACAGTCAGGACAGTGAGGTTGGGGAATGCACTGCCGGGTGATGTTGTGATGCTGATTCAGTTAATGACTATAAGAGGGACTTGGATGATTTTTTGGACAGACATAATATCAAAGGCTATTGTGATACTAAGCTCTATAGTTAGTATAGATGTGGGTATATAGAATTTAATAAAAAGTAGGGAGGGGTATGTGTATGGATGCTGGGTTTTCATTTGGAGGGGTTGAACTTGATGGACTTTGTCTTTTTTCAACCCAATTTAACTATGTAACTATGACTATTCGACCATTTGATAGTCAAAGTACTGTCTCTTTAAAAAAACCTTTTACTTTGACGGTCGAATATCGAGGGTTAATTAACCCTCGATATTTGACCAATAGTAAATGTGCCCCTTCAAGTTTTTTGCATTTGGACTTTAATAAATAACCCCCTAAATGTTTTACAATTTTAAAAAATAAGATAGACTTAGAATACAAATACACTGTTTGAATATAAACAGCTGTAAAGTATCTTATTTGTTAAAGTAGAACCTATATTTTCATTCTCATATTTTATATGATTTACCAGATACAAGTAATTAAAGTTCAATGCAATAAAATAATGTATTCCTTCATCCGGAGTATAAATAAACGAAAGCCCAATTAAGGAGGCTGACAATGCTGTGGAATTTTCAAACTGGTCCATAATTTAGGTTTGAATGTAATGTCTAAAACTGGTAGCTAAAATAGACCTGCAAACATAATGTTCTGACGTCCTACAGCACATATGTCTAAGTTTTCAAGATTAAATAAGGGGAGATGTGCCAAGTGCTGAAGAAAAATTATGAAGGCGAAAGCAAAACATTGGGTGTAGTGAAGCAGAAACTGCAAACTCTTGTGAAATTATGGGCTTCATGAAAGGTTATGGATAAAAGCACAGACAAAAAAAGCAGGGTAATTGTGGTCTATAGATGGTAGGTTAAAAAGTATTTTTTTTGTAAAATAAAATGCATGCAACAAAAGATGATGTATTAGTTGTTCAAAAGATGGACTTATTTTAGGAGGAATTCACAAGGTCTTGTGCTTAGATGTTCTTCCTGCTATAATTTTTCAACAGATTTGTTGTCAGATCCAAGTACTGGCTGTTGTCAACATTGTATTCCAGATTTGTAGTGACAGAAACATTAGCAACTGTTCAAATGTATAATTGTAAATCTTAGGGGGTTATTTACTAAACCCTGAATGCAAAACAGCATTTTTTAATATTTAATTTTGAAATCTGACATGTTGCTAGACATATTGTCAGTTGCCCAGCTGCCCCAAGTCATGTGACATGATAAACTTCAGTCACTCTTTACTGCTGTACTGCAAGTTGGAGTGAAATCACCCCCTTTCCTTTCCCCCAGCAGCCTAACAACAGAACAATGGGAAGGTAACCAGATAGCAGCTCCCTAACACAAGATAACAGCTGCCTGGTAGATCTAAAGCTGGCCATAGATCTTGAGATTTTTAAAAGATCAGATCCTCATCGTAAGACCACGATTTTCATACGATCATACGATCGTACAAATTGACCATCAACTAAAAAGACCAATTTGCCAGGAAAACAATTGTTCAAATCCCAGTAACCGCACGATAATTTCGAAGGCTTGGTCGGACTTCCCTAAAATCGGTCGATCGGCAAGAGGAATTGTCGTGTCTATTGTGAGCATAAGAACAACACTCAATAGTAAAATCCAGGTCCCATTGAGACACATTCAGTTACATTGAGTAGGAGAAAACAGCCTGACAGAAAGCATTTCCATCCTTAAGTGCAGGCTCTTTCTGAAAGCACATGACCAGGCAAAATTGCCTGAGATGGCTGCCTACACACCAGGAATGAAATTTTATATTACAGAGTGAATTATTTGCAGTGTAAACAGCGTCATTTAAAAATAAAAAATACATCATAAAAATCATGGCAGAATCCATTTAAATGTAAAAAGTCTATATATGAAAGTGCTATTTCTGTTTTTTATTTCAATAACTTAAAACATACAATATTTATAAACAGTAGCTGTTTTCTTATCACTTACCCTTAAATAGATAGTTATGTGCTGGTAGAACATATTGTGCTTCAAACATTCCTCCACTGCATTTTTATATTAGATCAGTTATTTTCTCCCTGCGCTCCGGCATAACCTCACCTTTATATTTTTCCACATTAACACAAACTATGACTTTATATATATAAGATAAAACAAGTGGAAGATTAGTCCATCTTACATTTTTTCTGTAAGGCATCTCACATTCTCTGATCTAATTTGCTGCACAACATCTAATTTAGCTGCATTATGGCTTTCCCGAGACACAATGAAGTAAGACATTTATAGAACTGTCTAACAAGCTTCTCTCTATAAACAAGTGCTGCACAAATTTGTATACTTTGAAATCATTAGGTTAGAAGCAATTTACAGCAATGGTTTTGTATTTGCATTTTTTTGCATTATTGCCAGAAAACAATGAAAGTGCCTCTGATTTCGAAATAATTTAAAGGAAACAAGCAGCTTTAGATTGGAATAGTTTTTTTTTTTTATCAGTTTCAATAATCCCAATGAACTCTTAGCAGTACATTCAGTTTGTTCATTTTAATTCATGCCTTCCATCATGCCAAATTGAATAATCAGGACATTATAGGACCCCTAAACATAGGGATCAGTGTCTGCCTAAACATAAATATTGCTGGGGTACTGCAAGTAAATCTGTTGCTTGAATACCTAGTAATGGTTTCCCGAATGTTTTTATAAATGCATTATAATAACTCTCAAGTTCCAGTGTAGCCAATATCACTATACAAAATCTGAAGAATCCCTCATATAACATATTTACATATAAACATATATATTTACATATAACATATAAACAGTCATATCATATTAAAAAATACAAGGGGCAAATAAATAGTGATGGGTGAATCTCTCCCGTGAAAATTCATGAAAAATTTGTGGAATTCAAACATTTTCACGGAAAATTTGTGAAATTTGGACGTTTTCACAAAAAAATTGAGCACTTCGAATGTTTTCACAAAAAAACCGAGGACTTCAAACGTTTCACGAAAAAATCGTGAAAATCAGAAAATCGCCGGTGAATTTTTGCGAATTTATTTACTGGTGGCAAAACGCAGAAATTTGCTGCGAATTCGCGCCAGGCAAAATTATTCACACATCACTACAAATAAACCATGGGGTATATTTATCAAAGAGTGAAGTTAATAGTGAAGTTCCGCCACTAGAGTGAAATTCCGCCACTCTCCATTCATTTCTATGAGATTTTTATAGGCGTATTTATCAAAGGGTGAACGTTCACTTTCACCCATTCATAAATACGCCTTTCAAAATCCCATAGAAATGAATTGAGAGCTGTGGAATTTCACTCTAGTGGCGGAACTTCACTCTTTGATAAATTTACCCCCATATGTTTAATGCTAGTTACAAAGGGAGTGACATATATAAAGAGCAATTATTTACAAAGCCTCAGGCAGCGTGCAAAGGGGAGAAAAAGTGGTGCAGCATCCAAAGTGGACAGTAGATCATCTACATCCCTTGAGTGTCCACTACCTTCTGCATCTAGGTGCATGAGCTAAGGAACTCTGGTGGATGCAAGGTGCTGAGGACACTTTGCACAGAGAGTTGTCCCAGATACATGGGCCGTGTTTTTGTGCTCTCTTATGCTCTAATACTTGCACCTTGAGCAGTGGTAAATGATGCCCAAAGTCTATCAAGTTCAGTCTTTGATGAAACCCTCTCCATGGAAAAACCAATGTCTCTGCTAACACAGCTGACAATTTAGAAGCACACGGTGCCTCTAACCTGATGCTAAAAGTAGTGATTAGATGGTTCACTCAATATCAATAAGTTCAATATCAATAAATTCTTTAAACACCTACAAACATGTTTCTGCCATGTAGCTCTTTGTAACTTTCTTATACACTGTTCGGGTTGTAGAGCAAATGCAATTAAAAATGGAGACTTGACTAGATGCACCTTAGGTATACATACAGTTGTGAGAGCCACTGTATAACTGAACAATTTCTGTTTAACTTATGGATCTATTTTAACAGCTTTAACTCAGCCTATATGCTGCTAAGGTTATTCACGCGTCAGCAAGACCAAATGTTTTCTAAGGTCAAGGGATAGGAGGCAGGTTCAATGATCTGGCATGCCTATGAGATAGTAATCTCTCCTAGTTTAAGTGGATCAACTGTGGGACGAATAGAGTTGAGCCAATCGATTTGGCAATCTTGAAAATTCCTTGAATTTCAGTGATTAATTTGCTGCTTCAAGAAACACTCTGAAAGGTGCCAAGAATAGATGGAAATGTGGGTCTGCTATTTTATGCTTGTGGGAGATTGTAGAGCACATTTAGGATAGAGACAAGGACTTCTTAAGGGTATGATCAAGGGACAGAGACAAGGGAGAAACATTTGGTTTACTGGGCCAGATTCAATTGCATGAAAAATAACTTATCTCATGGTTTATCACATGAAAACGTTGGCCAAGATTCAATCTGAGTATAAAAATCTTTCCAAATCGGGCTGATAGTGTTAATGTTGAAATTAGAATCTTAAATTTTACCCCTCCTTTTACTCCTCCTCTTACACAAACTGTGCAGAATTCACCCATGGCCCACCCATTACATCATCACTTAACTAGTGATGGGCGAATTTATGATCTTTTGCTTCGCTGGAAAATTTATGAATTTCCCGCGAAATGGCGAAAAATTTGTGAAACGGCGCCGGCTTCTCGTTTTTTATGCCGGCGTCCGTTTTTGACGCTGGCATCCATTTTTGGACGCCGGCAACATTTTTTTTTGCCAGCGAATTTTCGTGGCCGTTTTGCAAATTTATTCGCCTGCAGCTAATCACACAAATTTGCAGCAAATTCTCGCCTGGCAAATAAATTCGCCCATCACTACACTTAACCCCCTCGCACAACATCAACCCACCCGTTAAATCACTGCCCATTTGTGTCAGCACCCACCCACAACAGCCTAACAGGTTTTTTCACAAAAAGCAGCAACCCTGTGTGTTTGTCAGGGCCAGAACTAGGAATAGGCAGAAGACCAAACTGTTCCTCCAGGTGAATTATGTGCTGTCCAGTTTTCCCAAAGCCCTCCTATGTGGGACAGGCTTCTCACATTGCTCCATGCTCCCTCTAACCTCTTGCCCCCACATGCCTTATCTTTATCTCAGAATACACATAGTCCAGTCTCTTCCCAGGCAACTTATGCTCTGAAGTGGCAGGCAAAATCTGTGCATGCAAACAATAAAAATAGGTGGGTAGAGAGGAGTAAGAGGGAGCAGGGAGCATGGGGGGGGCAGCCCATGGCTAGGATGCAAATCAAATAGGGCCAGCCCTGGTGTTTGTAACCGGTTAAGTTATGGGATGGTAAACACTTTCTTCTGTAAATACATTGAATCAAATTGTGTAGTTGTCTTGCTTTGGGCAGTGAGGCTTTTTCTCTGTTTTGAAAATTCATATTTTGATTTCACTTCAGTATTTTCTGATAATATTCCAGGTGTTGCAACAATATAGTGTTAAGGTTTCTTTAGTCAATATTATCAAAGTCTGGAGTGAGTTCTACAAGTTTTAATTGTCTGGGGTTTTAATATCAAAAGGTAGCTCTACAGTATACGGTATCTCTTAGCGGAGTTTGTTCATTTTCTGTTTTCTGTGCATGTTCTGTCCTAGCATGAATCTCCTGATAGAAATTGTTTGGGCTTATCTATCCAATACCAACATCTAGAGCAGGGGTCCCCAACCTTATTATCTGTGAGCCACATTCAAATGTAAAAAGAGTTGGGGAGCAACATAAGCATGAAAAGGTCCCTTGGGGTGCCAAATAAGGGCTGTGATTGGCTATGTGGTAGTCCCTATGTGGACTGGCACTATACTTAGTTTTATGCAATTAAAACTTGCTTTCAAGCTTGGAATTAAAAAATAAGCACCTGCTTTGGGGACCCTGAGAGCAACATCGAAGGGGTTGGAGAGCAGCATGTTGCTCACGAGCTACTGGTTGGGGTTCACTGATCTAGAGTAAAAGTACTAACTGTGTCATTATATCAGTGTTAATTTCATGTCTGGAGAAAGAAAAACACCAGGGTATAGTGGTTACATTAATGTGCTTTACAAAAAGTCAACACAACAGTGTTAACCTGTGACACAACATCTAAAAATATACATATTTCAATGAGAATCATCTAAAACATAACTGCTACGAATTTCAATCCACATTTGAAATGAAGTCCTTGCCATAAAGAGCTTCCCATCTATGATGACTTGTTCCAATGCATCCTATTGGCAAAATCATTCTATCGAATGTAGATAGAAAGGTTTGGATGAATGGTTCATTATGCACTTATTTCAATATACTATAGTAAATTTCTGGATGAAGATGTTTTGGTTGCTACAAACAAAATATAAATATGAATATAAACTCATTGCGGGAGCCTAAAGCCATTTAAACCATAGGAAACCTAATACTAGTGAGCTGTGTCCTTGCATCTCATCAAATATTTATTCATGACTAAACCTATGGCAAAGTATAAAATTGACTGATCTTTAAAATCCATTTGTGCCGTTTAAGAGAAGAATGTACATCATTTGAAACAAATGAATACATAGCACTTTTATCTTTAACTGGTTTTGTATTTTTATATGACATTTTTATTTTAAAGCTGCACAATTTACTGCAAAATTGGTTAATACAAGCGAATATCTGCCCTACAAATGAGAAAACATAAAGCGTTGTCTCTGCTATGGATAATGCCATGTATGGCTCATGTGCTGCTTACCCAACTTAACAGTGATGCCATTCCTTTTCTCTATTACTGCTAGGTCACATGTCTACTATATCTAAATTTTGGATTATAAACACAATTAGGGCATGTAAAGAGTAACTTGTGCCAAGCCAACCAGAGAGTCAATGTGATTGAGCATTTCAATAATGGCAAAAGCAGCCCACAGTGGGGAATCTAATCAGCATACTGCCCTGCCTGTGCTTTAAAACACAGTGGGTAAGGCTCATTCTCTAAGATATTCCAAGTAAATGGAAATATTAAGAGTGATCCTGAGCTCCCTTATTAGAATTCCTTCTGCTTAGACAAAGGTTAAAAAAGTAACCAGTAAAACCTTCATAGAAGATAATAAAATTAATTTCTCTTTATCCATTTTTTAAGATTTAAGTTTTTTAAACTCAATCACAGAAAAAAATGGCACGAAATTGTGACATAAATGAAATTTTTTGCCTATAGCTAGCATATTTACATAAGAATTTATTTGGAAAAATGACAGTAAGAAACATAATCTCAACAAATGCGTTGTTTCATGAACTTTTACAAATTTGACTGTTATAAAAACCCAAAATATAACTTGAAAATGTACCCAAAATACTCTCAATGACCAAAATACACACTTGCTGAAATTTAGATGTCAAATTTTCTCATTTTAAATTTTCTCCAAAAAAACCTCAACATTAAAAAAAATTAGAGAACACTTTTTTGCAACAATCGCTTGATTTGTGGAAAAACACAGTCTTTATAAATAATCCCCTTAAAGGGATACTGTCATGGGAAAAAAACATTTTTTCAAAATGAATCAGTTAATAGTGCTGTTCCAGCAGAATTCTGCGCTGTAATCCATTTCTCAAAAGTGCAAACAGATTTTTTTATATTTAATTTTAAAATCTGACATGGGGCTAGACATTTTGTCAATTTCCCAGCTGCCCCAAGTCATGTGACGTGTGCCTGCACTTCAGGAGAGAAATGCTTTCTGGCAGGCTGCTGTTTTTCCTTCTCAATGTAACTGAATGTGTCTCAGTGGGACATGGGTTTTTACTATTGAGTGTTGTTCTTAGATCTACCAGGCGGCTGTTATCTTGTGTTAGGGAGCTGCTATCTGGTTACCTTCCCATTGTTCTTTTGTTTGGCTGCTGGGGGGAAAAAGGGAGGGGGGTGGTATCACTCTAACTTGCAGTACAGCAGTAAAGAGTGATTGAAGTTTATCAGAGCACAAGTCACATGACTTGGGGCAGCTGGGAAATTGACAATATGTCTAGCCCCATGTCAGATTTCAAAATTGAATATAAAAAAATCTGTTTGCTCTTTTGAGAAATGGATTTCAGTGCAGAATTCTGCTGGAGAAGCACTATTAACTGATTAATTTTGGAAAAAATGTTTTTCCCATGACAGTATCCCTTTAATATTACCATTGGAAAATCCATTCGTTTGGAGCACATCTGCTTGGAGTTTGGCAGAAAAACTCCTTCTCCAAAACGAAAGCGGTAAGTACAGGGCTTTGTTGCTTCCCAATTGAGATAAGTGAATCTGTCTCGTTTCACCAAAAAATTAATGAAACCTTGCAAAATTTTGAAAATCTGCAAAAAAACATTAGTTTCAATGGGTGTTTTTTGTGGCAACTTTGTTGTTGTTGTGTCCTTTTCCACACAAAATACATTGGAGTCCATTGATATTTTTTTCATGGTGTTTTCAACTTTTTCCGCACAGAATACAATGGAGACTTATTTTTAATTTCAACTTTGTTTTACTGCAAAATACAATACCTTGCAGTGGCATAACTAGGTGGTATGGGGCCCCCTAGCAAATGCCTTTTAGGGCCCCCAAAATGTCTAGAGCTGACCTGTTTTGTATATTGAAGTTGCTAATAAAGTAGTGGTTAATGGGAACCCTATTATTCCTGGGTCACCCTACAGCTGCAGCATCTGCTTCCTCTGTAGTTATGGCCCTGATACTTGGGTGTCTGTTGGCGGTTTCCCAAGTGGCAAAATGTGAAATTTCACAGCAAAACCATACCTGCTTTTGACGTGCGCCATTTTTTTTCATGCGTGACGCCATACAAGTCTATGTGTGTCATTTTCGTGGCGAAAAATGTCTCCATTACTAATTATTATATTTATATAGAATTTCCCCAGGTATGCAGGTATTCCAACTCTCCCCCTTGCCATGATAATTATGCAGTCCTGCTTTTTGTAAAGTCTAAATGCACTTTACTATAAGTGGTAACATGAAACGAAAAAATGGATTGGTTCATTAGCACCTGTAAATAGTAAACCTCTCTGCAAGGCAAATGCTCTGTCTGAACTATCCTAAAACTGTCCCTACAAGTATCTGCAGTAAATAAGCCCCCAAATAGTCTATTCAGAAATACATTACTGATCCTTGTAATATCTTTTTGTTTTCCTTTTAAAATTTCATTAACAACTTGGAACTTGTCTGTCTGTCTATTTCCCCGAACACATGCATGTTTTCAAGCTTTAACAATTAGGACGTTTTCATTTTGTTTATTCTTTTGAACGGCAGGTAAATGAATTCTTCTGCACATCCTTTGGGGGCAGTTTATTTCAATGCCAAATTTTGATGCAAATCTATCAGGAACAGCAGCTGAAGGCACAGATGATTGCCATGGGAATGACTGACAAACTAAACAAAGTAAAAAAGATTATCTCTACCATCTGAAAAACATATTGAACAATTTTCAATTGAAAATGAAATACAGAAGAGGAGAAAAAAACCCATCACATTCCAGATCAGGATATCCACTAAACGTTCTTCCCTTTAGGAGGACAAGATATCTCAACATATCTTAAGATAAGCATATCAGCTGTATGAATAACATTTTATTCACAAGTAAGGTCCTTCAATCGGGTTCAGATCATGAGAAGGGGCTAAGTAAGAACAATACTCAGGTTCAGATTGCTGGGAGGCCCAATATTTTTTGCAGGGGGCTCAAAAAAATGTTGCCTGTGGAGGCAAGTTATGACCATGCCATATTTCAAATTTACTGCATAACTAAACTAAGTCCAGAGATAAAACTAGAAAAAGAAATGTAACAGAAAAAAAAATGAATTCTAATTGCAGATTTCCTAGAATACAACAGTCATCATCATATTAACTGGAAGCTAAGGGGACCCTATAGCAAGAGGTTCAATAATGTGCAGTTGCCTGCCAACACTAATGAGTAAAGTGTAAGTTTAATTCATGTGTGATATATTGTCACTTCTGAATAGGATTTATGGTGTCTAAATATATTATTATCTTTTATCATCTGTGGTGTCAACTGTTACTCTATGTTCTAAATATTTCAGCAGACAAATTAAAGGACCTTGCTAGTTGATCTTGTTCCTGTCTCCCTATACTGTATGTATTTCTTTTAGTTATAACGTTCTTTGCCTGTCATCCGCAGGGCAATTATTTTGCTCTTAAACTCATTTACTAATTATGACTTATTTTCTCTACTGTGTCAGGGCTAAGTCACATGATGCCCTAATGGCTCTCTAATGCACCTATTTACTGCCACATAGCACAAACCTTAGTATATTATTATCATAAAAGGAAAGTAATAGCTATTTAAACATAGGCTGACATTGATTTTGGTCAACTACAGACACTCCAGGTGGCATAAGCATGGGGTCAATATGCCCAGCTGATATCTGGTCTAGGATGAGACAGGTTTAAGCACAGCAACAACTGCATAATTATCACACAATCTCCATAATCTTCAAGTGGTGTGTTACCTACCTACTGTAGATTCTTGAAATGACATCAATACAATACAAAAAAATGCTAAAAGTCATGCTCACTTGGTGGCTGATGGGGACTTTTAATATACATTTTGCTGTCCAAAGCAATTTTACTAGGATGGAACCAGCACATGGCTATCAAATTTTGAAAATCACGTCCCTGTGGCTTTCAAGCTGAAATCCCAGCTACACTCTTAAGGGGTAAAGTCATAAGGTGCATCAACTCCTCTCTCTCTTCACTGTCCAATGGGCACAGCTAGTCTATGGCCATGATTGAAAGATCCACATGGGGCAGATTTATCAAGGGTCGAAGTGAATTCAAGGGAATTTTTGGATACTTCGACCATTGAATAGGATATTACGACTTTGAATTTGATTTGAAGTAAAATCGTTCGAATATTCGACCATTCGATAATCGAAGTACTGTCTCTTTAAAAAAAACTTTGATTTCAATACTTCGCCAAATTAAACCTGCCGAAGTGCTATGGTAGCCTATGCGGACCTTCTAGAGCATTTTTCTAAGTTTTTGGAAGTTGAAGTAAAATCATTTGATCGATCAATGAAATCCTTTGAATCGTTCGATTCAAAGGATTTAATTGTTCTATCGAACGATCTCAATTCGACCGCAGGATACCAGAATTTGATGAGAAAATTTAGACTTCGATATTTGAAGTCGAAGTATTTCAATTCGATGGTCTAATTTCGAAGTATTTTTAACTTCGAAATTCGACCCTTGATAAATCTGCCCCTATGTGTTCCTGAAAACCATCAACAGCAATTTCCTCAAAAAGAAAAAAAAAGTCATAGTAGACCCTGATGTTTAAAACCCCATCTAATATTGTCACCTGGACCATGATAGAGGCTCATTGCCATTAGGATGAAGACTGAACTGGCTTACCTCAGTCCCTTCCTTCCCTTGAGTGGCATGTAAGGTTTAATCAACTCCACTTGATCACCAAGATAAGCTCCTTTGGCTCAAGACTAGACATATCCTTTCTGATGGCCCTAAGAAATTCTCCTCAGAACAACTCACTACCCCTTTAGATTAATACTAGTGACCCTGAATATTCTGCATATTATAAAACAATACTAAAGTCATTTTCCAAGGATATCTTAGAAAATAAATACTCTTACAAAGTAGGAATTTCCTTAAATGTGTTTCTATCATATTACTCTAGACTATTAACAATATGTCCTTCAATTAAGTATCTCCTCTTTGGATAGTTTAATGATCATTATCATTTTATTGGAGTGCCTTCAAATTATTTACTATTTCATGCTAGACATTATTCTGCTTAACTCTGGAGCAATTAATATTGAATCCTCAATATCTCATATCTCTTTTTTTGTTTGTTTGTTTACTCTGTGGAATAAACTGTTATGCCTTTGCCACATATAGAGATAAATACAGATCCTGGGGAAGCAGTTAATGTGGAATAATTGCAAATTCCCTCTCTATGTGCTGTGATGCATTTTATGTAGGGCACACACGACAGGCAAATATCCTGCTTAAGCACTTTGTGTGCAGGGCTGAGAGGGAGTGTGCTTAAAATGCACAAGATCCTAATTTTGAAAAACATGGCTTATTTGACTTTTCCATGAGAACACTAATCAGGTTTGAAGTGATACGGCCTTACTGGCTTCAATAAACTGTTAATTCACCCCCCCACCACCCCTTCATTTTATGAGCTCCATTCATCCTCAGCGTGGGCTTTTTGTACACCTGCTTGCTGTGTGTAAAAAGTGTTAATGTTTTGTATAATTTACAAATCAAACAGAGGACATGAAAAGATAATTTCAGCGGGTTTAATATCCTTGCACAGGAGGCTGTTTCATAAGAATAATTCAGTTCAGAAAACCAAGAGCATTTATTAAACAGATGTGTTTAATTACAGTATGTATCAGCAGAAAGAAGTGCTACGCTACTATATAACAAAGAAAGGCAAATTGTATTTATAAAAGGGCACAAGAAAGCAAGCATGTCTTTCACTGCATCTGCCATACACACTCCACCAATCCCAGGCCTTGCCTAAAATCATTCCTTTCTATGCATCAATAAATGAGGCTCTTCACCTTTTTGGTCCCATTGTTTTTCTATTTACATACCGTATGCCGTTTTTCAGCATCCAAAATGTGCTGAAAAAGTCTACCTCGGCTTATACTCGGGTCAGCGGTACCCGACCCAGTAGCTGAGATTGCAGTCACTTTTAATCATTCCTATGCCAACAGTTCACTTGGGGAGAGACTGCAATATCCCACAATGCCCTCTGTTGGTTATATGAAAGAATAACAGTGCGCCCTCTGTTGGTTATATGAAAGAATAACAGTAAATGCAATATCACACAGCACCCTCTGTTGGTTATATGAAAGAATAACAGTGCGCCCTCTGTTGGTTATATGAAAGAATAACAGTGACTACAATATCACACAGCACCCTCTGTTGGTTATATGAAAGAATAACAGTGACTGCAATATCACACAGCGCCATCTGTTGGTTATATGAAAGAATAACAGTGACTGCAATATCACACAGCACCCTCTGTTGGTTATATGAAAGAATAACAGTGACTGCAATATCACACAGCGCCCTCTGTTGGTTATATGAAAGAATAACAGTGACTGCAAAATCACACAGCGCCATCTGTTGGTTGTATCAAAGAATAACAGTGCGCCCTCTGTTGGTTATATGAAAGAATAACAGTGACTGCAATATCACACAGGGCCATCTGTTGGTTATATGGAAGAATAACAGTGACTGCAATATCACACAGTGCCCTCTGTTGGTTATATGAAAGATTAACAGTGACTGCAATATCACACAGCGCCCTCTGTTGGTTATACAAAAGATTAACAGTGATGGCAATATCAAACAGCACCCTCTGCACATGGTAGTGGGACAGCGGGACAATGCACACAGTAATCCGTTTGGCAATTCTCTGTCACCATCAACTTTGCAAAGAAGTCCGGTTGATCGCTGGGGGGGGTCGCTTTGGCAGAATATGCGCTGCTGGGAGACAGGGCTGTAGTTGTGTCTAGGCTTATACTAGAGTCAATAAGTTTTCCCAGTTTTCGTAGGTAAAATTAGGTACCTCGGCTTATACTCGATCGGCTTATACTCGAGTATATACGGTATGACGTGGATGACATCTCACTGACTGGAACCTAATATGTCCAAGACTGAACTTTCCTTCTGCCTTCTCTGGCCTTCTCCCATTTCAACCTTTCACATGTTGCTCATAAAACCCTTGGATGTTGCGCCCAGTGGTCTCAAAGAAGTGCTTATTTTGAATGCCTGACTTGTATAAGTTGTATAAAAAAACAAGTTTATGGCCAAACATAGACTCCTGTAGGCTGCCAGTCCACATAGAGCAACTAAATAGCCAATCATATGCTTTATTTGGCACCCCTGAGGAACTTTTTAGATGCCTATGTTGCTCCCCAACTCTTTTTACATATGAATGTGACTCATGGGTAAAAAAAGTTGGGACCCCTGCTCTAGACCTTGTATGGGGACACACTGAAGAACATAAACCAATATTTATTGGGCAGTAGTGATGACTGAAATTTGCAGCACAATTCTGTGTTTCCCCATCAACATGTTCTTCTTTATTTTGTGTAAAACGACAGCAAACTTTTGCCACAAAAAATTTTGCTGTGAAAAAAGAAAAATGCAGCAGAAAAAAACAACATGAAAAAAAACCATCTATTGACATCTATTGACATCTATTGACTTATATTATTGAGTATATTTTGCTCAAGTAAACCCCAAACCTTCTATTGACTCCAATGCATCTTCACAGAAAACTGCCGTATTTTGGGCAGGTTTAAAGATTCAATTTGGATCTGAAAATCTGTCAATGATTATGTTCAGATTGTCGGGTGCCAAATGATCACATAAACCTGATTTGCTCACTACATTGGGGGATATTCCACAAGCCAAGTGTATCTTTTTGTGTATGCCCAGCTTAATAATTCATTACCCGTTATATTATACCGTTGCACTCCTCATGCTAAGCATTCATTAGTTGCTATTAAGATTTAAGTTGTGGGACTCAACTTCAGTCTCTAGGCTAAAAAAATGCATGTTTTATGCATTGTTTGTTTTTTGGCATTATATATTTTCCTTTTACTAGCATGCAATATCATTAGTTACTCTCCCATGCTGTACTATGAAAGTTGAGTACAACTGGCACCTCTGGTTCATATGTAGTTCTATTATGCTATAATGAATGGTACAGAGCCATTATGAATTACAACCCACTATTTTTGTACCATATCTCTACATATTGATTTCTTTTAGCAGAATTCAGTCCATTAAACCTCAGGTGTTTAATCAGGAGTTTGATCATTCCACATCGTGCTCCGAGCACTTCCAACATACATAAGCACACTCCATAGGAAGACTCCAAATTAGGCCTTTGTGCGTCAAAGAATAATTACAGCAAATTCTCATAAGGATATCCGATTAGTACAATAAATGTCAAGGAAATCTTGTTTTTTCCCTTTGTCCTATTTTTCTCTCTTTTTTGTGTTTTTAACTATTTACTGTCGGCAGTTATTAGTTCTGGGGGCTTATGCCATACACAGCTGTGAAAAGCACACTTAGAAGGAATAAGGGGTCAATGGCACACCAAAAACTCACAACAAAGAATTATTTTGGTTTTTTGTGCCACAACACGTTAATCTGCTTCCTAGAACCACCCCCCAAATTTTCATTTTACGGTCTGCTGAGAAAAGTTTAGGCGTATACAAAATTATAATTTGGAATAGTTTGCCATACAATATTACACAATGTATATATGTATGTATGTATGTATATATGTATCTATCATCTATCTATCTATCTATCTATCTATCTATCTATCTATCTATCTATCTATCTATTTATCTATCTATCTATCTATCTATCTATCTATATATCTATCTATCTAAATCAATCTGTCTATTGCATCCATTCACTTTTCAGTGGAATTAGTATATCATGAACCACATAGATTTCTACTGTAGCAATGCAAACACTAGGAACTCATTGTTTCCTGGTCTAAGATTCCAACAATGAATGAATGAACAAAATATCTTCCTTATATAATACTGACAACTGGTATGAAACGGTCTGAATAGACGTCAAGACCAACAGGATGTAATTTCAACTCCAACATTAAGGTCAATGAAATTTCAATAGCGCTTTGTTTATCTCACATAACAATAAACACACCAAGGCTACTAACCTGTGAGATTTAAAAATAAAAGTGAAAGAATTTGCAGTGAACCTTTAACAGAGATATTAGACGTATATTGACATTTAGAGGCCCATTTATCAAAATTCCGAATTTATCTCAATATTTTCTGAAAATTACTCCGACCAAATCCGCACGGGTTTATTCTCCATATTTATCAATACACTTTCCTGAAAATCTTCTTTGCGGGAAAGAACCCGAAAAAATAGTGATAAAAAACTAATCGTAAAAATTCTTTGGATTTTCCACCCAAAAACTTTTGCCTGAAAACCACAAAATCTTCAGATTATATCATGAAACCCAGCACAGATCAAGATATCTTTGGGACTTCTCCCATTGACTTATATGCAACCTCAGCAGGTCTGAGATGCCGGATTTTTGAATTTGGGCTTTTTCCATCCTCTGAGTATAATAAATCCTGAAAAAAATTGTGGGGTTTTTTTCATAAATTTTTTGGGTTTTGGCATTGAGTTTAATACATAACCCCTTTAATGTATGTCTAATTTTAGTATATCTTCTATGTTGAAGTAATTCTGTATACAATTATACAATGTCTTCTGTATAAAATCTGTATATTTGCCTATCTTTGACTTGTTAAGGTATTGGATCTATTATCCTGAATGCTTGGGACCAGGAGTTGCAGTACAAGGCAATGGACAATGTTTGAATTATTCTAACTTTTTTCCAGTTAGTTTGATCAAACACAAAGGTGACCTCCAAAATTTGCATAATGGCTTTGTCCATTGCTACTGGAGAGCCAAATACTGGAGATGTGGGTGCGGGAGAATCTGTACATATGTTGTCTCTACTAGGAATAACTTCAAAACTGAACAATATATGATTCATTGGGTCATATTCCATTTGCATGATGTTATTTCAAACTATATATAGTCAGCACAGAACCAGAACAGCATAACTGAGTGAGTAGCAGAGGAAAGCTAGTATAAATGTGAAGAATAGAAAGTGACAGGCACAAAGAATTTAGTTAACAAGCAGTGAGAACCAAGATTACCAAGGAAATAACTGACAGATGGGAATGTAGATAAAGCTCAAATAGAAGAGGCAGAAATTCTAAGGAGCCGAAGGGCAGACAGACTATAAATAAATAAATGCAGAATTTTTGCAATTGCAGTATGTTTTTGCATACTGTTTTAAATCAGTATTAAAAGGGAAAAGGACACACATAAATGAATGCATACAAATGACTATATGTATAAAAGATTCCCACAGTTGTGTCCATCATTATAATAAAAATTGGAACTGCTGATTGATTGATGTGGGGTGTAGGGTGAGGGAAAGTTTTTCTCATTTAATTAAATAAACATTTTACACTGGTTTCACCGTCATGCCAAAATGTATTGTAGTTGTCATAAGCACTGTGAAATGAATTCCACTCATTGTGTTATATCCATTACTGATATACATATATAGTTCTAGTCCCTATTCCATGCTACTGGAGATACGTTAGTTTCAGGGCATTTTAGCAAAGGAGGAATTTCTGAACTTAAATTAGTACAAAGTTTATACAGAGACTGGACCGGTTCCCATTTGTGGAGTCAGGAAGAATTTCCCCCCACCCACCACTGAGGCAAATTGGAGATGACTTCAAGTGTTTTTTTAACTCTCCTTAATCTCTTCTACCAAGTTGGAAGGCTTCAGTTGGACAAGATCCAAATTGGTGGACTCGTCTTTTTTTAAAACCTTTAAGTCACTACTGTTACTATGCGACATCAACTGATCAACTCTAATCTGCTTTAAATATACCAATTTATGCGCATACGTGCCCCTGATCTACCAATGGCTCCATATAATTTCATTATTAAGCACTGATCAGACAAATTTGCAATTATTGGGAGGTATGGAGCAAGTTGGTCAAGTTGTTAATGAGTTTTCCAACCATCTTTAAACATACTCTATGGGGAATATTGCCAACAGTCCTAAGTGCCCAACATGTTGTTCCATTCCAGAGGATTGGCTTGCCAATCCAAGGTTCATATTTTCACAAAAATACCTTCCTGTGCATGACAGCATCCAACCTTTTGAGCTCATCGTTGTTAATGTTTTGCCAAACACAAATGCATTTAGACATATTTTTGAAGAATATAACATAATATTTGAATCTTTTACACATAATAAGCAGGTGATTCATAAGTCGTAGAAGAGTTTTCACTAAACTTGTAGGAGTTCTTTGGCATCGGTTCTGTAGCATATATCTGATATATATTACAGTTCTTACTAGATAAAACATAAAAACAAGTTGTGCCTACTTTAAGATTAGGGATGTAGCGAACTGTTCGCCAGCGAACTAGTTCGCGCGAACTTCGAGTGTTCGCGTCCGCCGCAAGTTCGCGAACGTCGCGCGACGTTCGCCAATAGGCGTTCGCATCAAAATCGTTCGATCGTTCGACCATTCGACCGCTAAAATCGAAGGATTTTCGTTCGAATCGAACGATCGAAGCATTCGATCGAATGAAATCATTCGATCGAATGGCTTCGATCGTTCGATTCGAACGAAAATCCTTCGATCGAACGATTTCAATCCTTCGATCGTTCGAATCGAACGATTTTCGGATGTTCGAAGTTCGCGAACAGTTCGCGAACTGTTCGCAAATTTTGCCGGTGTTCGCGAACGGCGTTCGCGAACACATCGGCGGCGGTTCGCTACATCCCTATTTAAGATATTCATTCAGAATTAAGTGCTGTCTACATTTGGATTATGCCCTTTGTGGCCTCCATTCAGAATGCACTAGAATAAATCAGCATTATGAAAAAAAACATTTTTTATAGGGCAGATATCGGTTAGGTGAAACCTGACTTTGAAAGTAAGTAAAGGTTTTTTGTAAAAGAAACTATGCCCGAAAAAAAAAAGGAATAACATACATTATAATCAAGCTCCACACATTTTACAATGCAATTATTTATATAAGGTTTTATACTAATATAGGCTATAGTACTTCAACATTTCAATACTTATCTTTCACTTTATGAATCAGATGGTGTCACAAAGACTGAATTTCAGGCCATCCACGTAATTGGGCTACAAGTCATATATTCTATGATTTGGTCAATCAGCACCAACATAGTACCAGTTTATCAGCGTAATAAATGTTTGTCATTATGATTGGTGGGTTTGTACTAATGCACATCTCACATTTTCACCACATTTTATGCATGCCTCCGAAGCATGGTCCACAATTAAAAGATGCAAGACTTGATTGTATGGATATCATCTTTCACTGAAAGTAGGTGGCCTTGTCCTACTATGTCAGTATTAAAATGGCCAAGGTGTGATAAATCTCACATTCCAATATACATTTGAGTTGGTGCTTTTAAATTCGAATTTGTGAGTTTTGACACAAACATTTTTTTTCCGAAAATTCAAAATTGAACTTATCACTTGAACCTTAATAAATCTGCCCCTAAGTTGTGGAAATGGGGGATTGGGAATGTTAATTTAATTTCTCCTATACATTTTCTACATTTCTTCTGTACCCTTTGCTATTGGACTTTTCTCAACCCTCCTTCCTTTTTCTATACTAATAATCTTTGAATTTTCCAATAACCTTTCATGTTTTTTTCTTCTTTTCTGTTCTTTAACCTTATATCTTTTGATACTTGCTTCATTTTAATACAAATAAGTGTTTCCTATAACCCTCGAAATCACTATACATGGTTTGCCTTCCTTACAAGTATCTAAACTGTGATCTCGGCAGAACTTTGAACCATCTGCTTATCTAATCCATGTGCTGCTTGCAATTTCCTCCCAAGCAGGAAATAACAAGTAGTAAGAAGAGCAAACAATGTCTAATGGGTAATGAGGCAGCAAAGGCACCCAAAGGTGCCAGCGGCATTTGATTGCAGCAGTGTACGTCCTCATACCCACCCAACATTTCACACTGATGTTGTGCAGTCAGTTTAAAAGACATAAATTTCTCTTTTCAATGACAGGAAATTTTCAGATGAAACTGGCCCTTTACTTGTAATATCAACCACTACCATAGCTTTATTGAAGCATGATCATTTAGCAATGGGAATTCATTATAAATTCACTCATTTATACTGTAACATTTGCTGTAAGAGGTGTTTAAATTGCGTATGTCTGACCTCAGTGATATGTCCTTTAAAATCTTTCATGCCTAAGGAAAAGACACAGGTTGTCTTAAAGGTTCAAATTGTAAACCAGTTCAGGTTGTCAATAAAGAATATCACATTAATCTTGCTTTTAGGTAGAAAGCCAGCACTTGAATTATTTCTAGATAGGAGCACAAATGGAACATCTTATCAGTGTAACTTCATAATGTTTTGTCTTGTTATATACTTATACTGGTCAATGTAAATCTGTATGATAGCAATTAACAAAAAGCATAAAGAATACATAATAAATGTTGTTTAATACCATTTTCTCTTGGCACTTTGGTACCTTTCTCCTTCCTGAGAAATATATTGCAGGTGAGTTCTTTCTTTTAATAACATCCCCGGTATCATTGGATCATAGATTTCAAACTTCAGCTCATCAGAACCTTTGCAGATGGAATGTTCCCTTGAGTTAAATTGTTTCTGAAGTTCAGAAAACCCAGCTCTTGAAATAGATTTTATGAGAAAGCCAACAATACCTACACATTCTTCTGCAAGGCCATTTCACTGAGCGAAATGTGTTGTGGAGATTGTGTTTGTTCACTACTTTACTGCAAAAAGCATATACTGTACAGTAAATCTATTGATACTCATCATTGTTTGAAATGTACTGCATTAATTCTCCATTTGAGCGTTTTTCCAGATTGCTGATTTTATATTGCATGCAGTAGTGCTCAGCCAGAAAATGGAAACTCTTCTCATACTGTAAGAAGAAATGATATCTAGAGCTTGACACACCATTGAGGGAGTTCTCAAGACCTCAGAAGTTCTTTGATGGTTTCCCTTTGATTGGCTTGGCATACTGGACATTTTACTATAAATCTTTCATTGTCCTTATGTATGCATGGGCAGAACTGGTGCATCTTTTTTTGATAACACTGTTCCCAAGTTACTATGATGTATGGTTGTCAATATTTTATTGGTTGGACACAAGAGAATCACAAACCTGCCAGAAGTATGGACTCATTGGCTTCTGACAAGATGTCCTCAAGATGGCAACATTCTTTTATTAAGAAGTATTCTTTATTTTGTTCTCAGGCTATTCTCTGTGCATAGTGTGTAACAGTTTCTTTAACACATGCTGAGCTGTTGCCTTTTGTACATACTGTACGGATATCAGATGTTTGTTCTTTCTCTTTTTGTGTGTAACTGTCATCCACTGGTATCAAAGCATGGAAGGCATAGGGGACTACTTTTTCCCTTAAAGTACTGTCCTCAGCTCTTTTACAAATTCACATAATTGTGATTTATTTTTGGCAAAGAAGATATGCCTAATGAACTATTTATTTGCATGTAGCTTGTTGGTGTAGTCATATCCATAACTGCTTCTATTTTTCCTTTTTTTTTTTTAGAAGAATTGTTTTCTAAAACTCCTTGCATGTCAGTACCATTAATTCCCAGTCATTGTTTGTGTGAACTTGTAATCCTGTGCAGTTCTAACTCACTTTGCCCTTAACTAGTTGGTGCCAGTTACTGTCTAGCCTTGAACCAGGTGTTCACATGAGGCTCTTTAGTTTTGGTTTAGAAGTTACAGTTAATGTTTTGCTTGTGCCTATTTTCTCTTGAAAACACAGGAGAACTATCTAGATTCAGATGCTGGTAATTCCCTTATTAAGGGACTATATATGGCTGCCTACTTCACTGGTCAATGCTGGATAATTCATACCTTCCTATCAGATGTAGCCTCCTATTTACTAGTTCCTGACCACCTGTTGAGAGTCTGTTCTCTCATTGTCTAAAGCTCCCTATGCTATAATATTCTGTTTTGATCCCTCACCAGTCTCATGGACTTTGCTTGTGCCTGTCTTATTGACCTTTCTTTTCTGCCTCTCGCTGATTCGACAGACTTTCCTCTTACCCTGCCTTATTTGTTTCAGTTTTATTATCAAATCTTGCTTTAGCTGCACATTGAGGCAAATTTAATTAGGTCCGAATTTTCTTTTCCAAAATCTTCATCATATTTCGCGCAGCTACGTCAGATGTTATTTTGCCACAACTACTTGTATTCATCAAAATACAAAAAATTGTCTCGGCAAATGAACGTGGCGTATTTTTGCAAAACTTTATCTTTAGCGTTACTTTCTTCCTAGCAAAACTAAATTAACATACTTAAGCTTACATCAATTTACCTATAAGGGGCTTAATGAAATATATGCATGAAGGGCATACTGATGCACATGGACGTGGGAACCCTGGTGGTACCTATACATGCTGTATCTCCACAGTTTGCTGGAGATAACAAGGTGTGAGAATATACATGTGCACTCTGCACCAACAGGTAAGAGTAGTACATGCTCATGTAGGGTTGCCACCTTTTCTGGAAAAAATATATTTTATATATAAAATATATTGCCTATATTTTAGCTTTTTTCCCCTATCCATAACATTGGCATCAAACATCATTGTAACTGGCCAGGTGGTAACCCTATGCCCATGAGGAAGATTGCATAAAAAGGTATTAGAGGTATTTTATTCTTGAAATTTTTATCCATGCAAAACCTTTCTCAGCTCCCCAAATCAGACTATAAAATAGGCATGTTGATGTTTACTGATCTGTACAAGCTATAGAGTAAAATGGTGGGTGTTAGAAAAGTGAGAAAGAACAAACATCACAACTCAGCAGACGGGAAAAACCCCAGTGGACAAAAGCTCTCCAAACCATGCAAAAGAAAACTTTGAATTCCTTTGGTCATAAAGAGGTTATTTCAACTATACAGACTATGATTAAGGAGATGTTGGTCAAATTTCATCATCTGTAATTGTATTGATCTGAATTCATAAGCATTTGTACTGCCTCACAGTTCACTGCTTCCCATTGTGTAATGAAAAACTCACTTTGACATTGAAGATTATTTTTTTGGTTAATAGAAAAAAACCTTTCCAAATCTCAAAAATAAAATATCTGATAATGTTTAGCTACTCTTCTGACCTGAAGAGGACTTGTCTGCCACACCATGGCACTCCAATCCAGACAGTCCCATACCTGCCCACTTGTCTCTCTTTCCATCTCTCTCTCTCCATGAAGTATGAGTAAAACATACAGGAAGTTGATTTAAATTTCTACAGATAAACCATGACCTGGATAAATTAGAACCTTCACAGCCATATTATTATGTTTGTTTTCAAACACATATTCCATATCACACAGGTTCTGTATGCTTCCATTGAACAGGCACCTGAACTAATTGAAGATTGCAAAGAAAGGAAGAACGTGACTTGCAAGTACAGGGCTCCCAATGAGTTCAGCACACGCTATAAGTTTGATGTCTCCGCAAAACAGTCTTATCTTGTATTTACAGAATGAGGTCTGCATCGTACAAATGTGAGGGGAATTGTAACAAAGTAAAAGGAGCTATCAGAATATTGATTTTATCCATGTTCAGCCCTGGAGGCAATGGACTGAAATGCCGATAACATGAACAAACCGCTCAGCATTAATCCAACGGCAAATTATAACGTGCCACAGAAAATCCAGCTGTTAATTTCTGTATTTAAGGATCACTCAGGGTCTCCTTTTGTTTTCTACAAGAGATGTGCAGTTAAAAGCTTGTAATTTAAAGTTGAAGCAGGTCATGAAAGGGGTAAAAGGCTCATCTAGAAATTAGCTTGTACAGTGGAAGCAGTGTTTTGGTATGTTCTGTATATTGTATTGTAAGATGTGATGAATCCTTTCATATATCAGTCTATATGTTTGCTAAGGACAAGCACTCTCTTGCATTAGATTTAAAACAACAAAATGCTGTTTAATAAAGGTCCCAATGTGGAACGTTGAAAACAACATTTTGTTGTCTTTAAATCTAATGCAAGGGAGAGCTGGTTCTTACCCTTACCAAACTTATAATATAGAAGATTAAAACAAAGAAATAAAAAAACAAAAAAAAAAAAAAATATATATATATATATATATAGAAACGAAAAAAGGATTAGTAGCGCACTCCAAGGACTTGTATATGATTCTTTATTCTTTATGGCATAATGATCGACGTTTCGGCTCCCTTCTAGAGCCTTTTTCAAGATAAAAAAGCCATTAATTACACACACATAAATAACCCCCACAATTATAACCACTCCCCCAGTGCAACACCCATCTCCCTGTTAACCCTCTCATGTCACAGGGAATTAAAAAATACACTCACTTAATAAATACATATCAAAAAGTCCATATCTAAAAGTGTACAGCTAATCCTTAAAAGACAATACAAACACGGATTTAAATATAACCATTGCCAGATGAACCATACTAACGTGTGTTAAGGAAGCAATTAAAAAAGCATTGTTCATTTAAGCCTTTAGGTGCCATAGTATTTAATCTTTTGATCCAGTATGTTTCGCGTTGCAACAACATCTGAGATCTATTGCCACCTCGTCTTGGTTCAGGTACATGGTCTATGCCTATGTATTTAAACGTCGGCAACCTGTGGCCTTTTTCTAAAAAATGTTTGGCAACTGGTTTCACAGATTTACCGTCCCTAAATGCCGTGCTAATCGCTGACCTATGACCATCCATACGAATTCTCAAGGTTAAATCAGTCTTACCAATATACGCTAAACCACATGGACAAGTGATCATATAGATCACATGTGTAGTGGTGCAAGTGATACGATGTTTAATTTTAATTTTTTGCCCTGTTTGAGGATGGTAGAATACTTCGCTGGGCGACATATACCTACAAGACATGCAGCTCGGACACTTAAAACACCCAGATTTACCTGCTGGCAACCAAGTAGCTTGATGTTGCTGATATATATATATATATGGTACATTGAGCCCATGATAAATATGTAAATGTTTCTATTTCATTGACTATGTATTTCAAATGTATTAATGAACTTTATTTCACTTTTTTAAGATGAAAATGTATAGGTGAATTGCCAAGAAACCGTTTGCATTAATTTTAATTCTAATAGTAATCTAATTCATTTTTAAGATCAAACCATGTAGCATATTCTTGGTTTGCAAGATAGAACATACAATAGTCAAGTTTGGTGTATATGGTTCATATATGTCTAATATTGTAGGTCTATCCGGAATCACCTTGATGTTGGGTTATGCCTAGAATTTTCCTAGATCTTATAATCGTTGAATTCCACAGAGTTTAAGTTTGGCTTATGTAATCAGAAGCAAGCCAACTCTGGCTGTCATACCAAAGTTGTAGCATGTCCAACAGTCTGAGTTTAGTCTTCCAGCTGCCAGCAAACGTATTCTGATTCAAGCTTTAACAATAGTGATGGGCGAATTTATTCGCCAAGCGCGAATTCGTGGGAAAAAAATGAAGCAAGCATCCAAAAACATCAGAAACGGACACCGGTGTCAAAAAATGAGATGCTGGCGCCAGTTCGCATTTTTTTCGCCGTTTCGCGGATTTTGCGGGAAATTTGTGAATTTTTTGGCGAAGCAAAATGCCCCAAATTCGCCCATCACTATTTAACAATTTCTGTATTTGTATTCGATTAATAACAGTCCAACTGCAATTAAATTGGAGCCCGCACTCTCAAAAAACCTGGGATACAAAGTTCAAAGTCAAAAAAAGCTATGGGGAGGGCACATATTGTATATTCTGAAGATAATATACCATTGCTCATTTACAACTTCATTTGCCAGTGCAGTTACCATTTATGGTTTTAGAAAATATTGCAATATTTTATTTGACTTTCTTCCAGCATAATACAAGGACAATCCCATAAACCGGTTATATTGCTCTATTGAGCCTTAGGTTTCTACATAATGATATACTTTATTTATACCGACTGCCATGCTTACTGCACGAATTTCCTGTAAAAGCTACTTTCTCATTACCTGAGTTTTATTGCCCTCCCTACTAAACAAAGGGCAGGAACATATTAGTTGTGTTTCAAGGGACAAATTGAGTTTGCTCAGCTGGAACCATGAAGACGGCTTCAAAAAATTGTGCAAATTGTTGCAAATTACTGTGAATTGCTTTGAGAATTTGAGAATTCATAAGAATGTTGTGATTTGCAGCTCAGCAGCTTTGAATGGAATGTCATTTCAATTAAGAGATGTATTTACCTTTATTCGCCTTTACAAACCGGCTAAATAGCTATCATCATACAGCCTGTTGCCACATTACTCAGAAACAAAGGGGAACATCCTACTATAACCAAGTATTCTATTCGTTTATTTCCTTTTTTCTACTCTGTGAGGCTTTATATATCCACTAATAACTGATTAAGAACCTGTTTATCTCAAGGCTTATGATTAAGCTTAAGGTGGTTTCCCCTCAGTGAGGGGCTGTGCTTTAAATCATCTTTATCAGTCTGTACCACAAAATAAATTATTATATATGTGTGACATGTCTAAATTCGTATATTATATCTGAAGCTGGTAATCATGGTCTGGAGATAAACAGGTTCACTTCAAATAGGTCTTAAATTTTGTACTGAAACATTGCTTTTTTCTCTCATTGACACACTGATATCTATATCTATATCTATATATATATATATATATATATATATATATATTTATTTAGGTTTTCCGGTCTTCCCTTGCATATTATATATATATATATATATATATATATATATATATAGTGTATTTTGCCAAGTGAAATGTGAACAAATACCATTTATATATATATATATATATATATATATATATATATATATATATATATATATATATATTTTATTAGGTTTTCCGGTCTTCCCTTGCATATTATATATATATATATATATATATATATATATATATATATATATATATATATATATATATATTGTGTGTTTTGCCAAGTGAAATGTGAACAAATACCATTTACACTGTCACCACCGCAACTAGTGCAATAAATAGTGATGGGCAAATAAATTCGCCAGGCATGTATTTGCAGTGAATTTCCACGTTCCATCGAAAAATCAACGCGCCAAAAAATTATTTGGATGCCTATTGACTTTAATGCATTTGGACGAAATAGTTGCGAGTATTTGACGTGCGTCAACATTATTTTGACGCTCATTGGCTTCAATGTGTTAAGTGAATTTTTCGCCTTTTCACTGTTTTTTTCGCTGTTTCCCGATTTTTTCAGAGAAGCGAATTTGGACAGATTTGTCTATTACTAGCAAGAAATTATGCAAGCTGCAACATTTCAGTTGCAAATACAGTATGCTGAAAACCACTGTAAAAACATGACAATTTGTACCAGTATGTTGGACTTTGTGAATGAGCCTTTGCTCTTCCCCCATAACCACCAACAAGTAGTTAGCATTTACTGTTCTTATTGAGTCTGAATAATTTTTGGTTGCCATGGACTGAATGGGCAGATGTTGTCTAATTAACATGGTAGGCCAAATGGTGTGGATCCACTTGTTTGACTTGAAACAGTACAGGAATGTCAAAAGTATGGGACACTTCTAGAAAATTCAGCTACAATGGATGCTGCTCCTGGCTGCTTATAATTAAAATGAAATTGGTTTGCAATCAGTGCAGCCCAGTAAGCAGAGGGAACGTTAAAGGAAAACTATACCCCCCAAACAATGTAGGTCTCTATTAAAAGATACTGAGTAAAACAGCTCATGTGTAAAACCCTGCTTCATGTAAATGAACCATTATCATAATAATATACTTTTTTTAGTAGTATGTACCATTGGGTAATCATAAATAGAAAATTGTCATTTTAAAAAATAAGGGCCGCCCCCTGAGATCGTAAGATTCACTGTGCCCACATACAAACCACATGTAAGGTCACATGAGCCAATTAACAGACAGAGTTCTGCCTTTTGCTTCCTCACTTCTTCCTGTTACAGTTAGGGGCCGATTCACGAAGGGTCGAATTTCGAAGTTAAAAATACTTCGAAATTCGACCCTCGAATTGAAATCCTTCGACTTCGAATATCGAAGTCGAAGGATTTAGCGCAAATCCTGCGATCGAACGATCGAAGGATTTTTCGTTCGATCGAACGATTAAATCCTTCGAATCGAACGATTCGAAGGATTTTAATCAAACGATCGAAGGAAAATCCTTCGATCAAAAAAAGGTTAGCAAGCCTATGGGGACCTTCCCCATAGGCTAACATTGACTTCGGTAGCTTTTATCTGCCGAAGTAGGGGGTCGAAGTTTTTTTTAAAGGGCAAGTACTTCGACTATCGAATGGTCGAATAGTCGAACGATTTTTACTTCGAATCGTTCGATTTCGTTCGACTTCGATCGAATTCGATCGAATTTAACCAATTCGATGGTCGAAGTACCCAAAAAATACTTCGAAATTCGAAGTATTTTTCATTCGAACCCTTCACTCGAGCTGAGTGAATCGGCCCCTTAGTGTTGTAGTATTTCTGGTCAGGTGATCTCTGAGGCAGCACAGATAGAGTCACGAAATGGTGGTTCAAGGCAAGAGATGTAAAAGGGCAATATTTATGTAAATATATATTCCAGTTTGGTAAGATTCTTTAATATGTCATTCAATTTGATATAAACTATCTGTTGCTTAAGTATTCAAAAACATGCAGATAAGAGACTTAGGAGTGTGCTTGGATGCCTATTTAGGAAGGTCTTTAAAAACCATGTTTTAAGCATCTAGAGATCCAATCATTGTCAAAAATGAATATATTAGATATCTGATCAAATCATTGCATATATTGCAACTATGTCAGGAAGCTCACAAGATAATAAAACCAAGCTGTACATCCAAAATAAATAACCCCCTTGGAAATGATTTGAAAAATACTTTGTGATACCAACATTTTATAATTTATTGAAGGCTGGAGCGCTCCATTGGTAGATATACTCTTTATTTCCTCTTCCTGCAACTTGGTGGGCCACATTGGACAGCTATCGACAAGCAAATTGATCTCACGGTGTGTGACCAGTTTAAGCATGTAATATGATTGCTATTCTATGTGAATTAACAGGAGGAATTGTGGGGAATATAGTAAAAAGACACTGGCATGTTACTTATGTAGGGGATTAGTCATTCCTATGTTTTTCTGTCTGTGACATCATCCAGCCCGGTTACAGGCTGGAGAGCCATCCAATTGGCTGAGCGCCCCAGTGCATCCCTGGGAGAGGAAGAGGACCCAGGATGCCTGACTTTGGAGCCAACTGCACAGGGTTACAGCAGGGAGAGTGAAGCATGTAATGTGACAGAGCTGCAGTTCTAAGTGAAATGTTGTTTTGGGCTTAGCTGGACAGATATGAGTTTCAGCCTATAAGGAAAGGTTGTCCTGCATTCCATTCAGCAGTTGGATGCCAGTTGTTACCCTTATGTGTCCCCAGTGTGAGGACAGGTGTTTCTCATGAGCCTGCCATGTGCGAGTTACATCCTATATACTAAAGCAGAGGTACATTGGGGCAGGTAGAACTACCTGGGGAATAAAGAGCTCTGGGGAAAAGGGACATTTTATGTGAACTGAACTGTGTTGTCCATCTGGAGTGGAGAGAGACTGTGCTAATTACTAGACAGAACCAAGTTCCCCAGTGTAGGAATATTATTGCATTGCACTGTTTAACCTATTCTTTTTCTTTATATAAAGTTTCTCTTGGTTTACTGCAAATGGTGTGTTTTATTTTCCTAGTGGAATTCCCCTAAGGTGTGATACTCAGTGCTTACTAGGTGGAGGCACTGCACTGCAAATCCCATTATCTTTCATACGCAAAGAGAACTCAGAGCCCTGCATTACAAAGGGTTGATTGTTGTTTAAGAGAGTGTGATCCAATTCAACAAGAAGTGTGGTAAGGAAAAGATTACACATCCAGTACATACAAACTTTATTAGCAAAGTAATACAAATATTTCAGTGCATGGCTTCTCACTGATATTCACTGCCTCCTGACCCTGCCTGCTGCCTTTTTATTAAACAGCTCTGCATTATTATACCAGCATTTGTAAATTTAAGACACATATAGGAAAGTCCACTCATTGAAGGCTTTCTTTATTTCTGTTTCTGTCTGAGCCCTGTACACACCAATTTTATAACACATAGAATGAAGCTAACAATTCTGGACTTTGCTGTTCTGCATCTTCACCTTTTCCCATCCATCTCCTGCCACTTCTATTTAATTTCACGCTGCTCAAACTAAGCAGAAAACACAGAATCTACTTAGAAGGGAATTCCAGTTTTTCCTCTTCTTAATTAAGGTTTATCATATTTTCAGCTTTCACTGTTTAATCCTACCCATTGGCCAGCTTGGCAGATATCTTTTTGTTCCTCTTTCTTTAAGTTTTGTCTGTGAGCCACTTCCATGCTATCTTATTTCTGTAACCGTGCTGGTACTTATCAGCGGCTTGAATAGTCTCTGGTGTATTCTATTTCCCTTTATACCTTATATGTCTTGTCTTAACAATGTCATGTAAGGCAATCCCAAACTCCAGGACAGTAACTACTCTAGGGGTGCTCTTCTGCCTATAACAGCCTCCTATGACTTTGGGCCTGGCTCTCAGCTACTCATGTTCTCTGGACTGTATTTAGGTATGATGCTGCCCTAAGCACCGGACCTAAACACACCCCTACGTGGCACGTAACATCAGAGCATCATGTGTGTGATGTCAACACGCAGTGGGCGTGACGTCAGCACGTTGTGCGTGTGATGTCACACGCACAGATGTCTCGGAAGTGATGTCAGGCAACATGTGATGTCACTTCCACCAACCAGCCCAGCCCCCTACCCCTCACCCCCCAGCTCTTTCACCGGATTTCCTATGGAAATCCGTGGAAGAGATTGGGTGATTTATTTTTTTATTGAAAAAATACATTTATAGGCACCCAAGGGCCACCCCCCAAAACCTGCCGCCCTAGGCACAGGCCCCTGGGTGCCTTAATATAAATTCGCCCCTGCAGGTTCTACCAGCTCTTATTGCCTGAGACTCTAGAGAATTCCAATGGTGGGGCATGAGGGAGCCAGATATAAAACTGGTAAGAACAGAGAAAGCAGAACTAAGTGTAGTCAAACAGACCCAGTCAGAATCAGATTAATAACTGTATATTTTATGGGGAGGCAAACTCAAAAACATGAAACAGGTTGAGGACAAAACCAGGGTATCAATACTGGGGCCAAAACCAGGGCAGGTATCATAACCCAAAATACAGAAGAAATGGACTGAGAAATTAGATCATACTGGTACAACCAGTATTGATCTACAATTGGCATTGCATGAGCTCAGATTTTATAGGAAAACTAATAAAAGACTATACCTACTCACAAAAATCCTGGTTTCACTGGGAGCCAGCCAAATTAATTTCAGACAGGTGTCAGACGGTGTTAATCTAAGGAGAGATGCATTGCTCTGGCAGCAGAATTGAGGGCAGATTGCAGGATGGTGGTGGTGGGGAGATATGAGCAGCAGAGTAGCAAATGCACAGTGTTACAATAATCAAGCTGTGAGAAAATATATACAGTTTTTAAGTTATTAGGGAAATTAAGCATATGGGTTGAGAAAAAAAATGAGATGATAAATGTGCCATTTAAGCCATCTAAGACTGAAAACTTGAGCTCTTCTTGCATTCTGATATAATGGCATGATCAGCAGCGGACAGAGAAGATTAAAAAAAGGGAAAACACGAAGACTTCAAAAGATATTTCAAGTCTTATAATGGCAATAATGGGTTTTCTTAGAAAATGCATTTCAAAAGAGAAGCAGGAATAGCACCCCCGATACAGAGTTTTGAGCTGCTGTTACAAATTTTAGTGGAGATGATGACTTGTTAGCATATGTTATACAACAGAACTGGTGAAAAAACTGCCAATGAATGAAAATGTGGCAATACATGTATATTGCGGATGTGCCTGAAAGTACCGTATATACTCGAGTATAAGCCGAGTTTTTGAGCCCCCAAAATATGCTGAAAAACTCTACCTCAGCTTATACTCGGGTCAAGCGCAAAAACAGTCGCCAGCGTCTAAGAATAGTCGCCGGCGCCTAAGAATAGTGGCCGGCGTCCAATAATAGTCGCCGGCGTCCAAGAATAGTTGCCGGCGTCCAAGAATAGTCTCCAAGAATATTCGCCGGCGTCCAAGAATGGTCACCGGCGTCCAAAAACGAGACGCTGGCACCTCCAATGGGAGCAGAAACCCTCAATTTTTTGATTGAAACTTACCAGTAGCTGCTGCATTTCTCGTCCCCTCGGCTTATACTCAAGTCAATAAGCTTTCCCAGTTTTTGGAGGTAAAATTAGGTACCTCGGCTTATACTCGGGATGGCTTATACTTGAGTATATACGGTAATGAACACAGCTGAAAGATCAATTTGAGTAAGAATATTATATTGTAGAGTGAATTATTTGCATTGTTAGTGTAATTTAGAAATAAAAAAGACACCATAGAAATCATGACAGAATCCCTTTAAGGTACTGTATGTGTGACCTTTATGAACAGAATGATCCCCAGGACCCTGAACTGTACCCGTGGTTTGCATCACTTCATTTTAACTCAATGGTTCTATTATTGACTTAATATGTTGTTTTTCTGTAGATTAGACGTTCCACTGGTTGGTCAACATTGGTGCTATGCTACTTGAAGGCTGTGGGTTGAATGTGGTACTTATGGCCTCCAACTTGGCCTTTTATGGCAATAAAGTACATACTGTAAAATAAAATACAAAAGATCACTATACAGAATAATTAGGTTTCAGGACCCTTCGATTTAAAATGACTAAGCAACGCCCAGCTGCCATTGTATCACATATACGGTAAGTTATCCAGAGTGTAAGAAGCACTAACGGTATTTGTTCAGTTGTTATGGGACCTTGAGGCTTCACTTGGCAGCTCACTATAGAGAATGCCTTCTGGTGTAACTCTCAGCAAAGAATACACTAGATCCTCAGTGGATCAAACTCATATAAAATAGAAAAAGGAAGCTCTCCGTTAATCTCTGTTTTAAGGTAACTAATTACATGCTCTAGAAATACTGTACCATCAATGTCGAAACTGGATTCCCACCGAGACGACCAGTCTCTGGAGCTGCCCAAGGATGAAAGCTTACTTTTAATCCAGCAGCCCATTTAAAAACAATAGCAGCTATTTAAAAATTTACAAAGATAAGTCAAATATTGCTAAAAGGCTGCATTTTTGCTTTTCGCAACTTGAGTAGTGCGATTCCGCTGCATAATTCATCATCACTCGCCAGCAACTAAAAGTAAAGTTGTGTTATTCCCTAAAAAGACAAAAACGGTCACTATGTGTAAAACAAATGAGTCTAATGAAAGCAGATAAGCCTGATTTAACTCCTAAAACATGTTCCCATATTATTTCAGTTACTTTATGTCTGGGAAATGATATTGTAAACCCTGCTACAAATGCTTCTCACTACACAAACAACAAAAATGAATGAAATGTGGAGTAAATGATTAACAGGGGCTCGAACGGGAGCCAGGCGTTCAGAAAATGATTATAAAATGTAATTCAAGTGTAAAGAAGTGTGTGTTTGTTTAGTTGTGCTAGTGGCTATTTGTTTTCAGGACCGGCACACTCTTCTAGACTTTTGTGTAGGAGATCATTTGTGTGCTTGTTATTATTGCTTCATATTGGACCTGTCTCTGCTTTCCTATAATTTTTTGAGTAAGTCAACATCAGATATTTTCACTTTATATGTGAAGCATGATTCATAATATACAATTAGTGACTAATGTAGCCCCTATTGTAGAATATAAGGATATTCTAAGTCACAGAGTTATGAGGCTGAAGGTGTTTTTATACAGGTCATGGAATTCTGTAGGATCCAGTAGGTGTTGAAAGTTTTAGAAATGTTGTAATAGTCACTCTAGGAGCGAGAGAACAGATCAGGTAGTTATAAGAGTAGTCAGAGGCTCCAACAAGGTGACTAGTAAAGGTTAGTACCCTGAGGTGAAAATCCCACCACATAATCCCATTGACTTTAAAGGAGAAACAAACCATAAACTAAAAAACCCCTACTACCTTACGTAGACCTCCCCCTGGGCAAATGCCCCTAAGTTTTTACTTGCCCCTCAGTGTAGATTCTACATAGTGGAGTTCACAGGTGCCATTTTCCACCACTTCGATAATCTTCGGGTCTACTTCCGACACTTTGGAAATTTCCATGACTTTCAGCGCATAGACAGTTGTTGCGAATCGGAAGATTGCTCCAACTGCGCATACGCCACTCTGATTCCGAAGATTACCGAAGAGAAGAAGATGGCTGCCATGAACCCCGCTGGACAGAATTTGCTTCTCTTCGGTAATCTTCGGAATGAGATCGGCATAACGGTGCATGTGCGGTTGGAGCAATCTTTCGGTTCGCGACAACTGTGCCTATGCCAAAAGTCACAGAAATTGCCGAAGCGATGGAAGAAGATCCGAAGATTACTGAAGTGGCTGAAAATGGTGCCAGTGAACTCCGCTGGACAGAATCTGCAAGTTATTTGTTTGTAACATCAGTGTAGTTAACCCTTCCTCCAACAATAACACAAGGGCCCAACTAAGGTGAAAATAGTCCATGTAGCACATGCTCTACAGGGAGTTGCAACTGCCAGAGGCCAGCCTGGGAAAGACCTGTATAGGTACAAGATACTAGTAAGCAACCCATTCCTAGGACCTGTTACATAGACATTTTTGGTACTTGAATGTCTTCTAAACACCAGAGGTAGTTACAGGCTGAGTCCATATAATAAAAAATGGGTCCATTGGAAGGTTCATAATCAATCAATAGAAGGATCTCGTTAAACGTTGCGATAAAAGCTGCCAGTTGTAATGGAACTCTAATATCAAATGTGGAATTTAAACAATAAATCTTACTGCTGGGTTTCACAACCATTTAATTTTTTTTAACGTATTCCGTATTCTTGAACCTTGCGGCCATAAATCACGATAGAATTGTGCGCGATAAGATGACATTTACTGTCTAGTGCCTCATTTCCTAATCTCACTTCCCCGGAGAGACCATTATGTAAAAGCTCATAGAAAAATCCAGATTGTTTGGCAGCTGTATATATTGAGCAGCCTCCCCACTAGGGCTCGGTGGCAATAATTGTGCACATTGTAAAGGATTTTTTATAAAGAGGAAAAGTGATCGCAACTTTCTGGGGCTTATAGAATCCCATGAATACAAAAAACTTTTCTCCAAGGCATGCTAATTTGTAAAAAAATATACTTTATTTAAATCAATAATTTAAAAGACATGAAGAGTATACCCTCTAACGCCTGACGCGTTTCATGCTTACCCAGCACTTAGTCATAGGCAGAATCCTAAGTGCTGGGTAAGCATGAAACGCGTCAGGTGTTAGAGGGTATACTCTTCATGTCTTTTAAATTATTGATTTAAATAAAGTATATTTTTTTACTAATTAGCATGCCTTGGAGAAAAGTTTTTTGTATTCATAGTTTTACATCTGTTTGGTCACTAGAGGTCTCCGGTATGCACATCTATAGTATTTACTGATTCTGCTCCCAATCTGATTCTAATAGCTTATAGAATCCCAGCCATGATGGGTGAATTAATCGGGGCCTGAAGAAGTCAGCAGAAGTTTAACCTTTTAAATGCTGACATCGTAGACTCAATGCTGCTGCCGCTAAAGTTACAGGCAATGCAGATTCCAGGTTATACATAATTGGTTGGGTTGAATGGTTAATCCCGTTATTCAGACTGAAACAGGCAGTTGCATAACTCCATGTAAGTAGAAGCACATGGTACTAACCAAATCTGCCTTGAGGCTGTATGATTACGCATAACCTAAATTCTGATTTTAAGGAACCTGGTGCAGCCATTTTGCAGCAGTGTAAATGCATTAAAGGGGCGTATGCTGATATTTTGAGCTACAGAAGAAATATCTGCAACACTAGTACTGGTAAAGTACTGGGAGAAATGGGGCAGTATGAGGTATTGCTTCATCATAGAGATTACATTGAGTGCCTTCAAGTGGTCAGACTAAGCACAAGAATCAGGAAACAGCAAGTCTATGAGAGTGTTCACACTTTCATTCATTAATCACACATGAAGGAGGGCAATATGGATCTGGGTCAGAGCAAGGGGTGGTTAGGGCATAACAGGGTATTGTTTGAGTTTAACAAGCCACATGGGTAGGATCTGCCAGAAATCACCCAGATTTGGTTTCCATGAGGCTGACATCTGTGACGTTGCACAGTACAAGCTGGCAAAAGTCTCACTAAAACCTTAATGGGGTTATGTAATAAAAGGTTCAATGCTTGCCACAGGTCTAGTAACCTATAGCACCTATCAGCAGGCAACATTTACTAGATGGCTGTTTTATAACATTGGCTAAAAGCATAGGGGTTACTGCACCTGCGCAGGCTTTGTGCCTTCTGTTACATATGGGTGTATGTCTCAAGTTTGGCACGGGGTCTACTAACCAATGGCAAGCAGTCAACAGGTAATATTTACTGGTCATATATTTGTAACCATAAAATGATGCCGCAGAGTGGAGGGGCCATTGCCATTCTGACTAATACAACTGCTGAACGGAAAGGTTGGTATTAGCAATGCAAGACTGTAATAAATGGAACAAGGTTTGCCCAGGTGCAAAAACTCATATTGACCAATAAGATTGTCTGGTGACCACTAAATGCCTCTGCTCCCTGCTCATTGGTTGCTGTTGGTGACTATACCTGTAGCAAACTTTGTATCTTTTATTACTTAAACCCCTTTTCAAAATAGAAATTTTTCATGTAAATAACACAAGTGCTCAGAGGAGACGTCAAAAAAAGTATACATGGGGGGCCTTATTTATCAAAATCCAAATTTTTTGGATTATTTTAATCCAAAAAGTATTAATTTAAAAAAATCACGATTGGGGACAGACGAAAAAATCAAGCGAAAATCCGAATCGTACAAGTTTTTTCTCGAATCACTCGATTTTTTTTCAGGACTTTTCCTGAAAAGCCAGTATTTTTTTGATTTTTTTTGCCCAAAAAGTCGGATTTTCGGGCTAACTTCAGCGCAGACCACAGAAACTTCCAAATAGGATAGGGACCTCACCCATTGATTTATATAGAACTTGGGCAGATCTGAGTTTTTTTCCACTACAAATTTGGATTTTAAAATAAAAACTTGATTTTTTTGAGTTTTTGTCATTCATACTTTAATAAATGAACCCATGATTATATATTTGGGTGTATATTCGTTTTACGTGGTTGTGCCTAATTTTTCTTGTGCCTGGCACATAGGCACCAATTGTAAACGAGGCACAAGGGAGCCCTGTACACTGTACATGTAATGGACCTATTATCCGGAATCATTGGGACCTGGGGCTTTCCGCAGAACGGGGCTTTCCGTAATTTGGATCTTCACACCTAGAAAATCATGTAAACATTAAATAAACCCAATAGGCTGGTTTTGCTTCCAATAAGGATTAATTATATCTTAGTTGAGATCAAGTACAAGGTACTGTTTTATTATTACAGAGAAAAAGGAAATCATTTTTAAGATTTTGGATTATTTGATTATAATGGAGTCTATGGGAGACGGCTTTTCCGTAATTCGGAACTTTCTGGATAACGGGTTTCCAGATAATGGATCCCATACCTGTACCTGCCACTGACGGCTTTTGCATTAGACAAATTTGGCAATTCGCATAGGTGCTGACAAATAACTACAGGCCTTACTGGGCATCATTAGGAACTTTTTCATGTTTGTGTTGCTCCCCAAATTTTTTTTATATTTAAATGTGGCTCACTGGTAATAGCGGTCGGGGACCCCTGCTCTAAACCCTGCAGAAAATGAGAGTTTGGTTCCCCCATTAGGATCTTTAGATTCTTGGGAACCCTTCAACTTTTAAAGGGGGAAGCTATCCCTATTGTGAAAGCCCTTGTATGGACCCCAGAAACTAGATAGCAGGTTCAATTCCAGACTGGATAGCTGTAGAACACAAATATTGATTCAAACGACAACAACAAAAAACTAATTACAGGCAAAGTTCCAAATGAGGTGGGACAGTACTGAATCATGGACCCCAAACAGAGTGGAGTTTACCAGAAAGTTAAGTTTGGGGACGGATCAGGAGTTTATCCAGACACAACGGAGCATGATCTAGAATGTCCCATATTTGAAATCCAAATGGTAGGTATGAAATTACCTTTAAAACACTTAAGTAAAGCGAACATCCCAAAGCTACAACTCCACGACTTTGGGCAAAAACTATACAGGTATGGGACCTGTTATCCAGAATACTCGGGACCTGGGGTTTTCCGGATAATGGATCTTTCCTTAATTTGGGTCTTCATGCCTTAAGTCTACTAGAAATTCATTTAAACATGAAATAACCCCAATAGGCTGGTTTTGCTTCCAATAAGGATTAATTATATCTTAGTTGGGATCAAATATAAGCAACTGTTTTATTATTACAGAGAAAAAGGAAATCATTTTTAAAAACTTGGTTTATTTGGATAAAATGGAGTCTATGGGAGACAGTCATTCCGTAATTCGGAGCTTTCTGGATATCGGGTTTCCTATACCTGTACAAATGGAAGAGATACCTCTTCTGATATTGCACAGCGACTGATTGGAACCTGCCCTTCTATTTATCCCTGGATATCTGGACTGGGAGATCTATGGCTTCATCTAATCAATGAGAATTACTGAGATTGCGTAAAGAGCAACACACCATGTTATAGTAAAAAGCAGATACTAGTACAGGTATGGGATCCATTATCCAGAAACCCGTTTTCCAGAAAGCTCCGAATTACAGAAAGGCTGCCTCCATTATAATCAAATAATCCACATAAAATTGACTTTCTTTTTCTCTGTAATAATAAAACAGTAGCTTGTACTTGATCCCAAATAAGATATAATTAATCCTTATTGGAAGCAGAACCAGCCTATTGGGTTTATTTAATGTTTTTACGAAACACATTAGGACCTTTATCCCTGTATACAGTATATATATATATATATAGAAGTATGGGATTCATTATTCGGAAACCCATTATCCAGAATGTTCCGAATTACTGAAATTGACTCCATTATAATAAAAGAACAGTGCTATGCAATATGTTGGCGCTATATAAATACATGTTAATAATAATAATGTGAATTTTTAAAAATGATTTCCTTTTTCTCTGTAATAATAAAACAGTAGCTTGTACTTGATCCCAACTAAGATATAATTAATCCTTATTGGAAGCAAAACCAGCCTATTGGCTTTATTTAATATTTACATGATTTTCTAGTAGACTTAAGGTGTGAAGATCCAAATTACGGAAAAATCCGTTATCCAGAAAGCTCAGAATTATGGAATGGTCATCTCCCTTACACTCCATTTTATCCAAATAATCCAATTTTTTAAAAGTGATTTCCTTTTTCTTTGTAATAATAAAACAGTAGCTTGTACTTGATCCCAACTAAGATTCTGGATAACAACCTGTATGTAGCACCTTTCACATGTTATATTGCAGGAGTCACGTTGCAAGAAGAAGCCAATCAACAATTCGTTTTCAATGGACTACACTTAGTTAAGTTAGAAACTGAAAATAAATAAATAAATTATTATTGGCTGCAGGTAACTTCCCTAGGGCAACTTAGCCCCTATGTTACTAAATGATGATGAAGGCAATAATGACACTACACTATATCACAATACAGTAATATAATAAATACATATTGTGTATATACAGTAAAGTTACAGGTTAAGCCAAGCACTTTCACTATACAGTAAATTCCTTCATTAAGAGATAACATTTATAAAAAAAAATGCATTTAATGTATAAATATCATAAATAATCCATCAGCATTCATTTTTAGCTATGCGCTTATATTTATACTCTATAGCAGCTGTTACTGCTAAACTACAGCTCCCAGTATCCCACCGGCTGGAATTTGTAGTTCAGCAACAGCTAAAAGGCGACAAGTTGCTCTCTAGGACTTTATAAAGGAAGGGACAGAAGCAGCTCACCTGAATACACAGCTCAGCTGATGCTCCCCACTAATCTTCCCCAACTTTACCTTCATTTACCGAGCGCAGAAGACTGGATGCAAAGCTTCCCTTCTTATACTATTCCAGCAACATTCCTATCAATCCGTGTGTTCTGGGATGAGGGCACAGCAGTCTCTCAGGTGTCCAGGCTAACAAGGCAAATAATGTGAGAGGACTTGCAGGCAACCCAACAGCTGAGAGCTTTGAATGAGATGCTCACAGTGATATCAAGCTGCCTTTAACTGGGACAGCTGCAGAGCCTCTACTGCCCTCTGCTGGATATATTGTATATTGTCAGAGCAGAGCAGCGCTGAGTTGATGTCAAATACTCATGCAGGCAATGTAATATTATCTGTAGAGCAAGTGAATTAACTTACCATTAAAGCCATCGATGCCAAGTAGCACAGAGCACTCTAAAATTCCTTTTCAGTGAAGTTTGAGTTTTTGCCTTTATTGTTACTGCAGTTGGTGCTGATTATATCTGCGCGCTGTGTCTTTTTCATACAAATATTGATATGTTACTTATTTCAGTTGGATACAAGTGGCACGATGGGGAAGGACTGCAATAAATCACAGACCAACAGAACAGACCGGTTCAAGCTCAAGGCATCAAACTAAATTATATAGAATCAATTACACAAAAGTGGTTTTTAATGGAAAAATGTCCCAATATTACTATAGACGTGGTATTTATTTGTTCAAATAATAAGAAAAAGTTTTGCATGCATTGTAATGATTATTGCTGCATCAGAAACCTGTCTATCTATTTGCCAACACCTATTATCTATATGTCTGTCCGTCCATCTGTCTGTCTATCTATCTATCTATCTATCTATCTATCTATCTATCTATCTATCTATCTATCTATCTATCTATCTATCTAACTGTCTATCAATCTGTCTGTCTGTCCGTCTGTCTATTTATCCATCTGTCTATCCATGTCTGTCTGTCCAACCGTCTATATCTATCTATCTATCTATCCATCCATCCATCTATCTATCTATCTATCTATCTATCTATCTATCTATCTATTTATCTATCCATCTGTATATCATCTATATATCTATTGATCTGTCTAGCTATCATCTGTCTGTCTGTCTATTTATCCATCTATCTATTTATCTGTTTCTCTATCCGTGTGTGTGTGCTGGTGATTATTTGGAGGGGTTGAGTTCTTGAAGATTTTTACAATTTCTAGCTGCAATTTAAGAAGACCTTAAATTATTAAGGGTGATATTGAGTCCCACCACAAACAACATTTGAAGGGAAGGCCTCTCTCTCTATTTCAGTAAAGGTAAAGGTTTAAACACACATTCAGCACTGCAGTCCTGCTCTTCTTTACAGGTAAGAGATATGTTACCCAGATACCCTTTATCCAGAAAGCTCCAAATTATGGAAAGGTTGTTTCATATAGACTCCATTATATTCAAATAATCCAGATTTTTAAAATAATAATAATATACCCCTCATGTACTTGATCCCAACTAAGATATAACTAATCCTTATTGGCTATTGGGTTTATTTAATTTTTATATGATTTTCTAGTAGACTTAAGGTATGAAGATCCAAATCATAGAAATATCAGTTATGCGGAAAATCCCAAGTCCCAAACATTCTGAATAACAGGTTTCATTCCTGTATATGTTTGACAGCAATCCCCTGCTATATAACAACTTAATAAGATATAAAACACTCCCCAACCATATCTGAGAGTTGGACCACAGCTCTCCTCTTCTTCCCACGGCTGTGCTGCTCATTCATGTGTCAGGCTGGCCTGGGAGTAGGGCGAGACAATCATATCCTTGATAGTTGTATCAGTGTAAAGAATAAGGCTCATTTATGAATGTAAGTGAAAATGTATTGTGCTCCAATACATGAGCCTCAAAGCTTGGCTGTAGCATAAGACTCAGTGCCTTATGCTACAGCGAAGCTTTGAGGCTCATGTATCAATCAGACTTTTCTGATGAATTATGCACGAGTGCAAAGTTCAAGGGAAGCTGGAAATCAGCCCCAAAGCTATGGCGAAGTTTTACACCCATTAGCAAACCAACATTATTGCCCATTCCACAGTACATGAGCCCTTTATATCCATAATATTCTTTTCTTGAAATGTTTTAATCTAATTTTAGCTACTTGGTTGTGAAAACACTTACTATAATTGATAAGCCATGAAAGTCAATAATGTTTTATAATCTTTGATTGTATTGACAGATAAGGATCCTTTGTAGCAAACCAAAGCAAGGTTGGGTTGTTGGGGGAGGAGGCATGGCGTCTGCTTGTCTGAACCAAAGGCTACTTACCAAATATTTGCTTTTTCTCCATTTGCAGTCGATTTCCCTGTTTTCTTAATATGCATCTTGGCTCCTAGCTTCTCCTCTTCTACCATTCTCTCCATTTTTTCCATTCTTTTCTTTTTTTTTATTCTCCATTTTTTCCATTCTTTTTTTTTTTTTTTTTAAAAAATCACAATGTCCACCTCTGACTCTACCTTTATATGTGTCATTTGTCCTCCTCGTACCTTACTTCCCCCTACGTATTTCCATTTAATCACTCAAGTCTTAACACTTTATAATGAAGGGGCAAATGACAAAAAAACTCATGTCTACTACAGGTATGGGACCTGTAATCTAGAATATCGAGATTTAGGGTAATTCGAATAAGGGATTTTTTAAGTCTAAATGAATTAGGCTGGATTTGCCTCCAATAAGGATTAATTAAATCTCGCTTAGGGTCAAGTACAAGCTACTGTTTTATTATCACAGAGAAAAGCAAAGTAAGTTTTAAAAAAATTAGACCTATTTGATTAAAATGGAGTCTATGGGAGATGACTTTCCCATAATTCTGAGCTTTTATGTTTTCGGATGACGGATCCTGTACTATTAGGCATCATGGCAGTTGAAGAAATAAAAGAGAAATATTGTAACAGAGCGTAAGCCTGGGTGTATAAAGACAGAATTTGGGTTCTTTGTGCTCTTCTAGTGTTCTAGACCAGACGGATTCTCATTACAGAGTGGATATTTTTAGCAAAAGACATATTGTGAAAATGCAATTATGCCAAGAATTGTAACTTTGTTGACACAAAATGAAAATAGATGGAGCAGTAAATCAATTTAGGAAGAATTAATCTATTTTAAATGAGAAGAAATGCCTTTTTGTGCTAATCACCATTGGCATTCTCTGGTTTTTAATTTGTTTGGATTGCTTACCTGTAGGTTATAGACCTCGTTAGTAATGACATTTGCTGAAAAATATGAGCATGATGTTTGGGCTTATCCGTTTTCTTCTAGGGAATGTAGAATTGCAGGGGGAAAAAAAGCAAAACTCTACTTCCAGTTGAAAGAGCTTTTTTTGTTGTTCAGTCTTTGGTTTGTATTATTTTTAGCATCATTTTTTTAACCAATCACCATTTATCTTTCAAAAAGGTTCCTTTCCAGACATGCTAGAATCTCACTTTACTCTCATTAGAAAAAGGTTTAAGACATAAAAATGGGAAACATGTGGGAGGAGAATAAAAAAGACAAAATCCTAGTCTACTAAGGAATGCTGATGTAATTGGCGAAGAGAATCCAGAAGAAAAAGTAAGAAAATAGTATTTTGCCATTGGATTGTATTTAGAAGGATTATAGGTA
This sequence comes from Xenopus petersii, assembly GCA_038501925.1. Classification (NCBI taxonomy): domain Eukaryota; kingdom Metazoa; phylum Chordata; class Amphibia; order Anura; family Pipidae; genus Xenopus; species Xenopus petersii. Next base: position 14,293,883 of record CM076675.1, on the reverse strand, counting down.
AGAGTGCAGATGGCAGTTATACTAGAGATATAGTTACATATGGATAAAATGTCTGGACAGTAACACTTCCACTGTTGCAATTGAAAGCCTTTACCATATCCTAAAACTCTTTAGCAATATATGAACAGCAAGATAAAGATGCACTTTAAGGTCAAGTAACGCCAGCTACCAATGACTTTCGGGGGAATGTAATTAAAGTTGCAAAGAGAAAAACAATTTGCACCAATAACAATAAACATCCTCATCTCGCAATGTAATATTGTTCCTTAAACTGTTATTACATTGCGAATTTTAATTGTGAATTTTAATTGCGCACTCTTATGCTTGAAGGTGTCGTTATCTTTTGGAGCGAACATAACGACTTTTTCAGTAAGAAGTGTTATTACATTTACTGCACATCGGCACAAACTATGAAGTTCGCAAAGGGTCTTCCACTGTCGGAAGTGGTCGCTAAACAGTTTCTGGGTTTGCAAAAGCTATATTAAATTCATGCAAAGCAAAATTTGTTGGCGCAAAGGCATAACGTTTCGCATTTCCGACTTTTACTACGTTCCACCATTAGAGTTTATGCAATTATCGGTAGTGATGGGCGAATTTGGGTCGTTCGCGCCCGTTTTTGACTCCGGCAAATTTTCGCAGGCGTTTCGCAAATTTATTCGCTGGCGGCAAATCGCGCAAATTCACCTCGAATTCGCGCGATTCGAATAAAGTCGCCCATCACTAATTATCAGGAAAAAGAACTGGAAAAAAATGGACAAATGTTAAGTGTTTTGCTAAACAACATTTTAGGCTGATTAGTCAAAGTGGTGACTTCTGTTCCCATTAACGTCATCAAAGTTCTTTTAATATTGTCAAGACTCCCCATGGGATGTTCTATTGCATATCTTCTTTTGAGCCATTTTTGAAAGGTTAGTAAGGCAACAGTGTGGGCTGAATTCATTACTTTGGCATTTTTCCATGTAGCACATAGTGATTCTGGGGTTTGTGCTTCACAATATGATTGTGTTTTTAGGGAAACATAATTTGCATTCATAATTAGGCCACTTATTTTCAGTGTGACTGCTGTAGGACCAGTTGTGTCTAGTGTAGAAGGAACCATAGAAAGGAACTTATCTACCACTAACTTGAGTGTCTGGTCCAGTATGGTCCTATATGATTGGTTGTGCCAAAGCTGGTTGACTTATAGGGTCACAATCACGATGCTTCCTTTCAACGTCAGAGATCTACTATTCATGTTCTTTTTTCCATATGTAGAATAATTCCAATGATTTCCATTTGATACTGATCTTTTTCCACTAAGATGTGCTCCAAATCCATTCAATCCAAGTACTTTGTTAAGTAGATTTTTTTTGTTATTCTTAGAACATCACCAATGAACCAATTTTGCTTCTAATGTTCAAAGAATTAAAAAAAAAATTAAAAAGAAAAATATCTGAAGAAGGAGAAAAATCATTGGATTTATCTAGTTTGAGCAGCCAGGTAAAGGTGCAACTTGATTTCTGTCAGTTTTGATTCTCGGTCTTTGCTCAACATCTTGCCAGAAACACCAATGAATAGACCTCACTAAATGTAATGGAAGCTATTACAGGTATGGGATCCCTTATCCAGAAACCCATTATCTGGAAAGCTCCAAATTATGGAAAGGCTGTCTTACAAAGACTCCATCCAATTTTTTAAAAATGATTTCCTTTTTCTGTGTAATAATAAAACAGTAGCTTGTACTTGACCCCAACTAAGATATAATTAATCCTTATTGGAAGCAAAACCAGCCTATTGGCTTTATTTAATGTTTATATGATTTTCTAGTAGACTTAAGGTACAGAGATCAAATTATAGAAAGAAGATCTCAGGTCCTGAGCATTCTGGATAACAGGTCCCGTACCTGTATGTGTAACTCAACCAATACATCTGCAAAAACATCCTCAAAACTGTTTTGTAGAACCTTCTCCAGTTCTCATTTAAGTAAGAAGTGTCTTGAAAGCCATGTTTAAGTTGAAGTCATTTTGACCTTGGAAGAGTCACTTCTTTCTTATATTTTACAATTTGCTAATTAATCCAGCTGCATTTAACAGCAAAATAAATTAGCTTTCCTGATGGATGGAGGGTTGCTTTGGCTAACTACATTAGGGACTGTTTGTATCATTACTTCATAGTCCTCTTTTACTCCTTATTCCTTGGCCACAAAAAGAACGCAGTGTGCTGTACTCCATATTTAGCATAGCATAGAATGTATTGTCCTAAAATAAAGACATAAAAAGGAGGAAGACCTTGAGCACCCATTGGTCCGACTCTTTTAGTCAATGCTCTCTATTTATAATGGCAGTTTTGTAATTGTAATTACAAAATTAATGTTATTGCTGTAAGGTGTGGCAGTGTAGTGAGAGACCATTGAACAGGTCAACTCTATTAATTAGGAATAAATCTCCTAAATGCTTGAGAAATCTATTCAAAAATTTCTGCGGAGATCATGGATCTGTGTACGTATTTGCGTCAATGCACAGTCTATTAGCAAATTCCCCTACCCACATCACAAGCTGAAATGATTTGAAATACATCTCATAAATAAAACCGCTTTTTAAGCTAGATCAAAAGAATGAACCAGGATTGACTCATGCTAACGCTCAGCTATCCATAGAGAAGCAGAAAGGACAAGAGTGCTCAGAACATCTTCTGATCTATAAGGGCAACAGAAGACCAGAAAGTACAAGAAACATGATTCATCGGAAGCTAAAGCCAGAGGACAGGATGTCATTTATGCCACAACATCTGTGATAAATTATAGTAGGAGTAGTGTAGATATCACTCCATGGACAATTAAATACGTCAAGTCAACAAGGTTCACCTTTGACTCTAATAGCGTAGATAAGTGACTCTATCTGGAAAGTAGAGTTTTTCTCTCTGTAGTTTGTGGTTTTTCAATCAATGATACAAAGCTGAGTAGAACCATGGCTAAGTTGTCCCACTGCAGTTATAGCAAGGAATCACAAATAAGCTTTTATCTGGCAATTGCAGAAAGAATTGTGATGTAAAAACATTTATTTAGTGCACAGTGGGCCAGGGCCGGAAATAGGGGTAGGCACCTGACTAGGGTGTAACAATGTGAGGGCGCTGGCAGGTGCATATTCAAAATTCTTCTGCCTACCCCTAGTTCCGATTTGTTCCCCTCTGGAGCTCTCGCCTACCCCTGTCGCTCACCCCTCTGTCCCTCCCCTCTCCTCTGCATGCGTGGGGGGGCTAGCCAACCGGGTTGCATAGGGCGGCTTGGCCCGGCCCTGAATTAGGCTTTACAAGCCATCAGCTAATATAAGTTAAATTATTCAGAATAATTAAATGTATAAGTGTGAGTACGTTAAATGTACAATGGGAAAGAGATCCCTACCCTAAAGAACTTACAGTTCAGCATTTTTCAGTCTAAACGTACATGTAATTCAATTTTCCACGAAGAGGACATTTTATAATGTTTAAATTGCATTATATGTTACTGTACATCTAAATTGCAACCTATAATTTTAGTTTCAAAAAAAACATTTTGCTAAATAATCTCTTCTCTGCACTCAAGTGAATCTCTATCTTCTTTAATGCTCATTTCTCTATGTAAATAACATAGGGTATCTTAATTGCACAATAAAAATGATTTTTTTCAAGCAAGTCCTGTAATTGCTGAGTTATTGCTGTGGATGTGCTTGCTGAACTACCACCCAGGCAGTTGCTGGATTTTTTTTTTCTTATATGCCATTAATATGGATATATGTTTAATTAATATTTTTCTATTATTTCTTCATCTTCTTCTGTAAGTGAGCCCTGTATTGGCACATGAGCAGTTGGAGCAGTCTTCTGGTTTGTAGAAACTGCGCATGCACCAAAACTGCCGGAAATTGCCAAAAGAAAGGAAGAGGACCAGAAGAAGACCTGAAGATGGCGCCCTGAGCTTGCTCTGCACCGATACATGAGCAAACTGTTATGGCCAATTTCAGGGGTAACTAACTATGAGGGGGGGAAGCAGGGAGGGGGGGACTACCTAGGGTGGTAGGTAGGGCCTTTTCTTATTGATGGGTTTATTCCTCCTTTAAAAAGCAATTTTGGGTCCACGGGTATGGTTAAACTATATACAATTCAACTTTTTCAGCACTTCAAAGATTTTAAAGTGGCATAAATGCATGTCCTTTGAGTCAGTCCTAAATTAGTTAAAAGAGATGCATCCACATCTTCTACTTAACCTTCCTAAATGCTGAGCTACTGGACAGCCCTTTAAGGGGCGGGAGTATTGGGAAAGCTAAGAGTAAAAAGCCACCTCCATATAATATATATACATATTCAGCAGTAATGCCTCTCATCCTATAGTTTAAAAAAGCAATTTGGGCTGCAAGAGACATAGTTAACTAGAATAGATATAAAGTATTTATAAATGCATGTTAAGAAAAAATTAATCATCAAATATACAGGTAGCAAGGGGAAATAACTGCATTCGATAATAACTGGAAAATTTTATTTATATATAGTATATACTTATTTAATAAAATATTAAATTTATTCACTTGCTTGTGACTAAAACAAAGTGTTTCATTTTAAAGGAGAATCTCCTAGATTTCATTTCTTTTCATAATTACATGCAATTTTATCTTTTAGTCCTTCCTTGGCTTTAAAAAAAAATTCTTGCTTTTAGCATCTATCATTACTAATTATCAAAAGTCTTCTTTGTCTAAATAATTATTCCTTTCATAATAAATGTAATTATATCTCATTGTTAGATTTTTTTTTTCCATGAAGTGGTGGTGGCAAATTGTCTGTTTGATAACTTTTGTAATTATTAGTTTAAAACCCATTGCAAACTGTTTGATGTCTACAAATGTTTAGCAATCAGGCATTTTGGTGGGTTTAATATACTAAACCACTTTTGTTATTCCAAATGAAAGAGAGAAAAAAAAACTGGTAAAACTGCATTGAAATTGTGAATCACATCATTTTCAATGAGATTCTAATGCATCTCAAAAACTCAAATTTAAAAATAGCTTGAATTGTGCCTAATACAAAACTAGCCATCTTTTAGATGCCTATTTTTTAAGTTTTCATGTGTTTTGCACATCCAATATTCAAGACATTTGCTGAAAAATAAAAAAATGTAGAGCAGGCATTCAAAGTCATTCTCCCACCAGGCAAATAAGTACAGCCTTTATTTGAGTGTCTGCTCTACATTTTCTTGGTTTGATCTGCTCCCCTTGCTGAATGTGGTGCCTCTTCCTGAATGTGGTGAGTCATTATCTAATTTGGGACTTTCTATTTATTTATATTTACTTTTGCTGCAAAATACCGGAATCCCTGTAAAACACAAATTTGAATATTAATAAATCATGGATTTACAGGTTTTTGTAATATGGTTGTGTAGACAGCCATCTCAGCCAGGTCATTGTGCCTGATCCAGAAAAAGTCACTACATCACAATGGACCTGCTTTCAGATAAGCTAATGTTTCTCCTACTCAGTATAACTGGAGAAGTCACAGTTGGGCATGGGTGTTTTTCTATTGAGTGCTATTCTCATATGTACAACTAAGTAGGGCATGGGAGCATTTTTAATGAGCATTTTTCATGAGATGACGATTAGTCGTTCAGTTGGACAGGTTACAAAATTTCTGTCGGCTACTGATAATATTTTTTCATGTATTGCTGATCTGACGTTATTGCAGGTGTCAGGGAGCTGTTACCCTGTTACCTGCCCAATGTTCTGTTGAAAGACAGCTAGGGGTGATATCACTCCAACTTGCAGTGCCTGAAGTTTATCAGATCACAAGTCATATGGCTGAAGGCACCTGGAAAACTAACAGCATGTCTAGCCTCATGTCAGACTTCAAAATTAAATATAAAAAAATCAGTTTGCTCTTCAAAAAATTGATTCCAGTGCAGCTGGAGCAGCTTTATTAACTGATTCATTTAACAAAAAACATGTTTTACTGTTACAGAATCTGGGGAAAGGGGAAAGCAGGGAGCAACCTAATTTCCATTACTCCATTGTGAGCTGGACCTAGCAGGTCAGGCTACAATAAACCAGTATATATATTGCATTTAATATGTATGTGTTTCCTCAATGTGGTTCAAATGATGTATGACCAAAAGCAATATCCATTTCAGTGCTGTCATATCATTATTGTACTTGGACTATCAGCCTGTCAGTTGTCAGTTGATGTTCAACAAGGCTCATTAAATAATCAGTTTGATGTTAATATCCCCAGCTGATATGTATAGCTCTCCATATTGCCTGACATATTAAAATAAAATGGATTATTTGCTCTTTTGAACTATAACATCTATTGTATTGACATTGATGGATATAGACTCCTTGACTTACTGACAGTTAGCTTCTGTTCTTCTGACTGTTATATTGATCAAATGGAATGGATAAGAATGAACTGGACTGCTATAACTATATAAAGCTGTCTGTCATCTTTGTACAATTTCACACTTATGAATCAGGTCACGAGAGTTAAACAAAGGCATAGGTAAAGGTTATAGAATAAACTTTCAAGGGCTTCCAATCTATTGTATAATGTGGAGATCTAAAGGGTACACTCAGTGCATCATGTGTGAATTAGGCTGGCCATAGATGAAAAGATTTGATCGTACGAATATCCATTTTGTACGATTTCCGGGCTGTGTGTGGAGAGTCCCGTCATTTTTTGTGAGATTAAGATTGGTCGGTCAGTTGGACAGGTTACAAAATTTCTGTCGGCTACTGATAATATCTCTTCATCTATTGCCGATCTAACGTTATCAGTGGGAGACTGTCGCCAGGTTTGTAGGACATAAACATTCGTACGATTGCTGTCAGGGGCAGAACATTAGCTGATCTGTTCTTTTACTACTTTATTTTATCTGAATGGTTAGTGGTAGGTCAGGAGAGGGCACCGAATGATCGTTCGTCCGATATGAAGGTAAATCTGCACGTCTATGGCCATCTTTATACATCACTTTCTGCAATTACTTTTCCGCAATTAAGCCTACTAGAAATGGGTACAGTGGGTTCTTCAGCCTAAAACTTAACCGTGAGGTCCACAACAATAAATATAAGGTTTATAAAACAATTTAAGGAAGACAGGGCTGTCTAAATGCTTTGCCATCTCTGTTACCTTTAAAATATTCTAGAGAATGGATATTTGTGCTGAAGAAAGAAACAAAAAAAAAAAGGTATTTATAAAGTAGTAATGAAGGAGACAAGACACTGTACACTCAACATTTAATTGGAGTCACAAATGTACAGTAAATTGCCAATGTTTTGCCCAGATTGCAGTTTTTTCTGGTTGCAAATGCGCGAGTAGTCTACCCACTGAAATTCTTGATTGACTTTCTGAAGAATTATGTCACGACCGGCACCCGATACCAGAACAAAAGCCGTTGGGCTTCGGGAGGAGCCCTTAGCTTACTTGGGTGCCACCTGGACTTAACGAGGGGTTCAAGGCGAGATGTTCTGGCTGGCAAAGGGGCACGGCTGTTAGCAGAGTCTTTAGGCCGAAGGTCACAGTACAAAAGGATTAGGCAGAAGGATGGTCAGACAGGCTGGGTCGAGGCAGGCGGATATCAGAATAGTCAGGCAGGCAAGGGTCAAAACCGGGTTGTCAATCAGGGGAATAAGCAGGAAGAGTTGTTGTAGGCAGGCGAGGGTCAGGATACAGAGTTCAGAGTAGTCAGGATACAGGCAGGGTCAAACACGGAAAATCAAGATATAGCATACAGGAACAGATGCACTAAGGCTCAGAAGCACCAGGAAACAAACCCTATCACGGGCACCGGCTGGGAAACAGAATGGGCCTTAAATATTCAAATTTCGCCCCAAACGGGCGTCAAAAAACGTGCTGGCGCTAATGCGCCGGCGTGCCTGCGTGCCTGCGCCTTTAAGAGGCACGCGCCCTAGTTTCCAAGATGGCGCCGGCGCCAGCGCCGGCTCGAGGACCATGCGGCGGGCGTCCCCGCCGCATAGGTAAATTCCTTACAAATTACTTTTTTCAACTTTGCTTCACTTGCAAAAAAAAATGCCTGAAAACCTGTAAAGGCTTTCTACGCAACAGCAGTGTAGAAGGATGTTCTTTATCTTGACAAGAATTAATTGAGGTAATGTAGCATTCAGGAGAAATCTCTTCAAATGGTTTGGAACACACCCTAAATCCCCAAGGTCCTTTTGAGGATAACAAAATAGTAATAAATGTACTAAAGGTGTATTTGGAGACAAAATTGATCTGAATAAATAAGAATTTTAATTTTGCTTAAAAAAAAAATCCATTTAAAACTTGGTCGGCCAGGAACCCAACATATAACAATATAAATACATAAAAAGATTTTTTTTTCAAAATGATTCAGGTAAGTGGTCACTTAAAATCTAAATAATAGAAATTTTCCAGATGTACTCGGTTATATTAAATGATTCTCCCAGTCTTGAACAACAATTATGTAGAGCAAAATTGGTGTGTTACAGTTCTCCAACTTGGGAGCATTACGGTGTGATTTATAGTTCTCAAATTTGGTAATCAAGTAAAAGGTAATTTTCCCGATTGATTTGCCAGGCTTATTATGTGGAGGAATATGTAGAGAATGTTACAAAAGTAGTTAAATGGGGCATTCCCCACACCCCATCTCATTCCAACTACATGTGCCCCCCAATAATGGACTGATCTCACCAGATCCTGCGTTCCAGTCTTTCCTCAAGGGTCCAGTTGGACATGGTCACTTTGTTCTGAATTTCCTAACAGAACAAGTTCATGTTCTAATCTGGAAGGCAATTAATGCTGAATTGGAAAAATCCCTCTTCTCCTAGCAAATTAACCTGACTCAATACAGTGTCTCAAAATCAAGGCCTTAGATTAGCCTATTTCTCTTCGGATTGGAACCATTCATAATAGTGCCAATGGCTGAAAATCCCCAGAAAAGACTAGGATGTAAGCCAGAACCAGTCTTCCTTCTGTACAGGACACCGACTTTTTACAGACTATGCAAAGTAATTATTTTCCCCCTGACCTTGAAATTGTTCTTAATGATATCATGTATTTATCTCAATCTTGTGTGATAAAATTTTTCAGTTCAATAAGGTAGCTTCCTCGTGAGGTAACTTAGGGCGACTTCAGAATATGAAGTGCCATGCCACAGGCGACTTTTTATTATAGCCAGCGCAAGACAGAGGTAAGGCGTTCGGGGAGATTGTTCGCCGCAAAGACGAGGCGTTTAATTGATAGGCAAATAAATCTCCCTGAATCACCCAGTGTGCCCCTACCCTAAACAAAAATAAAAAGTGGAGCTTCAAAAGGTTGAGGAAGCAGCTGTGAAGTATCCAGTAAAAAAATGGGTTTAAAGAAGGATAACTGCATAAAAACCTGCGTAGTTAATAAAACTGTGTAAGATCTGGACTTCAATGGACCTCAGTGACACTGGCACCCTCTTGCACACATTTTCTATGCATGTGATGTTCAAATGAGATCACCAGGAGATGCAAGACACTCTGACGCAAATTCACTAAGCGCCGAAGCGCCGAATGCTAGCGTTAATTCGCTAGCGTCTGGCATTTTTCGTTACTGCGCAAATTCACTAACGAACGCTGGCGTAGTTTCGCTAGTGTTACTTCGCACCCTTACGCCAGGCGAATTTTCGCTAGCGACGTAACTACGCAAAATTGACTAACTTGCGCAGTGTACTGAACGCTACCTTTTACGCTGGACTTCCTTCGCCACCTCAGACCTGGCGAAGCGCAATAGAGTAGATAGGGATTGTTTCAAAAAAAGTCAAATTTTTTTCTAAGTCCCAAAAAACGCTGGCGTGTTTTCTACATGATGGGTGATAGGCTGAAAAAGATCAAAATATTTTTGGGGCTCCCCTCCATCCCCCCTACATTTCCTGACTCATGGCAACTTACCTAGACAGTGGGCACATGTGTAGGGCAAAATAAAATTTTTATTTGATGTTTTGAAGGTTTTCTAGGCATTTGTAGTGCTGATACATATTCCTCCATTGAAATTTGAATTTGGCGCCGTATGCAAATGAACCATCGCTAGCGAAACTTCGCTTGGCGAATTAACGCTAGCGCAACTTCGAAAACTTACGCTACCCCTGTGCGCAACTTCGGATTTTAGTGAATTTGCGGAGCGCTGGCGAAAATACGCCTGGCGAAGTGTGGCGAAGTGCAGCGAAGTTGCGCCTGGCGCAACTTCACATCTTAGTGAATTTGCCCCTCTGTGCCCTGTAGTTAATGTCTGGTGGCTAGTGATGAGTGAAACACATTAAAGTTTATGGTCAACATTTTTGTCGCTGCAATGTTTTTTATAGCAAAATATATTAGACTCTATGAGCGACTTTTTTATCTAGTGCTCATCAATTTTGTCTACCATGTTTTAAATTTTTGGCGTCATTCCGCAAAACTTTTTGCCAGCAATGAAATTCAAAAATCTGATGCAAAACCATACATGGTGAAAAAATGTGTTCATCAGTATGGGTGGCACAGGTATGTAAACCAGGAGACCTACCAGAGCAGTCCTACCCAACAACTGCTGACATACTGGGGCACATTTATCAAAGGTCGAATTTTGAAGTTATGTGAACTTTTTTTTAACTCTAATAAATTTGAATGCACTCACAACTTGAATGGGAGGTTATCAAAAAAAAAATGAAAAAAATTAGAATTTACCATTCCAACCTTAATAAATCGGGCCCACTGTATATTGGCTGATGGCTGCTGCAGACTAATGTAAATAGGGACCGTTATAGCACTTTGTACCCTAAGATTTTTGGAGGACTTATCTTTTCCTATAAAAAAATTGTAGAATAATAAATATGGCACAGTAAATTAGGAGAGAACTGTGTAGATGTCAAAATTCAGTATACACACACATATAAATAAATATATTCCTTCTCAGGTCTGTATAATCAGGGCCAGATTTCTGTTTCAGCCGCCCCCTAGGCCAGAGGGTGAAACTCCCTCCCCTCCCGCGTCCGCCCAACCTACTGTCACAAACGCGCAAGCGCCATCTACCTCCTCGACACTGTTGGAGTCTGGCTGGGCAGCCTCTAATCTGATGGTGAAACTCTCTTGCCCCTCCCGCACAAATCTGGGCCTGTGTATAATATAGAAAGGTCTAAACTAATTACAATGTCTGCTTGAAGACATTTCTAACAATGTATATGACCTAACCTCAGCAAAGTTTTGGGTCCCAAAATCACCTGTCTAGCAGGGCCAGATCAGTAGGAGTCAAGCTGTTGTTTCTCATCACTATATGAAAAGGAAAACTCATGAAAGGTCACACATTTACATATATATTGGCCTCATGGCCTGCAGAAAGTCCTGCTTTAGCACAAGCCGGAAAATAATACTCATGGAATAGATGATGTATAATAATGAATAGATCCGGTAGTGCTATTGGTTTGTATTAGAAACATGGCAATTCTTTAGCAGCAATGTCACTAATAAGCAGATTTCAAGCTATTTGAGTAGGGATCTTATTGCTGAAAGACACAGAATATTGGGGGGAATGTAATATGTTTCACTAGCGCAAAAAAACCTGAGCGAAAACGCTTGCGAATGTTAGTGACCATGTTTGAGTCCTTTTTGACTAGTTAAAGGCCTCAACGACTTCATCGCAAAGTTTGTGAACAAAAGTTTTTTGTGAACGTTCACCGTGGATGTAATAAATAGTGATGGGCGAATAAATTCGAAGGGGCGAAAATTTGTGGCGAATTTCCGCGTTTCACCGGCGAATAATAAATTTGCGAAAATTTGTCAGCGTCAAAAATTTTTGGACGCGTGACGGATTAGGTGCTCACATCAAAACCGTCGTGCATCAACATTATATGGACACTCATTGACTTTACCGCCGGCGTAAGAATTGATGCCGGCACCGAAATTCGCGTTTAGAAATGAGACCAATTCGGGACAAATTTGTCTATAACTAGTAATTTCACAATCAAAAATATTGAAACGCCGGAGCAGGTGTTAATGCTAAACCTTTGCTTATCGAAAAAGCACAATGTGGTATTCGCCAGCGACAGATTTTACATTGCAAGCAGTGCTAAACATTCGCAAAGGTGCCATTTTAAATAACAATTGCGACTTTTAATTACAGTACGTTCCCTCCATATTCATGTAAGGTAACAGCTACTGTCCTTATATTTCCTCATTATTTTATAGACTATGTGATATGTCATAGAATCTGGGCATTTGCCAATACAGTTCAGTACCTCTTTTATTATATTTGGAGCTAATGTAATAGCAGTTTGACCAGTTGGAATGTGAGCAGAAAGGGTAGGCTACACTATATTCTATATACCAGGGATCTCCAACCTTTTTTACTCGTGAGCCACATGTAAAAAAGAGGCAAAAATTCACTAAGCTCCGAAGCGCCGAAGCTAGCGTTAATTCGCTAGCGTTTGGCATTTTCGTTACTGCGCAAATTCACTAACGAACGCTGGCGTAGTTTCGCTAGTGTTACTTCTCACCCTTTTGCCAGGTGAATTTTCGCTAGCGACGTAACTACGCAAAATTCACTAACTTGCGCAGTGTACTGAACGCTATCTTTTACGCTAGACTTCCTTCGCCACCTCAGACCTGGCGAAGCGCAATAGAGTAGATAGGGATTGCTTCAAAAAAAGTCAAAATTTTTTCTAAGTCCCAAAAAACGCTGGCGTGTTTTCTACATGATGGGTGATAGGCTGAAAAAGATCGAAAATATTTTTGGGGTTCCCCTCCTTCCCCCCTACATTTCCTGACTCATGGCAACTTACCTAGACAGTGGGCACATGTGTAGGGCAAAATAAAAATTTTATTTGCTGATTTGAAGGTTTTCTAGGCATTTGTAGTGCAGATACGTATTCCTCCATTGAAATTTGAATTTCGCGCCGTATGCAAATTAGCCTTCGCTAGCGTAACTTCGCTTTACATAGCGAATCAACGCTAGCGCAACTTCGCAACCTTATGCTACCCCTGTGCGCAACTTCGGATTTTAGTGAATTTGCGGAGCGCTGGCGAAACTACGCCTGGCAAAGTGCAGCAAAGTGCGCCTGGCGCAACTTCGCATCTTAGTGAATTTGCCCCAGAGTTGGAGAACAACACAAGCATGAAAAAGTCCATGGGAATGTCAAATAAGGGCTGTTATTGGCTGTTTGGTAGCCCCTATATGGACTGGCAACTTACATTGAGGATCTGTTTGGCAGTGCACCTGGTTTTTATACAACCAAAACTTGACTCCAAGCCTGGAATTCAAAAATAAGCTCCTTGTTTGAGGCCACTGGGAGCAACATCCAAGGGGGATGTTGCTCGCGAGCTATTGGTTGGGGATCACTGCTATATACTATATACTCTCCCAGGGATTCCAGCAGCTATTTCTCCTCTCCTACGGCACCGACAGCAGCCATATCAATCCTTCATGTACATGGCACACTACTAAACAAAGTATATTTCATAGGGTTGTATGGTGCAACAACAGTGCCCACTGTATTATCACTATATCTATTTGTTAGCAACAGTTTATTACGATCGAATTATGCTATTTTTTGTTTTTTGTTTCTAATGGGATTTTGAGTCGTGCCTAATTAAAGCACCGAGACATTGAGCTCACGAAGATTCATTCTGGTCAAATTCTATTCTTTTCCCATTGCTGTCACTGCACAAGTACATGCCATTAATATCAAGGAACCGTTCGCTGACTGAAATGTCCTTTTTGCATTCTGAAATGTCTTTTTAAGCTGGTCATTTCTGCTTTATTAATAGTCTGTCTATAACAGAATAGAGCATTGTTTGTGTGCTTTTCTTGTGAAAGCATTAAAGGAGAAGGAAAGCTACAGAAGCATTTTATTAATAGATTAGCTGTGATAGTGCAAGCTAGAATGCTATATTTATGCTGTAGAATGTTTTCCCATACCTGAGTAAAAAGCTCTAGAAACTCTCCTGCCTGAGTCTCTCTGCTCTGGGCTCAGATTACAGTAGAGAAGGGAGGGGGGCTGGGGAAGAGGAGCAAACTGAGCATGCTCACGCCCAGGGCAATGAGGTTTAAGCTGAAGGCAGGAAGTCTGATACAGAAGCCCATGTGTACACAATAGAAGGAAAGAAATGCTTTTTACTTTTGACAGGGGACTCAGAGCAGCACTACTTTTGTGGTTTACTGGTATATTTAGATGGACCTTTCTGATAAGGCTTACTTAGTTGTAACCTTTCCTTCTCCTTTAAAGTCACTGATACATTAACCTCTGTATAAACAGTTATTTTTATTTTGTTATAACCTCATTCCAAGAAGCCAATTGTGCCTTAGTAATCGTGGGTTTTGGCATGACATCCCTAGAAACATCCCAGATAAATGGGCCTTCAATGGAACGCTCAATTACAGGTACAGGCATGGGATTTGTTATCTGGAAACCTGTTATCCAGAATGATCTGTATTATGGAAAGGTTGTCTCCAATAGACTCCATTTTATTCATATAATCCAAACTTTTAAAAATGATTTTCTCTATAATAATAAAACAGTACCTTGTACTTGATCCCAACTAAGATATAATTAATCCTTATTGGAAGCAGAAACAGCCAATTTGGTTCACTTTATATTTACATGATTTTCTAGTAGACTTAGGGGCAGATTTATCGAGGTGAAAATTCGAAGTAAAAAAATTCATATTTTGAGCTATTTTTGTGTACTTCGACTATCGAATAGGCCAAAATTCAATTAGAAATGTAATAAAAAATTTGACTATTCGAATATCGAAATTTATAATGCACTCTCTCTTTAAAACTTCGACTTTGACCATTCACCATCTAAAACCTGCCGAATTGCTGTTTTAGCCTATGGGGGACCTCCTAGAAATGGAGTCATTTGGTGGACTTTTAAAAATTTAAGTTTTTTGGGGCAAATACTCCATTTTGAATTCGATTGAATGCACTAAAACTTCGATTCGAACAATTCAAATGCAACCTGCTAACTCGAAGTTCTAAACTTTAATTTAATACATTTCGATTGGTCTTTTTTTATTCAAGTTTTGACGTTATGGGAGCTCAAAAAAAAAACTCCCAATCTTCCCCTTAAGGTATGAGGATCAAAATTAGGGAAAGACCCTTCATCTGTAAAACACCGGGCCCTGAGCATTCTGGATAACAAGTGCCATACCTGTGCTAGTTTGCTCATAGCCTGCTTACAACTAGCAGAAATAAGGATAGAAAACAAGAGCGGCGCTTCTATCTAGGGGTAGTTTCTGAATTAATCTATTAACAAGCCATCTTGTTGGACATCAGACACACAAGCCCATTTACTGTATCTTCATATATCCCCTTGCTGGCTTTAAAACAATCATTCTTAAAGGGAATGCACAAAGCCTTTGCGAGGCATCAGTGTAACAATTAGCAACAGGGTTATTCTATTAATTCTATCTAATGAGGGACTACTACACCTTTGACTGTATATCTTCTTTGCATTAAGTGGTGAATATATTGTATAACGTTTTGCCTGATGGGAATGTGATAGGGACCTTATAGTGTAAGCTCACTTGTCAAGGGCTGATGGAAATGTGATAGGGACCTTAGATTGTAAGCTCACTTGTCAAGGACTGATGGAAATGGGATAGGGACCTTAGATTGTAAAATCACTAGGACAGGAACTGATAGAAATGTGATAGGGACCTTATATTGTAAGTTCACTGGGCAAGAACTGATGGAAATGTGATATATATATATATATATATATATATATATATATATATATATATATATATATATATACGGTAAATAGTGAGAGAGATACACACAGTTTATTCACATCAGTACACCATCAGCATTATGAATTGCATTTCATCAACTTGTAATTAGTTAATTAACTAAAAATTAATGTTACACTTAATCAATAAAAAAAGAGTAAAAATTCAGTGCGCATTTAATTTTAAGTTGACTGTATATGTCTTCTTTGCATTAAGTGGGGAACGTATTGTAGAACCTTTTGCGTTGTCATCCCAAGCTTCTAAATTGAATGGCAGTAATAAAGTATTGTGTAGGTGCACAATTCCCCACATTCCATATTGAGAGAGAGCCATCCGTGCACCAGAACATTTTAGTTGTGGCAGATCAAGTGTTGGTTCACCCCAAATTCCTTGATGGAATGCAATGTTCATCTACAGCTGCAGTGTTGGACTGGGCCGGTGGGACACCAGGAAAAACCCCGGCCCGGCCCAGACCTGCTCCCCCATAAAGAAATGCTGTGGATCTTGTTGGCGTGGGCACGCCATACACATTCAGCGCGCCTGCAGCGGGCCAGACTATCGGAGGTCGGGAGGGGGCCCCCAGGGACTGCCAGGAGGGCCCTTTGTTTGCAGCCCGGGTGGGCCCCTAAGGCTCCAGTCCGACCCTGGTTGCATGGTTCAATCTGAGCAGATATAGAAGGTCTAAGTTGCTGTTGCAGATGTAAGCAGCTACAACAAATGAACAGAACAAAACAGACCCAACAAAATAGGGAACTGTAATGAAAAATCATTCACTACAATGTTGTAACATTTCATTTATAATACAGATCAACTCCTTATCTACTTTGTTCCTGCAGGATAAACGACATCTGCTGGAACATCTGCAGCCATGTTCGGTTGTCAGGACACAATATTTTAGCACAGCTATTCCAGGAGTTTTCCATCTGCCTGCCTTTCTAAACTGACAGAATAACTTTGTGGATGTCAGTCTTTGTTGACTATTTCCGCATGCAGCACCTTGAAGGAGAAGTAAAGCCTAAAAATGTATATGGCTAGAAATGCTGTTTTTTATATGGAATTTGCTGCACCGGCTTAGAGGTTAAACAGCTCTATAACAGCAATGATCCAGGTCTTCAACTTCAACTCCAACATCAGTTTACTAACTTGGATCTTGTTAGACCATCGTTTAAGTGTCAGTGACACTGCACATGCTCAGTTTGCTCTGGGCAGCTGTTGAGCAGAGAAAATTAGCAGTTGTCAGAAATCATCAAGCAAAAAATGAGGTTTGTCTACAACTAAATAATGTGAATCTGAATAAATTCAACTTTTATATTCTATCATTTATATACATATGCTGTACATAATGAGATGGTCCCTATGCTCAGGCAGCAACCCAGCATGTTATGCAGTGAATTGGCAGAAAAAATGCTGGGGATCTATTGGAGGCCCAGATCCTTCCTTCTATAGAATTGCAATCACTTTGGACTAGTAAAGAACACATTATGATGTATAGAAATATAGCCTACTTCTTTGCTAAACTTTAGTAAGTAAAGCTTAGTAAAGCTTAGTACTTCTTTTAAACACTCCAGGCACTTATAGATACATCGCCTGGAGACCAGTTCACAAACCAAAAGATAAGAGACTATCCCCCATATGTAATAAAATGCACTAAGTTAACCCAGGAGCAGTAACCCATAGCAACTAATAAGATGTTTGCTTTTGAACAGATGACCTGATTGGTTGCTATAGGTTACTCCTCTGTGCAAACTTCGTGCCTTTTATTACATAACCCTTGATATGGCATAGCTAGGAAAAAAATGTCTTTAACTATTCCAAAGGCAAGAGAAACGCTACATTGCAGGTTAGTGGAGCATTTGCTGTCGAGGTCATCTACAGTAGAAGTCAATGTAAGTTGACCTTTTCTTGAAAAGATCTGTCTTTCATTTGTGGTGTTAGAGAATTAGATGTTTTGATAACTTCTGTGGCATTTCTTGTTTAAGAGAAGTAGAGTTTCAAAAACTTCTATTGCTACTAACATTTGAAAATGGGGCTCAAAGTGTAGAGACCACAGATGGTTTAGTCTACTGGAGATGTTCAAATAAATACACTGAGGTGTCCGTCAATGAGACTGTTCCATCACAATTTATGTCTCCTATGAGTAATGAGCCGTGATCATTTATAAAACTGCATGATCTTTGCCATAGCACTCAAGGCTCACTGGTGCTCATTTATTAACATGGGCAAATTTGACCCATGGCAACCAATCAAATTGCTGCATTCATTGATCTACTTGCAGCTGGCTTTAAAAAAGCTAATCACTTATTGGTTGCTAAAGGGAACTGCCCTTGGGCAAATTTGCCCAGTGTTGATAAATGAGCCCCACTGATTGATATACTTTATTGAATTGCTATATCTTGAAGGACAAGGAAAGCTATTGAAGCAGTTTATTGCCAATAGATAGTACAAGCTATAAGACTATATTTATTCTGCAGAATGCTTTAATATACCTGATTAAACAGCTGTAGAAGCTCTCTTTGTTTATTTAGGATAGCAGCTGCCGTATTAGCTTGATGTGACATCACTTCCTGCACACGCATAGCTCTGGGCTCAGATTATAGCAGGGGGTGGAGGAGGGAGGGGGAGAGGGAGATAGAAGCAAACTGAGCATGCTCAAGCCCAAGCCCTGGAGGTTTATACTGAAAACAGGAAGTCTGATACAGAAGTCCACGTGTACTCAATATAAGGAAAGAAATGCTGTGTTTCTTTTATATTTATATAGACCTTTTTGATAAAGCTTACCTTTCCTTCTCCTTTAAATACATTACCACCGTGGTTAAGATCCAATGGCACATAATTTACTTTACACACATATTAAATAACAGTGCTTTGCTGAGAGGCAGCTGTGGTGTGTTAGAAGGAAAATCATTTGACTCCCCCACTTTTACAGGTCACAGTTACATATGTAGGAAGCTCTGTATGTAGACGTCAGAAAACGTTTAAAATTACACCGTTCTCTTAAGTTATCAAATGCACAGCTGTAATTTCCCTACACAATGCCGAGGCTATTTTTTTCTTGAATAGGTAAGAAAAGCTTTATTGCCGTATTGTACTCTCCAGATAAGTGACTTCCCCTCCTTTAATCTAATTGCAACCTAAAGGATAGGCACGGTGTAAATCAAGATCCCATCTATGAATAAAACTGGTTATGTGAGTATTCCAAAAGGGAAACTAGTTAAAGAATATGATTGGAACAGCGCGAGTAATCACAGGCCTTTAGTGGAACCCGGCAGTGACAAATGTAATTAGTTTAATTTGGCTCACAGTCCCTGTAATGTTTGTTAAAATAGCATCTGTATTCTGCTAGGTAACAAGAAGCTGTACAGGTCATTATATTTATGCTTTGGAAAGCTGTGAACATACATTTGCTGTCAATTTATTTTTATGGGAACGGACCAAAAAAGCAGATTGGCTATTTTTTGCTTTTCTAACTTTGGGAGCCAATGCAGTTTTTATACAGGGACTGGATTTATAGAGAGGCAAATTCCAGGCACATGTACCAGGCACTGGTTTGGAAACACTAAAAATGAATTAAAGGCTTCTCTGATCAGCATATTAAACTGTATATAAAATAAATCTTCTGGTCGGTAACGGAAAAAACTATTCGCAATTCGAAAAGTTATGCCTTTGCGCAAACAAATTTTGCTTTGAGCGAATTTAATATAGCTTTTGCGAACCCGGAAACTGTTTAGCAACCACTTCCGACAGTGGAAGACCGTTTGCAAATTTTATAGTTTGCGCCAATGTGCAGTAAATGTAGTAACACTTGTTACTGAAAAAGTTGTTATGTTTGCTCCAAACGATTACGACACCTTCAAGCACTTATTAAGAGTGGGCAATTAAAATTCACATTTTTATTACATTCCCCCCAAAGTTTTTTAAAGGGAAAGGGAAGACCTTGGTGAAGTCAGGGATACAGGGACCCCATGAATGAGGAGTAGTCAGGACAGGGTAGTTCTCTGTAAAGTTCTTTTTATGAAAGATCTGAGCAGATAGAACTAGTGAGCAAGAGCAGCCTGTGCTCCAACTAGGAGGGATAGCAAGGGGGGTTGCTCTCCCCCCAGGCAAGACTGGCCTGCAGTGTAGAGATCACAGCCTATATGGATTTATGTTTAGTGATTTCCCTGATCCAAAGTGTGGGGATCCAAGTCACAGTACAGAGATCCTAAGGCTGCATCTATCCATGTGGTACGCTATTTCCTCAGGGATATCACAAGATGCCGACTGTGAAATGCTGTGATGTTACCAGACATGTATGTGACTACAGATCAGAGGATAGTGAGTATCAAAACCCTGATTTGTGCTTTAAGATAATAAAGCCTGTTGCTGTTTGTTTTGTTTAAGAACCTAGCCTAGCCTAGCCTAGATGTGGTTACAGATTTTATATTATGTATCTACTGTATCTGTCTATCTACCTATAGAGGCAATAACTGATAATGAGATATAGAAAAAAAACACCAATACCTTGATATGCTGCAGTGATCACTGAGGAAGGGACAGGTGTTCCCGAAAAGTTTGATTGTAACTGCAGTGTCTGGTAGCACTAGGGAATTAATTGGGATCACCCCCGTTGCAGCATATCAAGGTATTGGCGTTATTGGATCAATTTCTGGTGTATGGCTTGGCCAGTGCCATTGCCTTTCACCCCTTAAACTGAACTTTTCAATAACTAATAATGAGGCAATAACTGATAAGACTGCCCAATGCTGCAAGCCTTAAGCTGGCCATAGATGCAAAGATCCGATCGTTTCGAATCCTCAAACGATCGGACTTCCCCATCTCCCGACCTGCCACTAACCATTCAGATCAAATAAAGTAGTAAAAGAACAGATCAGCCGAGTTCTGCCCCTGACAGCAATTGTACGAAAGTTTATGTCCGACAAAGCTGGTGACTAGGGATGGGCGAATAAATTCGCCATGGTTAAATTCGCGGCGAATTTCTGCGTTTCGCCGCGGGCGAATTTTTCGCGAAATTGCGGCAAAAATTCGCCTCGCGACTCGTTTCGCCGCGCGTCGAAATTTTCGTCGCGCGACGAGCCGCGACGCCGCTAATGCGCGTCAAAACAAAAAGACGCGCGACAAACTAAACATCACCCACAGCAGCCAATAAGATGTGAGCCATCCCTGAGCCAACCCACTGGCTATATAAGGAGCTGCAGAGGCGGCCATTACTCGTGGCGTTTCTGGTAGAGGTAGAGAGAGCAGGATAGTGAGAGATTTGTGTGTGATTTAGCTAGTGGAGTTTGTGTAGAGAGCTTTTTTTTTTTCTGAGTCAGTGCAAGTGGAGGTTGTGGATTTCAGTTTACTGTTTTCCCTCTTCTGCTTGCCTGCTCACCACCCAATAGCCCTTTTTAGGGCTAACTGTCTTTGTCTTTGTCTGTGCTGGTGTGTGTACTCCTTGTGGGTGCACACTTCTGCTGAGGGGATTTAGTTGAGGGTTTTATTTTTTTCTCCTTTCCTTCCCCGAAATATCCAAACCCCCCCCCTTATATATATATATTTTTTTTTAAGTTTAGTTGCCCAATATGACGGGCCGTGGGAGAGGGGGGATGGGTGGTGGTGGTGGGAAGAAGGGTGGGTTAGGGATGGGTGGTGGTGGTGGTGGGAAGAAGGGTGGGATAGGGACGACCAGGGGCTCAGTGTAGGCACTCAGACAGAGCATGCCTACTACGACCAGACTGAGCTCCTGGTCACCCTAGTTCATCAAGTAAATGCCATGCGGCAAGAGCTGGGAGAGGTTAGGGACATTGTTGACAACCTCCAGAGGGTTGTTGCTCCTCCTCCTCCTCCTCCACTTTAATTTATTTATTATTTGTTACAGCACCAGTTGTGCTATATGTTGTGAATTAAAAAAATTTTTTATATCTCTATATTTTGAGTTCATTTTTCATTTGACTAAACTAATACTCACATGGTACTTGGAATTGTTTGGATTCTAATAACACAACGATGACTATTCTTAATCGGAGTCATTAAAATTACATTACATAGTATTTCAGAATCATTACAATTACATGATGTAAATATAAGGTTCATTCACATAAACATATGGTTTATTCATTTTTATCTGAGATACAAAGCATCCAGATACTATCTGTTCAGATTTATTAGTTGTACTTGTGTTAGTAATCTACTATTAGATATTTGAAGTACAGATGGTACTTTTTGGTTAAACAGAGATATAGAGTAGTAGTAGATACCATTACCAGTTGACCAGAGGTAATGTGAAAAAATCCACAAACGTTAAAAGTTTAAGAAACTTGCAAAATGGGAGCCATTTTTTCAAGATAGGAGTCCTCTAACAATGCAGGGCATGTGTGTAGCAGTATACTAAGTGAAACACGCATGTGTATTGGTCTTCCCATGGAGTCCAATCCAATTCAGCACATTCAGACACAAAGCAAAAGATACCATGTTCATTTATCATCACAGACTACAAAGCTTGAAACTAAGGGGAAAATTTTTATTTGTAGGCCCAAAGATGAAAAAAGGTTATACAAACAAAACACCCATAGAAGATGGGCTTCATCAAATTGCACTGCGCGTCAAAAATAACGTCGCGCGTTATAACACATACTTGCGTCCGCGACAAAATATTTTGACGCGCGACAAAATCGGGCCGCGCGACTCGTTTCGCGAATTTTTCGCCGTTTCGCGAATTTCGCTGGAAATTCGCGAATTATTCGGCGAAGCGAAACGCGACAGATTCGCCCATCACTACTGGTGACAGTCTCCCACTGAAAATCGTCAGATCGGCAATACACGCAGAGATATTATCGGCAGCCGACAGAAATCTTTTAACCTGTCTGATTGACCGAAATGTCGGAACTATCCACACATGGTCCGAAAATCATACGAATCCTCGATTTGTATGATCGGATCTTCGGCCAGCTTTATAGTTAAAAATAGTACATGTATGGGACCGGTTATTCAGAATGCTCGGGACCTGGGGCTTTCTGGATAAGGGATCTTTCCATAATTTGGACCTTCATACTTTGTCTACTAGAGAATACTGCTTCCAATGAGAATTAATTATATCTTAGTTGGGATCAAGTATAATGAATTGTTTCACTAACACAGAGAAAAAGGAAATCGTTTTTACAAATTGGGATTATTAGGATAAAATGGGAGATGGCCTTTGCATAACTCTCTTGATAATGGGTTTCTGGATAATGGATCCCATACCTGTAGTAAAATTATTATACTCAATTAAAAAGGCCAAGGAAAAATGAAGGCTTAAGGTGGCCATGCACAGGCAGATAAATCTGCCAATTTCGGTCCTTTAGACCAATTCGGCAGTTTATCTGCCCGTCAGCTTTAGTGATCATTTAAATAAAATAGTTGTTGGATTCCTTTAATCTATCCTAAGAATAATACATAATAATAACTAAAAGCAATGTTTTCAAGTAGAACTCTGTAGATTTTAGTGGATGTTTAAAAAAAAATCTGTTTTACACATAACTTGTATTATTCTCATTACAATTGAGCATATGGTTGCTCAACCTATCTTTTTTCCACCTACACAAAACGCATTCATGCTGTGAGTCTCTGACAGATTTCACAGTCTCTAACTGGATGATTCCAGCATTAGTCAAAGATTTCTCATGAACCACTGACACAGAGCACAGTCGGGTTGTATGTAATCTAGAAAATCTAACGTTTTCAAGAATTACTCTAATAAACCTATTACACTAATAAACCTCTTACTAGTGCAATGATGATAAAAAGTAATATATCATATTTTTCAGAAATAATTATTAAGCATTAACCTGTGTAACATATCAGTGACAGCTGCCCTTTAAGTATGTCGATAGTTCTAAATCTGTTCAAACACTAATTAAATTATACCTTGTTTTATGGCATACATTTGTAAGAAACTAAGCGGCATGTTAACTAACATTGAACCCTGAAGGCATGAATGACAAATATAACAAAACAACTCCATGACAAAAGACAACATGGCTGGTATCTGCTAATGCAATTCTCCTACACGTTTAGCCATTGGGTATAGCATGGAGGAAGAGCTTTCACTGTCAAATAGTCAAATAACTGGAGAACTGGAAGTCATTAACTATATGCTCTGTAACAGGATTCAGTGAATGAATTAGCAATTTATCTTCAACTGAACTGAATTAACAAAGTTACCAAACAATTGACAGACAGGAGATGATCCTCCATTGGATTGGCTCTCACATTAAACTCTTGGAAGTTCTACTACTAGGACTGCAAAGAGATTTTTGCCACAAATCATATATTGAGGCTAGTGCTTGCAGGTGATTCTCATAGGGGCCAGTAAGGGGCAATTTTAAGTGTTGGCCCTTCATGTTTGGGCTGCGTGATACAATAAAACCATATAGGGAAGGTTTATCATTCCGAGAATGCAATAAAAGACAGAGCAGATATAGAATATAATAGGGGGTGTGTAATTATAACACACTCTGCATAACACCACTGGCTCAATCAGCAAGTGATCACTTGATAAAGGGCGAGTAGCCCGAAACATGTTGTGTGAACAATAAACCACTTAGCAGTAAATCTGCTTGGCGTGCTTTCTCTCAGTTACTTTGAATCATTGGATTACCTTGTCACACCTGGAGCGGGGGAGTCTTTTCTGAGATAGAGAGATGGAAATTAACCCCAGTACACAGTCATCCCTACGATGTGGCTCAATCAGCAATCCAGGGTCAGAACTAGGGGCAGGCAGAAGAGGCAGCTGCCTAGGGTGCAATGATAGGGGGGTGCTGGACAGCTACCTCTAAAATTGTCTTCCCTAGCTGGATTGCACAACTTAGTCTTACTCCCCTTATTTCCCTCTGTCACCCACTCTTCCGTTGTTCTCCTCTCCCTCCTGTCGCCATGCCCTATCGCTCTCCCCTCCCTACTGTCACCCTCCCCTCTGTCACTCTCCCCTCCATCTCTCTCTCCTCCCTCCCCTAATCTCCGTTGCATTTGCCTCTTTAAAATTTTGCCCCCCTAGGCCCGCGCCTTTGTGGCCTTGTCCATAGGCGGAACTTCTTTAAAGCTTGGAGAGGCTAAGCCTACCCAAACCTGTCCGACTCTTAAAAAATAACGGGGATGTTACTGGCTGAGTTACTGTGTTGTGGTGGGAAGGTTGAATTATGGGGCACATTTACTTAGGGTCGAATATCGAGGGTTAATTAACCCTCGACATTCGACTATCGAAGTTAAATCCTTTGACTTTGAATATCGAAGTCAAAGGATTTACCGCAATTCGTTCGAACGCTCGAAGGAAAAATCGTTCGCTCGAACGATTAAATACTTTGAATCGAACGATTTGAAGGATTTTAATCCATCGATCAAATGAAATTCCTTTGATCAAAAAAAGCTTAGAAAGCCTATGGGGACCTTCCCCATGGGCTAACATTGAGGTTCGAAAGGTTTTAGGTGGCGAAGTAGGGGGTCAAAGTTTTTTTTAAAGAGACAGTACTTCGACTATCGAATGGTCGAATAGTCTAATGATTTTTAGTTTGAATCGTTCGATTCGAAGTCGTAGTCAAAGGTCGAAGTAGCCAATTCAATGGTCGAAGTAGCCAAAAAAAATTCAAAATTCAAAGTATTTTTTATTCTATTCCTTCACTCGAGCTAAGTAAATGTGCCCCTATGTTTCTGCTTAATTTAAACATCTGTGACAAGAGATCAGTTATCTCTTTTCACGTCTGTTATAGCTTCAGTGCTGCTGCTTTGCCAATTTAGTCCTGTCCTGTGGGAAATCAGATTGGCTGGAGGCTGAACTTTCCCCACATCAATACAATTTCAGCTCCCTGTTCTGGGCTTAAACTTTGAGGGCAAAGTGGCAGCACCGAACCTGTAGCACACATTAAAAATAGTGCTTGATGTTGTCGGCACACAGTAACTGTCCACCCCCCAGCTGCAGCAACCCAATTACTGTCATGAAGTCAGTAAGGAAGCAGTTATTGGTTTTTTTTTAAATTGAATAAAAGTAGGAGAAAAAAACATGGTGGGACAATAAAGAAAAAAATTAGAAAGGCAGAAAAAATGTTAAACAGATAACATGGGAGAGAATGTTATGAAGAATTGGATAAAAAATTGAAATACAAAGGAAAGAATAAGAAGCACAAAAAATTAACAAAAATCTTGTAAGAAGTGAAAGTGGGAAAATGGAGGAAGGCAGGAGAGAAGACATGGACATAGAAAGGAAATTATAGAAAAGAAGAAAGCAACAAAACAGGATGAGAGTAGAGTGCTTGGTATTTTTTTTTGTACATCTTTAAATAGTGATGGGCGAATTTGCGTCATTTCGATTTGCGGGAAAATTCGCAAATTTTGCTCGAAATTCATTACACAGCGCAAAAAATCGCGAAACGGCGCCGACACCCGTTTTTTGACACCGGCTGCCGTTTTTGACGCCGGCGTCCGGTTTTTTCCGACGCCGGTGAAAAAAATTCGCAAATTTTTTCGCTGGCGGCGAATTGCGCAAAATCGCCGAGAATTTGTGCCTGGCGAATAAATTCGCCTATCACTATCGATATGGTTGTGGGTCTGTGATGCTTCATGTGTAACAGTAGCCATGTTGGTGGTGCATCAGTGGCATGGGGCAAACTGTGCCTTAATTATACTTTAATAGCATTGTGTGTTGTGATCATGAGCTTGGAGTAACAGTGCCCACTGCCAATTGCTGTATGTTTTTAGGTTCAATTATCCACCGTCTTTCTCTGTATAACATTATGGTGGTGCCTTAGTCTACTTCCCTGAGTGTAAAATATGCTTAGTGTGCCAGTACCAACTAACTTCTATTATATTTCAGTCACTTGGGCAGTATTTACTGATTTTTGCTTTATCAAATGTGTGATACCTCTTGCTATACAATGTGTTTGGATGAAAATGGGTTTATTTGAATCTTAGTCCATACATGGCCAGCACCCACTGCTTTTTTCATTATAGAAAATAATTACATATCCGCTTTTCAATATATTATATGCTTAGATTGCCTGCGTGTCTATTAGGGTAGGACTACACAACCGACTTAGATGCGTTTCCGCAGATCCGATGGTGGGCGACAAAACGACTGTGCCAAGTCGGATGCGACGGGAAACAAGGTAAATAATAGAAAAGTCGCATGGTGTTGCAGCCTTCGTCTGATGCAACACGACTGTCGGATGCAAACGCTGCACGCTGCGTCTGCATCCGACAATTGTGTCAGACAAACGATGTGACACTATGCGACTTTTCTATTAATTACCTTGTTTCCAGTCTCATCCGACTTGACACGGGCGTTTTGTCGCCCAGCATCGGATCCAACGGAAACGCATCCAAGTCGGCTATGTAGTCCTACCCATAGGGCCCTTACTCATGGCCGTTTGAAGCTTCGCTCCCCTGCGTTACGGTTTTATGCGTTCAGCCGCAGGGGAGCGCAGGAGTAAGCATGTAATCACCGAACGCAGGTTGGGACACAGCATGTTGCATTTTTCCTGCGTTCGGCACTTACATGCGTCTGTGTGAGTACAGCCCCATTGAAAAGAATTCAATGAGTCTACTCCTGCGCTCCCCTGCGATTGAACGCATGAAACCAGAATGCAGGGGATCGCAGCTTCAAGCGCCCGTGAGTAAGGGCCCTTAGTGCTATGTGTGTGTGTCAGAAAATGTTGCACATCTAACGGCTTTTACTCACTGGCGTTCTGACCTGCGCTCCCCTGCGTTCTGTTTTTTGGCGTTCAGCCGCAGGGGAGCGCAGGAATAGACGCATGTCATTATTTCAAATGGGGCTGTACTCACTCAGACGCGTGTAGGCGCCGAACGCAGGAAAAATGCAGCATGTTGCGTCTCAACCTGCGTTCGGTGCCTACACGCGCCTGAGTGAGTACAGCCCCATTTGAAATAATGACATGCGTCTATTCCTGCGCTCCCCTGCGGCTGAACGCCAAAAAACGGAACGCAGGGGAGCGCAGGTCAGAACGCCAGTGAGTAAGAGCCCTAAAGCAAGTTGAATTACTATTTGTAATTAGTTATTACTTTTCAGCTATTAGGATTTCAAATTATCTTTAATTCAGCCTGTCTATGTGTGTCCACATTTATTCTACCCAACCAAAAAAATCACCATCCACCTATGGCCTTGTCCCAAATACGAGCCTGTCTAGTGTCTACACATGTGAAAAGGGGCACAGCTGGGAGCAATGACTTGTTTAAGAAAGTAGGAGAGCAAACACTGCAGCTTGGGGAGCAGAGGAGAGAAACTCAAAAACACTGTCAATTAAATATGAAAATATGAAAAAATAAATATACAATATATTGCTGTGAATTACTCTATGGGTAGATGAGGAACATGTTCTGTTTAGAATTTTTTTAAAGAGTCCTGTTTTGAAGAAAACTCTACTGTGAATAAAACACAGGCAAAAAGCTACTGCATTCTGTTGCCTTCTCCTTCCATGAAGCGGGCGCCATTGTCCTTCTGAAAAGCGAATGAAGGTTTCATTGTATTTGCACCTGAAACAATGTGTAAGGTAGACGTTTTAAGGAATATATATGTACTTTACGTTACTGATAAAAAGTCACATCGATATTTAATTGAATTTAATTTTTTTTCTGATTTCAATTTTTTTGCATATATCATAAAAATCTTATCAAATTTGGGAAGAACGGGCAGTTAAAACTAGGGATGCACCGAATCCAGGATTCGGTTCGGGATTCGGCCAGGAATCGGCCTTTTTCTGCAGGATTCTGAATCCTTCTGCCCGGCCGAACCGAATCCGAATCCTAATTTGCATATGCAAATTAGGGGCGTGACTTTTTGTCAGAAAACAAGGAAGTAAAAAATGTTTTCCGCTTCCCACCCCTAATTTGCATATGCAAATTAGGTTTCGGATTCGGTTCGGTATTCGGCCGAATCCTTCGTGAAGGATTCGGGGGTTCGGCCGAATCCAAAAAAGTGGATTCGGTGCATCCCTAGTTAAAACCTGATGAATTTCTATAGAAGGCAATGGGAGGTGTATTTTTTTTCCCTTGATTTGAAAATCTAATGCATAAAAATCTCAAATCTTAGACTCTATTCTTTATGAAAACCATTAATATGTTTTATAAATGTTATAATATATACAATAATTAATGCTCAGACAAAAATGCCTTTATGTTTTAGTGAAAGCTTTTATTAAGACGCATGTCGTTTCTATTTACGAGCATTTAAAAGCTAAGCAAATAAGTCACTGGCATCTGTGGAGCCAAAGGTTATATCCAGTAATAAATCATTTCTATATACATTAATTGGACTCACAGGTATTTTCGCTCTCAGTTCAACACATTCAGGTTGTGGGAGTTAACACTCTTTATTCAGTCACCTGTTTTCTTCGATTTTAATTGGCTGCATGTGTATAAAAGCAGCAAGTTATAATTATTTTAGACAGCACTAGGGTCTATAGAAACAAACGATTACTGAAATGCACAGGAATCTGAGCTGATTATACACCTTAAATGCAGTTTTTAGTGAAAGGTTCAGCAACAGCAAAAGAAATTACATTTATTTTGTACTGAATTAACATTTACTAATCCTCTGGGGATTTACTGTGCTCTGCACCCGGCATTGGTTTTGGTGCACTTTGATGTAAGGGTGCCTTATTCTAAGGGGCAAATTCATCAAGGGTCGAATATCGAGGGTTAATTAACCCTCGATATTCGACTGGGAATGAAAATCCTTCAGGATTTTGCGCAAATACTTTGATCGAACGATCTAAGGAATAATCGTTCGATCGAACAATTAAATCCTTTCGAAGGATTTTAATCCAACGATCGAAGGATTATCCTTCGACCAAAAAAAAACTTAGCCAAGCCTATGGGGACCTTCCCCATAGGCTAACATTGGGTTCGGTAGCTTTTAGGTGGCGAACTAGGGGGTCAAAATTTTTTATTAAAGAGACAGTACTTCGACTATCGAATGGTCGAATAGTCGAACGATTTTTAGTTCTAATCGTTCTATTCGCAGTCGAAGTAGCCCATTCGATGGTCGAAGTAGCCAAAAAAAACACTTCGAAATTCAAAGTTTTTTTTCTTCTATTCCTTCACTCGAAGTTAATGAATTGGCCCCTTAGCTATTGCTGTAGGTAAGTGATAAGTAGTTCTTAGATAAGTACTTCATAGCACCTTGTACCCATTGTCACCCCACAGACTTCACATCTAGGGATGGGCGAACTTCTCCTGTTTCGATTCGCTGAAAAATTCCCGAATTCTGCGGGAAACAGCGAAACGGCGAATTTTTTTTTGAAAAATTGTGAAATCGAAATTTTTTCACGGAAAAATTATGAAATTCGAACGTTTTCACGAGTTGTGGTCTGCAGAGTACAACACTGCCAGGTAGAAAGCACCCCAGAAAGAATGGGTCCTTTGCACCCTGCACTTTCCCACTTTTCTTAACTTGAGCCTATTTTGTGTACTTTGCACCCTTCCCAACATCTAACATATCATTCTAAAATGAGGCAAAATTGTTAACAAAATAACTGCCTTTTGCACAAATTCTGCATGTAGAGAGACATGATGTCTGGTGATTTTAATAGAGTGAGCTCTAATGTGTCTAATAGTCAAAAGGAGCCCCCCTATAAGATATATTGGATCTAACTGTCAATGATTATCTGACACCCAACTGCTGCATGAAGAGAGAATGAACAGAAAAAGAGAGAGAGGGATAGTGAAGATAAACTTGATTATTTCAGAAATGGTATCAAATTTTTATTAGATTGTATTTAGAAAATGTCTTATTTCAATATGATGAAGCTTGTATAAAATTGTAATTTTCGTGTTACTTCCCCTTTAAAATATAATGTATTTAAGTAGTTCTCTGTATCAGCATCAGTGAGGAGTGAGGGAGCCATCCTGCTGTGAGCTTTGAGATGAAGCCTTTACAATTGTCTTAATAAATCATTCTAAGTGAAAACACTGTAAATTCCATGTCGAGAAATGGACCTTGAAGAATCGCTTTGCTGCCACAGTCACAAAATAATGAATCTGAACAGTATTAATTTGCTTTGACAGCACCTGTCCTTGCGCTGAAATCAGTGTAGCTGTTTCACCGTTATGGCTTTCCTGTTCCTGAGATGCCGCCGTATTGGCTGAGACATGGGAATTCTAATGGATTATCCGGATTAAAACATGCGCTGAATTTTATCATTTCATTTTCAGATCAAGTAAAAAAAGGAAAATGTCAAAAAAAAAAAGTGTGAAATGTCCTTGATTAAAATATCATAAATGAATGAATTAAAAAGCCAACTACCGCAACAACTAAAAAAAATTTGTTTGTATCTGTAACTAGGGATTGGCAAATTTTTTCGCCTTGTTTTGCCGCAAAAATGACACCCATAGACTTGTATGGAGTTATGCGTCCAAAAACGTATGCAGCACAACAAAAAATTTTTGATGCCCATAGACTTTAATGCCCGTTGGTGATATCTCGCCGCGGGCGAATTTTTGGCGAAACGAAATGGGTCAAATTTGCCCATCCCTATCTGTAACCCCTTCTAAGCCACCTCCCTGTGTCATAGGTTATACATCATTACCTTCTAATCAATAACAGGTCCTGAATTCGCTAAGTGAAAGGGTACTGGGAATTACCTCTCACGGCTAGGGATGGGCGAATTTTTTCACCTCGTTTCGCCAAAAAAATGACGCCCATAGACTTGTATGGCGGTGTGCGTCAAAGAAAAAAGACGCGCATCAAAACAATTTCGCCGCGCGACAACATTTGTTTGACGCCCATAGACTTTAACGGGCGTCTGCGACATTTCGCCAGCGGCAAATTTTTGGCGAAACGAAACGGGTCAAATTCGCCAATCCCTACTCACAGCGGTGCCTCCACCTAATGGGATCCGGGAATACAGTTCCATTAGGAAAAACAATAACGAAACACACTGTTTGCAGTAAAACACATAAACTTTATATAAGAGTAGAAAAAGCACAAAGTAAATATGCAAGTACTGACCCACTACCCTGGAGATATTTGCAGTCCCATTATGGCACCTTTTTGCCAGGCAAAGTCCTACACTCCACTCTTGGTGGACAAAGAGTCTCAGTCCCTTTTCCCCAAAGAGCTTTTACTTTCCCCAGGTAGTGCGACCTGCCCAAATACCCCTCCAGATGGACAGAGATAGTTGCTCCCACGTAGCAGGCACACAAACAACACCTGTATCTTTAGCAGGGGAGACATGCTGGATCCTTTCACCTCCCTCCCACAGGCAAACTCACCCAGGGACTCACACAGAGCTGGAACAGGCATCCACAGCGATGAAATCCTCAGAGGCTCCAAGCTCTCCAAGCCAAGCACACAACTTGCTGGAATATTTAGGGCATTCTCCCAATACCATCCACAGTGTGAGCCCAGCAAAACCCATCCAACTGGCATCCATCTCCAGGAATTTCTCTCTTATCCTAGGTTGCATCTCTCATGAATTTCTCAATTATCGGGGTCCCATTATCCCTGAGGCCCACACAGGGCATCACCAACCATGTGGTGTCTCTCCATAGTCCCAGGGCCTGGTGCGCACCCTGGTAAGGTAACAAATCACATCTCCATTTTCCATGGCTACACAGCAGCTTGTTTATATAAACTATAGTAGTACTTATCTGTTATCTACTGTGTATCCTGTGCTTGAATGGCTGCCCCCATGGCTACACAGCAGCTTGTTTATATAAAGTATAGTAGTACGTATCTGTTATCTACTGTGTATCCTGTGCTTGAATGTCTGCCTCCATGGCTACACAGCAGCTTGTTTATATAAACTATAGTAGTACTTATCTGTTATCTACTGTGTACCCTGTGCTTGAATGGCTGCCCCCATGGCTACACAGCAACTTGTTTATAGCAACTATAGTAGTACGTATCTGTTATCTACTGTGTATCCTGTGCTTGAATGGCTGCCCCCATGGCTACACAGCAACTTGTTTATAGCAACTATAGTAGTACTTATCTGTTATCTACTGTGTATCCTGTGCTTGAATGGCTGCCCCCATGGCTACACAGCAACTTGTTTATAGCAACTATAGTAGTACTTATCTGTTATCTACTGTGTATCCTGTGCTTGAATGGCTGCCCCCATGGCTACACAGCAGCGTGTTTATATAAACTATAGGAGTTTCTGATTATATACACTTTTTTTCTCTACTGTCCTTTGCAAGGGTGTTTTTCTTTCTGTTACGTTCTACTGTTTTTTTTAAAGTCTTCATGGGCAACTATAAACGGGAACGAATCCTACATAACGATGGCTATGCACTATATCCTTACAAAGATTTATATTGTTTGTGCCTTTGTGGGGAAAAATATTCCTATTCTACCCGTAGGCCACCTCCCACCCACAGATCACTGGTTATAAATAGGCAAATGGATCTAGAAAACCACCAAGAGGAGAACTGTTGTTTGCAAAAGTCCTAAGCTTATCAACAGATATGATAAACAAACCTGCCAAGTTCAGGAGGCAGATTTACTAAGGTGCAAAGTGGCTAACGCTAGTGCCAATTAGCTGGCATGAGCACTCGCAGGGACATCACTGATTTACTAACAGGCGCTGGCGCCAAATCACTAGTGAAAGAGACCGGCACTAGCGTTGAGTTGCACTCTATCGTCAGGTTCACTCTGGCGTGTGGTTGTTAATCCTGCTAAAATGCGCATTTTACTGAACGTTACCTCTTTCACCAGAGTTGCCTTCACCACCTCAGACCAGGCGAAGTGCTATAAAGCAGCGAGATCTTCCTCAATCTTCTGTCACTTACATCATATCCTGGGAGCCAAAAATGCATCAAAGTCCAAAAAACACTGGCAACTTTTCCTTTTGTCAGTGTGATTGCCTGCAGTTTCCCCCAGACATTTTCAAACATATGGAACATTAACTTTACAGTGGGCTCATTATAATAACTCTCTTGTCTTTATTAAGGTTCCCTGAACATGTGTTTTAAAAAGTGGAATTTGTAAGTTTTTGCACCAACATTTAACATAAAGACGTCCATACAACTTTAAATAACCCTCCCTATGCAAATTGACCTGAGCGTAAGATCGCTAGCGAATTTTCGCTAGGCAGAAATGAACGCTAGCGCATCTTCGCTATCAAATGCTCGCATTTCCAAAGTAACGCTAGCGAAAAGTCGCCAGTGTTCGGCACCCAGGACGAAACACATATTAGTGAATTGGCATAGTCTGAGCGCATTTGCTCCTGGCAAGTGTTGCGATGAGTGCGAATCGGATGCTGGCGAAAACTCCCCAGTTAGTAAATCTGCCCCTAGGTTTCTTGAGAAAATGAAATATGTTATGGATCAACTGAAGAGATTTAAAATATATTTTATACTAATATTTTCTAGGAAACATTTTGTGACAACATATTTGAATATATGTTGACGATTTTACTCTAAAGCACTATAAACTACTGCATCTGTGTTGGGGGTCAAGGTGAATTTTCAAATGAAAAAAATTAAAATTTCGAGCTAAATTCGGATATTGAAATTTATCATGTACTGTCTCTTTAAAAATTCGACTTTGACCATTTGCCATCTAAAACCTGACAAATTACTGTTTTAGCTGATGGGGCACCTCCTAGAACCTACTTGGAGTCAATTGGTGGACTTTGAAAAATCAACGTTTTTTGGGGGGGGAAACTTCGAATCAAATTCGATCAAATGCGATATTCCTTCAAATCGTACAATTCGAATTTGGCTGAATACGTAACTAAACGGACTTATTCAACCAAAAAAAAAATCAACTTAATTTCGGTTGGTCTTTTTGAATTCGAATTTCGAAGTTTTTTCAATTCGAAATCCGACCCTTGATAAATATGCCCCTTCGAGGTTAGAAGGAGGGAAAAAATCTAATTTTGCATTATAAAATACCTTTACATAACCCTCATTGCTCATATAAACAAACTGGAGATATTGTATTAACCATACTGTATATCAAGCATTTTTGTTGTTTTCTATTAACCTAGTAACTGTCACCTTACCTAAACTGACAGCAAATTAGCCAGCGATGTAGGTTATATGGGGTATATTTATTTAATGGTGAAAACAGAACTTTCCAGAGAGAAATTTCTCAGTCTTTTGTGCAGGTTTGGTTTATAAGATTTTTGTCGAGGCATATATAAAGTTAGAGTTCACTCTTTGAGCAATACATCCCTAAAAAAATCTATAAAAATGAAGAGAGAGCTTGACATTTCCTTCTGGAGAACTGTGATGAGTTCTGTTTCCTCAATGATAAATATGTCCCTGTGTTTCCATATTGCATTTATATGAAGGAAAACACAGTAAGCAGCACAAAGTCCATGCGGCCTGACAGTATAAATAATTAAACAACATTACAAATTATGTAAACAGAATTCTCTGAACAAAAACATGATATTTTCTATGTCTACATGAGCAGCTCTTTGTTCTGTATCGTTGGTGTTAAAAGCAATAGTTGCTCCTCTGTGAAGCAGCTCAGTTGGTCTCTAACGTGTTGTTTCAAAGAATGTGTATCCTGCTAATTACTAGGAATTCATTTTTAACATAAAGCATAGATTGAAAGCATAAAAATAAGCTTCTCATTGGCTGGGTACGATTAATTCCAAGATCCTTTGATCCTTTGGAGAACTGTAGAAAGCTATGAAACCTTATTCTAAGTGTTCTCCGGTTATACAGATATAGAGTTTGCAAATGTAAAAAATAGCAATATAACTACATGTTAAAAAAAAAAAATGAAAAAACCCGGTGGGCCCCGACCCCTAATGGGCCCCCGCAGGGCCAGTCTCCCGTCCTGATCGTACTTAAAAGAAAAAAAGTTTTTTATGTGCCATTTGCGCATGTGCATGACACCTTTTACTGAGGAGTGGCGCCTACATGCAGGCGCACCGAGCAGCGTCTTCGTGCAAGCGTGCTCGTCGCATCATAGTAGGGAGGCAGGGGGGTCGGAGGGGGCCCTGGACATTAGTCACGGTGGGCCCCAGGCCCCCCAGTCCGACCCTGTTCCAAAGGAAGTTATATTAATCTGTAAGCACCTGCATCTCTCTAAGGGCCCTTACTCACGGGCGTTTGAAGCTGCGCTTTGAAAATAATTCATTGCGTCTACTCCTGCGATCCCCTGAGGCTGAACGCATAAAACCGGAACGCAGGGGAGCGCAGCTTCAGACGGCCCTAAGGGGTCATTTTTTCCTAACTATTACCCCTCAGTTCAGTTGTTTTCAGATTGTTCCCCAGAAATTTCCCCTTGTTTTCCAATTACTTTCCATTTTTTATTTTTTACTGTTTTTCCAAAACCGAAGTTTAAAGTCAAATGTTTCTGTCTCTGGTGTTTCAGTCTGGCAGCTCATTAATTCATGAGCAGACTCAGAACTGTTACAATTTTATGGGGGAAATTTACTAATCTGAGAAAATTCGCCAGCGACGGCTTTGTACCCATCGCTTCACTTCGCCAGGCGAAAATTCGCTCAGACAACGCTAATTTATTAAAATGCAAAGTTGTGTCCAGGGTGCCGAACGCTGGCGAATTTTTGCCAGCGTAACATCGGCAATCAAAGCGAAGATGCGCTAGCCTTCAATTATGCCTAGCATAAATTGAATGGATTTATATGTTGCAGCAAAAACATTACATTACACAAGTCCAGGGAACCTTAATAAAGACCATAGAGTTGTTATAATGCCCTACACATGAGCCCAGTGTATAGTTTATGTTCCATATGTTAGAAAATGTATGGGGGAACCCGGTTACCCCCAAAAAAAATTTAAGGACTTTTGCAGGCTATCACTCTGAAAAAAGGAAAAAACACCAGCTTTTTTTGGACTTTTTCCACTAAAAATATGATGTAAGTAACAGAAGATTGAGGAAGCTCAATGCACCCTAATGCACTTCATCTGGTCTGAGTTGGTGAAGGCAAGTCTGGCGAAAGAGGTAACGTTCAGTAATATCCGCATCTTAGTGAATATGCGGAGTAACTTCCATTGGCAAGAGCGAAAATTTGCCTGACGATAGATCGCGAATCACCGCTAGTGTGTCTCTTTCGCTAGCGAAGTTAAGCCTGTGCCCGTTAGTAAATCGGTGAAGTCCCTAAAAACGGTAACGGTTTCAAAAATCAACCTGGGGCCCCCTGCAGCCCCTGCAGCCCCTTGACTCCTTTGAATCTATATGTACTGTAAGCACAAAGCCAAAAGATTGCAGCCTTAAAATTGGTCTCACTAATAACAGTATTTCTTTTAGGGATGCACTGAATCCAGGATTCGGTTCGGGATTCGGCCAGGATTCGGCCTTTTTCAGCAGGATTAGGATTCGGCCGAATCCTTCTGCCCCGCCGAACCGAATACTAATTTGCATATGCAAATTAGGGGCAGGGAGGGAAATTGCGTGACTTTTTGTCAGAAAATAAGGAAGTAAAAAATGTTTTCCCCTTCCCACCCCTAATTTGCATATGCAAATTAGGGTTCGGATTCAGTTCGGTATTCGCCCGAATCCTTCGTGAAGGATTCGGGGGTTCGGCCGAATCCAAAAAAGTGGATTCGGTGCATCCCCAATTTCTTTTCTCCATATTTAGAGCTGAAAATCATATCTTCCGTGTAGCTTCACATCAAAATCAGATTTGCACATGAATTAAAAATGTATTTGCTGATGTGCCATTTGACTGCAGCTTTACCCCAAGGTTATCTGTGACCTATATAATAGCTCTGCTTGCAATTAGTCTTTAAATAAATGAAAGCACATTCAAAACCATAATTATGTATCTTTCATCCAAAAATGATTGTGTCATTTTTTTCACATTTAAAAAGAATTTTGGACTATTTGAAAAGTACACTAAAGAGAGCTCGAAATTCGAATTAAAAAATTTGAATCTTCACTTTGACCCTTGATAAATCTGGCCCTTAGTTGGCCCAGCAGCAGTAACTAATAAGATGACCAGTAAGTCCTACCTGCTAGTGATGGGCGAATCTGTGGCGTTTCGCTCTGCCAAAAAATGTGCGAATTTTCCAAAAAATATGGGAATTTACCAAAAGATTCTCAAAACACATTGAAATCAAAGGGCGCTAAAATAATATTGACATGCATTTTATATGTGCGACAATTTTGTCCAAATGCATTAAAGTCAATGAGCGTCCGAATAATTCTGATGCACGACAATTTTTCTTGACGTGCAGATTTTTCCCCACAGTTTCGCGAATAAGGGCCAGATTTATCAAGGGTCAAATTCCCATCAATTTTCAATTTGAAAAAAAAGGGCAGTCGAGACTTATTAAAAAAAATCTAATTTTTTAAAATGGGTAAATAGGATCAAGCTGCAAATTCAAATCAATTCGAGTTTTTTCACCAAAAAAAAAAACAGGCAACATCTTCAGCATTTCAGGGAATCTTCAGTAAGTAATCTCTCAAAAACGGAACTAGAGGGGGGCGGGCCCTGGCGCAGGACGCGCAGCCGGGCCCCCGCCCCCCTCCGTAAACCCGGAAGTGGCCGCCGAACATGCGGCGGGGGGCCCTGAGGGGGTGCGGGCCCTGGCCCACTCGCACCCCCTGCTCCCCCGGTAGTTCCGCCCCTGTAATCTCTGTATTTGGTGCATGCGCAGTTGTAGCAGGGAGGGGGAATATGGAGGGTATTAGCAAGGGGGTTTAGTTATCCTTTAAGGAATCCCTTCATCTTGCTCTTTATTCAGTGGACCATTAACTTGGTGGCCTAGATTGTGCCCTTGGGGTTCATATCTTAAACCCAAATCTGGCTCCAGCCATGCAGCAGCACAAATTCCATCTACCAATGGACTGCAGCACCTTGAACCCGTTATAAACATTTTCTAAGGGGCAGATTTATCAAGGGTCGAATTTTAAAGTGATGGGGTTTTTTTTAAACTCCATCAACTGGAAAAAAAGACCAACCGAAATTTATCAAAAAATTAAATTTTTTAACTTCGAGTGAATTATTTGATCATTCAAATTGAATTTGGTTTGAAGTATTAAAAAACAACTTAGAGTTTTCAAAGTCCACCTAATGACTCCAAATTTCTACGAGGTCCCCCATAGGCTAAAACAGCTATTCGACAGGTTTTAGATGGCGAATAGTCGAAGGTGTATTTTTAAAGAGACAGTACATGATAAATTTCGATATTCAAATTTCCGAATTTTTTTTCAAATTCTAATCGAATTTGCACTATTCCTTAGTCGAAGTTAAATTAGCTCGGAATTCGAATTTGAAACACAAACTTCTAAGGACCTTTAAACAAAGAGATGTTGAGCAGGACGGATGGAACAGTCCCTACACGGAGATACAGTCATCATACCCTTCGACATTGCTCAAATGAATAAACTCAACATTTTACAATTTTTATTGTCTTTCTGATAAATTGTACTAGAAGTAGAGAGCATTGTGATGGAAATTCCCTAAGTTGAATGAACAGGGAACCATCTGGTCTATTGCACTTTTCTTACCTTTTGATGAAATACACTTTTCTTAGACATACAATAAATGACCTTATAAAAGAAACAATATACGTTCCAAGATTTTATGCATCAGGAACAATCTGTTAAGCCAGAGTAAAGTAAAAAGGACTAGGCAAAAGAAGTCATATGTTAACCCTATTTATGCCGACAATGTAGACACATCACTAGCAGGAAAGTTTAAAGTTGAAGAAATATAAAGGTGCTTTTACAAATGCCGTACAGTGTACAACGGGGCAGATTTATCAATGGTCGAGGTGAATTTTCGAATGAAAAAACTTCGAATTTCAAGCTATTTTTTGTGTATTTCGACTAGGGAATAGTCCGAATTCGATTTGAATTTGAAAAAAATTAAAAAAATTAGAATATTGAAATTTATCATGTACTGTCTCTTTAAAAATTTGACTTTGACCATTCGCTATCTAAAACCTGCTGAATTGGTGATTTAGCCTACGGGGGACCTCCTAGAACCTACTTGGAGTCAATTGGTGGACTATGGCCTATTCCTTCAATTCGTACGATTCGAAT
The DNA here is from genome assembly GCA_038501925.1 of Xenopus petersii. Lineage (NCBI taxonomy): Eukaryota > Metazoa > Chordata > Amphibia > Anura > Pipidae > Xenopus > Xenopus petersii. Next base: position 14,254,244 of record CM076675.1, on the reverse strand, counting down.
TTGGTCAAATATGGACCTATTCGATTGAAAATGGAGCTATTCGACCAGAAAAAACTTCGACATAATTTCGGTTGGTCTTTTTGAATTCCAATTTCGAAGTTTTTTCAATTCGAAATTCGACCCTTAATAATTATGCCCCATTGTAATGTTACACAGCACCATGTTTTTCCCACTGTGCATCATTTCCCAACCAGAATTCCAATATAATTTAGGCCATGTGCAGACGTTTAAATAAAGGCCTAAAGGACTAATCATCTAAATTAAATGAATTAAAAATATTAGTGGTGCCAAGAATCTCTAAGCAAGTGCAGTTAAACACATGTAACCTCTAAAGAAACTGGTAAGTCCCACACTATGGTTGCCACCATTTGACCAGGTTGAATCTGGGCAGGGGGCGGGGCGCTGACACAATGGGGAGGGGCAGCCTGTGACATCAGGAACGGGGCTATGAAGTGGTGATTGGCTGATCGCCCCATCAATCATAGAGAATCCTGCCCGGTTTTCCTAATTTGGAAACCGGGCATGCAGTTTTGACCTGGGCAGCCCTTCAAAAAAAATGGGTTGGCAACCTTAGTCCACACTGATTGAAATTGCCCTAAAAAATCATGGACAGGTATTAGCTTTAGATGGATATATATAACGAGAAAAATATCCTGCTGACTCGGACTGACCCATTCATCTATTCCATATTTAACCAAACTATGAAGCTCAAATTACACTTTCAATTTTTTAAATAGGTTATTATATCACTGAAAGCCATAATGATAACCCAAGGCATTTCAGCCATTTAAAACTGGTTTCCATCTGGGAACAAACAAATACAATATACAGGTATGGGACCTGTTATCCAGAATGCTCGGGACATGGGACTTTCCGGATAATGAATCTCTGTGTAATTTGGATCTTCATACCTTAAGTCTACTAGAAAATCATTTAAACATTAAATAAACCCAATAGGCTGGTTTTGCTTCCAATAAGGATTTATTATATCTTAGTTGGGATCAAGTACAAGCGACTGTTTTATTATTACACAGAAAAAGGAAATTATTTAGAAAAACTTGGTTTATTTGGATAAAATGGAGTCTATCAGAGACGGACATTCCATAATTCAGAGCTTTCTGGATGATGGGTGTCTGAATAACAGATCCCATACCTGTACTTCTTTTACTTTTGGTGATTTTAAGGCATTAGTATAGTATTATTCCAGATCTTTACTAACATTTACAATTAGTATAGATATTGGTATGTGCAGTTTATGGGGCAGGTTTATCAAATCTCAAACTATTTTACTATTTACTTCGACTAGGGAATAGTACAAATTCGATTTGAATTTGAAAAAAATTGGAAAATTAGAATTTTGAAATGTATCATGTACTGTCTCTTTAAAAATTAGACTTCGACCATTCGCCATCTGAAACCTACCGAATTGCTGTTTTAGCCTGTGGGAGACCTCCTAGAACCTATTTGGAGTCAATTGGTGGACTTTGAAAAATCAAAGTTTTTTGAGGGGAAAATTCGGATGCGCCATTACGTCGATTCGTACGATTCGAATTTGATCGAAAACTGACGCATACGATCAAAAACGGACCTATTCGGGCAAAAAGAAAAAACCTTCGATTTAATTTTGGTTGGTTTTCTTTAATTCAAATTTCGAAGTTTTTCATATTCAAAATTTGACCCTTGATAAATCTGCACTTAAAAGTTAACTTGAGGATGAACCATCCCTTTAATTATGTTTAGTGATGGGCGAATTCGCCAAACGGCAAAAAATTTGCCAAACGGCGCCGGCATCTCGTTTTTGACGCCAGCACCTGTTTTTTCGACGCCAGCGCCCATTTTTGACGCTAATTTTTTCGGGCGAATTTTCGCAGGCATTTCACGAATCGCGCAAATTCGCCGCAAATTCGCGCCTGGCGAATAAATTCGCCCATCACTAATTATGTTACGATGTAACTAATATTTGCTCCAGCACTAAAGTTTCCTACATCACAACCGTTTCCTTTGAAGCGCCATTCTTGCAGTGTTTCTTCATCTAATGACTCCTTGGTTTTATTCACTGTGACTCTCCCGCATCATTTTTAAAGAATATTATTTGCTCTGCGTATATTTCCCCAGAGTGATGCGATATTATGGAACTGTATGTATATTACTCCAGTTGAAATAGTAATTTTAATATAATAATAATCAAGCTACCGTTTTAAGATTTGTTTCACAAACTAAACTTGTGCCAGTATTAATGCAGTACCAATTTCATTTTTAATGGCCCCGAAAACATGAGATTACAACTACAGCGCCGCCTTCGTGTTTATAGCACCGAAAATGCAAAGCTAAGCAAATATAGTGGCAATTCCATAGTGCTGATTACAAACCAGTGCTAGTCATGGATGTCGTGTGTAAGACTTAGGGGCCGATTCACTTAGCTAAAGTGAAGGATTCGAATGAAAAATACTTCGAATTTCGAAGTATTTTTTGGGTACTTCGACCATCGAATGGGCTACTTCGACCTTCGACTACGACCTTCGACTTCGATTCGAACGATTCGAAGTACAAATCGTTCGACTATTCGACTATTCGATAGTCGAAGTACTTGCCCTTTAAAAAAAACTTCGACCCCCTACTTCGGCAGATAAAACCTACCGAAGTCAATGTTAGCCTATGGGGAAGGTCCCCATAGGCTTGCTAAGCTTTTTTTGATCGAAGGATTTTCCTTCGATCGTTGGATTAAAATCCTTCGAATCGTTCGATTCGAAGGATTTAATCGTTCGATCGAACGAAAAATCCTTCGATCGTTCGATCGCAGGATTTGCGCTAAATCCTTCGACTTCGATATTCGAAGTCGAAGGATTTCAATTCGAGGGTCGAATTTCGAAGTATTTTTAACTTCGAAATTCGACCCTAAGTGAATCTGCCCCTTATTGTCAGTCTGAAGGGAAATGAGCAGAGAATATAATTTGGTAATTTATAGGGCACCGGCTTAATGTTCTCTCAATAGATAAATAGGCAATTATAGCTCAGTGGGAGCGTTACAGAATGAAAATTCCCTTGTGAGAGCAACGCAGCAGAATAAGCAATAGTATATATTTCCACTAAGGCAAACATTGAAACTTACTTTATCTGTATCTTGTTCTTGAAGGTGTTTTTTTTAGTCATGGCAGGTTCTGGCCACTAATTAATGATATACTCATTTTGTAGGATTATGGCCAAACCTATGCCCAATTTGCCTTTATCAATAAATGCCTATTTTATATTGCTAAATGCTCGTAACTGCTATTGCAAGACAAAATGATACTTCAGGCTGAATAGCTGCGCTCGCTGCAAAACATTGTCTGACACTGTCTATATAAAGATGCAGGCTAGCTCACAAATTACTGGAATATATGTAACCACATATGTTTTGCTAGAGTTATTCCTGTAACCGTGACATTATCTTCTTTACCGCGCCTAATGTAACACATGTGTTATTTCTGTAACCTTGACAAATGATGTATGCTGTATGTCTTATCCTTACATGGGGCTGTATGTTTCTCCTTGTATGCTGCAGAAGGGGCGTGCGGGGGGTATATAAACGAGCCCCGCACCGTAATAAAGCGGACAAGCATTTGCATCACAACTCTTGTGTATTCTTGCGTTTGTCCCCCGGAGATCTCTGGATCCTAATCTGGGCGGCTCCCAAGGGTGTGACAGGTCATCGGCGATACAGAACCCCTACAGTTTCTGGTGTCAGAAGTGGGATGTGACAGTTCCCGGGTGAGTACATTCCTTTGTTGAAAGTCTCCCCGTGTCTGTCGCATCGCCAAGTAAATTGACAATCACACTACTAGGTAGTCTCACAGTGGCGTGTCCCACTCTGATCAGGGATCAGGAGTGTCTGTGTGGTAGCTAGGCTCCACAGCCTCGGGGACAGGGTTGAGGGTTAGAGCCCCTCCCCCGGCTATATGCCCGCCTGACACAAGGTGTCCACGTGACGGATTGGTCAAAGATTTTAAATTTACCTCCACCCGGGAGTTCTCCAGAAAGGGATACCTATCTGTTTGTTTGTCAAATATTTGTTCTTGTGCTGCTATCTCTTGCATGCTGCTGTGTGTATGAAGGACTGAAAGGCTGTGTGATTGGGAGTTGCGGGGGTAGTTGCCGTATCCCCAAAAGAAGGCCGTAAGGGCGCAGGGCCGACGGAACGTTTCGGTAAGCGGCTGGCCTAACCCGCCAGACGTGCTCGAGAGATAATCAATGAGAGCACATCCGTGAGCACTGTTCTGTCACACGTTACAACTCCAATAACTTCTGTGTTACTAACCCAACTTAGATAATCAACACTAGGCAGTACACCATGGGGAATGCTGAAGGTAAGCGGCTCACCCCAGACCAACAGAAAACACGCATAATTAAGTATAAAAGTCTCAGTGATGTTCCAAAATCGGCGGCTCGAAGGAGCCCCCGGTCCATTTCCTCCAAACCACTTCCAAGTGAAACTCCAAAACAGTACGTTGAACGTACCTCTGGAGCCTTTTATGTGGATCCTTTTGTAGATAATGTGGCAGGGTGGACAGAGGGGATGGGGGATGGTAGTCCTTTTCCAAGGGAAGGGTCATTTAGTGAACACCATATAAACATGTTAAAGGGACTTTGCCTAGGGGACACAAAGGCTTGGGATGATTACCCCCCTGATCCAGAATGGGATATGAAGTATATGCCCAAGTGTGCAAAAGTTTGGGTCCAATTAGCCCCACTTTACTCAGGTCCCTCAGCCCCACCAGAGAAGACACTTCCCAGGGCCAACAATGCCCCGAAAGGACAGCCCAAACCACCACCATACTCCCCACTGTACCCCGCTCTACAATCCCAGTTCACTGATGAAGAGGCTGTTCTAGCAGCCTTGAGGACAGTGTTCAGTCCCCGCAATGCTTCTGACGAAGCAAAAGCTGAGGACTCCGATACGCCCGAAGAAGGTGAGCCACTCCCTGGCGACAGCGATGCTGCCGCAGTTGACCATAGAGAGTCGCGTCCAAAAAGAGACATTAAACCACCAACAAAATTTCAAGCACCTTTCATGACAGTAGGGGATCAAATGATAATCAAGCCCTTAGACGCCACGTCCCTCAACGCCATTCTCACCAATTGCCCCAACCCGCGACGCAATCCATGCGCTGCTGTAAATTACCTTAAGAGAATGACAAAGGGATGTGCACTCACAATAGAGGACGTTAGATTGATTATAGATGCATCGCTAGGGAATGACCCCAACTCAGGTTTCGATTACGACAACGTTAGGAGCCTTAGCATTCCTGAGGTCCCGCTCACAGCTCAGGATTACCCCTTACGTACGCAGGAAGCATTGGACACTATGTGGACAGAAGTCCTCACAGAGCTCAAACGCTTGTACGGAGACAGAAAATCCTTACCTATAGCCATGGCATGTAAACAAAAGGTAGGGGAGTCAGTGTCAGACTTCATAATAAGATTCAGAAAAAACTGGCAGGAGGAAGCCGGCCTCAATTTTGCTGGCGACTTGGGAATAGTTTATGTCCAAACCGCCATGGGAGGCCTCTTAGCCCATACCCAAACTGTTGCCAAACAAATCATAGATGACTGGCTAACCAAAGACCCTAGGGACTTTGACAATGCCTTGATTTCTAAAGATACTGCAGGATGCTTCGACTTACCCAATACATCTCCCTCAAAGACCCCCCCTAAACCCCACATGCAGGCTCTGCACTATAGCCCACCAACCAATAACGGTAAAGGCAAGCCCCGTTATGGACGACAGTCCCAAAATGACCGTAACCAGGGCCAGTGTTTCCGCTGTGGCAAATTTGGTCACTGGTATAGGGATTGCCGCATGCGCTCGCGCCAACCCCATGAAGCTGCCCAAGCCCCAGCCCCACCCAAGTATCCCATCAGGTGGGGAGAGAAGACCCAATAGGGCTGCCTAGAGGGTACCCCAGTGGCCTGGTGTGACATAACAGATTTCTCTACAGATCAACCCTTTGTCTCAGTAACCCTTACCTTGGATGAAGTGCCGCGCCCCATTTGGTTCCTTGTTGACACAGGCGCCACTTCTTCAATTCTTACTGCTGATCTGTACTTAGGTCCCACTACACCAGGCACTCCCTCTATTGGAATAAATGGGGTCGCTACTCCCACCACACGCACTCAGCCCATCCCAGTTCATGCTCCCGACGGTCATGTTATTTTGTACCACAGTTTCACAATTGTCCCATCATGCCCAGTGAATCTTTTGGGGAGGGATCTCATGGGGACCCTTAACATCTCCATTTACGTTTCCCCAAAAGGAGGGATGTCCGTCCATTCACCTCCTCTACACTTATATCAGGACGAGGGCATCCCAGAGCATCTCATCCCTCCTGAGGTATGGGCCACATCTAAGTTAGATACGGGACTCATTGACTGCACTCCATATGAGGCAGTGTTAAAATCACAAGACCCAGTCTATCAAAAGCAGTACCCCCTCTCTCAAGAAAAGGTTGAGGGTATCCGCCCCATGATAGAAGAGTTTCTTAAGGCAGGCATTTTAGCCCCCACCATTTCACCATATAATACGCCCATCAATCCTGTCAAGAAAGCAGACGGCACTTACAGATTCACACAGGACCTCCGTGCAATCAACAAGCTAGTCCAGCCCATGGCCCCCATTGTTCCCGACATCAACTCACTGTTGACGTCAATCCCAGCAGACTCTGCGGCCTATAGTGTTTTGGATTTGTGCAACGCCTATTTTTCGGTAAAAGTGGCTGAGAAAACAAGGCCATTGTTCGCCTTCACTTTTGAGGGGCGGAGCCTATCTTGGACACGCCTACCTCAGGGCTACGCCCATTCTCCTGCAATCTACAGCCATGTCCTCCATGAATCTTTAAAGGGCTGGGTCCCCCAGGCAGGGTCGACTCTCTTGCAATATGTAGATGACCTACTGTTATGCAGCCCAGACTCTGAGGCCTGTCACATAGATACAGTCTCACTGCTGAGATACCTTTGTGAAGAGGGGCACAAGGTGTCACGCCATAAAGTCCAATTCTGCCAGCCATCAGTACACTACCTCGGTTTCCTGCTTGCCCGAGGCCAAAGACTGCTCAATCCAGATCGTGTACAAGCCATCACTAACCTAGCCCGGCCCACAAACAAAGAACAATTGCTAAGCTTCTTGGGCATGGTTGGGTTTTGCAGACAATGGATACCAGACTGTTCATACTTTGATAGCATTTTGAGGGGGATGCTCAAAGACTCTGGTACTAACATACTCACATGGACTGACGAGGCCCAAACAGCATATAGGGCACTCTTAGACGGCCTCTGCTCTGCTCCAGGTCTGGGTCTGCCAAATTATCAGTTACCATTTGTTCTGTACTGCAGAGAAAATTGTAAGACCCTGGCTGCGGTCCTAGCCCAGATTCATGGAAACACCTACCGGCCTGTAGCTTATTTCTCCAAGGCACTACCTTCCACTGTGCAAGGTATGCCAGCGTGCCTTCGGGCACTGGCCGCATGCGCTATGGCTGTCGAGTCTGCCTCTACCATCACACTGTCATACCCAACCACTCTTTTCACCACGCATCATGTACTCCATGTCCTTAAGAATATCACCACCCAGCACATGACAGCCCAGAGATTGTCTGGCTACGAGGTCATTCTCACCTCCACAACCAACCTTTCTGTTAGGTATGCCTCTGCCACGTCAGGACCTGTCCCGATTTTGCACGCACTCCTTTCATTGCCTAACACATGCCCCCCTGACCCAGTGGACGAACATTCATGTATTGATCTCATCCACCAAAACACCTCCCCCAGGTGGGACCTCCAGTCTACCCCACTTGATGAGGGCATTGAAATTTTTGTGGACGGATCTTGTCCCCGCCCCAATGACTCCACCTACCTATCTGGCTATGCCGTTGTCCAGCTCCCTGATATTGTACATGAAGCCCTACCTCTTCAGGCCAAGTCTGCCCAAGTTGCTGAACTAGTTGCCCTCACCCGTGCCTGCACCCTGTTCGCTGACTCTGACATAACCATCTTTACTGATAGCAGGTACGCCCATGGGGTGGTCCATGATTTTGGGGTCATTTGGCAAAGGAGGGGTTTTAAATCTGCTGATGGTAAACCCATTTCCCATTCAACACACATTGACCAACTCTTGCATGCCCTCTCCTTGCCTAAAACCCTTGCCATTGTTAAGTGTAGAGGCCATTCAATGGCTGATGACCATGTTGCCGCGGGCAACCGCTTCGCTGACACCGTTGCCAAGTGGGCAGCCTCTCTCCCTTTGCGCGAGCCTCCATCTCTAGTGGCCTTATGCCTTGCGCAATGCGAACAGCAAGTTCAACTGTCACCCCCCTCTCTTCCCCAGGAGGCCTTGCTGTTTGAATTACAGCTCCATGCCTCTCCTACCGATCGCGCATACTGGCAGGCCCAAGGGTTGTCCATCGACCCTTTGGGTCTCTGGTCAAAAGAAGGGGTGGTGGGATTGCCAAAGCATGCTGCCCCAATGTTCATAGCCCAGCTACATGGAGTGGGTCACAACAATCGCAAAACAGTAGCACAAGAATTCAATAAAAGATTTTGCACAGAGGATGCAACGTCATTAATCAGTAGTCAGCTTGACCGTTGCATGACGTGCGCACAAAACAACATTACCCCAGCCACTGCAAAACACCAACACCTCCCTCCCCCACAGGGCCCATTTCAGTGTATCCAAATAGATTTTACACACATGCCCAAAACCAGGGGAGGGTTCCAATACCTGTTAGTCATAGTAGACAGGTTCAGCAGGTGGCCTGAGGCATTCGCAACCAGGAAAGAAGATGCCAAAACCGTTGCAAAAATTCTGTGTCAGGAGATAATACCCCGTTGGGGATGTCCGGAAACGGTGGACACAGATCAGGGACCGGCATTTACGTCCAAAGTCATACAGGAACTAGCACAATTGGTAAGAGTTACCTGGAAGCTCCATATTCCATATCACCCCCAGTCATCCGGCCAAGTGGAACGGATGAATCGGACAATCAAAGACAAAATTCGGAAGTGCACCAATGGCACTTTCACAAATTGGGAACAGCATCTCCCAGCAGTCCTTGCGGAGATCCGCATGGTCCCACATACACGTACAAAGCTATCCCCATTTGAGATCCTGATGGGACGCCCCTTTCCCACACCATGGACCAGAGGCCCTCCAATATTTCTCCCAGGGGATCTAGAACAGATACAGGAAGTGTACGTTAGGGAGTTAGTAAAGGTGCTCAATGGTTATTACGGTGATGTCTCTCTGTCTTCTCCTCTTCCTCCACAGGAACCAACTCATCAATTCCAACCTGGCGACCTGGTCCTCGTCCGAAGGCTAAACCCAAGGAAAGGTGAAACACCCTACGGACAGCCCACGACAGTTTTGGCCGTCACCCGCACCGCTGTGTTGACCGCAGAGAGTCACCAATGGATCCATGCCAGCCGTCTGAAGAAGGCGCCCCTCCGCCCAGCCCAGAGCGACCAAAGGATCGACGCCAGTCCTCTGCAGGAGATACCCCTTCACTCAGCTCTGAGCAACCAGTGGATCAAGACCGATCATCTGGAGGAGACATCTCTTCATCCGACCCAAAGCGTGGCCCTCCTCTCTGCTGGCCCTATCCAGTCCTCGCCCCCGACAGTGCAGCAAGAGTGTGCTTTGTCCTTGGTGGATCTTTTATCGGAATGGTCATCATACTTCTAATTATTTCAGCTGTGCATGAGCTGATCGAGGCTTATCAATCAGAAGGACTTGCACTCGACCGCCCACGGCGAGATCTTCACTCACACCTGATTAACTCTGATGCTTTTGCAGCCAACTCTTTGGTCCGAATGCACTTGGCTGCTGCAGCCACATTAAATGTCTCCAAGTGCTGGATCTGCACACATTCCCCCACTTCTTCTAAGCACCTTCCATACATCGCTCAGCCATTGTCTCTTGAAGACATTGTTTCTATGCCCAATGGAACTGTGACTTCAGACCGCTTTAACAATACACGTACCCGCATAGAGATTGCAGGCCTTTCACAGCCGCCAATATTGTGCTACAATAAGTCTTTTGAAATAGGGGGAAAGATTCCTATCACTATGTGTGGTACAGGAAGACAGAGACGCTGTGTTACCCATGTGGTACCCACTAACCCAGTTGGTCGTACGGACTGTTCCAACGCATCTTTTATTTACTCAGTTGATGTTTTTCATCCTTCAAAGGACAGAGAGTCTGTTGATAAGGGAGATAGTAAGTTTTTCAAACAAATGGTTCAAATTGATTGTTCTAAAACATCTGCTAACTGTTCTTCTCGTTTTAACATGCTTAAGGCTTTAACATTGTATATCTCTAGTGATTATCCTTACACTTTGCCTCCTACTTACTATTATGTGTGTGGACGATATGCATATCCATGGCTGCCATTGGCAGCATCAGGTGTTTGTACCATAGCCCGCTTAATTCCACCTACTTGGTATACCAACTCTTCATTTTTGCCAAATTCCCTGCCCTTTCTTCGATCGCGCCATAAGCGCGATGCTAGTCCAGGACCAGCCCAGTCTTTATTTGACATTCCATGGATTAACAGATGTTGCCTAAAGAAAGCTTTCAGGTTTATCATTGATTTATCCATTTTACTTGACAACATTACTAATGAGTTTGATGAAACTTTTCGCGTAGTTGCATCTGAACTTCAGTCTCTAAAGAAGGAAGTTATGCAGCATCGGTTAGTTTTAGATTATTTAACTGCCAGCCAAGGTGGCCTATGTGTAGTAGTTTCCACTGCATGCTGTAGCTACATTCATGATTCCTATGATGTTGAAAAAGCAGTGTCAGCCCACCTTGATAAAGTTGCCGAAATGAAATCTGACTTCCTCAAAGAACACACTGAAGTCAACCCCTTTGCCTGGCTCGACCCATCTACTTGGTTCTCGGGCCTTAGCACTTGGTTTGCTAGTCTCATTAAGGGTGTTGTCATTTTTGTTGTATTGGTCATTGTCGTTTTTATCACTGTGTGTTGTTCATTCAAGTGTCTGTCCTGCCTCTATCATAGGTCTGGTCCTTCCAAGAAGAGCTCTCCTCCCACACCTCCCGGTCCAAGCTTTTCTCTTTTAGTTTTATAGTTTATCCCTTTTAGGGATAAAAGAGGGGATTGTAGGATTATGGCCAAACCTATGCCCAATTTGCCTTTATCAATAAATGCCTATTTTATATTGCTAAATGCTCGTAACTGCTATTGCAAGACAAAATGATACTTCAGGCTGAATAGCTGCGCTCGCTGCAAAACATTGTCTGACACTGTCTATATAAAGATGCAGGCTAGCTCACAAATTACTGGAATATATGTAACCACATATGTTTTGCTAGAGTTATTCCTGTAACCGTGACATTATCTTCTTTACCGCGCCTAATGTAACACATGTGTTATTTCTGTAACCTTGACAAATGATGTATGCTGTATGTCTTATCCTTACATGGGGCTGTATGTTTCTCCTTGTATGCTGCAGAAGGGGCGTGCGGGGGGTATATAAACGAGCCCCGCACCGTAATAAAGCGGACAAGCATTTGCATCACAACTCTTGTGTATTCTTGCGTTTGTCCCCCGGAGATCTCTGGATCCTAATCTGGGCGGCTCCCAAGGGTGTGACAGGTCATCGGCGATACAGAACCCCTACACATTTATAATACAGAAAAAAGTCTTGTATATTCTGTAAATTACTTAGAAATCCTTATAAAAAGCTCTTAGTGATGTCATCAGTTATAAACGGAACTTAGTGATGTCATTTACTAAACTCTGAATGCAAAAATCACGAAAACGTTGTGATTTTTTTTTTAATAAAATCTGACTTTTAAAGAAATCACAAAATTTTCGGAATTTATTAAACCCCCGAGGATGGAAAACTTTGAATCAGAAAATCCGGCATCTCAGACCTTTCCAAGTTGCATATACGTCAAAGGGAGAAGTCCCAATAATTTTTTGATGTGCGCTGGGTTTCATGCAATACCCCAAAGTTTTCTGAGTTTTCGGGTGAAAATCCAGTAAAAATCGTGTGAAAATCCAGAAAAAAACGTGAAAATCTGTTCTTTTTTCCCAGCAAATTTTTGGGAAAATGTAATAATAAATAAGTGTAAAAAACCCAAGCAGATTTGATCGGAGTTTGTAGCAGAAAATATTGAGATAAATTCGGACTTTGATAAATAACGCCCTCAAAGTCCGAATTTATCTAAATGTTTTCTGAAAAGAACTCTGACCAAATCCGTACTGTTTTTTTTAGGCTTATTTATAAAAAAAACACTTTCCCTAAAATTTTGTTTGCGGAAAATATCCGATAAAATCGTGAAAAATATGATTTTTTAAAATTTCCACCCGATTTTCATGATTTTTTCGGATTTTTCACCTAAAAACTCAGATTTTTTATGCTTTTTGCCCAAAAACGTTGGGGTATTGCACGAAACCCAGTGCACATCAAAAAATCATTGGGACTTCTCCCATTTGACTTATATATAACCTCGACAGGTCTGAGATGCCGGATTTTCTGATTCTGACTTTTCCATCCTCAGGGTTTAATAAATACTGAAAAATATGTGATTTTTTTTTCACTAAAAATTCAGATTTTATACTAAAAAAACACAAATTCTTTGGGTTTTAGGCATTCAGAGTTTAGTAAATAACTTGTGTATTATAATAAATAAAGTACCCCTTGTTGGAAAATATGAGGATATTAGAAGTAACCTTGGCGCTCCATGACCTGTATTTGGCTTTGTGGTTTTATATGGTCATGGAACTCCTCGCTGACTTATAATATCCTTATATTTTACAATAGGGGATATTTTATTCACTTTATTAAGCTCCTTCAATGGGGCAGATTTGCTTAGGTCTAAATTTTCGCTTGGGAAATCTTCGCCATAGTTTGTGCAACTACGTCAGATGTTATTTTGTGACGACTATGATTAGTCATCAAAATACGCAATTTTGTCTCAGCAAAAGGACGCTGGCGTACTTTCATCAGTGAAGATTCACTAGTGCGAAGATTTCTTAGCGATTTCTATGTAGCGTTAATTTCTTCCTAGCAAAACGTTGTTAACTTACTTACGCTTATGGCAATTTAAATTCAAGCGGGTGTATAAATCACACTTTATAAATATGAAAAAATGCCAGTGTTTTGTCTTTTTTCGTGACTTTTTTTGGAATATCGGAAATAATGTCATTGACATAATAAGGTTGAGGATGAAGTTTATAATTCGCCTGTCACAACCTGGCTGGGTCGGATTTACTTAGAGGGCACCCCTAGGCCCGCTTTCGCTCGTCGCCCCCATCCCCTCCCTTTTAGTCCCTAAAACTTCATCATCAGAACCGGAGGAATGGGGATTGGCGCACAGGAGATTTAAAAAACGACTGTATCTCCTGCTCATCCCCAGTGTTTCTGAACCAATGTGGGTGGGGTTGGGCAGCATGCGGCCCCCTGAAATCCTGCCGCGCTAGTCCCGGGCTTTGGTGGCCTCTCCACAATCCCAGCCTGCAACCTGGTGCAACAGACTTTGGTGAAAAGTGTAATGAAGAGAATCTTTTACATTTTGATAAATAAGCAGATTGATGATCGTTTGCCTGAGCAAAAATTCGGGTGGCGAAATGAAGCAAAAGTTCTCTAGTGCTGAGGTTTTTTTTGCTTGCAAAGTGTCTTTCACTCGCTAAAAAAAAACCCCCAACAATTTGCCCTTTATTAAATGTGCCCCATTGAGTGGGTCCATAAATTATGCATCAGTTAAAATACTTATTGGACTGCTATACTCCTATTCATTCCTGCAGGCCCTGGCTGTAGTGATGGGCAAATAAATTTACCAGGTGCGAATTTGCGGCGAATTTTGCCGCCAGTGAAGAAATTCACGAAACTGCTGCAAAAATTATCTGTCGCGCGGCAGAAAATTTGCTTGCGTCAAAACCCTTGTGCGTCAACACTATTCGGACACCCATTGACTTTAACATTTGATGTCGAAATTTCACTAATTTTCCGCCGTTTCGCGAATTTTCCAGCGAAGCGAAACAGGAGAAATTTGCCCATTGCTACCTGGCTGTATCATGACCAAGTGGCAAAGACACACATGGGAAGTTCTTTCTTCATCTATCACTGTACACAGGGAAGTTTTTGGTGGCTGATCATCAGATGTTGCTAGGCACCTAGCCATGTTCCTGGAACTAATAAGGTCTCCCTGTTAATGGATTCTTGGAATTCTTCTATTTTGAGACATAAAAATACTAAGAACAGCACCATTAAAAAATAAAACATAAGGCAACCAACTATGGTGAAAGAAATGACGAGCACAGTTGTACTGTTAGCTTCCAAGTCTCGATCAATCCTTCAAAACATTTGGAAAATAAAGCTGATTGTATGACAAGAAGGTAAACAATCAGGCAACAGTATAATATCAAATAGTCGTGGCTAGTAAAGCAATTTCTACTTGCGTTCTCAATGTAATTGAAGAGTGCTGGGTGCATCACCTGGGGGCAGATTTATCAAGGGTCGAATTTCAAGTTTATGGAAGTTTCTAAGACTCCCATCAACTTGAAATTCGAAAAAAATGTCCAATCAAATTTTAAAAAAAAATAGATTTTTTTTAAAACAGGTGAATTCGAATTAGATTTGAGTTTTTTCACCAATTTTTTTTTTTTTATCAAAAGTCCACCAAATGACTCAAATGACTCCAAATTGATTGCAGGAGGTCCCCCATAGGCTAAAACACCAATTCGGCAAGTTTTGGATGGCAAATGGTCGACGTCAAATTTTTAAAGAGACAGTACATGATAAATTTCAAATTTTTTAATTTTTTTTTTAAATTCGAATTGAATTTGGAATATTCCCTAGTCGAAGTACACAAAAAATAGCTTGAAATTCAAATTTTTAAATTCAAATTTTCACTTCGACCTTTGATAAAATAATCTCGATATTAGAATTTAAAAATTAAAATTTTCAATTTGACCCTTGATAAATCTGCCCCTTAAATTCACAGGCACAGAACCATTTCAGATTGTATGGTGTTGATTGTATGTTTCCCAAGGTTGAATTTTAATAAAAGTTTAAAGTTTGTCCCAAATTCTATAAATCAAAGTAAACATCCGATTGGTTGATAAAGGTTACTAGACGTGAAACAAGGTTTACACCAGTGATTATTGCTACATTGGTTTATCTACAAGATGTGGCTTTGTACCTTGACATCAAGAAGTTCTGCAAAATTATAGTAGGTAATTAAAAAGCTACTTTTTTAATGAAGGGGGGAAAAGAGTTCAATTTATCATAAGCTTTTTTCAGCATTACATTTTTCGACATTACTGCAATACAGTACTACAAATGAACCACTCCACTATAATCAGCTACAGCCAAAAAATCTCACTAACCATCATTCAACTGTCAGATTCTAAACATAAAAATATTACAGACTGCGCCGTCCCATTAAAAAATAAAGAAAGCCGCCATCTAGGATGGAGGGAATGGTGATGAGTGTTATTCCACTGACAGCTTTCAGGGCTTCGATCACTTCTTCCAACGCTCAAGGAGATTGTGTAAGATCAGCAAAATACAAATAAATAAGAGAAAATGCTGTGTTTGCACCTGGTAGCTCTCGTTAGGGAACTCGTGCTTGATTTATGCCAGTAAATGTTTGATTTTTTTTTTAAGGTAAACTTTATTTCTTTTAATTCTTGTGGAACAATACAAACAATAAACAATTGTTTTTAAGATTACATTACATTTGTCTATAGTTTTTCTTTTTTTTCCTTACACAGTGGAGACACCCGGGTACATAACATTATACTCTTTGTTATGTATTATATTTTTATGTAACACATCATACCCCATTCTCGGTATCCCTTGGCTCTGCTCCCGGCCCTAACTCCCACCAAGGACCAGGGCCAGAACTAAGGGGCAGATGTATTAAGGGTCGAATATCGAGGGTTAATTTACCCTCGATATTCGACTGGCGAATTAAAATCCTTCGACTTCGAATATCGAAGTTGAAGGATTTTGCGCAATTCGTTTTATCGAACGATCGAAGGAATAATCGAATGATTAAATCCGTCGTATCGAACGATTTGAAGGATTTTAATCCATTGATCGAAGGATTATCCTTCGATCAGACATTGACTTTGGTAGCTTTTAGGAGGCGAACTAGGGGGTTGAAGTTTTTTCTTAAAGAGACAGTACTTCGACTATCGAATGGTCGAATAGTCGAACAATTTTTAGTTCGAATCGTTCGTTTCAAAGTCGAAGTCGAAGGTCGAAGTAGCCCATTCGATGGTCGAAGTAACCAAAAAAACACTTTGAAATTCGAAGTTTTTTTTTTTCTTTCTATTCCTTCACTTGAACTTAGTGAATGGGCCCCTTGGTGTAGGCAGAGTAGGCACATGCCTAGGGTGCAAAGCTGAGGGAGCGCCAGGCACGTACCCCTCTGTTGCCTACCCCATGTCCGGTCCCCTCTCTTCCCGACTCTGTTCTAGCTGCCCCATCTTTTTGCGATTCAGCGCACGGGCATGGTAATTCGCATGCGCAAATTCGCGAATGCTTACTTTCAGAGCCTGGCCCGGCTCTGCCAGGGACTCCAATTTTTTTCAAATTTAGTTGCGCTTCTTCTGGCTTCATAAGTAAATTTAATTTTGGTTATTGTCTGATTGATTAGGTTAATCCAGGAGTCCCTTGTGGGTGTGTTCAGCCCCATTCAATGCATTATAACACATTTTTCAGCATAAAAGAAGCAATCTTGTATGGGTCGCAGGTACTAGGGGATAGATTGAGTAAAGAGCGAAGTGGCGAACATTAGCGACTTTTCAACAGCGTTGCCACCCGCAGGAACATTGCCAATTTACTAACAGGTGCAGGCGCCAATTCTCTAGCGGAACAGACCGTCGATATTGGTCATTTGCGCTCTATCACCGGGCCACTTTTCACTCTAGCAAAAAGACGTTACTCCCCAAATTCGCTAAAATGCAGTTACCTCATTTGCCAGAGTTATCTTCATCACCTCAGACCAGGTGAAGTGCTATAAAGCAGCTAGCTCTTCCTCAATCTTACATCATATCCTGGGAGCCGAAAATGCATTAAAGTTCAAAATAAATGTTTGCGTCTTTTCCTTTTTTTAGCCTGATTGCCTGCAAAAGTCCTAACAAACTTTTTTTGGGGAACCGTTTTTTTTCCAGACATTTTATAACATATGGAACATTCATTTTACAGTGGGCTTATGTGTAGGGAATTATATTAACTCTCTTGTCTTTATTAAGGTTCCCTGGACATGTGTAATATAAACCGGTAACTTAAAGGGGACCCATCTCCCAAAAAAAGTATTCAAAATCCTATTTTATCACATTAGTCAAGCAAAATTAACTTTAATTACACTGTATAAATGATTTGAATCTTGTTTCCTTCAGTCTGGGAATTCAAAATGTTAGCAAGCAGGCAGCAGCCATTTTGTGGACACTGTTTTTAAGGAAAGCCTTGCATCATCTCAGAATCTTGATTGTGCACCAGAATGGGGGACCCTATGTCCATCCCCTTGCCCTGGCTACACAATTAAATGGTAAAGAGAATGGGGGAATGTGTGGAGAGCAGTGACATGTAGGAAGTGCTGAATGGAAAGTGAAAGTAATTGTCTGCCCCGCCTCTATGCCCATGGCATAGAGGAGGGGCAGACAATATTTGATTGACATCTGAGATTTTTAAATGAGCTTACAACAGCTATGAATGCTTTAATAAAAAATAGAAATTGGATTTCATGGTTAATTTGAAAAGGACTTTTACTATACAGATTTTTGTGTCTGGGTGACAGGTCCACTTTAAACCATTTGCAGCAACATTTAAGATAAAGACATCCATACAACTTTAAATTTCCCACCCTATGCAAATTGACCTAAGTGCAAGATCACTAGCGAAGTTTTGCTGAGCACTAATGAACCCTCGTGCATCTTCGCTATGAAATGCTCGCATAGCCGAAGTAAATCTAGCGAAGAGTCGTCAGCGTTCGATGCCCGGGACGAAACTTCACATTTTAGTGAATTAGCGTATTCGTAGTGTATTTGCACCTGACGAAGTAGTGCAATGGGTGTGAAGCTGACGCTGGTGAAGATTCGCTCGTTAGTGAATCTGCCCCTAGATGATCAACTACTCCCAATAGTCACACCGCGGGGGGAGTCTAGTGTGTTTGCTAGAGTGGCAAAAAAGTCAGCTATTGCTGGGCATTCCCAGATCATGTTTAGAAAATTGGCTGTATGAGTAAATGTTTGCTTTTAACAATTCAAGTGTAATGTAAAATGTCTAAATTAACTTAAGAAAATCAAGACCTAATAGCCAGAAACCCAGTGGTCCTCTTGCACCTCGAGTGTCCTGCATCAGGTGAAATACTCATGGAATACCAGCCAAGTTGTCAGAATTCAGGTGGTAGAGCTCTGATCCTGAGGATGGCAGCAGATCACCAAACAAATTAAAATGTAAAAGAAAGTTGAGATGGTTCCTTTATTGTTGGCTTTTCAATGCTAGCCTGGAGTCAGGATGGGCCGGATGTCTCTGTGAGATCTGCTCTTTGATCAGGTTCAGGTAGAGGGAGCTTGTGGGGTGGATAAGTGGGTCCACATCAGATTATTATCAGGTATGGTGCGGCTCTCCAAACAGCACTCAAGCAGGACTCTAATGTCAGTGGGGATAATAAATGAACCCAATAGTTTCTATAAATGTGGTCAGATTAGCAGCACCCCAAATAAATGTGCATTTTCATTTGCATACCAGTTTGTTTTGGCGTGTTGCACTGCTTCTCTTCTGATTTACACGATGTTAAACGTTGGTTTTGTTCTTTGGTGCATGCCAAGTTTGGAGGTTTTCCTGCTGTCTGTGGGGGCCGATTCACTAACTTCGAGTGAAGGATTCGAAGGTAAAAAACCTTTTTTTTTGGGCTACTTCGACCATCGACTACGACTTCGAATCGAAGGATTCGAAGTAAAAATCGTTCGACTATTCGACCATTCGATACTCGAAGTACTGTCTCTTTAAAAAAAACTTCGACCCCCTAGTTCGCCATCTAAAAGCTACTGAACTCAATGTTAGCCTATGGGGAAGGTCCCCATAGGCTTGGCTAACTTTTTTTGATCGAAGGATATTCCTTCGATCGTTGGATTAAAATCCTTCGAATCGTTTGATTCGAAGGATTTTATCGTTCGATCGAAGGAATTATCCTTCGATCGTTCGATCGAACTATCTGCGCTAAATCCTTCGACTTCGATATTCAAAGTCGAAGGATTTTAATTCCTAGTTGAATATCGAGGGTTAATTAACCCTCGATGTTCGACCCTTAATGAATCGGCCCCTATGTGTTAGAAACATTGACTAAACTGCAGACATTTCTATGAGGACAGAATGACAATAATAAAAAACCTTTCATACATTTTCTGACATCTAATTTCATAACGAACCATGATTTATGATTCCGTAACAAATTCCCTGACTTTTTTTTGGAGAAGGTTTCTCGTTATTATGCTCAGCTATTCCCCAATGCATTTTATGACAGTTTCACCTTCAAAGTTTCCGTTTACAGTAATCCAAAACAGTTTCTACTTTTTAACTGTGTAAGTGCAAGTGGCACATCAAAGAAACACAGATATATAAAGACCTTTATGAACACCCTTCACTATAGGGCTCATTTGCAATGCCCCATGTAGTGTGCAAAAAAAAGCCGCAATAAACCACTTTTTTGCACTTTGCAGAGTATGAGGGACATTGTCCAAAAAAAGCTACAGGACTGCTCCTAGAAGAGCGCACTATTGCATTAGGCAGTGCTCCAATCAGATGAGGCGAGTGGGTACAGAGCTGTAGACGGCACATGCCATTTGGGCCGTAAGGACAGGGTTGGTGTGAGCTGACACTTCTATTTGCACAGAGCTCCAGATTTTTGACCTTGCACTCCATACAAAGAGTATCTAATCCAGGAATGCAAGTTCTTAGGAAAGGAAGAACTGTTGTAAATGACCCCTTATAACCCAAAGTAGATTTAATTCATCATAGTTGTTGTTTTATTGTTTTTGTTTTATTTTTTATTTTTTTCAGAAAGATTACCATACATTCGGCAGTACCCTTCGACTGCTTTATACCTGAGCAGGATGTTTACCGGCATCGGTGTGTAGTCAAAAGTGAATTTAGGTTTGAAGTAATTACTGTAAAATTTGTGTTAGAGGGGGAATTAAAAAAATTCGTTAGTATACCATGAAAAAAACCACCAAGACTAATTCAACTTTAAAATCACACAGCCTTTATTAAGAAATAACTTAACGAAACTCCGCTTGCGCTCCTCTTCAGAAAAGGCGACACGGTGGCGATCCATCGTGCAGCCCTTGATTTCACCTCCCTGGCTATCTCCAGAATGAATTTGCGCCTGGCGGATTTATTCACCCATCAATATTTACAGCTTATGGTATGTAAAGGGGAACCACAGCAGTCAAACAGCTACAAAAGTCAAGAGTCTAGGGTGGGTAAATTTGACCCATTTTGTATCGCCAAAAATTTGCCGCTGGCGAAATGTCGCAGACACCCATTAAAGTCTATGGCCATCAAAAAAAATTCGCAAAAATTGACCCATCCCTAAGACCTTAAAACAGAGAGGGATTTCCATAACAGGGATCCCCCACCTTTTGAAGACGTGAGCAACATTCAGAAGTAAAAGGAGTCGGAGAGCAACACAAGCATGAAAAATGTTCTTGGGGTGCCAAATAAGTGCTGTAATTGGCCATTTGGTAGCCTCTATAAGGATTGGCAACCTACACTGAGGCTTTGTAAGGCAGTACACCTGATTTTTATACAACCAAAACTTGTCTCCAAGCCTGGAATTCGAAAATAAGCTCCTGCTTTGAAGCCGCTGGGAGCAACATCCAAGGGGTTGGAGATGGAGAGCAACATGTTACTCACGAGCTACTGGTTGGGGATCACTGCATAAGAGGAATCAATACTGAACAACATAATGAACAACATTTATATTATTTATATTTTGTTTCACCTGTTAATGGAACAGTCTGGGTGAGATTTACCCATTTACATTTACATGAACATTACATGAACTATTTTTTCACTAGCACTTTTTAACTGTGTCCAACAATTTGATAATAGATCACAGTTCCACAATTAGCAATCTACATAGGCTTCCATTGCCATAACTAAGGGAGCTTACAGAAAGGCAGGACCACAGCGGAGACACGTGGGATATTATAGTAGCCTCCACAAACAATATTGTATTTTATATACAGGTATGGGACCTGTTATCCAGAATGCTCGGGACCTGGGGGTTGCCGGATAATGGATCTTTCCCAAAGCCGGGTCAACCCTGCCAGGCGCCCTAGACAACCTGGCGGGCCACGGCGCCGGCTCAGTGCGTGTGAAACTGCGCATGCGCGAAACTGAGCTCCAGCGTGCATGCACGAAATGGCGTGTGCATTTTCCGAAAAATTACACTCGCCAGGCTGGGAGAGACGGGACCGGACACGGGGTAGGCGACAGAGCAGGTGCCTACTCTGCCTACCCCTAGTTCCGGCCCTGATCTTTCCGTACTTTGGATCTTCATACGTTAAGTCTGCTAGAAAATCATGTAAACATTAAAAAACACAATAGGTTGTTTTTTCTACCAATAAGGATTAATTATATTGTAGTTTGAGTCAAGTACAAGGTACTGTTTTATTATTATAGAGAAAAAGGAATTAATTTTTCTAAATTTGGTTTATTTTATTATAATGGAGTCTATGGGAGACAGCCTTTCCGTATTACGGGTTTGCGGATAACAGATCCCATACCTGTATACATATTATATGTCTCATTTGGAAAGCCCAAAGGCAAGTTACAGCACCCCACTGCATTCTCTAAACATCTGATTTAATGTAATAATAGTCCTAGTGGGAAAATGTTTTGTCCCATAACAAAATGATGTTTGTTTTTCACATCATTATATAAGGTTTTTTTTTTTATGTCGAGAAGGCACAAAGTACAACTACTTATTCATCCCAGATTGGAAAATAGATGCGATACCTTGATAAAGACTCTCTGTGTGACACAAACTGATCTCTGAAAAACAATAATAATGTTCTGTGTAAAGCACTGAAGGCTACAAACGCTCTGGTTATTCTGCATGTCTACCAAAATACAATACAAAATAGCTTAATACCGTCTCCAAGTCTAGAGTCAACAATGTCAATTGATTTTGTAATTATCTTAACTGCCACACACTAGGGATGTAGCGAACTGCCGTGTATGTGTTCGCGAACGCCGTTCGCGAACACCGGCAAAAAATGCGAACAGTTCGCGAACAGTTCGCGAACTTCGAACATCCGAAAATCGTTCGATTCGAACGATCGAAGGATTTTAATCGTTCGATCGAACGATTTTCGTTCGAATCGAACGATCGAAGCCATTGGATCGAATGATTTCATTCAATCCAATGGCTTCGATCGTTCGATTCGAACGAAAATCGTTCGATTTTAGCGATCAAATGGTCGAACGATTTTGACGCGAACGCCTATTGGCGAACGTCGCGCGACGTTCGCGAACTTGCGGCGGACGCGAACAGTCGAAGTTCGCGCGAACTAGTTCGCCGGCGAACAGTTCGCTACATCCCTACCACACACACAATTATTCAAAATGATTTATAGAACCAGTACATGACTCTATGGCTGCATTTGTTTGTTTGTATGGGGTAAAGGTATGCCAGGAGTTGGAATCTAACTGCAAACTGCATCTCCTCTGAGGGTAAACAGCAGTAAGAATAACCAACACATTCTTGGCTATGATACATGTCTGGAGTTCAGCAGAGAGCAGTTTAGCCAAGGCTCTCTTGGGGGCAAATTCACTAAGATTCGTAGTTGCGGCAGGTGTAACTTCGCCGCACTTCGCCAGGCGTAGTTTCGCCAGCGCTTCGCAAATTCACTAAAATCCGAAGTTGCACTCAGGGGTAGCGTAAGGTTGCGAAGTTGCGCTAGCGTTGATTTGCTAAGAGAATCGAAGTTACGCTAGCGATGGTTAATTTGCATACGGCGCCAAATTCAAATTTCAATCGAGGAATATGTAGCAGTACTACAAATGCCTGGGAAACCTTCAAAACATCAAATAAAATTTTTATTTTGCCCTACACATGTGCCCACTGTACAGTTAAGTTGCCATGAGTTAGGAAATGTAGGGGGGAAAGAGGGGAGCCCCAAAAATTTTTTCGATCTTTTTCAGCCTATCACACATAATATAGAAAAAACGCCAGTGTTTTTTGGGACTTAGAAAAATTTTTAACTTTTTTTGAAGAAATCCCTATCTACTCTATTGCGCTTCGCCTGGTCTGAGGTGGCGAAGGAAGGCTAGCGTAAAAGGTAGCGTTCAGTACACTGCGCGCGTTAGTGAATTTGCATAGTTACGTCCATTGCGCAAATTCGCCAGGCGTAAGGGTGCGAAGTTACACTAGCGAAGTTACGACATCGTGAATTTGCAAAGTAACGAAAATTGATGCTAGCGTTAGGCGCTTCGGCACATTGTGAATTTGCGTTTCAACTTTTTTTGAAGAAATCCCTATCTACTCTATTGCACTTTGCCTGGTCTGAGGTGGCGAAGGAAGTCTAGCGTAAAAGGTAGCGTTCAGAACAATGCACGCGTTAGTGAATTTGCGTAGTTACGTCCGTTGCGCAAATTCGCCAGGCGTAAGGGTGGGTAGTTACGCTAGTGAAGTTACGCTAGCGTCCGTTAGTGAATTTGCGAAGTAACGAAAATGGCCAACGCTAGCGAATTGACACTAGCGTTAGGCGCTTCCGCGCATAGTGAATTTGCCCCTTGGTCTCATTTAATGGCCTCCTGATATGAGAGCCTTAATATGAAGGCACTAAATTTGTGGGCAGTGCCACTAGGTCTGAATGTAGATGGCCCCACGAAAAATATCAGTTCAAAATCATCTTGAGGGACCACTTTGTCCATATCTATATGGTACTAACTTAATCATTCCAACTCTATATTTTGCTCCGCTGGGATACAAGCAGGATGTGTCCTCATTGTCCATAGGTGTTCTGGGTAATCTCTATATAGGGCAGTGATCCCCAACCAGCGGCTTGTAAGCAACATGTTCCTCTCCAGCCCTTGGATTTTGCTCCCAGTGACCTCAAAGTAGGAGCTTATTTTTGAATTCCAGGCTTGGAAGCAAGTTTTGGTTGTATATAAACCAGATGTACTGCCAAATAGAGCCTCCTGTAGTCTGCAAGTCCACATAGGGGCTACCAAATAGCCAATCACAGCCCTTAATTGGCACCTTGAGGAACGATTTTCATGCTTGTGTTGCTCCCCAATTCAAATTTGAATGTGGCTCATGGGTAAAAAAGGTTGGAGAACCCTGATATAGGGGGAGAGATTACATAGGTCCTCCTCTCTGTATTCCTCTCTAAGAAGATAGTAGATGTGCTTAGTACTTAGAGACCTTAGTAAAAGAGACACCAGAAGAAGTTGTAGACACCTCAGTGGAAGTTGGGCAAAAGGACAAATGAGGGCTTGTAGTTAATGTAAGGATATCTACAGTTATAGTCAGACAGACAGGGAGAACTAGTAAAACCAGTTGATTTTCATTTGTGTGCATGACCAAGAAGTAAAGGTATGGTGCAGTTAAAGGAAGTGCCAGGGAGGACTTTTTGTGGTGTGGGTATTTCAGCCTGAATAACGGACCTCAGAGTCCAGAAAGCTTCCTCTAAATATTTTATTATAGTTAACCATAAAACGTTGGAACCTCAGAAGTTGGAACCACTGATTCTTCGATAAGGATCGGCCATCCAGAAGGACAGCAGAAAATTTCTTGTGTATAAATGGCAATTTTAGATGTATTTTATGGCTTTCGTTTCTTTATAAACTGTCAGATGGACTGTGCGTGAGGCTGAAGGATTTATCAGCCTCTCCTGTATTTTATATATTAGGTAAATTAGTAATCAATAATCCCTAACAGGTTTATTAGCCATTCGTCATTCCCTTGCCTCGAACTTCTTGCTTCTCTTAGATATATAAATATAGAGACATGAATCAGTCGTTTCATAGGAAAATGTTTCATGACTATCACAAAGTGGCTTAAAATTATTTATGTAGTAAATAAGTGTTCATGTCTACCTATATCAAGGGGCCGATTCATGAAGCTCGAGTGAAGGATTCGAATTAAAAAAACTTCGAATTTCGAAGTGTTTTTTGGGCTACTTCGACCATCGAATGGGCTACTTCGACTACTACTTTGAATCGAACGATTCGAACTAAAAATCGTTCGACTATTCGACCCTTCTATAGTCAAAGTACTGTCTCTTTAAGAAAAACTTCGACCCCCTACTTCGGCAGCTAAAAGCTACCGAAGTCAATGTTAGCCTATGGGGAAGGTCCCCATAGGCTTGCCTGTGATTTTTTGATCGAAGGATATTCCTTCGATCGTTGGATTAAAATCCTTCGAATCGTTCGATTCGAAGGATTTAATCGTTTGGAATAATCCTTCGCAGGATTTGCGCTAAATCGTTCGACTTCGATATTCGAAGTCGAACGATTTTAGTTCCTAGTCGAATATCGAGGGTTAATTAACCCTCGATATTCGACCCTTAGTGAATCGGCCCCCAAGCGTTTTGTTTTATATCTCATAAATAACGTCATACTTGGTAAAGGAATACTATCATTTAAACAAATACTTATACATTATTATTAATGTAAATATCGAATATCGAAGTCGAAGGATTCGAAGGATTTTAATTCATCAATCGAAGGATTATCTTTCGATCAAAAAATTGTTAGCAAGCCTATGGGGACCTTCCCCATAGGCTAACATTGGCCTCGGTAGGTTTTAGGTGGCGAACTAAGGGTTCGAAGACATTTTTAAAGAGACAGTACTTCGATTATCGAATGGTTGAATATTCGAATGATTTTTAGTCAAAGGTCGTAGTCGAAGGACGAAGTAGCCAATTCGATGGTTGAAGTAGCCAAAAAAAACATTCGAAATTCGAACTATTTTTCCTCTATTCCTTCACTCAAACTTAGTGAATGGGCCCCTTAGTGTGTCAACTCATCACTCCACACCCAGACTCTAGAGGTTTTTTATGGGGCCAAAACTATGGACCCCCCAACAACATATGATCATGAATTGGGCAGAGACCCTTCAGACAAGTTTGAATACTCAATGAATGAAGATCAAATCCAACCAATCATGACATCCTCCCTCTAAGGGTCTGCATAGGTTCCTATTGTCCAGTCAGTGCCCTGGAGTCTAAAAAAACAGCCTGATTTGGCCTACCATTTGGTTGGCGGAATTATGCAAATATCAGATAGTTTTGTGACCTTGCCAAATGAGCCAGGAGGTATAGGGGCCCCATGAGACCCTAAATAATGAGCAATTTCAACATATATTGGTAAAAAGAGGACAACCTCTGATTATGTTGGGGGCCGTAAAATTCGCAAATGTCCAGTGAAATTCGCAAAATGGTGAAGAATTTGCAAAACGAATTGAAGTCAATGGGCGTCAAAATTATTTTGACGCTCGTCAATTTCGAAGCCCGCGACAATTTTTATACACGCGCCTATTTTGTCCAAATACATTAAAGTCGATGGCAGTCCAAACAATTTTGACGCATGACAATTTTTAGACATGCGACTATTCTTACACGTGCCCAAATTCTTTGAAGCCGTGGATTTTTCGCAGGTGAATTTTTGCCGCAGTTTCGCAAATTTATTCACTGACAGTGAAACGCGGATTCACGCCTGGCAAATTTACACGCCCATCACTACTCACCCCACAATATGGATACTTTAGATCACACCAATATCCCTGTAATTCTTGAAGAAATTAAGGTTTTGAGCGCTACTCTGCCGGCGATTTATATTCAAGCTGGCAGGGGAGGCAGTTTGGGGAATCGCAGCGAATCGCAACGAATCGCAGCGTGTCTCTTCTCTTAGAAAGATTCCAGTCTAGCACTACTCTGAGTTAGTGAAAAAATTGTGTTTTTTTTCTTTATCTCTAAGAAATGAGCTCTCATAAGCTGATGCATTTGTTGTAGTGTATTGCATAAGGGACAAAGCCATACAGTATTGTGCAATTAGAGAGCCTGAGGACAAACTCCAGTTTACATTACACACACAAATTCGCTTTTCTTGATGTCTCAGTCAATAGAATTTCCAGACAATTTAATCTTGGAATTCAAATGAAATTTTAATTGATCAGAAACTGTTGGAAACTCTGTGATTTGTATTCTTTTCTTGGGGGGCAAAGCATATAAGCTAAATATATTATTCTAGATATAAGGATCTATCAGTGAAGGTTTTGTGTGTAACGTGTAAATTTACAAGCAAAAAATGTAAATAAATGTACATGATCCAAAAAGATAAGAAACAAATAAGGAATTAAAAAAACAAACAAATGTCAGTAATTGTGTTTTATTATGTTCTTGCTGCTCAATACTGTACCATGCAATCTTATCCTGCCACCTCCTGGAAATAACCTGAAAACATCTAATGAGCTTTTCAGTCTCCTGCTTAATTTTCAGATACATTTCTTTTTCTTTCTACATATTGTTGCACATTAATGGGCAGATTTGTCAAGAGGTGAAGTGAAAATTCAAATTAATAATTTTTTTTTTATGGGCAAAACTGTCAAATTCGCCTAGGGAATTAAGTTAAAAAAATTTTAAAAAAATTTGAACTTGTTTTACAAAATTTATCATACACTGGCCCTTTAAGAACTCGAATTCAACTATTCGCCGCCTAAAACATGCCGAATTGCTGTTTTAGTCAATGGAAGATGTCCTGGGATCATTTTGGAGTTATTTGCAGCCTTCCTGACAGTTGAGTTTTTTCAGAGACTCAAATCGAGTTTTTAAGCCTCAAATAGAGTTTTTAAGACTTGAATTGAGTTTTTAAGACTTGAATTGAGTTTTTAAGACTTGAATTGAGTTTTTAAGACTTGAATTGAGTTTTTAAGACTCGCATCGAATTCGATACGAGTTTTCAGGTCGATCCTATTCAGCCAAGTTGTGAAAGTTCGATTTTCTTAATAAGTCTTGATTATTTGAATTTCAAATGCATGGGAGTTTTCAAAATATAGATAAATATAAAATATTTTGTCACTTTTCACAGCAAAAAAAAACGCCCAAAGACTAATGTATAGTTTAAAACATGTCACATTGTTTGAAAAATGTTGTGTTTTGCAGTTTCACTAATGTTCAGTGAAGCGAAACAGGTCAGATTCGTATATGCTTATATATACTTATATATATACAGATTTGTATATACTTATAAAACATGTTAATTAATTATTACAGTCCATGGTTTACCATGAAAAAATGCCCCTAGTGACTATATTATCCTGTATAGGGACATAATGATTCCTTATGTTACCTTAAAGGAGAAGCAAGCCCAAAAGTTAAAAAAAAACCCTACCCCCTACCCTATATAGACCCTCCTTGCTCCTCCCCCCAGCCTTAGGAGCAGATTTATCAAAGGTCGACGTGAATTTTCAAATTCAAAAAATTCGAATTTTGAGCTATTTTTTGTGTACTTCGACTAGGGAATAGTCCAAATTCAATTCGAATTTGAAAAAAATCAAATATTTGATTATCGAAAATCATGTACTGTCACTTCAAAAATTCGACTTTAAACTAGATTAGAACCTATTTGGAATCAAATGGTGAACTTTGAAAAATCAAAGATTTGATCTAATGAGATTTGATCTAATGTGCTGTTACTTCGATTCTTACAATTCTAATTGGGCCGAATACGGACCTATTCGATCGAAAACGGACCTATACGGCCAAAAAAAAAAAAACTTTGACTTTATTTCAGTTGGTCTTTTTGAATTAGAATTTAGAAGTTTTTCAAATTCGAAATTCGACCCTTGATAAATATGCCCCTAAGAGTTACCCCGGGCAAATGCCCCTAACTTTTAACTTACCCCTCGGTGCAGATTCAGGCATCGGCGTTCACGGCCGCCATCTTCAGCCGCTTTGGTAAGTTTCTGAATAAGACCGGCGCAATTTCCGTGAGTTTTAGCGCATGCGCAGTTCCGAAGATTATTCCGCAATTCTGAAGATTATGAAGAGAAGAATATGACACCCTTGAACTCCGCTGGACAGAATCTGCATGGAAGGGTAAGTAAAGACTTAGGGACATTTGCCGTGGTAACACTTAGGCTGGGGGGGAGGAGGGAGGGGGGGTCAATGTAGGGTGGGGGGTAGGGTTTTTTTTAACTTTTAGGTTTGCTTCTACTTTAAGTAGCAACATCTGATCTAAGAATATGTTATACATAGGAATCCAAGGTAGTTATCATTTTTTTTCTTTTGACAAT
This sequence comes from Xenopus petersii, assembly GCA_038501925.1. Lineage (NCBI taxonomy): Eukaryota > Metazoa > Chordata > Amphibia > Anura > Pipidae > Xenopus > Xenopus petersii. The sequence goes on along the minus strand of CM076675.1, from coordinate 14,224,930 downwards.
CCCTAACTGGTTTGTATGCTGTCCCTTTAAGAATGAATAAACAGTTGTAAATTAGATTAATCATAACTGACTTTAAAATATCTGTAGCTATGATGGAGATTTAGGGTTTTTCGGCTATAGATTACTTTAAAATATGTGCCATTAATAAACAGCAAGGCGACAGGTGGAGGTTCCTCATAAACATTCAGTATTCATTTAATACATGTATTGACTGTCTATATAAAGTTTGGTTCCTTTGGGGGAAAAACATTTCTGCAATAAATGCCGCAGTGCTGTGGGAGAGAAAATAGAATAATCTGGAGATAATCTCTTTCATTTCCAAACACAAGGAGAAGTCAGAATGTTTTGCAAACAAGAAGATGGGCTTTGCAAATCTAGGATTAAAATGGAGATGGTGACAGCTTGGACGTCCATTACTTCATAACAGGGTTTGTTGTTTTTACACTGAATACTTTGTTTTGAATGGATTCACATCATTTTCAACTTGAGAGAAACTTCCCAAGCATGAATTTAAATAATCTCCCCATTCAGTGGAAGGGCGTTCATATATCCAAAGTGTTATAGGAAGAAATCCAGTCTTATAGGAAGAGGATTCTTTCTGGACAAGATATTGCCCTGTATACTACACTAAGGGGGTTATTTATCAAAGTTTGAATTGATCTCAATATTGTCTGCTACAAATCCGCTCTAGTTATTTACGCTTATTTATTATTACATTTTACCAAAAATTTGCTTTGTGGGAAAAAATCTGATTTTTTCGTATTTTTCATCCGATTTTCAGATTTTTCACACGATTTTTGTTGAAAACTTTGGGGTATTGCACGAAATCCAGTGCACATCAAAACACCATTGGGACTTATATGCAACCTTGACAAGTCTGAGATGTCGGATTTTCTGATCCAGACTTTTCCATCCTATGGGTTTAATAAATTCCGAAAAAAATCTTGATTTTTTTTAATAGTCCGATTTTTTAAAGAAACTCATACATTTTTTGTGATTGTTGCATTCATAGTTTAGTAAATAGCCCCCTAAAAGTGAATTTAAGAAAAGCAACTTTGCAATTCAGCCTAAGGAGATTTCAGTGTATGAAAGGCAACTTTATTTGAGATTTCCAGATCCGTTCTACCAATAATGTTTCTCCAGAGAGAAAAGAGTCCTTTAACATTGTCTAATGCCCATTATAACATTCTGTTCATATAGGTTAATTCATTTAAAGCCAATTTCAGATTTCCAGACTGCTGAGCTTGCAAAAAAACTCTGTCTAGCCTAGGTACCTTATGCTTCATTAACACCTCTAAAAAATGCTTTTCGTTTTATTTAGACTCCATTTGTACTAATCAAAGCATCTTATAACAAACACATTTTCTATACATAAACAATATTTATGTCTAAATATTCCTAAAAAGATCTAAAAGATCTCAAAACAACACTTCTTTATTTACTGTATTTATTATATACTTATGTATTGACTTAAAAATAAATAAATCTACCCCAAAAAGAAAACTATTTTGATTACTGCATTTTTTTTTACAAAAAGCTAATTAATGAGCACATTAATTTGTGAAAAACAATTTGATTATTCCTTTTATGATACTTTAAAACAATGAATATCTGTAAAATTAACAGCTTTACGGTGATTTGTTCAGTTACTATAATTACATTTGTATGATGCCTCATTAAGACTTGTGTATTGTCAAAGTTATTGAAGGGTCATGGGAAAATATTTGTACAAAAAATTAGGGGATAAAAAAACATGTGGGCTAAGAACATTTTCTAAAGTTTAGTATTAGCTGGGGAAAAGGGGTGCTAGCTGAATTCTATGGAACGAATTACAGAATGTGACATTTAAACTATTAGGGGCAGATTTATCAAGGGTCGAAGTGAATTCAAGGCAATTTTTGAAGTAAAAAAATTCGAAATTCAAAGTAATTTTTTGGATACTTTGACCATCGAATAGGATACTACAACTTTGAATTTACTTTGACTTTGATTCGAAGTAAAAATCGTAGTAATCGAATATTTGACCATTCGATAATCAAAGTACTGTCTCTTTAAAAAAACTTTGCCAAATTAAACTTGCTGAAGTGCTATGTTAGCCTATGGGGACCTTCTAGAGCATTTTTCTATGTTTTTTGAAGATGAAGAAAAATCGTTTGATCAATGGATTTCATCCAACAGATATGGGACCTGTTATCGGGAGCAGACCTGGGCTTTTCCAGATAACAGATCTTTCTGTTATTTGGACCTTCATACCTTAAGTCTATTAGAAATCATGTAAGCATTAAATAAATCCAATAGGCTGGTTTTGCTTCCAATAAGGATTAATTATATCTTAGCTGGGATCAAGTACAAGTTACTGTTTTATTATTACAGAGAAAAAGGAAATTATTTTTTAAAATCTGGATGATTTGGATAAAATGGAGTCTATGGGAGAAAGCCTTTTCATAATTCAGAGCTTTGTGGGTAATGGGTTTCCAGATAATGGATCCCATAACTGTAGCAGCTTCCATCAAACTGTGAGGTCTATTCAAGATGGGGAGCAAAACCGAGAAAACAAAACTGATAGAAATCAAGTTTCACCTTTACTTGGCTGCTCAAACTAAATAAATTCAGTGATTTTTCTCCTTCTGCAGATATTTTTCCTTTAAAAAAAATGTACAATTCTTTGAACATTAGCAGCAATAATGGTTCATTGGTGATGTTCTAAGAATAACAAACATATAATTTATTGGAAGTGATCAGCTTAGAGGGAGGAGAGAGAGAAGAGCGTACAACAGCTAGGAAGGGTTTATCTTATTCTTCATTAAACTTGAATTGCCGACAGCCGCATTCATTACAGCATTTAAGTGATTTGAAAATAAAAATGGTGGGCATTTCTGACATTTTGCACAAAGGTCATTAATTGGTCAAGAACGAATGTAGATTACCATATGCTCACTTAGAAAATCCCCACCTTCATTTATATTCATATCTGAACTTAGGTCTCTGTTTGAATTTATGGATATTAGCTATTCAACTAGAGAAACTTCATCTGTTCAGTGAATGAGCAGGTTAAAGTTTCAGTAACAGACAAAACCTCCCCCAAGGAAAGGGATTTAATCAGAATATTAAAAAAACATGTTAGAAAGTTCAGTATTAAAATATATCATATATTAAAGGGCCCCTAACAGAAATTCATTTAAACTGGTTGATTCACATACAGTATCTATAGCTGTTGATCATATCCAGAATGTATAAAAATGTTTTCTTTTGAGCAGAATTCATCACTTAAATTCGGCTTCAAACTCAAGCCGTCTTCAGGAAAGTGAGTTTGAAGCCAAAAACGTTGAAATAAATCACTTCACTTAAGTCCTGTGAGTGTGGTTTTCCTTTTTTGATTCTTAACTAATAGACTTGTATAACCGGCACTCAGGCAGTTGCTGTTTTTAGGATTTCTGAGGGCACTCGCCCAGACTGTGTATGTATTTATATAGATATATGTAAAACCATTATCCAGAAAGCTACGAGTTACGGAAAGGCTGCCTCCCATAGACTTATTTTCTAAAAATAATCCACATTTTTAAAAACAATTTCCCTTTTCTCTGTAGTAATAAAACAGTAGCCTGTACTTCATCCAAACTAAGATATCATTAATCCTTATTGGAAGCAAAACCCATCCTAATGGGTTTATTTAATGTTTACATGATTTTCTAGTAGACTTAGGGGCAGATTTACTATGGGTCGAATATCAAGGGTTAATTAACCCTCGATATTCGACTAGGAATTGAAATCCTTCGACTTCGAATATCGAAGTCGAAGGATTTAGCGCAGAAAATTCGATCGAACGATCGAAGGATTATTCATTCGATCGAACGATTAAATCCTTCGAATCGAACGATTCGAAGGATTTTAATCCAACGATCGAATGAATATCTTTCGATCAAAAAAACTTAGGCAAGCCTATGGGGACCTTCCCCATAGGCTAACATTGACTTCGGTAGCTTTTATCTGCCGAACTAGGGGGTCGAAGTTTTTTTTAAAGAGACAGTACTTCGACTATCGAATGGTCGAATAGTCGAACGATTTTTAGTTCGAATGCTTCGATAGTCGTAGTCGAAGGTCGAAGTAGCCCATTCGATGGTCGAAGTAGCCCAAAAAAAACTTCGAAATTCGAAGTTTTTTAACTTCGAATCCTTCACTCGAAGTTAGTGAATCGGCCCCTTAATGTATGAAGATCCAAATTACAGAAAGATCCGTTATTTGGAAAGCCCCAGGTCCCAAGCATTCAGGATAACAGGTCCCATACCTTATAATTTTTATTTTCTTTGATGTTTAGTGGCTCTTAATACTCTGTTGGCTTGCCAAAAAACTTTATAAAACCATATAGTAAATGGGTCACATCAACAAATAAATCTTCACCTAAACTTAGTTTATGAGCTAGTGCTTGCATCTAAGGCTGACAGATTAAGAAATGCATGATTACTCTTCTAGGTGCATTGAGTAATTTTGCTATGATGCAAACAAGAACAGCATTTTGCTTTGAAGTGCTCTCCTTGAACCAATTGTTTAAATATCTTGGAGATGGAGTTATATAAGGTTGACTACCTTGGGAGTTGTCTAGGGTTGACTAACTTATACCCAAGCAGAATGGATCTTACAGAGCAGCAGCTGTAGGAAGTAGAAATATCCCAGGATCCCTAAAATTGTAGCAGTTGAAGGTCCAAAGCCTAGGAAGTCCTATTGTACTTTACATAATGCCCAAATAATTCTTAATTTATCATTCGTAATTTATAAAGTTTACTCTGAAAATATTTAATTCAAGGATAGTCTGTACTCCAGACATATAGAGATTTGCAGTGTATTCTGATAGCTGCTGTGTGCCATTGGCCTTGCATATCAGATCTTGATTAGAACACTCCTTTCAAACCAATGCTAAGGCTTGTTTAAACGCACACTATATTTTTCAGTATGGGCATGAAAGAGACTGGACAGGTGGCCCAGTAATAGCAAATTGCTGAATTTGTTTTTCCTTATACCAAAAATCTCCATTTTCCGTAAATCTGGCTTTAAGGCCATTGTCACCTCTAATGTAATTATGCTTGCTCACATCGAAAAACCCAATGAAGTAGATTTCAGCAGCAAGGCAGAATACCGTATATACCCGCGTATAAGCCGAGACTGCAATATCCCACAATGCCCTCTGTTGGTTATATGAAAGAATAACAGTGACTGCAATATCACACAGCACCATCTGTTGGTTATACAAAAGGTTAACAGTGATGGCAATATCAAACAGCACCCTCTGCACATGGTAGTGGGACAGTGGGACAATGCACACAGTAATCCGTTTGGCAATTCTCTGTCACCATCAGCTTTGCAAAGAAGTCCGGTTGATCGCTGGGGGGGTCGCTTTGGCAGAATGTGCGCTGCTGGGAGACAGGGCTGTAGTTGTGTCTAGGCTTATACGCGAGTCAATAAGTTTTCCCAGTTTTTGTAGGTAAAATTAGGTACCTCGGCTTATACACGGGTCGGCTTATACACGAGTATATACGGTAAGCCAAAAACCTAAAACCTTGCACATTATGTTGCCCCATGGGAAAGGGTCTTCTTTTTATTTCTCTTAATTCACTCAATTTTCCTGTTTGTCTACGTTACACTGACCAGACCATTTTATACATTCACACTACTACCAGCCCCTATTAATCCTTCCGTTCTGCTTGTTCATTTAATCAAAGTGCTAAATTAACTTGCAGTTATGTGTCTCTGTGTAACTGAGATTAAGGGAATATACTTAACTCTCATGAATAGAAAAAAAGAGACAAGTTTCTCAATGGTACGCTTTGTGGTTTCCATAACAACAATATCCGTATAACGCTTTGAAAGAGGAAAATCTTCCCTTTAAGTATATACTGTACTAATACCTCCTGATATTTTTTTAATATCCAGTATACAATAAATTGCGTGTGCTACAAATATGCATTCTGAAGAATCGGGTCCAGATGGAAAAATCTGCTTTCCAGACCTCCCCAATAACATTCCATTTCTGTTGAGTTATTTATTACAATATTTAAGTTAAGATTCAAAAGGTGTCGCTGGTCGTTCCTCAAAAAATAAGAGAAATGGAGAAAAACAAGACGATATAGTGTAGCGTTCTTTTTTTCCATGTCTCTTTTTTTTGGGGAACGACCAGCAACACCTTTTGAATCTTGACTTTTATGGAGGTTGGAGAGAGCCTTTTTACCGTTGCTGGACTGGAGAACCTTCTTGGTTTGGTACTTGAATTTCTACTTTACAATATTTAAGTTGTCTGAGTCTGGCATTAGAGTATTCACTACTAACAGCTGATCAGTCCCATAGAAGGCTTCTATTCATGGTGCATAGCCGCGTTTTTTGCATTGGTGATTCTTTAACACAAATATTTGCTGTATGTTCCCCACTTGTGTATGTTGAGTAAAACATAGGTGAGAGCAGCCACGTAACAGTGGCCTCTACAGTGAACTCTGCAGTAAATCTCAGGTTTCTGTTTTTTATTTTCTAAATCAATTGGGTGGCTATAATGATGTATCATTTGGCGAAACCTAATGAGAATGGGGTCTTCAGTTAGAGATCACCTCCTGGTTCACACCCCAATTGTACCAGATTTTGTTAAACTGATCCACTGTGTCATTTCGTAACGCTGTCAAAAAGTCCATCCTTCTTGTGTATCGGATTTGGTTCAGGAATTCTTGTTCTGTTGGTGGGGTAGAGTCTTTTCATTTGCTTGCTAAAGAACACCTTGCTGCTGATACAATGGAGTTAGCTAATCTCTGCTCTGAGTGCTTAAAGGGCATGTAAAGGCAAGAAAATAAAATCACATTTTTACTTTCTTTAATGAAAAAGAAACCTATCTCCAATATACTTCAATTAAAAAATGTATACCGTTTTTATAAGAAACCTGACTGTATGCAGTGAAATTCTCCCTTCATTTACTGCTGTGGATAGGAATTGTCAGACTGTCCCTAACTGCTCTGCAGGGAAACAATCATACTTATGAACAGCAGGGGGAGCCCCCGCCTTACTTCCCAGCCATGCAAAACTCAAGCAGCTTTGTTTATGACGATCCCTAAGCAGCCCAGACCACACTGAGCATGTGCACAGTCTTAGTCTTGCAAAGATGTTTAACAAAGTTACAAGATAGTGACCCCCTGTAGCCAACTTTGAAAGCATAAAGTATTTGTTTGATTAGGCTTGTGGTGCAGTAAGTTCATGTTTATATTTAGTATACAAAATACAGCATTTCTAGACTTATTCTATTTTAGACTTTCTTTGTCCTTTAAGTTTTGGTATCTTATCCCCTAGTATAAACATCATTGGATCTTTTTGGATATCTTTAATAAGTACCTTATTTGACCATCTACTTACAGAGTCCCAATATGGGCACATCCAGAATATATATATATATATATATATATATATGATTGTTCCCTTCCCCCTGATCACATCTCCAGCAAGTAGGATAAAACCGGAGTATGGAACCACCTCATTTGTAATTTATAGATATTTTCCTTGATAACAGTACAGATTGGACTTTTAGCAGCATTTTCCCACATTCTTTGCCATCTAGGCAGATCAATTTTACATTGCAGAACTTTTTTCCATGTAGGCATGTGGATGTAGTTCCAGGTTTATTGTGTTCAGAAAATAATACCATCTAGATATTAGTCCTTTCTGTGTATGGACCAGTTGGCAAAGTGCTGAGAGTGTACCAGTGATCCATGCTATTATCTGTTTAATCAACCAAGAATGTATAAGCCTTCCCTCTACCCTGCCCCTTTTCTTCTAAACCCACCTTATATGAAAACGAGAAATAAATAAAGAATTTACAAAAAAAAAATTATAATTGTAATACACTTTTAAGCAGTAATCCAAAAATTGTCTATCTCCTTCTTCATTAGGAGTCCATACTGGCAGCCTACCCCCTTGCCTGATGAGTGTTAGCTCTTGCACCATTGGTCACGGCTTTACACCAGTTCACCAATACCTGCTGGGAGAAGACATCACAGCTACTGACTTCATGCAAGAATTCCGCAGAAAAAAACAAGCCCATCGATGAACCAATTGACATGGATTCCCCAGAAATCCAAGAGCTTAAAATGTTTGCCAATGAATTTAAAGTCAGAAGAATCAAGCTTGGTAGGCATTTTGTACGTTCTTTGCTTCAAATTCCAGCCATTTCCATTACTTTATTCAATTTAGTAAGATGTCCACCTTTATATTTTGAGTATTTTTAGATGCAATTGCTTCTTCCAATGACTTCTTTAAAAAGGATACACACAACAAACATTGGAGAAGTTTGAGACACGCTATGAGGTTATGGTGGATAAATAGAAAATAATACTGGAAAGAGAAGGGTTGATACAGTAGAGGATTCTGATTTTCCAGGCCTCATGAAGAATGAATGCAAATGAGTGACTAAGCCTCACTTCTGAGCTGTAATTGGCTCGCAGCTATAGGTCAAGGGCTGGCAGCCAGCACCATGTGCATGTCAGTGTAAAGTTCCAATGGAGCTGTTCTATTGTGGTTGATCGTCTGGGAATCCCAGCAACTACATATAACCGGCAAAATATGGAAGCAATTAAGTAAATATGGCGTAAAAAGCAAATCAAGCAGATACTTTCACACATGGGTGGATCTGGAGTTAATTTAGCTTTTAGCATTGTTTAATGCTTGCAGGGAAGGTTCAGCATCTGCAAAATATCTGCTGCCGTTCCTAGAAGAAGAGACATCAATGAGTCTGAAAGAAGAATGATTGTTACAACTAGGTAATGATGAACATGGTTTATCTTGTATAAACTTAATTTAAAAAAAAAATTGATTTTTTTGTACATAGGGGCAGATTTACATAGGGTCGAATATCGAGGGTTAATTAACCCTCGATATTCGACTGCCGAATGTAAATCCTTCGACTTCGAATATCGAACGATTCGAAGGATTTAATAGTTCGATCGAACGAAGAATCGTTTGATCGAACTATTAAATCCTTCAAATCGCTCGATTCGAAGGATCTCCCAGCAGGAGAAGTCCAGACCAAGGAAGAAGCTCGGGTAAAAGTCCAAGTTCAGCGGTATCCAACAGGGGTCAGGCGAAAGCATAGTTAAATCCAGGCGAAGGTTCGAAAGGCAAGAATCAGAATCAGGGTCAAAGCAGGTCAGGAATCCAGGAAACAACATTTAGGAATTTAGGAAACCCAGGAACACAAACCAGGAATTCCTATGGCATTCCATTGAACCCAGGACCTCTGCGTCTTTTTATTTAAAAGGTTTTGCACCAGACGGGTGACATCTTAGCGCTGGTGTCTCCATCTTGGGAGCAGTGCCACCGGAGACGGGAGCGCCATCGTGCACTCCTGACACTGACACCCAACTGCCGCATGAAGAGAGAATGAGGAGAAACAGATGCTCAGAGAGGAATAGTGAACATAAACTTGATTATTTCAGGAACCATGCAGAATTTTTAATTGATTGTAGCAGAAAGTTTCTTATTTCAGTATGATGAAGTTTATACAGGTATGGCATCCATTATCCAGAAACCCATTATCTAGAAAGCTCTGAATTACGGAAAGGCTGTCTCCCATAGACTCCATTAAAATCAAATAATCCAAATTTTTAAAAAAATTCTTTTACTCTGTAATAATAAAACAGTAGCTTGTACTTGATCCAGACTAAGATAATTAATCCTTATTGGAAGCAGAACCAGCCTATTGGGTTTATTTAAAGGGGACCCGTCACCCCGAATTTTTTTTCAAAATCCTATTTTATCACATTAGTCAAGCAAAATTAATTTAATAATTACACTGTATGAATTATTTGAATTTTGTTTCCATCAGTCTGGGAATTCATAATTATAGCAAGCAGGCAGGAGCCATTTTGTTTCTATCTCTGATGCCTGAAATCATTTTGCAAGCCAGCTGATTATAGCAGATGAATAGTGATGGGCGAATACATTCGCCAGACGTGAATTTGTGGTGAATCTGGTGCGAAAATTCACCAGCACCTGAAAAATTTGGACGCGCATTGGAAAACATTATTTGGAAGCCCATCGACTTTCACTCCGCTGTCAAAATTTACGCAAATTTTCAGAATTGACACAGACATGTCATGCGGGCGTCAAAATTCACATTTTGTGAATTTTTTGCCGTTTATTGAATTTCACAGGAAATTCGCAAATTTCGGGACAAATTCGCCCATCACTACAGATGAAATAACCTGGAGGAGACATGACTGTTATTACACTGTTTTAACAGACCCAGAGAACAGAAAGGGTTAAACAAACACTGATTTCAGCTGCAATCAAATTTGTACATAACTTTAAAGGAGGACAAAGCCAATTGTAAAATGTAGAAGTTCTATTTAGGCCACACTGACTGTGCTGCTCCTTATTGTCATTTTCTCTTTCTAACCTTGTATAGTTAAATGACAACACTGGATAGAAATACATTCCATTCCTCCCAACAGTCGCGTTTTTCGTGGGACAGTCCCGATTTTGACAGCTCAACCCGCAGTCCCAGGTTTGTTACTGAAATGTCCCGACTTTCTCTTTTGATCTCCTGCACCGAACAGCCAGAAAAAGATACAAAGGGGCAAATTCACTAAGATGCGAAGTTGCGCCAGGCGCAACTTCGCCGCACTTCGCCAGGCGTAGTTTCGCCAGTGCTCCGCAAATTCACTAAAATCCGAAGTTGTGCACAGGGGTAGCGTAAGGTTGCGAAGTTGCGCTAGCGTTGATTCGCTATGTAAAGCGAAGTTACGCTAGCGCAGGCTAATTTGCATACGGCGCGAAATTCAAATTTCAATGGAGGAACACGTATCAGCACTACAAATGCCAAGAAAACCTTCAAATCAGCAAATAAAAATTTTATTTTGCCCTACACATGTGCCCACTGTCTAGGTAAGTTGCCATGAGTCAGGAAATGTAGGGGGGAAGGAGGGGAGCCCCAAAAATATTTTCGATCTTTTTCAGCCTATCACCCATCATGTAGAATACACGCCAGCGTTTTTTGGGACTTGAAACAATCCCTATCTACTCTATTGCGCTTCGCCAGGTCTGAGGTGGCGAAGGAAGTCTATCGTAAAAGGTAGCGTTCAGTACACTGCGCAAGTTAGTGAATTTGCGTAGTTACGTCGCTAGCGAAAATTCGCCTGGCGTAAGGGTGCGAAGTAACACTAGCGAAACTACGCCAGCGTTCGTTAGTGAATTTGCGCAGTAACGAAAAATGCCAAACGCTAGCGAATTAACGCTAGCGTTCAGCGCTTCGGCGCTTAGTGAATTTCGCCAAAGTTTCTAAAACATAATTGGCTTTTGGCAGAGAGCCCAGAATACGCGGCAGGTGCATTTGTAACAATTTAAGATAAGCAGGTGTCTTGGGGAAACTGATTGGAACTTAAAGGGCAATTCACCATCATTAGCACAACTGTAATAACACACAAAAACCACGGAAATGTGTTCAAACTTTCATAACCTGCCAAAGTTTGTAAAATGAAGATGGTAAATTAGGGGGTTTGGCCACAGAAATGGGCGTGGTTGAAAAATGTTCTCCGCGCGGCAAATCTTTTTGTCCCTCTATCCGATTCCAAAATGTTTGGAGGTATACATTTCTACTATTTATGCCCCTGAAGAAGCCAGTAACGGCGAAACACGGCAGGCGGGATAGGTAGAGGGCGGTGAGACAAGCTCCGAACCGCTCCCTACGTAGATAGGCAGAATTGTGGCGTATGGGAAGATTGGAAGGGAGGGGGGCTTCTGATTGCAGGCTAGCAATTCGCCAAGTGCAATATCGATACCGATTGATGGTCAGCACTTATAGTTTAACTAAGTCCACCACTCGTCCACTTATGCGACTTTTAATTGTATTTTTATGGACATTTTATGGACGACGTGACGGTTATTCACGCAGTGAGTGTGTATAGTCACTGATGGTGCGCTCTACTCACTTTTAATAATATAATATATTTTAAGGGCATTACGTTTGGTCAGGGTCGAAATTTGGGTGTAATCAGCCATCTGAACTGGGTTATTGGGAGTGCAATAGATTAGCACTCAGAGGTTATGCGTGCTACTTTGTATCTCCAGTAGTTGTGTGTATAGAAGCATTTCTATTTGAGACTATTGTATTGTACACGTAAAATTTTAGGAAAATGTATGATATACAAAATCCCCACAAGAGGTCAGTGTTGTTTTAGAAGAGGAAATTACCTGATAGCCCTACAGGATTTTAGAAACTGGACCTTATGATTGACAGTTCCTTTCTGAGTATTAAATAGATCCGTAGATGTGCTTTCCAGTTCCCTGTGTTTATCGGCACTGATGCAGGGCAAAAACAGCTTCTTTTGAGGAAAAGGGTAAAGGATCCGTTATACAGTATTGCATTTGTAATATTTGGGTGGTGGCAGACGAGGCTACTGGGGGAGAATAGTTGCCCAGCGACAAATTGCCTCTTCTTCAGGCGACTAATCTCCCCTAAATGCGTTCCAGCTGGCTAGATTGTATATCGCCGGCGGGATTGCACTTGGATCGCTTCAGCTTTCCGAAGTCGCCCAAAGTTTCCTTGTGAGGCAACTTCGAGTGTAGGGATTCACCGAATGCAGGATTCTGTTTGAGATTCGGCCAGGATTCAACCTTTTTCAGCAGGATTCAGATTTGGCCGAATCCTTCTGCCCGGCCGAACCAAATCCTAATTTGCATATGTACATTAGGGGCGGGGAAGGAAATTGTGACTTTTTGTCACAAAACAAGGAAGTAAAAAATGTTTTCCCCTTCCCATCCGTAATTATCATATGCAAATTAGGGTTCGGATTCGGTTCGGTATTCAGCCGTATCTTTCGAGAAGGATTCGGCCGAATCTAAAACAGTGGATTCGGTGCATCCCTATTTGGGGGACTTCGGAAAATGAAGCGTTCCGATTTATATTCTTGCCGGCAGGAAGGCCTTTAGGGGAGATTAGTTACCCGAAGAAGAGGCGATTTGATGCTGGGTGGCTAATCTCCCCCAGTAGCCGCAACTGCCACCACCCTTAAGGGCAGAGACACGTGGAGATTTGGGGAGATTAGTCGCACAGCAACAAAACATTTCCCCCCCCGAACTGCCTTCCCGCCGGCTAGAACCTAAATCGCCAGCAGGATGGCATTTGGAGCGCTTTATCCGCAATTTTTTCTTGGCAACTAAATCTCCCCGAATCTCCACGTGTGTCTCTGCCCTTAAGTGGGAGAATAGATACCTATTAAGCTGGTAGCACTGTCACAGATTTTTTAAGCAAACTTCAGCACTGTAAATGAAGCAATACATCACTTTATTGCCAAAGAGGCATCTGTAACATGATTATTTCAGCTCGTAGCTCACAGGGGACAGGAGCAGAGATGGAATAGGGCAGGACAGTGGCACAGCGAGGGTGTGACAGGAACCAGCAAGGTGCACCCATATCAGTTTGGAACCTGATTAGCATCGCCTCATAACATCCAGACTGGCAAGTTACTGGCAAATACTGTGGAGATTCACCCAAAACCAACACACTTGGGTAACCATTACAATACTTCTAAGCCACAAATCTGAAACATGGGCCTTATTTGACAGTGGTTTATTTTGAGCTAAAGATTGCCAGCCATATCATTAATCCGGAAAGGGCATCTTTGAGTGAGAAGCTAAAATTTGTAAAGGTTGTAAAATTCAGAAACCCATTATCCAGAAAGCTCCGGAATAACCGGAAAGACTATAAACTCCACTGTAAACAAATAATTAAAATTTTGTAAAAATGATTTCCATTTTCTCTGTAATAATAAAGCATTAGCTTGTACTTGATACAAACCTAGAAATAATTGATCCTTATTAGAGGCAAAACCAGCATATTGAGTTATATAAAGTTAAAGGGGACCCTTCACCCCCAAAAAATGGTACCAAATCCAATGTTATCACGTTAGTCAATCAAAATTAACTTTAATTACACTATATACATTATTTGAATCTTGTTTCCATCAGTCTGGGAATTCATAATGATAGCAAGCAGGCAGGAGCCATTTTGTGGACACTGTTATTAAGACAAGTCTTGTATCATCTCAGAATCTTGTTTGTGCAACAGAATGGGGGACCTGATGTCCATCCCCATGTCCTGGTTATACAATTAAATGGTGAAGAGAACGGGGGAATGTGGGGAAAGCAGTGACATCTAATAAGTGTGAATGGAAAGTGAAAGTAATCGCTTGCCTAAGGCATAGAGGTGGGGCAGGCAATATTTGATTAACAACTGAGATTTTTAAATGAGTTTTCAAAAGCTATAAAAAAAAATAATTTGGATATGAAAAGGACTTTTATTATACAGCTTTTTATGTCTAGGTGACAGGTCCCCTCTAAACTGACTTGTTAGTAGACAGAAGGTTTGGAAAGCAAAATTACAGAAAAATCCCTTATTAGGAAAACCCCACATCCAGAACATTCTGGATACTGTTGTAGTCGCTTGTCTCTCAACTTTCTCCTTTCTCTCTCTCTCTCTCTCCATGTCCTACCTTTTCTTCATTCTCTCCTCCTTTTTCTGACATCTTGCCATAACTTTACAACATTGATGTGACTCATGATGCGACTTTGGAAATATATTCTGCTATGAGTGCCACCCCGCCGGCGATTTTGATTCTAGCCGATGGGGAAGCAGTTCAGGGAGATTAGTCGCCTGCACAAAGAGGCATTTTGTCACTGGGCAGCTAATCTTCCCCAGTAGTTTTGTGTGCCCCTGCCCTTATTGTGTCACAATTTTGGTGGTTTTTAAAGGCATGCTATCAAAAGTGGTGTGACTTTTTTTTTTTTATTCTGCTTATTTGGCAAGGTCATTCACCTATGCGCTGGGCCAAATTGGGCTGATCTGATCATCAATGATCAGATGGTACCGCATTACTGTTTTCTTGGCCAAATATTAATATAGCAGGGTTTTCAGCAGACCCTACAGACTCAAGACTGAAGGGACCAAGTTGGCCATTTTATCATTTTGTGTACGGACAGCTTAAACATAAACAGCACAGGCATTTGGTCTAAATTTGGAGTTGTGCCTCTATCTGCTTAGACAAAATACTATAAGTGGCTAAATCTGCTTACCTTAAATTTATTTCAGTATCACTCTGGGTTGCCAACTCTCTGTACACAAATAAGCCTGATCCCAGCAGGAGGTGTTGCTCTATGCACCCTGTCATTGTAATATCCGGAGCTGCATTAAACACACAGTAAATAAACATGTGAGTAAGGAATGGTTATGGTAAGGCTTTAATGTACAAAGGCACACAATTAGAGGTTCACAGCACAAAGTAAATGGAGCCAGAAAAACCCTTCACCTCCAAAGTTTCAAACGTCAACATGGTGCAAAAATGAACTCAAGAGGACAAAAAACAAGAAAAACAAACAAAAGACCGGACACCACTAGTAAAACCAGACTGAGTTAAGGTGGCCATACACGTGCCGATAAAAGCTGCTGACAGACCAAGTCGGCAGCTTATTGGCACATGTATGGGGGCCCCCGACGGGCTTCACCGATCGAGATCTGGCCGAAAGTCGGGATGGGACTAAAAATCCCGTCGAATCGCGGCCGCACCTGTTTGTTGATGCTGTCCCGCTCGTTACAATTTGTTAGGATCCGATCGTTGGGCCCTAGGGCCCAACGATCGGATCAGCCCGATATTGCCCACCTCGAGGTGGCCATATCGGGGAGAGATCGGCTCGTTTGGCAATCGCCAAACGAGCGTATCTCTCCGTGTATGAGATACATAGTAATTAAGTAGAGCAGGGCTGTGATTGGGCAGCTGCTCTGGAAGGGTAACTACAAGCACAAACTGACAGTTCTTGGGAAAGGCCAGAGCATGGTTTTATATACCCCCAATAAGGCCTCTGTGTATTCTAGTCTGTATTTCACAGCTTGGCTCATGAATAACATGTCGTCACTGTAGAACAAAAGGTTGGTAAATAAAGCATTGGGCAACCTGTAAATTACCCACCATTGCCCAGGATCCCCAATGAACGGGCAGATTTTGGCGTTTTTAGCAGGGTTAATAGGAGCAACAGTGGGAAGTCCAAAATAATAGACAAAAGGTTCCTGTACAAAGTGACTCCTGTTTTGTTCTGGCAGAACACTGAGCGGCATTGTTTAATGGTTTTATGCATTTTCTGAAAAGCTTCTTAAAGGGGAACTATCATGAGAATGAAAATTTTATATAAGCCTCCTCATACTGAAATAAGAAACTTTCTAAATACCATCAATTAAATATTCTACATTGTTTCTGAAATAATCAAGTGAAGACAGAATGAAGAGAAACCGATGCTGAGAGAGGGATAGTGAATATAAACTTGATTATTTCAGAAACAATGCAGAATATTCAATTGATTGTATTTCGAAAGTTTCTTATTTCAGTATGAGGAAGCTTATATTAAATGTTAATTTTTGCAATAGTATGAACAGCATGAACTTGCAAGTGAAATGATCCAAACCATCACGCATATACACTCACTATACTTAAAAGGAAACTTAGCACTATTTGACAGGATTAAACTTTTATTTATCAAGTTTTTACAATGATAAATAAGGTCAAATGGTGGATTTTTTTTTTTGCTTAAAGGAAAAACTATTCCCCCCAAACAATGTAGGTCTCTATAAAAAGATATTGCACAAAACAGCTCATATGTAAAACCCTGCTTCATGTAAATAAACTATTTTCATTATAATATACTTTTTTTAGTAGTATGTGCCATTGGGTAATCACAAATAGAAAATTGCCATTTTAAAAAATAAGGGCCGCCCCCTAAGATCGTAAGATTCACTGTGCACACAAACAAACCGCATGTAAGGTCACATGAGCCAATTAACAGACAGAGTTCTGCCTTTTGCTCCCACACTTCTTCCTGTTACAGTTAGAGCTGCAGTATTTCTGGTCAGGTGATCTCTGAGGCAGCACACAGACCATCACAAAATGATGCTCAAGGCAAGAGATGTAAAATGGCAATATTAACACACACATATATATATATATATATATATATATATATATATATATATATATATTCCAGTTTGATAAGATTCTTTAATATGCCACTTAATTTGATATCTGTTGCTCATTTTGGGGGTATAGTTTTCCTTTAAAAAATAAAGAAAAAAAAAAATCGGATTTTGATAAATAACCCCCCTCAATGTTACAGAATTAAAATAAGTGGATGTATTACGGGCTGAATTTGCCATGTCTTCAGAATAATAATGATTTTTCATTGGTTGAAATCAAAATGTACACGCCTAATAAATTTATGGGAGGAGAAAATGTTACAAAAATGTTACACTGAGAGCAGCCATTTGTTACCTGTGAGAAATACAGGGGGTTTTGTATTTATACAACTAACGACTGCTCTATTTACAGTTATTATTATACATGTCCCTGGAGTCCATTAGAGAACAGAAACTGCAGTGCTTCCATCAATCCTTTTCTTTAAAAAATATATTGCTCTTCTAGAAAGCAGATACTGTCCAGTTCCGTAGGTAGAGTCAGCCCAGGTTCCCTCGGTTTAATGGGAAGCAAAGGGAAAGGCCTGATAATGGGAACAGTTAATCTACTCCCAATGCCTTCAGCTGTCTCTCAATCTCTTCATCGGAGATGCCTGTGGATTTGGAAGCAGATGCAGATGGTAGACCTTTGGCTGCGGAAGGTGCTTTCGCCATCTGTAAGAATCAAGGAGACCCCAATAAACAGATATGATTTGGAAAGGCTAATCAGTAATTACATAGCAGCTTAAAGGAGAATTCAACCCGTAATGAAAAAAAAAAACCCTCCCCGTGGGTAGACCCCCCTCCAGACTACCTGCCCCCCTGGGCAAATGCCCCTTATTTTATACTCACCCCTCTGTGCAAATTCTGGCCTTGAAGTTCTTCTTCTTCTTCTCCGGTAATCTTCGTGTATTGACGGCATTTTCGGTGCATGCGCAGTTGGAGTAGTTTTTCCGTCCCAAACAAGTGTGCATGCGCCGAAAGTCAAGAAAATTACCGAAAGTTCAGAAATCTTAATTTTTGTGAGTTTTGGTGCATGCACATAATTGGAATTTTCGTTACTTTCGGTGCATTACTGAAAATTCCGATTTTGCACATGTGCATGCACCGAAAGTCACTAAAATTACTGAAAATTCCGATTTGATGCATGCACCGACAGACACGAAAATTCAGATTTTGTGCATATGCATTAGGGATGCACCGAATCCACTTTTTTGGATTCGGCCGAACCCCCGAATCCTTCGCGAAAGATTCGGCCGAATACCGAACCGAATCCGAACCCTAATTTGCATATGCAAATTAGGGGCGGGAAGGGGAAAATATTTTTTACTTCCTTGTTTTCTGACAAAAAGTCATGCAATTTCCCTCCCCACCCATAATTTGCATAAGCAAATTAGGATTCGGTTCGGCCGGGCAGATGGATTCGGCTGAATCAGAATCCTGCTGAAAAAGGCCGAATCCCGAACCGAATCCTGGATTCGGTGCATCCCTAATATGCATGCACCGAAACAAATGAAAATTCTGATTTGGTGCATGTGCATGCACCGAAAGACTAGATTTACTGAAAATTCTAATTTTGTGCATGTGCATACATCAAAAGTCACAAAAATTATTGAAAATTCCGATTTCGCGCATGTGCATGCACCGAAAGTCACAAAAATTCAGATTTCTGAATTTTTGGTAATTTTATTGACTTTCGGTGCATATGCAGTTGTTTGGGATCGGAAACCTACTGCAACTGCGCATGCGCCAAGAAAGATCGAAGAAAGAATATGGCTGCCGTGAACTCCGAGGCCAGAATTTGCACAGAGAAGTGAGTAAAAAATTAGGGGCAGGTAGCCTGGGGTGGAGGAGAGAGAGGGGGGGTCTCCCCAGGGGGGAGGGTTTTTTTTTTTTTTTTTAATTACTGGTTTAATCCTCCTTTAAAAACCTGTGCGTTCTGCATCAGAATTCAATAATCAGGGATGTAATATCAGATTCTATAAGAGATAAACCTCGTAGAAGCTTTAACACTGATATTGTAGCCTGTAATCTTTCAAATGGCAGCCAACTGGCCACAAGGATTAGGTTTCTGGATACTAGAGCATTTATTTTGCTGCACTGATTT
This sequence comes from Xenopus petersii, assembly GCA_038501925.1. NCBI lineage: Eukaryota > Metazoa > Chordata > Amphibia > Anura > Pipidae > Xenopus > Xenopus petersii. The sequence continues at coordinate 14,205,812 of CM076675.1, read as the reverse complement.
TTAACCTATGAATTAGCAGTCCTGGCTTTTTCTGTTTAGCTTATGAACTTCGGTGGAGTTGCAGTAGAAGTTGATGGGCCAAATCAATCATTTGGGGAGGGCAGACGCACAGAAGTGATCATGTAGTTGGGTCAGAAGCAGAACTGATTGATCAACCTGTGCTTGTGACTCACGTTCCTGATCATCTAATTTTTTGCTTAAAGTTTTTTTTAGGCTCTGTGGTTAGTGCTCTGTGCTTGAATCAATTTGGATTTAGGAGTCCCTTAAAGAAGAACTAAAGCCTAACTAAAGAAGTAGCTATAAAATGTTGTACATGATGTCTGTACCAGCCCCAGGCAACCACAGCCCTTTAGCAGTAAAGATCTGTGTCTCCAAAGATGCCCCAGTAGCTCCCCATCTTCTTTTCTGCTGATTCACTGCACATGCTCTGTGCTGCTGTCACTTACTGAGCTTAGGGACCCACTCACAATATACAGTACACATAGAATAGAAATGTCACAATATAAGGCTGATTAGTAATTAATACAGAATTACTATATGGCAGCACATAAACCAGTGCAATTAGCATCAGAATTTGATAATCAGCCCTGTAGCATCAGCTTATATTACATGGGGAAGCTTATTTTCTGCTGGATAATTAGTGACGAGCCCTAAGCTTAGCTTCTCAACAGCTGCTCAGAGCCCACTGAGCATGTGAGTGTCACAGACACTTTCCAAAATGGCAACCCCCCCCCGTGACAAGTTTGAAGTCCTGGATTATTGCTGCTATTGACAAGCTGACACTTTAGGCTGGTGGAATAAATTCATTATATAAAATATGGCATTTTCAGCCACATTAATTTTTAAGGTTTAGTTCTCCTCTAAAGGGTGCAATTCAACAGCACGGGAATATATGTAGTATGTGGAACTGAGACAAGCAGCACATAATGCAGCTACAGATGTGCTCAACAGTAGCACCAAATGAACTCGTACCTTTCCTGAGATTTCAATTCCAATTTCATCCAACACCTGGTTCACAATGTCTTGGCTTTCTTCTTCATCTTCGGACGCATCGAAAATATCATCCAGGGTGTCGTTTACTTAATAATAAAAGAAAAAAGATCGCTTAAAAAGAACGCATTGTTTGGAAGAGTGGTACAGGTTACATGACGATTCAGGTACAGATATAGGAACAATATGTCTGGCTGCAGTCACAACTTTCAATGGGTTTATAACAGAGTGATGGTAATTTAATGAACATAGACAATATTCCATAACATAAAAAATGTAGATAAGACCTGCAACCTGACCCGCAGACTCACTGGTATACCCACACCTGAAAATCCTCCCCTCATTCCGTAGGGTGCCCGTTTTTTTTGCGGGTAACCCGCAGGTATCCGACACGCTGCAGGACTCTAGTGGGTGTTGCGCAAATTATCCAGAAGGCAGAGGGACTTCAAACTGAAATAACGGGAGTGCCCTGAATACCTATACATTCTCCTCCTTAATATAATCATATACCGGTAACACTCAGACGCAGACTTAACAGATGTCTCAGGCAAACCGAGGGGGTCGTATACAAAAGCTAAATGCCTGTATATATCTCTGCATGAAAGCTGGATGAACAGTGGGAGGGAGCCCTTCAGAGAGCAGCATTCAGTGTAATGACTTACAGCTCATTCATCAGGCACAGAAACCCCATCTAGATTTCCTTACAATACAATATACAGTGCACAGATTTTGTCAAATTTAAAGGAACAATTCAGTGTGAAAATAAAACAGGGTAAATAAATAGGCTGTGCAAAATAAAAAATTTATCTAATATAGTTAGTTAGCCAAAAATGTAATGTATAAAGACTGGAGTGACTGGATGTGTAACATAATAGCCAGAACACTACTTCCTGCTTTTCAGCTCTCTAACTCTGAGTTAAGGTGACCATACACGGGCCGATAAAAGCTGCCGACAGACCGTGTCGGCAGCTTATTGGCCCGTGTATGGGGGCCCCCGACGGGCTTCCCCGATCGAGATCTGGCCGAAAGTCGGCCAGATCTCGATCGGATGGGGTTAAAAATCCCGTCGGATCGCGGCCGCATCTGTTCGTTGATGCGGTCCCGCGATCCGACCACCCGTTTGTGAGAGCTAGGATCCGATCGTTGGGCCCTAGGGCCCACGATCGGATCTGCCCGATATTGCCCACCTTGAAGGTGGGCATATCGGAGGGAGATCCGCTCGTTTGGCGACATCGCCAAACGAGCGGATCTATCCGTGTATGGCCACCTTAAGTCAGTGACCTGAAGGGGGGCCACATGAGACATAACTGCTCAGTGAGTTTTCAATTGATCCTCAGCATTCAGCTTAGATTCAAAAGCAACAGTTATGACCCATGTGGCCCCCCTTAGGTCACTGATTGGTTACTGCCTGGTAACCAATCAGTGGAAACCAAGAGAGCCGAAAAGCAGGAAGTAGTGTTCTGGCTATTATGTTAGACATCCTGTCACTCCAGCCTTTATACATTACAACTAACTATATTAGAAGCATTTTTTATGTTGCACATACTATCTATTTACTCAGTTTTATTTTTATACTGAACAATTCCTTTAAGAGCCCAGTTGCAGTGTCATTTATAAAATCATGGGATACAAGCAGATATACTGTATGGAATGTGTAGCAGAATGTAATGGGCACTCACTCATTTCTTCTGTCATTTCCATTTTCATGTTTTCTTTCTGGAAGTTCTGCATGGTTTGGAGGGTTTTCTGTGGGTCCATTTTTTTGTTTACCGCTTGCATCGTCTAAGGAATAAATACAGTGATTAGCACCAATTATAAAGTTTGACGGTTTCTAGAGCTCAAGTAGAAATCCAAACGGCAGCATGCGCATATATGAATTAAAAGTGCCTTTAATAAAATCTTAGGGCAAAGTACAGCAATGTTTCAAGCCCCAATAGCTCTTTTTACTTGAACATTTAATTTTCTTTAGCTCCACAAAAATAACTGCTCAAAACAAGCAACAAACTCCAGAAAGTAAAAATGCTTCCTGAATGAGTACTTTTAAAGGAGAACTAAAGCCTAACTAAAGAAGTAGGTAGAAATGTTGTGCATTATACTTTGTACTTCTGCCTTGTTGCCATGACATTTCTGTTCTATCCTTTTTCAGTGACTGAGCTTGTAAGCCAGTTGTTACACGGTCACTACATCAGCTTGGACTGTGTTTGTACAAAGATAGACAGCTAGATTTAAAGGAAAAGTGTTTTAAAGTAATGAAAATATAATGTACAGATTGTGCTGCACTGATAAACTGCTGTGTTTGCTTCAGAAACACTACTATAGTTTATATAAACAAGCTGCTGTGTAGCCATGGGGGCAGCCATTCAAGCACAGGATACACAGTAGATAACAGATAAGTACTACTATAGTTTATATAAACAAGCTGCTGTGTAGCCATGGGGGCAGCCGTTCAAGCACAGGATACACAGTAGATAACAGATAAGTACTACTATAGTTTATATAAACAAGCTGCTGTGTAGCCATGGGGGCAGCCATTCAAGCACAGGATACACAGTAGATAACAGATAAGTACTACTATAGTTTATATAAACAAGCTGCTGTGTAGCCATGGGGGCAGCCATTCAAGCACAGGATACACAGTAGATAACAGATAAGTACTACTATAGTTTATATAAACAAGCTGCTGTGTAGAAATGGGGGAAATTAATAAAAGGCTATATGGCACAGGTTAAATAGTGGATAACAGATAACACCATTATGTTCTACAGAGCTTATCTGCTGTGTAACCTGAATATTTTCTCCTTTGAATGGCTGCCCCCATTGCTACACAGCAGTTTGTTTATATAAACTATAGTAGTGTTTCTGAAGCAAACACACCAGTTTTACCAGTGCAGGGCAACACTGCATTATATTTTTATTACTTTAAAACACTTTAATTTTTTGCTGTTACTGTTCCTTTTAGCACTTGTCATGCTCTCTCTGAGGCAGTGACAGTCAGAAAGATAAGAATTTTGAAGTTGCGAATAGTTACCTTTGCTGTTGTTGACATTGCACCGGCCATCTTCATCTGCGAGCTCATAACTTTGGTCTGGGTTGACATCGATGTGACTTTGGAACTGACGGCGTATGTTCGAGTTTTTTGCTTCCGAAGCTGTACCAGCTGCTTGGCCAGTACTTTGCAGGCATCTTTGTTACCCGCCTTTGCCATCTTTTTAATCTCCATTTCCTGTGAAGCAGAAACATGTGACTATTGCGCAACATTCTCTTTTATTGTGACTCTAAAAAACCTAGACTTTAGCCTGGTGCATGATCGGAGTTTCTGGAATGCGAAGACTACTATTCCCAACATGCAGCAGATAACTAGCCCCACTGGCCATTTCCTCGTGAGGCAACTTCGGGCGACTTCGGAAAACGAAGCGCTCAGAGTGCCCTCCCACCAGCGATTTACATTCTAGCCAACAGGAGGCAGTTGAGGGAGATTAGTCGCCCCCTGAAGAAGAGGAAATTTGTCGCTGGGCGATTAATCTCCCGAATCTGAACTTGTGCCCTGACCCTTAGGCACCCCCTAGTGAATCGAATCTTTATTATACGGTGTATGCACCAATGCAGTAATCCTTTGTAAACAAAGTCAGAAAGTCAAATATACAGGTATGGTATCTGTTATCCGGAAACCAGTTATCCAGAAAGATCCAAATTACGGAAAGGCTGTCTCGCATAGACTTCATTCTAATTAAATAATCCAGATTCTTAAAAAGTATTTTCTTTTTCTTTGTAATAATAAAACAGTGCGTTGTACTTGATCCCAACTAATCCTTATTGGATATTGGGTTTATTTAATGTTTATATGATTTTCTAGTAGACTTAAGGTATGAAGATCCAAATTACAGAAAGATCCGTTACCTGGAAAACCCCAGGTCCTGAGCATTCTGGATATCAGATCCCATACCTGTACTGTACAAATGCTGGTTCTCAATATTTACAAGAAATCATGGCAAAATATTGTGCTGAGGATATAGCACTGCAACCTTTCACAGAAATAAAAAAAATGAAGAAACATGGTGGTGCTGCTGGGATTAAAGCTACCCTGGACCGGACCGGGTAGAGACTGACACCACCTTCCATAGTGGATTTGACTTCCATTGTCCTTTACTTGATTATTATTATTATTATTTACTTGAGCTGATTTAAAGAAAAAACATCCCAAAAATAACCCTATGAGGCACCAACCATAGGCTTTTCTTATCCTTTAAAGGAGGACTGAAGCCTAACTAAAGAAGTAGCTAGAAATGTTGTACATGATGTTTTGTGCTTCTGTACCAGCCCAAGGCAACCACAACCCTTTAGCAGTAAAGATCTGTGTCTCCAAAGATGCCCCAGTAGCTCCCCATCTTCTTTTCTGCTGATTCACTGCACATGCTCTGTGCTGCTGTCACTTACTGAGCTTAGGGACCCACTCACAATATACAGTACACATAAAATAGAAATGTCACAATATAAGGCTGATTAGTAATTAATACAGATAATTACTACATGGCAGCACTGAAACCAGTGCAATTAGCATCAGATTTTAATAATCATCAAACCTGTAGCATCAGCTTATATTACAGGGGAAGGTCATTTTCTCCTGGATAATTAGTGACGAGCCCTAAGCTTAGCTTCTCAACAGCCAATCAGAGCCCACTGAGCATGTGAGTGTCACAGACACTTTCCAAGATGGTGACCCCCTGTGACAAGTTTGAAGTCCTGGATCATTGCTGCTGTTGACAAGCTGAAACTTTAGGCATTCATTTTAAGGGTTTAGTTCTCCTTTAAATTCTGCCATGCATTTTACAAAATAACAATAAAAATAACATTGGGGTCCTGTAAAACAAGATTCTGTGCTTGGCTGCAAAAGCCATTTTCTTAGAACACACAAGAATGGGAATAGGGGCCGCTATAAACGACGTTGCGACGCATTAGGCAGATGTGATGGGCGAGCTGATGTAATAGGGTCTTTGCACTTCAGTAAAAGGTGATGTTCTGCACTCAAATGAATTTCAAATAAACCATAGCTTCCATTAGTAAGACTGTATAGATAAGGAGCAAAACAGTGTCCTTGATTTCTGTGTCTGTGTTGTTTATATGTTACTCATGATTTAGCAGGAATCTCAATTCCGTAACGCAACATATAACCACATAATAGAGGAGACAGCTTTTCTACTCCACTTACCAGCTGTTTTTCTTGTTTCTCCAAGGCTGTCCGGTCTCTGGTTATAGCCCTCTGTTGTCCTTTTAACTCCTTATTCTGATCCTTGATTATATCTGCCAGAAGGAAAGAAAAGCCTTAGAAAATAATCCTTAGCACCATAGCTGTGTGGCTAAACTCTAAGATGTCAGCACAAGAGCAATTGAATGTTTCTAATGTTACATTTTCTGCACAATGGGCTTCGTGTAAATAGCGGCAATAAAGCTGGAGAACAAATTAAAGCTATTACTGCTCCCCAATGCAAGAATCCAGGGCATTAGCATTTACATTTGGGATAATAAAAAGGTTTAATAGTGCTGCAGTGGAAGGTCAGCCCAGTAATCATAAACGGATGCCGTGTTACCTTCCTCCATCTTTATTAACCTCGCTGATGCCTCCGACGTGTAAATATTTCAAAAGCAATATTTAAAGAAAAGCTATACCCCCAAAATGAATACTTGAGCAACAGATCGTTTATATCAAATTAAGTGACATATTAAAGAATCTTACCAAACTGGAATATCTACTTAAGTAAATATTGCCCTTTTACATCTCTTGCCTTGAACCACCATTTTGTGAAGGTATCTGTGCTGCCTCAGAGATCACCTGACCAGAATTATATCAAATAAAGTGGCATATTAAAGAATCTTAACAAACTGGTCTATATATTTAAAGGGATGCTGTCATGGAGAAATTTTTAATAGTTAATAGTGCTGCTCCAGCAGAATTCTGCACTGAAATCCATTCCTAAAAAGAGCAAACAGATTTTTTTATATTCAATTTTGAAATCTGACATGGGGCTAGACATATTGTCAATTTCCCAGCTGCCCCAAGTCATGTGACTTGTGCTCTGATAAACTTCAATCACTCTTTACTGCTATACTGCAAGTTGGAGTGATATCACCCCCCCCCCTCAGCAGCCAAACAAAAGAACAATGGGAAGGTAACCAGATAGCAGCTCCCTAACACAAGATAACAGCTCCCTGGTAGATCTAAGAACAGCACTCAATAGTAAAAACCCATGTCCCATGGAGACACATTCAGTTACATTGCGAAGGAAAAACAGCAGCCTGCCAGAAAGCATTTCTCTCCTAAAGTGCAGGCACAAGTCACATGACCAGGGGCAGCTGGGAAATTGACAAAATGTCTAGCCCCATGTCAGATTTCAAAATTGAATATAAAAAAACCTGTTTGCTCTTTTGAGAAATGGATTTCAGTGCAGAATTCTGCTGGAGTAGCACTATTAACTGATGCGTTTTGAAAAAAACATGTTTTCCGATGACAGGATCCCTTTAAGTAAATCTTGTCCTTTAACATCTCTTGCCTTGAGCAGCCATTTTGTGATGGTCTGTGTGCAGCCTCAGAGATCACATGACCAGAAATACTGCAGCTCTAACGGTAACAGGAAGAAGTGTTGAAGCAAAATTGTTAATTGGCTCATGTGACCTAACAAGTATGGTTTGTTTGGTACGTTTGTGTGCACCGTGAATATCAGGATCCCAGAGGGCTGCCCTTATTTTTTTAAAATGGCAATTTTCGAATTATTATTACCCAATGGCACATACTACTAGAAAGTATATTATTATGAAAATGGTTTATTTACATGAAGCAGGGTTTTACACGAGCCGTTTTATGCAATAACTTTTTATAGAGACCTACATTGTTTAGGGGTATAGTTTTCCTTTAAGCTGCAGATAATATGCGACTCTCTGCCTTATTTCCAGTGTTGTTCATCTAATAGACATTGGTGTGTAAGAAAAAGGTCCAGGACTGAGAGTTCTCACATCAGGCATAATAGCGTTTGGGTAAGAGAGAATTGAGCGAGAGAGGATTGGGGAAACACAATAACAGGTTATTACAGAGAAACCATGGTAAGTGCTCGTCTCACAATGATTCATACTAGAGTCTACATACATGTATTAAAGTGTAGGGTGAAGGGGAACTGTGTGACATTTTAGTGCTCATTGCTGTCCCTGCATGTAATTTAGCTGCACAAAAAAAAAAAGACTTGTTAAAGGGGTAACCTGACATTATTGTCTTATTTTTAAAGCAATTACTAACAAATGGAAATGGAACGTAGTTGAAACATTTAAACAGACATTACGGAATATTACAGCAATAACACAATGTACAACATAAACCAGGGGCTGGGAAATAAGGCCCTAACAGAAAGCCAGAGGGGTGAGCGATATGGAATCATTCATACAATGGGAATACAGGCTGCGCTTGCATGTGTAGAGCTAACAGCTACTGCTTGAAGAGAGGGAAAAACTCAAGGGAGGTGAAAAGAAAGATCATTTTTTTTACAATAATGAATTTAGGAACTTGCTTCATAGAAAGACGCATTTAGGCGGTTATTTATTAAATAAAGTCTGAATGGCAAAAACTCGAAAAATTCAAGTTTTTTTTTTATTTACTATGAAATCTAAATTTTTAGTGGGAAAAAAAACTCACATTTTTTGTGATTTATTAAACCCCAATGGTGTTAAAAGTCTAAATAGAAAAGTACTCCGACTCAGACTTCATGTATACGTAAGTCAGTGGAGAAGTCCCGAAGATATACTGATCTGTGCTGGGTTTTGTGCAATGATCAGAAGATTTTGTGGTTTTCAGGCAATAATCTGAAAATTTTTTATGATTTGAGTTTTTTCCCCACATAGGAAATTTTTGGGAAAATGTATTGATAAATAAGGAGAAAGAAATCAGTGTGGATTTGATCAGAGTATTTTTCAGAAAATGATCAGAGATTTTCAGATTTTGATAAATAAGGCCCTTCTTGGTGGCTCCTCTATCTTTCAGAGAAAATCCATATACATGTTCTCAGATGGAAAGGGGGTGGCTAGTCTGCTCATTTCATCTCACTATGTGCTTGTATTTAGTTGTGAAGTCAATAAAACCAAACCTGAGTAGATTTAAGTAACTTTCCAACACACTTTTGTTCATTTTTAGGTTTTACTAATGTTTTTTCTGTGCCTATCAAGTAGGGATGCACAGAATCCACTATTTTGGATTCGGCCGAAACCCCGAATTCTTCACAAAAGATTAGGGCGAATACTGAACCAAAGCCTAATTTGCATATGCAAATTAAGTATGGGAAGGGGAAAACATTTTTTACTTCCTTGTTTTGTGACAAAAAGTCACACGATATCCCTCCCCGCCCCTAATTTATATATTCAAATTAAGATTCGGAATTGGCTTGGCCAGGCAGAAGGATTTGGCTGAATCTGAATCCTACTGAAAAAGGCTGAATCCTGGACGAATCCCGAACCGAATCCTGGATTCGGTGCATCCCTACTATCAAGCACTGCTGGATTCAATTGATCTTAGAAATATTTCTTTTACTAGGCCGAACTTTATTTTTGGGTTTTAAGACCCTATTATGCAATACAATCCAGACACATTCAAGCAAGAATATACATGGTTTATAGATTCACCCATAATAATGTCCATAAATAACTAGGGATGCACTGAATCCACTATTTTGGATTCGGCCGAACCCCCGAATCCTTCGCAAAGGATTCGGCCGAATACCGAACCGAATCCGAACCCTAATTTGCATATGCAAATTAGGGATGGGAAGGGGAAATTTTTTTTTACTTCCTTGTTTTGTGACAAAAAGTCACGCGATTTCCCTCGCCGCCCCTAATTTGCATATGCAAATTAGGATTCGGATTCGGTTCGGCCAGGCAAAAGGATTCGGCCGAATCCGAATCCTGCTGAAAAAGGCCGAATCCTGGCCGAATCCCAAACCGAATCCTGGATTTGGTGCATCCCTATAAATAACATTCAGGCTGGCTCGTGTCGTTTTTGGTTCATCTGCTAAAAACCATTGGCAATTAAGCCGTTGTTTTTTTTTTTTTTTTTTAAACTATGTTATTCTTGGCAGGGTGCTTTGTTCTTTAGTAATGGGGAAACCAATCAGCAAAATGTGTTCTTGTGTGGAGAGGAGAATAAAGGGACATTATAGGGATTGTCGAGTTTTCATGATATATCATATATGGCAGAGGAAGGCAGGCATTTTTACTTCTGCACAAGAAGCAGCACAGCAGATCCGATTCTAATTAGAATTATAAAACCATATTTGGCCTTTAAATCAGACTTTGGGAAATGAAGGGAAAAAAGACGAGGGAAGCAGAAAAGAGATAAAGACGGGACACCATTTAAAAAGATATACACCTCACATACTCTAATGAGACACATTCCTAACTGTTTATATTGGGCTACAAGGAACACAACTGAAATTTCTAAAAAAAAAAAAAATGTCCTCTCACTTGAGATTCTGCCCCCTCCCACCGACTGAGGAGGTGGATAGAAGGATATGTGCTTGACTCGAAACAGTGATTTGTATGGCAAGTGCTCCTCCTAGGGGGAGTTGCTCGCCTAGTTAAAATGAGAGCGTCTTGGTTTCACAGTGCAGTAAGAAGCTTTGGGTGGCAGCATTTTGATCCCCCAAATCTGCCTTTCGATGCTTTCAGGAAAAGAATATTTTATTAATAAGGAAAGATGGGGTGATGGTTGTGTGTGGGACTTAGCCAGGGGACAGATGTGCACCCTAACAAGTGATGGAAAGTGACACAGGTATGACAGAGGTAAGTCCCATTTGCAGCTGGAATGTGGGGGGGGGGGCTTTGAACATCTCATCTGATTTAGACAGGTTTAGAAAATGTGTTTTAATGTGTTTTATTGTGTTTTTTTCTCCAGAATGTAGATAGCATTATCAAGATCAATACTCAACACTCTACTCTCTTCAGAAAAGAGTTGTGCCGAGATGTAAAATGTTTTAGCAATACTTTAATGAAAAATATCAAATCCATACACATGCTGTAATATCAGGGATATGTACAATGTAGGAGCCATACAATATACAGAGACAAGTTGTTTTTACCAATCCGGAGGTGCACCTTCAAGCATCCCCCTTCTTTATAATGACAAACAATGGCTTTGGGGTGCCATCATTGTAAGGAGAATGTAAAATGAAAATGTAATATTAGCTTCCTCATACTGAAATAAGAGACTTTCTAAATACAGTCAATTAAAAATTCTGTACCGTTTCTGAAATAATCAAGTTTATCTTCGCTATCATCTGTTTTTCTTCATTCTGTCTTCATGAAGCAGTTGGGTGTCAGATATTCATTGACAGTTAGATCCAATATATCTTATAGGGGGGCTCCTTTTGCCTAGAAGATGTATTAGAGCTCACTCTATTAAAAGCACAGACATTGTGTCTCTCTACATGCAGAATTATTTTGTTAGGTTTTGTTTGTACTGCAATCAGTTATTTGAGTGAGCTCTAATACATCTGCTAGGAAAGTGAGCCCCCCTTATGAGATATATTGGATCTAACGATCAATGACACCCAACTGCTGATTGAAGAGAGAATGAAGAGAAACAGATGCTGAAAGAGGAATAGTGAATATAAATTTTATTATTTCAGAAACAATGCAGACATTTTAATTGATTGGATTTAGAAAGTTCCTTGCTTCAGTATGAGGAAGCTTTTATTAAATTTTTATTTTCGCAATAGTTCCCCTTTAAGATGAACAAGTAACACACGGCTACCTGGTGCATGAAGTAGTAACAATCTGGTTAAACCTGCAATAGGAATCTATATTCTATCCCCAACCGCAGCTGCTGCAACAAAGAGAACAGATAAATGCGACTATCCTTATGCACCGTCAAGCTTACGTGTCAATCAAAGTGATATGGACTTTAAAGCAAAATCACGGTTATAAATTACTTATTTTACATATTATACTTTTTGGCACTGTGAAGCACAGCCGGGTAGTCTGTGTGCCCTCCAGATATTGTTGGGACTTCAACTCCCACCATCCTCCAGCAACCAATTGCTATCAATGAGAGGCTGGGATTTTGCAGTTAGTTAACAGTGTGACAGTCACAGACGGCTCACCTATGCTTTGTATTGAGGTCCGTAAATTAAATAAAGAGCATGGCAGCGACTTGGACATTTAGAAGTACTCACATTTAATGGGAAGCTATAGCAATAAAACATTCTATCTGCTGCTGCCTTATTCACATTCAGAGAAAGACACATCGGAAATCATTCAACTAGCTAAAATATTTTAAAAAGGAGAGTGCAGTTTCCAGAAGAAAGCCTGCTATCTACAAAAGCAAACTGTAAAACAGGAATACTAAACAGAAACCTGAGAGATCAGTGCAAAAGAAGACCCACCCCAGAAGCAGGTTGAACAGTTGTAAGTACAGGTATGGGATCTGTTATCCAGAAACCCATTATCCAGAAAGCTCAGAATTACAGAACGGTTGTCTCCCACAGACTCCATTTTATTAAAATAATCCAAATGTTTAAAAATTATTTCCTTTCTCTCTGTAATAATAAAACAGTCGCTTGTACTTGATCCCAACTAAAATATAATTAATCCTTATTGGAAGCAAAACCAGTCTACTGGATTTACATTATTTTCTAGTAGACTTAAGGTAAGAAGATCCAAATTACTGAAATATCTCTGCATTCTGTATAGCAGGTCCCATATCTGTATTTACAAAATACTAACTGACATAGGAATCTAATGCACTCAAAATATTTTAATCTAAGACTAACAGGGGTTGGCACTGATTTTAGCCAGTGACAGTTTGTGAGTCTCTGAAGTTGGCAATTTGTAGTATACTGGTGTATATACAGTATTTCATAGAAATCAGAGACACTTAAAACTGACAGTTACTTACTCACTTTGGCGCAAATTCACTAAGCGCCGAACGCTAGCGTCAATTCGCTAGCGTTTGGCATTTTCGGTACTTCGCAAATTCATTAACGAACGCTGGCGTAGTTTTGCTAGTGTTACTTCGCACACTTATGCCAGGCGAATTTTCGCTAGCGATGTAACTACGCAAATTCCCTAACTTGTGCAGTGTACTGAACGCTACCTTTTACGCTAGACTTCCTTCGCCACCTCAGACCTGGCGAAGCGCAATAGAGTAGATAGGGATTGTTTCCAAAAAAGTCAAATCTTTTTCTAAGTCCCAAAAAACGCTGGAGTGTTTTCTACATGATGGGTGATAGGCTGAAAAAGATCGAAATTTTTTTTGGGGCTCCCCTCCTTCCCCCCTACATTTCCTGACTCATGGCAACTTACCCAGACAGTGGGCACATGTGTAGGGCAAAATAAAATTTTTATTTGCTGATTTGAAGGTTTTCTAGGCATTTGTAGTGCAGGACGTGTTCCTCCATTGAAATTTGAATTTGGCGCCGTATGCAAACGAACCATCGCTAGCGAAACTGCGCTTCTTAGTGAATTTGCCCCTTTGTCCTTAAAATGCAAGAGTTAATAAATACTCCTGAACACTTTTATTATAATAGAACTGTACGACTAGAGGACTGGGGACTCCTAGGTTGCGCAAATCATCAGCTTTATATGATAATCTAGAGAAATGATGCACAAGTGGCTTATCAAACACCGGATCTACTACAAATGACATGAATAATCTAAATACTAACTGTTATACAATATACAGAATATTTTGTTTTACTAAACCAAGTACAATAGCCTGGCTGATACTTTGGTACGGAAGTATACAGTACAGGTATATCCGTTATCCTGAAACCCGTTATCCAGAAAGCTCCAAATTAAAGAAAGGCTTCATTTATCCAATAATCCAAAATTTTAAAAATAATTTCCTTTTTCTCTGTAATAATAAAACAGTACATTGTACTTGATCCCAACTAAAATATAAGTAATCCTTATTGAAAGCAAAACCAGCCTATTGGGTTTATTTAATGTTTACATGAGTTTCCAGTAGACTTAAGGTATGTAGATCCAAATTTTGGAAAGATCCGTTATGCAGAATACCCCAGATCCCAAGCTTTCTGGATAACAGGTCCCATACCTGTATATCATGACGGTCTTTCTTCAATCCTTTGCTTACAAAAACTTTATGACAGATTAAAACATTGACAATATGTAAAAGAGCGGTGTTGAGTTTTGGGCATCCGGGAGGAAACACAAGGGGAAACAAGAAGACAGTGTTGTGTGAGTCTTCCCTTTTAAGCAGTCCAGAGAGATTTAAAGTTACAAAGTTGCTTTTACTTCACTTTGGATATGGGTTAGTCTAGCGAGTGAGTAATATTTCTGCCTCCTGAGTGATGGAATGTGCCCTGAATTGTGTCAGTCTCGTGACAGTGAAGTCACAGCTGCATTTAGCCTCTATAATAAATGTTATCGACACAGAGATCTAAAAGGAAACAAATGGGTCTGAAGGTGCTTGAGCACAACACTATGACCAATGTATGAACTTGTTTCCCGGATAAAAGATCCAGGAAGTTATTTATATAAACAGTTAGAGCTTCCAAAGTGCAGACACCATAGTGCAAAGCAACAGTGCTAAATATTTAAAATGTATAGAGAGCCATTTCCATGTTGTTGGTGATTCTGTGACTTTATAGCACACTATGTACTGAGGTTAAATAGGTGTCGGGCTGGGTGTCGGGCAGGGTGTAAGACTGAGTGTAATACTGGGTGTAAGACTGGGTGTAAGACTGGGTGTAAGACTGGGTGTAAGACTGGGTGTAAGACTGGGTGTGCACACCCAGTATGGCAAATCTGTACCTTAGCAGTAACCCTTGGGAACCAGGGAGAAGCTTTGTTATGACAGCTGCAATTGAAACAATGAAAGAAAAACATCTGATTGGCTGCCACAGGTTACTACTCAGATGCAGTTCTACACCCATGTGACTTGCAGACTAGAGGGGCAAATACTGTCTGGCACATTGTGTCTGATTTATACACTTTCTGTCTGACTGGAGAGAGAGAGAGATTGGTCTGAGAGGAGGGGGAACTCTATGAAGAGAAACAAGTAGAGCCTAAAGTCTGGGGAAAGGGGCCCACACTGAGTCTGACAGAGAAGACTAAACTCAGTGCAACATTTATTGATTATAATAATGGAAATGATTAGTTGGAGGTATATACAGAGGGTTCCTGGGGGAGACTGGGTGTGACTAGTGGGGCTTATAGAGAGGGTGAATGGGTGAGACTAGGGGGGGGGGTTGACTTCAGAAGAAACAGACCCAGGAGGTATAGGGGCCCCATGAGACCCTAATTCATATACAATTTCAATAATTATTGCTAAAACAGGTCAATCTTTAGATATTTTGGGGGCCTCAAAAATAAATGTGGTTGGAAATAAAGGGACACAGAGGAGAGAAGTGGAGGGGGTCGCTGTAGAGGTGGGGGTCGCTGTACAGATGGGGGGTCGCTGTACAGGTGGGGGTCGGGTGACACAGAGAGCAGGACTAATCGGCATTATATGGGCACACACTGCGCCAGTCTGGTTGGGAGGAGACACAGCTCACACTATATAAACAAGGAGCGCACACAGACACGTTACTCGGGTCTCCCGGATACCGGAGAGAGAGCAGCCCGGGGGGGGTCCAGTAGGTAAAACACAAGTGTATAGAGAGTTTGCAGCTGTCACATATAGAGGCCCCGGCCCACTCACCGTCCACGGTCTTCTTCTTGAATAGAGAGGCCATGTCTCCTCTGTGAGTCTGTCCCGAGCTATTTCCTCATTCACACTGTAACCAGGAACCGGTCTCACCGCTGCGCCCCACCACGTGACCCACCCTCGGCACGTCACAGTCCAGCCCCTCCCAGCCGTGACGTCCTTTGTTGCTTGGGCGGTTTCTGCTATTCTCAGTCACGTGAAACCCGCCGCTGCTGCGGGACTGGCTGAAGCTGAAAGCGTTTAATAATAGCACTGCGCCGAGTCCATGCAGTTTCCGTAGTTCTCCACAGAAAGGGCTTTTGCCTGGCAAAAATACTAACTAGGGTGAGGGTTAAGTAGCCTAGCTGGGCGTAGGGAAAAGTGTAACATACAGTAGGCTGCCCAGGAGCTGATCTAATTCATATACAATTTCACTAAATATTGGTAAAACAGCTCAACCTGTAGACATTTTGGTGGGCAGTAGATTTTTGCCCTAAAATTGTGTGAAATGGAGGAAAGTCACCTGAGAATGCTTAAAGGAGGAGTCCCCTTTAGGTTAACTTTTAGACTGTTATTTTTTTCATAGTTCATGAATTATTTACCTTTTCACTTTCCAGCTTTCAAATGGGGGTCACTGACCCCATCTAAAAAACAAATGCTCTGTAAGGCTTCGAATGTATTGTTATTGCTACTTTTTACTACTCATCTTTCTGTTCAAGCCTCTCCTATTCATATTCCAGTATCTTATTCATATCAATGCATGGTTTCTAAGGTGATTCGAACCCTAGCAACCAGATTGCTGAAACTGCAAACCGGAGAGCCGCACATAGCGCAGCAATTTGTTGATCACACCCCTTTCTGTGGCCACACCCCTAATTACCATGTTTGTTACAAAATTTGGCAGGTTATGAAAGTTTGAAAATATTTCTTCTATCTAAACTGTGTTTTTGTGTCTCAAAATTGTTACAAAGTATCTTATTTGCATCTGTTAACTGTTCTGGGCTCTCTGCTAAAAGCCAATTAAGTGAGAAACATTGTTTCTTTTTCTGGCTGTTCAGTGCAGAGAAAAGAGGGACTTTCCAGTACAAATGAGGGACTGCGGGTTGAGCTGTCAAAAGAGGGACAGTTGGGAGGTATGTCATACTAACAGTTAATTTAAATGAGAACAACCTCTCTAAGAGTGACGGGAGACTGGGGTACAGAGCCTATGGTAACTTCCAAATTCTACAAAAGTCCGCCTCATTGCATGCTGGGTATTGTAGTCTTACATTAAACTTGGCAGTTGGGAATTTGTTATCAAAAACTACATTACCCAACATGCACTGGGAGACGCAGGCTTGGCACATTAGTGCAAGCAAAAACTTTGGTTTGGTTTCCTAAGTACAAACCAGCCAAAGGCCCAAAAAGTAGCCAAAATCTGTACCTTGGCTACTTTGTACTTTCAAAACCAGCCTGGGCTTTACATTAGTAGCCCAATTTGGCTCGAAAACTGCCAACCTGGCAACCCTGATGCTTAGCACCTGCTAGGGTTGCCACCTTTTCTGGAAAAAAAAATACCCGCCTTCCTATATATTTATATTTTTTCTTTATTAATAACATTGGGATCAACCATCATTTTTACCAGCCAGGCCAGTAAAATACCGGGTTCAGGTTTCATAAGGCTGAAAACAGAACAGAAAGTTCAGACCCAAACAGGCCTTACAAAAACCCAACTGTTCAGATCAAAATCGAACGGGTGGCAACCCTATATACACTTCTCTCAGCCTGCAAGAATACACAGGCTGAGAGCAGCTGGAGCATTTAGCCTATTTGCACATAGCCTTAGTTAGCAGGTCAATGCCCCCAGGAAGACTCTGAAGATTGGCTGATTGTCATGTCAATCAGTGTCGGACTGGGCCGGCAGGAAACCGGGAAAAACACGGTGGGCCCCGGCCCTCTTGGGCCCCCGCCGGCCCAGACCCGGTCCTAGATTGGCCCTTGTGCGGCGCACTCTGTTAGACGTTCGTTTGTGCATGTGCGCTGTGGGCCTGTAGTTCGTGCATGCATGCAGTGCGTCTGCCACTCGCATATAAGCACGGTGCACCGGCTTTTTGCACATGCGCGCGGGGGCCCCCGAGGTTCAGGACCCGGTGGGCCCCGACTGCGACAGTCCGACCCTGATGTCAATCAAGGGAGATCCTGCCGTTTTTACTTATTTGGAAAACCGGGCAGATGTCTTGACTTGGGCAGCACTTCTGAACCATCAGATCCGAACAGATGGCCAGTGTCGGACTGGGATGCCAGGGGCCCACCAGAAAACTTAGGCTGAGGGCCCACTTTCCAAACTACTATACCTCCTCTCCTTACTCAACCTCTTTATTCTCCTAGTCTCTTTTCTCTACATACTATACTATATTCTTCCATTATTAAGTATAAAATCCTTGCTGCCTTGGATGCTGAGAGTTGCCAGCTCTATAGAAGCTACAATCATTCCTAAAGAGGTACTATAATATTAGCAGAATTTATTTAAAACTCTCTTTTAAATGAGGCAAAGATAAGCTACGTCTCAGGGAAGTGGCACAAGAAAGCACTGCAGCTAAATTATTTACATAGGTCGAGTGACACAGTAGCTGGGAAGACCCTTAGGGTGGTGGGACACGCTGCTACTTGGGGAGATTAGTTGCCCATCGAAAAATCTCCTCTTCTTCGGGCGACTTATCTCCCCAAAATGCCTTCCCCCTGGCTAGAATGTGAATCACCGGCAGGATGGCACTCGGATCGCTTCAGCTTTCCGAAGTCTCCCAAACCTTTATGAGGCAACTTCGGCCGACTTGGGGAAAACTAAACGATACGAGTCTGGGGATTATTTTAATTGAGAAGAGTTAATTTATCCTGTCTAATAAAAGTCATTCTGGATAACAGGTCCCATACCTCTTGGTTCTATCAATACTGACACTATGGGGCCCATTTACTAACAATCAAATTGTGATTTTTTTTTTTCCACAAATCATGAAAAAATCCTTTATTTCTAAAAAGCTCAAAAAAAAGGAATTGATTAAGTGTAAAAAAAACCACAAAAGCCTTTAATGCCAAACTTCGCCAGGTAAAAGTTGTCAAGGTGCTGTAGAAGTAAATGGGAGCTGCGCTGATCCTATTGGACCATTTTTAATCCAAGCAGAATTTTAGAGGTTTTCAGATTTTTTTTTTTCATTACAAGGTTTTAGAGGTTATTCGAAGTATTTTTAGTGCGTTTTTCATTTGTAATTTTTATATTTGTATCTTTTAATAAATTTATTGACAATCGGGGTTTTAGAGTTTGTGAGATTAGTTGTGGTTTCAAAAACCTCAAACAACATTAAACTCGACTATTAGCACAAACAGTTAGTGATGAACGAATTTGTGTCATTTCGTCTCGCTACGAAATTTGCATTTCGCAAATTTTTCGCCCGTTTCTCGAATTTTGCGGGCGATTTGCGAAATGGGTGAAAAACTTGCGAAACAAGAATTTTGCGCTGGCGTCAAATGAGGGGCATCAAAATTGACGCTGTCGTCAATTCTGATGCTGGCGACATTTGACGCGCATTAAAGTCAATGGGTGTCCTTTAATTGACGCCGGCGTCGGAATTGTCCTTGATGGAAGCTGGCAAATTTTTGTGCAACTTCACAATTTATTCAAAAAAATTTGCCGCAAATTTGCGCCTGCCAAATAAATTCGCCCATTACTACAAACTGTCTAAAACCATCAAGAACCCTGAAGGTAAAAAAACGTGTTCCAATTGTTAAAGGCACCATCTTCCTTTGCATCCATGATTCGACAAGTTTTAGCTGGAGTATTTTCTGGATTCAGATTTTCAGCAGCTTCAGAGCATAATAAATCTCAAAAAAACTCAAGTCTTTTTATTAAAGGTTTAATAAATAGTAAAATCTGCATCAGACTGGGACGGAGGAACACCAGGAAAAAACTCGGTGGCCCGGCCCAGACCCGGTGCTTATGCAGAAACCTGAAGCAGCTTCCAACTTCCCTCCCGGGTCCCCAGCACGGCTCAATGAAACAGAAGGTAGGAGCGGGGAGGGGGGCAGTTTGCTTTCTCCTTGGGTGGTGGGTCCAGGGGTGGTGGGGGGCTCCAAGGCAGTAGCCCCGGTGGCATCAATAGACACAGTGTGCTTGCGTCAAAAGAATTGGGCACAGACACTAGCCAAAAACTGGAAATGAAGCCAGAGAGACTTCCACGCAACTGCTTCCAATTTCAAATGAATTGTGCATGCAGCTACATGAATTTTTGGAAAATTGGAAGCAGTTGCATCAGGTGTTGCACTATTTTGTGAGGCGCTTCCCTTGCAGCAGCAGCAACGCTGGAATTCTGGGGACAGTGCGGCATTGTAGGAAAAAAATCATGGAGGTTGCTCTTGAAAATGTACTTTGCTCACTGCACTTGCAGACGTGAACAAACCCTTAGAAGTTTCAAAAAAGCAAATATTTTCTTTCACACCAAATAATTTACAAAAATGTCAACTTAATTTTTAATAAACTTAATTTTTAATTTTACTTTTTTTCCTATAAAAAGTTAGAAATAGGGTCTATATTGGGATTAAGTCTGGACTGTTTGTCTTTATGAAATATGCATTTTGTTCCCAACAGAGCTCTTGCAGGAAACAAAATTGATGAAACCGTAAAAAAAATTGGAATCGTAGAAATTATTTCGGTTTGATGCCGAAAAACCGTGAAACTTCTGATCATTGCACGAAACCCAGCGCAGATCAGGATATCTTTGGGACTTCTCCCATTGGCTTCTACATGAACTCGGCAGGTCTGAGTTGAAGTACTTTTTTATTCTGACTTTTAAAACCCTCTGGGTTTCATAAATTCTGAAAAATTCTAGTTTTTTTCCCTGAAAAAATTAATAATAAAGTTGCATGCCAAATAAAAACTGCTTTCTGCATAATAAACCTAAACGTAATTCTAAGAAACTTTCCATTATACATTAGCTAAACATTTGCAATGGGTTTAACGTTAATTGTAAATGTAACTGCTACCGAACACAGTATCTGTCTATTTATATTCTCATATTGCTGGTTCTGACTCTTGTCACAATTTTTAACCTGGCAGCCCCTTAAAAAACTGGGGTGTCCATTAGGGATGGGCGAATTTTTTTGCCTTGTTTCGCTGAAAAAATGACGCCCATAGACTTGTATGGTGTTGTGCGTCAAAATGAAAAGATGCGACAAAAATTATTTTTGCCTCGCAACAAATTTTTAGACTTTAATGGGCGTCGGCAACAATTCGCTGGTGGCGAATTTTTGCGAAACGGGTAAAATTCGCCCATCCCTACTGTCCATTTCAAAATCACCGGTGGCTAGTTTAGCCATTACAGGAACACAAATCTGAATTTTAGTATGTTATTGAATGGCAAATAAGCAACTTATCAGTTGGCCCTAATTTTTTTATTTTTTATATTGTTTGAATTAATTATCATTGACCCCATCTAAAACACAAACGATCCGTAAGGCTAAAAGTGTATTGTAATTGCTACTTTTTATTACTTTATATTCAAGCCCTCTCGTATTTATATTCCAGTCCCTTATTCCAAGCAATGTATGGTTGCTAGGATTATTTGGACCCCAGCAACCAGGTTGCTAAAAATTGCAAACTGGAGAGCTACCAGATAGTGATGGGCGAATTAATTCACCAGGCGCGAATTTGTGGCGAATTTGTCTGCTACACCGCCAGCAAATACATTCGCGAATTTGCTGGAGAAAATTTGCAGCATCGACAATTTTTTGATGGTTTCAAAGTTGAAGCTGGGGTCCATTAAAGTCAATGGGCACAGGCTTCAACTTTGATGCCGGGGCCCATTTTGACGCAGACACATTGTCACAGGCGTCAAAACCGAATATTTTTCACCAGTTTTGCGAATTTCGCTGGAAATTCTCCAAATTCGTGGCGAAGCGAAACGGGACAAATTCGCCCATCACTACTACTGAATAAAAAATAAAAAGCTAAATAATTTAGAAACAACAAATTCTAAAAAATGGAAAACAATTGTAAATTTATCGGAATATCACTCATGCTAAAATTTGAAGGTGAACATTCCCTTTAATATAAACACCTGCTTTGACTCCATTTGAATGTTGTCTATAACTGTAGATATAACAGAAAGTTGCAATGATTCTTCCACTGCCAGAGGGACATAAGTTTCTGTTTAAGCCTTCCCTTCAGATCACAAATTGCTTGAGACGAAAGTCATACCTCCCTGAGATCATAGCGACAGATTATGTTATGAAATTGCTTTGAGCAGTGGCAAAGCTAAATTAAATAACAGCTGTTAAATCCAGAGGAGGGGAATTAGGTTGATTAGTAAAGCCTGGAGTGTGGAGATGGAGCAATGGAAAGTGGGAAAGCATCTGTCTGCACAGAATTTCTCTTTGCGTGGGCTCTTTCTCAAAGTACATACAAACAAATTACACAAGTGCCGCAAGCAACAATTCCAAAAAAAATGTAAGAATATGAATTAAAAGGAACAGAAAGATTCATTATTGTGGAAGAGATCATTCTTACTGATCAATATGTGCCATAATAATAATAATAATAAAATGCCCCCAAAATATGCTGAAAAACGCTACCTCGGCTTATACTCGGGTCAAGCGCAAAAACGGTCGCCGGCGTCCAAGAATAGTCGCCGGCGTCCAAGAATAGTCTCCAAGAATATTCGGCGGTGTCCAAGAATGGTCGCCGGCATCCAAAAACAAGACGCCGGCACCTCCAATGGGAGCAGAAACCCTCAATTTTTTGATTGAAACTTACCAGAAGCTGCTGCATTTCTCACCCTCGGCTTATACTCGAGTCAATAAGCTTTCCCAGTTTTTGGAGGTAAAATTAGGTACCTCAGCTTATACTCGAATATATACGGTAATAACAATCATACATTTTATTGGCACTTCTGACAATTTCTTGGGAATTTCTTTCCCCCTTAGGGCTCTTACAGATGAGCGTTTTTACCTGCGCTCCCCTGCTTTCCGTTTTTCTGCATTCAGCCGCAGGGGAGCGCAGGAATAGACGCATTACATTTTTTCCAATGGGACTTTACTCACACAGGCGCGTGTAGGCGCGGGACGCAGGTTGAGACGCAACATGCTGCATTTTTCCTGCGTTCGGCGCCTACACGCGCCTGTGTGAGTACAGCCCCATTGGAAAAAATGTAATGCATCTATTCCTGCACTCACCTGCGGCTGAACGCAGAAAAACGGAACGCAGGGGAGCGCAGGTAAAAGCGCTCATCTGTAAGAGCCCTTAATAATGTCAAGTACCTGAGATATATATGAGATATACACATGAAAATCAGTCTGAATAGTGGAGCCATGGAGCTTGCTCAATAAGGGCTCTTACTGACGATCGGTTGAAGCTGCGCTCCCCTGCGTTCCGTTTTTCAACGTTCAGCCGCACGGGAGCGCAGGAATAGACGCATTTAGCTTTTTTCATTGGGGCTGTACTCGTGTAGGCTCCGAACGCAGGTTGAGACGCAGCATGCTGCATTTTTCCTGCGTTCGCCGCCTACACGCGCCTGTGTGAGTACAGCCCCATTGGAAAAAGCTAAATGCATCTATTCCTGTGTTCCCCTGCGGCTGAACGCTGAAAAATGGAACGCAGGGGAGCGCAGCTTCAGCCGCTCGTCAGTAAGAGCCCTAATGCTGAAGCTACGGCTGGAAAGAACCAGCAGTTTATGTATCAAATTATAACAGTTTAGAGCATCAAACAAACAACTCACTGACCCCTTGGAACTGTATGAAGGTGTTTTAACTCTCACGAGTTTTCAGGTTTGACGCAAAAATTTTCATCGTTTTCGGGAGGCAAACACAAAAAAATTCACGTTTTTCGCGTGACAATCCGATAAAGATATCGTTTTTCCCGAACCGATTTTTTCGAGGTTTTTATTTATTGATAAATAAGGGAAAATATAGTAAAAATTCTTGTTTGGTCGGACTTTTTTTTATTTAAAAAATCTGAAAAATTAGGATTTTGATAAATAAACCCCCAAGTGTAAAGGGATGTACAGTATATACTGGGTATTATGCTGCACTAAATGGAAGTGTCTTTTATTATCCAATGCTCAGCAACACAGGGAAACCTGCCCTTTTTATTATAGAGACACATGGGAGCAGGTGAGGCTGATTTATACTGTGTCCCACAGATGGCAGCACAGGTCTCTGTTTCCTCACATGGAAGCCCGTTCCCTTGTCTGCTTGTCTGTCTGCAGCTCCGGCACTCAGGGCCACTGACAGTTTAAGGGATTCTCTGCTTCAGCACAGATGGTGCCATCAAAATGATTAAGCTGCTAATTACCCCACCTGCCCTCACACAGGTACATATATATTCCTTAATTCTGCCAGTCCACTGCTCTCCTACTCCCCGGCTTTGGACTCGCTCACAGTATATGTTGCATTCATCAAAAAAAAATTTTGTTTGAAATCTTTAAAAAAATTTGGAAAGCATTTGTTTAAGAATCCCTCATACTGGTTAACCAACAGATTTATGGGACCGTCACTCCGGAATGCTTGAGAACCTGGGCTTTTCCATATAAAAGATTCATAGTTTAGAACGCTGTTCCTTAAAGCTACTAGAAAACACAAAGTCACAGCAAAAGATCCTAACTGTGTGTGTGTGCGCAATTTTTTTTCTGTAATTCGCTGTATTTGTCACCATCTAAAACCTGCCAAGATAAAATAGAAGTCAATAGAAAGTGTATTCTCAGCATTCCAGCAATTCCCCCATTTTTATGCCAGTTGCAGTGGCCAGGGCCCCCTTAAACGTCCATGTAAAAAAACTTGCCCCCCCCAGAAGTTTAAAAAAAATTTGGTGCCCAGGGCCCCACCACACAACAGGGACCACAAAGGGTTACCTATAGGGGGGCCCAGCCATGTTACACTTACTTCATTAGTGTGGCCCACCTGCTGTCAGTGAGCTGCCAACTACAGAAGGGAGGAGGGGAGCAAAGGTGGCTGCATCTTCTTCCAGTGACAGCATTTTCTTCCCTTATTGGTCACAGAATTTCAAGTCCTGGTAAAGCTGCATGGTGATTGGATGAGCTGGAGGAGAAGTTCAAATCTCAGCTGTCCAATCCCTGAGCAGCTCACCCGGGACTTAAACTCAGTGATCAATAAGGGGAAGTAATGGACAGAAGATACCTCCGCTTGTTCTCCCGCCCTGCCTTCCCGAAGTCAGCAGCTCTCAGAAAGCAGCCGGCGTGACCGGGCCCCCCTTACCCTCGGGGCCCCCATACAACTCTCCCCCCTATCCCCCCCTGATGGCGGCCCTGCCTCGGCATATCTTTTACCTGCTCCTGTTTTTAACCCCAGGCTAGGAACTGGCAGGAGAGCATCCAAAATGTCCATAGGAAGCAGGACTGGCTCACTTGAGCCCACCAAGTTTTTCCTGGTGTCTCACCGGCCCACTCCTACCTTTAGGGTTGCCACCTTTGTGCTGCTCACGATCTGGGCAGGGGGTGGGTCCATGAGATCACGTTATTTTACCGGCCTGGCTTGATCCCAATGTTATTAATAGGGAAAATGCATAAAAATATAGGAAGGCCGGTATTTTGTTCAAGAAAAGGCAGCAAAACCCTCATGGCAACCCTACCTTACCTGAATGCAATAGTGTCAATTCACAGCCATCACAATATATATCGGCGACAAATCAGACGCCAACGACAATTTGATGCACATTAAAGCTAATAGGCATGCGTTGAGTTATCACCGGCGAATTTTCACGGCAAGTTCGCAAATTTATTAGTCAGCGGCAAAACTTGGAAGTGCGCCTTCACTAGTTATAACCCACCTTTTTTGAATGTCAGAGTCACACCATATGGACACAACCTTGTTCTGGGGCTCCTGGGAAGTCTCAGGCTAATCATGTTAATAAACCTGCATTATTTTAATTATTTTATTTTGTTCCTTTAGATATAAATTCATTGTGTCTGCTCCCCTGGACTCTCAGACGCACACTAGTATACATTCGTTTTTCTACAGTTTAGAGAGCTCATAAGAACCTTGTGCTTGGGTCACAATTATGAATCTGCCCCAATGATTTTATATTTACAAATCAAGACCCAGTCCCAGTTTCCTCGGCCCTTATGTCTCTCATTTCACCTGTAATACAATCCATGGAAGATAGAGGGGAGGAACATGGAGTTGTGGAAAGGTCACATCGTTCATGAATCATGTTAATGGAATCTGGTGTGTTCATAATAAAATCATAAAATAGCTCATATTTTCATGTTTTTAATCTCAATCTTAAACAAATAAATGCATTTTTTTTTTTTTTTTGAAAAAAAATGAAAACAAGCTGTGGACATTTGTGGAATGTTCCTAATAATGGAGAGACATGAATGTAGAAAATGAACCTTTTTTATATTGCACTTTTAGTACTTAAATGCTAGGTACAAGAAAAGTTCAGCAACAACCAGTTTGGGATCAGCAATGAATAGTTCTAGCCAACCAACAACGACATTGGGATTGATATTCAATATACTGAGAGTTGTAGTTCTTCAACAGATAAATGGTCTAAGGCTAATGGCAGAAGGTATGTATATGAGTGTATTGACTGCTGCTGATATCAGGGCAGTATCTATCGTGTCCATCGCGCCCTATCTGCCTTTCCCCTCTTTCCATAGACATCTATGGAAACTGTGTTGGCTAAAGCACATGGGGGCAGATTTACTAAGCAGTGAATTTTCGCCAGTGTCCTTTTCACAACACTTTGCCAGTCGCAAATGCGCTTAGACTACGCCAATTCAATAATATGCAGAGTTTCATCCTGGGTGCCGAATGCTGGCGACTTTTCGCTATCGTTACCTCGCCAATGCGAGCATTTCATAGAGAAGATGGGTTAGCTTTCATTTGTGCCGAGGGAAAATTCGCTAGTGATCTTGCGCTTAGGTCAATTTGCATAGGGCGGGAAATTTAAAGTTGTATGGACGTCTTTATTATAAATTTAGGTGCAAATACTCACTTTTAAAAACACATGTCCAGGGAACCTTAATAAAGACAAGAGAGTTAATATAAAGCCCTACACATGAGCCCACTGTCAAATGAATGTTCCATATTTTTGAAAATGTAGGGGGGGAAACCCGCTTACCCAAAAAAAGTTTGTCAGGACTTCTGCAGCCAATCCCGCTTCAAAAAAGGAAAAGTCGCCAGCGTTTTTTGAACTTCAATGCATTTTTGGCTCCCAGGATATGATGTAAGAGACAGAAGATTGAGGAAGATCTCGCTGCTTTATAGGACTTCGTCTGGTCTGAGCTGGCGAAGGCTACTCTGGCGAAAGAGATAACGTTCAGTAAAATCCGCACTTTAGTGAATTTGCAGAGTAACGTCGTTTGCCAGAGTGAAAAGTCGTCTGGCGATAGACTGCGAATGACCACTAGCGACAGTCTCTTTCGCTAGCGAATTGGCGTCTGCGCCTGTTAGTAAATCTGCAATGTCCCTGCGGGTGGCAACACTAGCGAACTGTCTCTAGTGTTAGCCACTCTGCTCCTTAGTAAATGTGCCCCAACCTGTTTCAGCCTGATTATAGCCAAGCATGCCATTGCCCTGGGCCTCAGAGCTAATCTAGATCAATGCCCATTCTTTCCTTATTGCAGTAACCCACAGAACATTACTCAAGGTGTTCCTCACACATTCCCAACGTATAAGAATTTGTTTTCCAATTGTTACTTTCTAAGATCTTATTCTCTCACACATTTGGCACCATTATCACACAGTGTCAGCCAGAAACGTTCCTTTCTTGGCCCACAAGAATTCAGCGAATTCCCAACGGATTCTTATCGAATGAGATAGCACGGTATGGTTTCCATTCGACTCCACAGCTGCAAGCTATTTCATTCCTCACTCCGCTCATAGCCAGGTAATGTGCATAATACACTGATTTACTTTCCCATTGCCAATCACCGCTTGCTTTTTGCCTGCCTTGTGTTTGTTTATTAGTTTGTGTGTCATTTGCTGGATTCATTGTTATAAAAACACACACACTTGCCAGGAACTGTCATTAGAGGACGGTGGGGATATTCTCACTACTAACAAAATGATATTACTGTATGTAAATAGATCATCTTCCTGGAGGCTTTGTGTAGGTGGAGTCCTCAGTTTCTAACTGTGTCACTGGCTATAACCAGGCCCAGCATTAAAGGGGATATTCACCTATAAATTACATTTTAGTAGGATGTAGACATCCATTAGGAAGATTAGTCGCCCAAAGAAGAAAAGATTTGTCACTGGGCGACTAATCTCCCGAAATATC
The DNA here is from genome assembly GCA_038501925.1 of Xenopus petersii. Lineage (NCBI taxonomy): Eukaryota > Metazoa > Chordata > Amphibia > Anura > Pipidae > Xenopus > Xenopus petersii. The sequence goes on along the minus strand of CM076675.1, from coordinate 14,177,880 downwards.
AGTGTGTGTCTCTGCACTTTAAGGCTTGAAAGATGTAAAAAGTGGAAGTCAAATGATCTGAAATCTTTAAAAAATAAATAATGAAGACCAACTGCAAAGTTGCTAGAAATATTCTATAACTGTTAACAAAAAGGTGAACCATCCCTTTAATGATAAGGGGGGGGTAGACCTGCAGATCCAGGCAGAACCCTTTGTGTGGACTGAAGAACACATGCACAGTGACAATAGGGCTACACCACCTATATAGTATTAAGTATATAACTGCTCTTTGTTTTTTTAATTAAAATAAGCCTTCTGCCTACAATTCCCATCAGCGACATAACAAGAGCATGCTGGGGTCACCCCCTGCCAAAAGAATGCGCCCTTCCCTCACTGCAACCCCCGAGCATGCTCATGTGGGTGATCGCACCCCAATTTAAAGAAGAAGATCAGCAGGGAGGGGGGATTTTAATGCCATAGAGCAAGGGGCCCGAACATTTGTTACCTGAGAGCCACATTTAAAAATAAAAAGAGTTGGGGAGCAACGCAAGCTAGAGTCCTGCAGTGGGTCGGGTACCCGCGGGTTACCCACAAAAAAAGCGGGCACCCTGTGGAATGAGAAGAGGATTTTCAAGTGCGGGTATAGATGTGTCTTTGCGGGTTGCGGGTCACAGGTTGGGTTGAGGGTCTTATCTAAATGTCTTATGTTATGTACTATTGTCTATATTTTATTCCTTTTAAAGTTTTACAAAACTTTTCCCATTCACGTAATTCTTAAATTGTATTTACTAATTAATTCTACCTGGATTTTGAAATCCATGTGTTTAAGCAATAGTGAATGATAAATAATGAGAAACAGGTCAAAATAGGTAACAATATTTGTTTACTGTTTATGTAAAAGTCCACTTTTGATGATGCTGGTCCTTTAAGAATTCAGGAATAGAATTTAGTTGTTACTCCATTCACGTAATTCTTAAATTGTATTTACTAATTAATTCTACCTGGATTTTGAAATCCATGTGTTTAAGCAATAGTGAATGAGAAATAATGAGAAACAGGTCAAAATAGGTAACAATATTTGTTTACTGTTTATGTAAAAGTCCACTTTTGATGATGTCACTTCCAGTTTGCAGCAACATCACTTCCTGTTTTATGGCGGTCGGCGGGTTATCGGTCGGATTGTGGATAAGGCAGTTGCGGGTCCGGGTCGGGTAGCGGCTCAAAGTGGGTAAATATGCAGGTTGCTGTTCGGGTTGCGGGTTCGGATCGGGTCCAGGTCTTAGAAATTGGTTCCGCAACCTCCTTGCAAGCCAAATAAGGGCTGTAATTGGCTATTTGGTAGCCCCTATGTGGACTGGCAGCCTACAGGAGACTCTGTTTTGCAGGACTCTGGAATTCAAAAATAAGCACCTTCTTTGAGGTCACTGGGAGCAACATCCAAGGGGTTGGAGAGCAACATGTTACTCATGAGCTACTGGATGGGGATCACTGATGTAGAAGAAGCAGGCCCTTCTGTTCCCCAGTTCCCTCCACCACGGGGTCTGCTTTCTCAATAGTTACGTCACTGATTCCTATTGTAAAATCACCCCATTGTGCAGATGACGCCGCTGATTAGAACTCTCTGTTTATAGGAGATAAGCTCATAAATTATCACCAGCTCTTGGCCCATATTTAATCCAGCACTCAATACCATTCATTTTACAATGCAACTTTAGAGACAGAACATAACACTGATGTGATTAGACGCAGCCTCGGAATGTGCCCCAAGTATGAGAATGTGCTTGTGCTACTGCTTTACATGAGAACACAGGGCTGAGTGGTGAAATCTTTTCAGAACTCCAGAGACTGAGAGTATGGAATAGCTCAGTCTGCTGCGTTTATTGTATACTGCCAAACAACAAGAAGCCTGATAAAGAATGTCATTAACCAGGGCCCTGGGCAAATATACAGCAATAAGGAAAAAAATACTTTCTTACCGCGGGATGTGGACAGAAATAGGTAAATTGTTGTTGTAATCAAAGCTGATGTTTTGTTTCTCTTAATAGTCTGGCAATTATATTTAATTGGGGGGGAATGGAAAGCAAAATAAATTTTTTATACTATGGCCGAAAGGCAAACAAGTTAGGGACCGCCATGTGGGGTTTACCTTGACGTGGTATGGTGGCTTTTCAACTTTATGATCATAACTTTGTAACTAAAAACCCCTGTTTTGTAAACTTACTTTTGAGACAGGGGCCCAGGGAATGTGCATTAAAACTAGCACTTCCATTATACTTAAATATACTATTACTTAGCCTTTAGAGTGCTTCCACACCCCTATTTTGTACATTGTATTGTTGCCAGAAGCTGTGGCTGAGCTTCATGTGGTTTTTTAATAGCACACCATACCCCCCCTTAAACTAATGGGGCCCTATACTTTTAAAAATGGGCGTTGGTTGGACAATTCCTCTCCCTTAAAAGCCGCATACTGCCGGGGGAGGATAGATCCTTTACACTGAAACCAAGGTTCAACAGACACTGATTACACTGAATGCTACTATGCAGTAAGATTTTTTATACTGTGGCCGAAAGGCAAACAAGTTAGGGACCGCCATGTGGGGTTTACCTTGACGTGGTATGGTGGCTTTTCAACTTATCATAACTTTGTAACTAAAAACCCCTGTTTTGTAAACTTACTTTTGAGACAGGGGCCCAGGGAATGTGCATTAAAACTAGCACTTCCATTATACTTAAATATACTATTACTTAGCCTTTAGAGTGCTTCCACACCCCTATTTTGTACAGGGAATGGAAAGCAGCCATTTCATGCATGTCTGCCAGCGCAGGCTCATTACTTCTTACTGCTGATATAATGCAGTGAATGGCTGCCTTTCACAGTATTCACATTCAGTGAAAAAAAATGTTTATCACAAGAAAAATTACAGACGAGATCAGGGTCGGACTGGGGGGCCCAGGGCCCAGTAGGGCTGCTGTCTGAGGCCCCCCCCCCAGCCTTGACCCTGCGCAAATCCCCCTCCAGACCCGAGCCCCAGCACCTTCAGCATGGCCACCCCCCGCGCATGCACAAGCGTGCGCATTTACCAAGCATTTGGGCCTGGAGACAGAAATCTGGGCAGCAAGAACAGGGAGCGGGTTTGGGCCGGGGGGCCCACGAGAGCCGTGGCCCATCAGGTTTTTTCCTGGATGAGATTCAATTTGAGATGCAATTCAATTCAGAAAAACTTATCTCACTGTTTATCACGTGAAAACTTTGTTGAAGTCTATGGGGAATAAACTGGAACTGAATTTGGAGAAAAGGATTGTCTCCTCGAATTGAATCTCATCCATGGGTTTTCACGTGATAAACCTTGAGATAACTTTTTCCCACGGAATTGAATCTGGCCTGATATGTCATATGGTCCGATTTATGAAATGTTTTTTTTTTACCCACAATGCAGTCCAAGTTGCTTCTACCACATTTGCACCACATGTGACAAATGGCATTGTTGAATCTAGTAGGTGGATGCAAGTCTCTTAATGAATTCCACAATATGCACTTTTCATTATTTTAGACCACCCAGTTATGCAGTTGTGTTCATATATTCTTAAGACACATATATGCTGCACAACTTTACACAGGGCGCTAAGGGAACCCTGCAGCTACCGCCTAGTCCAGAGGTGTTAACTGGGCTAAATCTGGAGAAAAATGGTCTTCTTTCTTGGGAGATGACATAACTTCTAAAAACCTTCTAAAGTAATTTCAAAATTTTAGAAAGTATGTTTATTCTGAGGGTTGGAAAGACCAACAGTTTAGGTTTATTCACCTTGGCTATGGTTTTATTATTTAAAAAATTTAAAAATTCTCCTGATTCCTCAAAGGTATCATTTTCTCCAAAATGCAAAGAATATAACGTTGACTTTTTTCATTATATTTTCATAATTTTTTCATTATATTTTCATTATATGTCCAATGATAAAACATTTATGGGAGATAATTAAGCGATTCCTCAGAGTTTCAATTCATATAAATATTAAACAGGGTCTAGAATATGCAGTTTTAGTAGGGATGCACCGAATCCGCTATTTAGGACTTGAGCTCTGATAAACTTCAGTGACTCTTTACTGCTGTACTGCAAGTTGGAGTGATATCACCCCCCCCCCCCCAGAAGCCTAACAACAGAACAATGGGATAACAGCTCCCTAATTAACCCTCGATATTCGACTGCGATTTTTTTGATCGAAGAAAAATCATTCGATCGAAGGATTAAAATCCTTCGAATATCGAAGTCAAAGGATTTACCACAAATAGTACGATTGAACGAAAAATCCTTCGATCGAACGATTAAATCCTTCGAAACCTTCGATTCAAAGGATTTTAATCCATCGATGGCACGATTTTTCTTCCAAAAAATTGCTAGGAAGCCTATGGGGACCTTCCCCATAGGCCAACATTGCACCTCGGTAGGTTTTAGGTGGCGAAGTAGGTAGTCAAAGTTTTTTTTAAAGAGACAGTACTTCGACTATCGAATGGTCGAAAAGTCGAACAATTTTTAGTTCGAATCGTTCGATTTGAAGTCGAAGACGAAGGTCAAAAGCCAATTCGATGGTCAAAGTAGCCAAAAAAAACATTCGAAATTCAAAGTTTTTTTTATTCTATTCCTTCACTTGAACTAAGTAAATGGGCCCCTTAATCCCCACTCTGACAATGGTAACTGCAATTTGCTTCTGATTTTGCAAAATCATGCAAATGCATTCATTTTACTGCATGCACAGAGGTAAAAAAAAAATGTGGTGATCTGTTACATTTGGCAAACTGCACCTGGTCAGTTAATGCCCTTATTTTTTAACTCTCTCTGAGTTTCAGTTAAAATTTTGAGCTTGCGTAATTTCATGCAAATTTTATTTGCCTTTTTCTGAAGTCTGTGCGCATCTGGGCACAAGTCAGTGGCATGGGTAGATGCACCAAGCAAGCGGGCCCTGGACATTTATTTCAGTATTGTGTTATGTTCTTGTGCCCTGTAACATAGTAAGTTAGGTTGAAAAAAAGACACACTTCCATCAAGTTCAAGCTTTTAACTTGTTTTTAACCTGCCTATCTGCCGTTGATCCAGAGGAAGGCAAAAAAAACCACCTGAAGCCTCTCCAATTTACCTCAGAGGGGGAAAAAATCCTTCCTGACTCCAAAATGACAATTGGACCAGTCCCTGGATCAACTTGTACTATGAGCTATCTCCCATAACCCTGTATTCCCTCACTTGCTAAACACCATCCAACCCCTTCTTATACCTATCTAATGTATCAGCCTGTACCACTGATTCAGGGAGAGAATTCCACATTTTCACAGCTCTCACTGTAACAAACCCCTTCCCCTTCCGATTTCTTCTAATTGGAATGGGTGACCTTTTGTCAGCTGGAAAGACCTACTGGTAAATAAAGCATTAGAGAGATTATTATATGATCCCCTTATATATTTATACATAGTTTATACATAGGCCGTTCATGCTGGAGAAGAGCGGCTCTTCTCCAGTGTGAACGACAACAATTTGGCCAGTCTTTCCTCATAGCTAAGATTTTCCATACCGTTTACCAGCTTAGTTGCCCTTCTCTGTACCCTCTCTAATACAATAATGTCTTGTTTGAGTGATGGAGACCAAAACCATACGGCATATTCTAGATGGGGCCTTACAAGTGCTCTATACAGTGGAAGAATTACCCCCTCCTCCCGTGACTCTATGCCGCATTTAATAAAGCTCAAGACTTTATTTGCCCTTGATGCTGCTGACTGGCATTGCTTGCTACGGCCAAGTTTATCATCTACAAGGACTCCAAGGTCCTTTTCCATTATGGATTTGCCTAGTACAGTCCCATTAATGGTATAAGTGGATGCATGACTTTACATTTATCAACATTGAATCTCATTTGCCACTTAGCTGCCCAGATTGCCAGTTTGTCAAGATCATGTTGCAAGTGTCACATCCTGGATGGCATTAATTGGGCTGATAGTTTTGTGTCATCTGCAAACACTGATACATTACTTACAACACCCTCCCCTAGTCATTAATGAACAAGTTGAATAAATGTGGTACTTTGCACCTTATTCAGCAAAATGCAATAAAACAGTGTTTTAGGCAAGTGCTAATACAGAGGCAGGTACCTTTGTGAGTAGCATTTACATACATACAATTATATTTTTTGTCTTTGTAAATGCATCTCTCTCTCATATTACAGGTAAATCCGAACCTGGTAGCCTGGTAAATGTGAGATTTTGGATGAAGGATTAATTGCTGTCCAATAATCATGAGTGAATGTGTCCCATTTCACTGAAAAATTTGTGAAATTACAAAAAATTAAGAAATACATTGAAGTCAATTGGCGTCAACATTTTAGTTACGCGCAACAATTTTTTACGCTCACAACAATTTTTTCTCATTCCAGATGAAGAAAGTGAAACCTGTTTGCACCACTAGATGGAGCATTTGTTGCTTTACATCAGTCTCACTGTGTCAATAAGTGCCATGGGGAACCCTTGGGTTGTGTGAAAAAGTGTTCAGCGTTTATTCAGCACTTGATGAGAAATATAAAGACTCCTTTACAACAAAGTGCAGAGTAGAGTGCAAAGTCCATAAAGCTTGGCACAAACCAATCGTGTTTTATTGCACATTTGCAAATCTTTTCAGAGCAGGGGGTCTATAGATCTTGGCCAGCAGGGATTGGGGGGCATAAATTCTGTGTAGACGAGGGCCAGGGCCCACAGGGGTTTTCTTCCCAGTGTCCTGCTGGCCCAGTTTGACCCTACTGGGGGGGACTGCAAGATATTAAACCAGCCATCCTGAAATTTGGGCCCACAATTGTCTGCTTTAGGTGCATTTATCTAAAAGACTGAAATACAAGCTATCTGGTCAATGGTCAGACTGGTTTTCCATTTGGTCAATCAGCTTGGTTGAGACTGCAACATAAATTTGATCATATTGTAACGTTCTCGTTATTAGGATCCTTGTATAGCAATAGGTACCTTCGGATGCACAGGTGAACCCTGTGGATTCCCGGTTTTCTGCTGCGGAGGCCAACAAAAAATGCAAATCTAGTCCGTAATCGAAGTACCGGCAGGGATTAAGAGAAGACGTAGTCAGAGTTGGGCGAAGAGTTCAAGGCAGGTGGCAGGAATTGTAGTCAAAGATCAGGCAGAAGTCAAAACCAGGAAATCAGAAGATATAATAAACGCTTGAGCAGGAACAGATAAAAAGCCAGCTTGGGCATTCTCAAAATGGCGGACTGGCATTTTAAAGATGATTTGGCACCAAAATTCTAATCCGGCGCCCTTCGGTGATGTCATGACACTCAGCATCAAGATGCTCAGCGTCATCAGAGCCGGGAACCCGGAAGTGCACGCCTCTGCACCAACAGTTTAGGAGAGACGCACCGGGAGGTAAGGGACTGCAGCAATCTCCCGGCACGTCTTACACATACTGTATGCATACATGATCGCCAAATATAAGCCTCTCTACCATTATCAAGCTGCCTGGACCATCATTGCTTAACGTCAAATATCAAATAAAATGATGATGAAATATCCACCAACAAGGCAGGCAGACAGTCTTAAGCCAATGTTGCATTTCACTGCGTTCAAGAAAGGGACCTATTAATCTCCATAGATTGTACTGAAAATGTTGAATTACCCTGTAAAAAATGACTGGTTCTTGACAAGTAATATTGGCATTATGACATTTTTTTGGTTGTTGTTCAAGAGAGTATATAAATGTAACACATATGTATTGGTTGTTTTATGGATGTTGATTAAATCAAAACTGGAGATGCGCAAATCTGACCTGTTTTGCTTCACCAAAAAATTATGAAACAGAGAAAATTAATCAAAATGCATTAAAGCCTATGGGCATCCGTTTTTCTTTCTCGTGGTGTGCACCTCAGTTTTTTTTTGCGTGCAACAATTTTTTTCACCCATTGGTGTCTTTGGGCATAATTTTATGCAAATATGCTCATCACTAATCAAAACCATTACTATGGTGGACTCCCAGCTTTTGCTGGACAGCACCTCATATAATCTTAAAGGGATACTGTCATGGGAAAAAACATTTTTTTCAAAATTAATCAATTAAAAGTGCTGCTCCAGCAGAAATCTGCACTGAAATCCATTTCTCAAAAGAGCAAACAGATTTTTTTATATTCAATTTTGAAATCTGACATGGGGCTAGACATATTGTCAATTTCCCAGCTGCCCCAAGTCATGTGACTTGTGCTCTGATAAACTTCAATCACTCTTTACTGCTGTACTGCAAGTTGGAGTGATATCACCCCATCCCTTTCCCCCCAGCAGCCAAACAAAAGAACAATGGAAAGGTAACCAGATAGCAGCTCCCTAACACAAGATAACAGCTGCCTGGTAGATCTAAGAACAACACTCAATAGTAAAAACCCGTGTCCCACTGAGACACATTCAGTTACATTGAGAAGGAAAAACAGCAGCCTGCCAGAAAGCATTTCTCTCCTAAAGTGCAGGCACAAGTCACATGACATGGGGCAGCTGGGAAATTGACAAAATGTCTATCCCCATGTCAGATTTCAAAATTTAATATAAAAAAATCTGTTTGCTCTTTTGAGAAATGGATTTCAGTGCAAAATTCTGCTGGAGCAGCACTATTAACTGATGCGTTTTGAAAAAATGTTTTTTTCCCATGACAGTATCCCTTTAAGATGTTGGGGGTGGTGGGTTCTGAGCTTCAGCTCTGGATTGTTGCAGAATGGACATCATTGGTTTCCTCCATCGGAAGACATGGAGAGTAATGAATCAATGCACTTGAAGGTTTCTTAAATCTATCTTATTAACTGTGCCCTTTATAATGTCTACAAAGAAAGCTTAACTGATACAGACAATGGGAAAAAAATGGCCAAAGAAAATCTTTTAGCAATTTCTGTTCAGTTCCATCTCTACACGAGCAATGATGAATTCTTCTGTTGCAGCAAATGAGGAGCCACTACAACACATGGTAACCATCATGATTGTGCCTGTTGCCTAAAGTAAATATCACAGAAATAAAAAGAAAGGAATTGTTTCATGGTTTTAGTAGATGATGTTATACAGAGAATTGTCTCAATATACAGCCATTTGAATTGCTTTATAACAGACATGAGAGATGCCTGCAAGTTTGGGTTTCAGAAGGAAAGTGTACATCAAATATATTAGTATATTTTAGCTAGTTATAAGTGCAACTTTTTGATAATTTTGTTCTTGAATCCCATATTGTTCCACAATCCCTTGTGGTTACAGCTGAAACTGTTATCTGGCACTAGAGTTCCGTGGATGGAATGGAATAGGCAAAGATGAAATCCTGAAATATATTGCTATTAAATGATATCACATTCAATTTACAGGGCAATAAGAGGCACATTTATCAAAAATCATGTAGTTCTGGCAATGAAATTGCGACTAATCTCTATTGCACAAATCACAATTACAGTACAATATCGATTTTCCAGGAATCCGAGCGACTAAAAAAAGAAGTAGGCTTTAAATGCTGTACGTTATGTTTTGGGATTCTGTACCAGCCCAAGGCAACCACAGGCCTTTAGAAGTCAAGATCTATGCATCCATATATGTCCCCCAAAGTGGCATAAATAAGGCCCCTGCAGACCCACTGCAGGGGGAACAGGGTCCTGAGGGCCATTAGGGTCTGTATGGATCTTACAGAGCCTGCCCTTCTGCGAGCCAACCTGGTTGGCTTGAATAAATTAAAGATGGCTGTGTCCTCAACTGTGGAATGCACTGCCATCTTTGATTTTTTTTACTCAAGTTTCAGCTAGGCAGAGAGAGACAAACAGTGACCATACTGACAAGTCTGGGGTTAATGGAGTGCTAACTGGCAATTTCTGCCATTCATCTTAATGGTATGAAATGTAGCTGATGCAGTGTGCCGTAGAATGTTTACTGCCGAAATATGTAATAAAATGGTAGAGTCTAGTGATGTGCAGTCCAGCCCAATACTCGCACAACCCGCTGGTTTACCCACCGGTTCAGGCCAAACTCGCAACCCCCTTTGCGGGTGGTGGGTGGGTCCTAGTCGAGCTCTTCCTCCTGCTCACCCACCCGCCACCTTCAACTGCCGGCTTCCAACTTCCGGCTTTATATGACTATGAAGATTTTCATTCATCCAGGTCATAGTATATCTAGTAAAGGTAAATCTAAAAACAACTGGACTTGATGAGTTATCAATGAAGACGTTTCACTACTCACAAGTAACACCTGTTTCTAGGAGTTGTATGACACATTGGATAATCCTATCACAGTAACTACACAGAAACAACACCTCTGTGAGTTTCTTCAGATGTCACCTCTTTCAAGAGTTACAATGTGTCATTGTGAATGCATTAGTGGAAGAGTTTATATGGCGAGAATAGTGATGGGCGAATTTATTCGCCAGACACAAATTCACGGCAAATTTGCGTGATGCGATGCCAGCGAATAAATTTGTGAAAATTCGCCGGTGTCCTAAAAAATGGACGCCGGCATCAAAAGCGACAAGCCGGCATCGTTTCGCAAATTTTTCGCCCCAAATTCGCCCATCGCTAGTCGAGAAATTCTCACACCAGTCAGTTGAACTGAAGAAGCTCCTCAGATGAGTAGTGAAACGTCTTCATTGATTACTCAGCAAGTCAAGTTGTTTTTAGATTTACCTATACTAGATATTCCAGCTTTATAGCCGCTCCTACCTCTTTTTTGATGTCATCAGCACAGCGGGTCGGCGCAGTCTATAAAGGAAAGCCGGATGTCTGGCTCAGGCGGGCGCGGGTGGAGGGAGGGTGGATGCGAATGGGGTGCGGGCTGGAAAAACTGGACCCGCACATCACTAGTGGGGGGCGCTGAGTGAAGTTTAATCACATCAGCACAAATTTGCCCAGATGCCTTTTAATTTTGGCATTTGGATAATTGTTTTTGCTTTTGCTCAAAAATGTAAAAATCCTGACTTGAAATGACTGCAAAGAAAAAATTCAAGGAGATTCATGCAATTGAAGGCAATTAGAACTTACCCATGGATAATGTTTCTTGACGAGAACTAAACCCTAAAAATGAACATGGGCTAGAATGCCATGAAATCCAAATTTTTCGAAAAAAAACTAATTTTTTGAGATTTATTTTACCCTGAGAATGGAAAAAGTCTGAATCCGAAAATCCGGCATTTCAGACCTATCGAGGTTGTATATAAGTCAGTGGGAAGTTGGAAGTTTCTGTTGTCTGCGCTGGAATTATCCTGAAAATCCGACTATTCTGGAAAATATTTACCCGATCTGAAAAATATTTGCTTTTTAGGTCCAATTGTGGATTCTAGTTTATTTGGACTTTTTTATTTTAAATACTCGGATTTTGATAAATAAGGTCCTTGTCGGAGAAAAACTCAATTGCAAATAAAAATTGTTATTCATTGTTATATTCACTTTAAGTCTGCAATGCTGTCCCTTTTTTTAAACACCTTGAAAAATTTGAATTTGAATTTGAATTTTGAAAATCCAGTTCCCATTCGTTCTGTAGCAATTTATAGAAATGTTCTAATTATATTGACGTTAAAAATAAGATTATGTTTGATTAATACACTTAGAAAATGAGAGTTCGAAAAACTCAAACGCAAAAACCTGGAATTGAAAGTGATTACAGTGATTTTCAAAGCATGGGGGGGAAAAACAGTCTCAAATTCTGATCAATTTTGGCCCTTAGGGTGAATATTTATTTGCTGTCTGGAATACTCCTGAAGGCGCACGCTGAAGTTCAGTTAGGGTGAGATTTCTTGTAAACAAAACAATTTTCTGTTCTAGATATTCTTGGAACTATAGAAGGAGGAAGAGCAAAACCATGCTTTCTTATATCTGTAACTGGGTAGTGAGGTTAGGGGTGTCCTGAATAAATAGGGGAACAAATCAAACAGTCTGAAATGAAGGTGGGTGACCCCCACTAAATAAAACTTGATTTAAATATATTTTTATTATTTATCACTATTATTTAGCAGGATCTATTATCTTAAAACCCATTATCCAGAAACAGTCTCGGATTTCTGATTCAGGCGCCACTGCGCCAGTAGGTCCTGCGACTGCTCCTTGTGCTGCCCCCCCCCCCCATATGTGTTTGCATAGGTTTCTGCTGGAGCACTGGGGACTAGATGAATTGAAGATTTAAAGTGGACCTGTCACCTACACATAAAAAACTGTATAACAAAAGTCGTTTGCAAATTAAACATGGAACCCATATTGTTTTTTTCCATTAAAGCATCTATACCTGTAAAGGTGTTTATATATCTGAGCTGTCAATCAAATATTACCTGCCCCGCCTCTATGCCTGAGGCATAGAGGTGGGGCAGTCAATTACTTTCACTTTCCATTCAGCACTTCCTACATGTCACTGCTCTCCCCACATTACCCCTCCCTCCTCACACTTAGGGTGACAGGTCCCCTTTAAAGAGCTGTCAAATCTCCTGCACGTCTCCAGTAATTATGGGAGAATTTGGCAAAAATTTTGCGAAATACCCACGAAATTCTGTTATCACCCCCTCAGTCTTACTCCCCTTCCTTCCCTCTGTCACCCACCCCTCTGTCACTCTCTCCCCTCCCTCCTTCCCCTCTGTCCCTCCCTCCCCTTTGTTGCTTTCCCCTCCCCGAATCCAGGATTTAGTTCGGAATATATATAATCTATAGTAGTACTTATCTGTTATCTACTGTGTATCCTGTGCTTGAATGGCTGCCCCCCATGGCTACACAGCAGCTTGTTTATATAAACTATAGTAGTACTTATCTGTTATCTACTGTGTATCCTGTGCTTGAATGGCTGCCCCCATGCTACACAGCAGCTTGTTTATATAAACTATAGTAGTACTTATCTGTTATCTACTGTGTATCCTGTGCTTGAATGGCTGCCTCATGGCTACACAGCAGCTTGTTTATATGAACTATAGTAGTACTTATCTGTTATCTACTGTGTATCCTGTACTTGAATGGCTGCCCCCATGGCTACACAGCAGCTTGTTTATATAAACTATAGTAGTACTTATCTGTTATCTACTGTGTATCCTGTGCTTGAATGGCTGCCCCCATGGCTACACAGCAGCTTGTTTATATAAACTATAGTAGTACTTATCTGTTATCTACTGTGTATCCTGTGCTTGAATGGCTGCCCCCATGCTACACAGCAGCTTGTTTATATAAACTATAGTAGTACTTATCTGTTATCTACTGTGTATCCTGTGCTTGAATGGCTGCCTCATGGCTACACAGCAGCTTGTTTATATGAACTATAGTAGTACTTATCTGTTATCTACTGTGTATCCTGTACTTGAATGGCTGCCCCCATGGCTACACAGCAGCTTGTTTATATAAACTATAGTAGTACTTATCTGTTATCTACTGTGTATCCTGTGCTTGAATGGCTGCCCCCATGGCTACACAGCAGCTTGTTTATATAAACTATAGCAGTGTTTCTGAAGCAAACACACACTTTTTAGCAGTTCAGAACAACAATAATATCGCTTTGCAATAGCCACACGCAAAATGCAATTCCAAACATAAATGGATGTGTTTTTCTCCCCCATAATTCCAGCCTTACTGCAGCTGCAGTGGAGTTGCGACTAATATCAATATCAATATAAACGCAATGGTAGGCGTATGCAGCTCACATCGTCAGAGCGGGGGATTCAGCAGAAGAGGCAGGATGGACTCATTACTAAATTCATTTGATTCCGAGCAGCTGTATCGCTAATGGTTTAACCCAATCGACAATGAAACCGTTTCGCCACAAGAATATCCATATCCCTACGCCGACAGACTGCATTGAGCGGTCGCTTTGAGAATGTTCTTTTAATAGGCACTTGAAGTTTAATGAGACTTCTAAATACAGGTTTTGCTGCCTGGTGTTCTATGAAATAATGTTCCATCAGACGAGAGGAATATCTCGGAATTCTCCATTCTTTTTATATTTCTTTCAAGAACCTGCTTTTAATTTTCTCCTGCTGCTGCTGCTTGACTGAAGCTGAGGCGCATTACTCTGTTTATACAAAGCCTTCAAGTACAATAAACTAATTGTCCTAATTGTCCGTAGCTTTCCTAGAACATGTGTAATTGCCCTGCGCCTGTATCTACACCAACATTTTTATTGCTAATTGTTTAATTGGAATTTAATGAGACGCTCATTTAATTGTTTTAGGATTACATTTTAGCATAATAATGAAAAATAAAAATTTAAAATCTTATCTAAAAGAATCTTCACTTATTCGAGACGCGCCACCTGCTGGTTTATAACTGAAATTAATATCGGTTTGTGTCTGGGGGATGAATGGATTCAAGGGGAAATAAAACTGAAACCAATATTAGTTTGCGAGTAGGGGATGAATAGATTCAAGGGGAAATAAAACTGAAATTAATATTCGTTTGCGTATGGGGGATGAATAGATTCAAGGGGAAATAAAACTGAAATTAATATTAGTTTGAGTATGGGGCATAAATGGATTCAAGGGGAAATAAAACTGAAATTAATATTTGTTTGCGTATGGGGGATGAATGGATTCAAGTTGAAATAAAACTGAAATTAACACTCGTTTGTGTATGGGGGATGAATAGATTCAAGGGGAAATAAAACTGAAATTAACACTCGTTTGTGTGTGGGGGATGAATAGATTCAAGGGGAAATAAAACTGAAATAATTATTAGTTTGTGTATTCGGAAGGAATAGTTTCAAGAGGAAATGAAACTGAAATTAATATTCATTAAAAAGTGCTTTAGCCCTTTACTTATTTAAGCGCTTGTGTCTAGGGTGTGGCCATGCACTGTATCTAGTGTGGCACTTGGTGCTGATTACAGCGAGAGCCCCCGGTATCACACAGGCTACAGAACAGGGGTGCCCAAACTTTTTGCAATGAGGGCCAGATTTGGTGAGGTGAAAATGTGGGGGGCCGACCATTCAGCCCGACATTCTTCGAACCATTAACATTAAATTGCAGGAATCCCATAGCAGTAATATTTGGGCACACTAGTGAAGGTGTTAGTAATAGACATGTACTGGCACGTAGTGACGTGATGTTTTCTTATACTTCTTTAGGGCTGAAGGTGTCAATAGACGTATGGACGTGCCAGTTCAGTAAACTAAAGAAGTATGGCGTCACTACGTGCCAGTACATGTCTATTGGTAACACCTTCAGCACGCAGGCAGCAGTATAGACCAAGTAGCAGATCATTGCTATGGGATTCCTGATCACACTGTCCTGGGGGGCCTCAATATTATTTATTTCATGACGGAGGCTGAGGACCGGTGTAAATTTGAAAACACTTTGGACAGAAACCTCTCAACTGTCTTGTTTTTAGAGGGGACAGTCCCTCTTTTGACAGCTCAACCCGCAGTCCCTCATTTGTACTGGAAAGTCCCGTTTTTCGCTGCACTGAACAGCCAGAAAAAGAAACAAAGTTTCTAACTTAATCGGCTTTTGGCAGAGAGCCCAGAACAGCCACCAGCTGCACTTGGAAACTTTTGTAACAATTTCAGATAAGCAAATAAGTAATTGTAACAATATAAGATAACAGGTTAGACTACTTACAGGGCAATTCACCTTCATTAGCAAAAAACTGTAATAACTGAAAAAGCCACAGAAATGTGTTCAAACTTTCATAACCTGCCAAATTTTGTAACATGAACACGGTAATTAGGGGTGTGGCCACAAAAATGGGTGTGAGCAAAAAAACTTTTTACTGCACTACGTGCGCCAACTTTTTTTGTCCCTCCTTTTATTTCCAAAATGTTGGGAGGTATGTGGACACGCCTGCTACAGAATGTCCCTGCGGTCTGGACAGCCTTGCTGCATTCACATCAATACAAGCACAAATTAACTTTTAAATATATTTATCTCCTCTCTAAGGAGTTTTATTTAGCTTATCCTCACAGGAGCTGTGTATGAGGAGGCAGAAACTTCATATTTGGAAGAGGGGGACTCACAATGGAACTTTCATTAAACCTAAAATGAGAATACTGACTCTGAAACAACCTCCTAGGCGATCGATGTTTCCACTTTGTTTTCCCACAGAAATGTAAAATTGGGGCTTTATATGTTAAACACATTCTGCAGCTGTAGAGCATGGATCATGGTTCCTTTCTGAAGGCCACTAGAGGGCACTGCCTACCTACCCAAGTTATTCCTCCAAACTCAAGTGACGCTATGACTCATCCTTCTCTTATAAAGGGGTGGTTCACCTTTAAGTTAACTTTTATTATGTCACAGAATGGTCAGTTGTAAGCAACTTTTCTTTTGGTTGTCATATGTGTTTATAGTTTTTAAATTATTTGTCTTCTTGCCAGCTTTCAAATAGGGGTCACTGACCCCATCTAAAAAACAAATGCTCTTTAAGGCTTTAAATTTATTGTTACTGCAACTTTAAGTACTCTTCTTTCTATCCAAGCCTCTTCTATTCCTATTCCAGACTCTTATTCAAATCAATGCATGGTTGCTATGGTATTTTGGATCCTAGCAACCAGATGGCTGAAATTGCAAACTGCAGAGCTGCTGAATAAAAATCTAAATAATTCAAAAACCACAAATAATAGAAAATTAAAAGCAATTGCATATCGTCTCAGAATATCCCACTCTACATCATACTAAAAGCGGAGATTCTTCGGAATGAGACCGGCGATTCGGTAATTTTTGTGAGTTTCGGCTACTCCAGTCTCATTCTGAAGAGAAGAAGATGGCGCCCGTGAAGATGGTGGTTCACCTTTAAGTTAACTTTTATTATGTTACAGAATGGTCAGTTCTAAGCAACTTTTCCATTGGTCGTCATATGTGTTTATAGTTTTTAAATTATTTGTCTTCTTGCCAGCTTTCAAATAGGGGTCACTGACCCCATCTAAAAAACAAATGCTCTGTAAGGCTTCACATTTATTGTTACTACAACTTTAAGTACTCTTCTTTCTATCCAGGCCTCTTCTATTCCTATTCCTTATTCAAATCAAAGCATGGTTGCTATGGTAGTTTGGACCCTAGCAACCAGACGGATGAAATTGCAAATTGGAGAGCTGCTGATTAAAAATCTAAATAACTCAAAAACCACAAATAATAGAAAATTAAAAGCAATTGCAAATCGTCTCAGAATATCCCTCTCTACATCATACTAAAAGCGGAGATTGAAGATGAACAACCCCTTTAAGGGGACAACAATGCTTAGGATTAGTGATGGATGAATAAATTAGACAGGCGCGAATTCGCAGTGAACTTCCGCGTTTTCGCCATCATTTGATATTGATGGTTTGGGACATTTTCATGCAAGCCCATGCTCTTTTTTTTTTTTGTCAGAGGACTATCTATAAGTACAAACATGAAACAAGACACTAATAAAGTTGCTGTTGCTACTTGTCTGGCATTAAAGGAGAATTAAACCTTCTTCTTCTCTTCGTTACTCTTCGGAATAAGACCGGCGATTCTGTAATTTTCGTGAGTTTCGGCTACGCCGGTCTCATTCTGAAGAGAAGAGAAGAAGATGGCACCCGTGAACTCTGCTGGACAGAATCTGCACGGAGGAGTAAGTAAAGAGTCAGGGGCAATTGCCCGGGGTAGAAGCTAGACTGTTGGGGAGGGGGACTATGTAGGGAAGGAGTGTAGGGTTTTTTTAACTTTAGGGTTGAATTCTCCATTAATTACTACCCCAATGCTGCTCTCACCACTCCCAATGGCACAGCTTTGCCCCAGAAGCAATTGCTCTGTAGCTGAGAAATAAGTGCAACAAAATACCTACCACTTGAGCATGGGACTTTATTATACAAGCCCTGTATTTAATCACTGTAAGTGCTAGACTGAAGGTGTCATATATTGACCTGTGTATAGGGACCCCTTGATGGCCTGCCTGAATGGTATCTGCCCCAAAATCAGCCAGATATCTGTTTGGGCAGGTTTGAAGATCCCATCAGACAAGAACCACATTGATGTTGTGATTTTCATCTGACAGGTCTGCATAGGCTTGTGTTAGGGTCCAACTGTCAGCCCAATTAGGTCAGCCATGTGCTGGCCTGACAGTCGGATGATCCTAATATATATGTGTGTGTGGCCAATTTGGGGAATTTAGAAAAAATATCTCTGGAGCAGACACCCTTTTAGGCAGAGTCCGTTCTGACAAATTTAAAACATCGGTAACCTCTATGTGGACTGGCAGCCTACCAGAGACAAATGGTTGCCTTTAAGATAGGAATTCAAAAATAAGCACCTGCTTTGAGGCCACTGGGAGCAACAAACAAGGCCCAGTACAGGAGTACCCCCCTGATGGCCATGGGTGTGGTTGGGCAGCATGCCGCCCCCTAAAAATTTGCTGCCCTAGGCCCAGGGCTTGGTGGCCTTTCCATAAACCTGGGCCTCCAGATGCAAAGAATGCCCAAGGCAAACCCCACCTTTAATTTCCTCCCTCATCATGAGATGGCAGGGGTGTAACAAGGGGGAGTTTGATGAGCGGGGGAACTTCCAGTCAACCCTGCTGCATAACAGAAAGTTTATTATTTCAGTATGATGAAGCCTATATTAAATTTTCATTTTCGCGATAGTTCCCCTTTAAACTTCATCCAAAGTCAATGGGTTTCAGTGCTGGAATTTGAATCCAATGTTTCTGTTGGGGCTAACGGCCTGGTTGCTGCCCACACGCACCCACGCACATTGTTTTGTGGCTGTAACCTCTTTCCCGAAATCCCTTGCACAGTTTGGCCCTCGAGTGATGTGAAAAAAAAGTCAATATTCGGGGATGAATATTTTATATCCAGATAGCCAAGTGAACAATACGGGCTTTGAGTGCTTAGAGAATTGAACATTTGTTGCACACAAGAGTTTTGCCAAGTTTTGCTTTTTTTTTTTATTTTTTTTATATGATTTCACAAGGATGCCAAGTTGCCCTTTCCTATATTCCAGCTTATTGTGCAGTCAGCTTGCTTCCTATTGGTTCCACTGAAGTTGAATGTGAAATGGCATGGAAATAATGACAAAATAACATTATCAAAGAAAGCTTGCTTTTATTTTACTCGGATACTCCAGCAGCCTTGCAAAGTAAAACCTGGTGTTTTTTTTAGGTGTATGAACCCAGGACATGAACAATATATAAATTTCGCTTTGTCCCTATAAAAAGCCTGGACGTCATTCAATTAGACGCCTTGTGACGTTGGGAAGTTCACAATTTTATTCTGTGCTGTGGCTGAAACAAAATAATACATGAAAAACAATGAATAAATATTGAAAACAATAAAATCAAAGCATATAACTACTGGATCAAAGAAAATATGAATGTGAGGCTCTAGCAGGTAAAGCATAAACTCTCCCCACACTTCGAGTCCAAAGAATAAGGGGCAGATTTATCAAGGGTCGAAGTGAATTCGAGGGAATTTTCTAAGTAAAATAATTCAAAATAATTTTTTTGGATACTTCGACCATCGAATAGGATACTACGACTACGACTTTGAATTCAATTTGAAGTAAAATCGTTCGAATATTCGATCATTCGATAATCAAAGTACTGACTCTTTAAAAAAAAACTTTGACTTCAATACTTCGCCAAATTAAACCTGCCGAAGTGTTATGTTAGCCTATGGGGACCTTCTAGAGCATTTTTCTACGTTTTTTGAAGTCGAAGAAAAATGATGAAATACCAAATATCATTCGATCGAGCGATTTTACTTCGATCGCAAATGGACAAATTCGATGTAAAAAAACTTCGATATTCGAAGTTGAAGTATTCCAATTCCAATCCAATTCGATGGTCGAATTTCTGAGCTTTTTCTACTTCGAAATTCAACCCTTGATAAATCGGCCCCTAAAGGCGGGTGGCATTTGTGAGGAGAAACCCTTTTGATGCCCCTAATGAGCACTAGGCCAGAAGGGCAGGGCAGGATTTACATTGCCGGCACCCCTAGGCTCGCTGCCATTTGTTGTCCTCATCCCCTCTTCTTTATTCGCACAAATTTTCATCATCGTGACTTCGGGTCTTTTCGCTGCTACAGAACTTCAACTTTGGCTATTTTCGTGACTTTGGGTCTTTTCGCTGCTTTGGGACTTTGGCTGTTCGGTGGTTAGGGACTTTGGAAGGGTGGCATGGCTTTGGCGCTGTCAAGGGGGGCCCAGCTCTTTATAAAAGTTCAGCACAGCCGGGACCCCCTTAAGGCCCAGCCCCGGTACAGGAGTACCCTCTGTGCCCCCCCTGATGGGTGTGGTTGGGCAGCATGCCGCCCCCTAAAAATCTGCTTCCTTAGGCCAACTATAACGACCACGTTGACAGGAACCTTGGTCGGTGACAGTACCTTGCGGACAAACAGGAGGACCCTCGCCGTCGCCCTTTTGGGGCCCCGGGCTTTCTGCTGCGGAATCCAACAAAGAAGTTCAAAAGAAAGTACCGACCTTGTGTCTCTGCCCTTAGTACTACACACTGCTCAATTTGCATATCAAATACATCTAAGTGACCATACACAGGCAGATTAAAGATGCCGATATCAGTCTTTTAGACCATTTCGGCAGTTTATATGCTCATGTAGGGGGTGTTCTGACTGGTCTCGCTGATCAATATCAGGCCAAATATTGGGCAGATATCGATCGGGTAGGTTTGATTTTTTTGGCGATTGAAGACCGCATCTGTTAGTTGCTGCGGTTCTCATCCCTTCGGCGCCCATTTCCTTCGTTGTAATCCGATAGTTTTTCCCTAGAGCTGAACAATCGGATTTACCCAATATCATCCTGCCATTGGTGGGCATATCTGGTTATGATCTGCTCCTTTGGCGACCTTGCCGAACAAGCGGATCTTATTATGTATAGCCACCTTAAATTAGTGTTCCCCAACCAGTGGCTCAGATCAACATGTTACTCACCAACCCCTTAGATGTTACTGCCAGTGGCCTCAAAATAGCCGCTTATTTTTTTCTGTTTTGGAGTCAAGTTTTAGTTTTACTGCCATGTAGATCATTAAGTAGGCTGCACAGGGGCCACCAAATAGCCAATCGCAGCCCTTATTTGGCATCCCCTGGGACTTTTTGCATTTTTGTGTTGCTCCCAAACTCTTTTTACATTTGAATTTGGCTCACAGTTAAAAAAGGTTGGGGACCCCCTAGTCTAAATAGTCTTAAGCACAACGATACAGGTCAGCTTATACAGACTTTCCTCTTTCCTTATAACTTAATTTCACTATACAATGATCTGGGGCCTCATAACTTACAATATTTGTACAGCAGTTTTCACTTATTTTAAATTATGAAGGTGTTTTTTTCCACACACAGTTTATGTAAAAAGTTGAAATACAGAGAAAGCAAAAAAAATAAAAATCTTGGTATCCTTGCAGTTCTGAGGTTTTTGGTTCAATTCCAGCAAGAACACAGTTGGCAGTGACTTTTCTGTGCTTTTGTGGGTTTCCTCTGGGTTCTTAATTTTTCTCTCAAACTCCAAAAACATACAGAACAGAATATTGAGCCCCAGATAAAATTGCCCATAGTGTATATATGATGGGGACTTTAGAGTGTAAGTTTCACTGGGGCAGGGACTGATGTGAATAATGAATAATCTCTGTAAAGCACTGGGGAATATGTCAGCTCCTTATAAATAACAGAAAATAATAATAATGGCAGTCATGACAGTTAAACAACAGGATATTTTTGTCTTGCCCTCTTCTACTTTCCATTAGGATGCACACTCATTGGGAGCTGTTTTCTACTCAACACGTGGGGCACATTTACTATGGGTCGAATATCGAGGGTTAATTAACCCTTGATATTCAACCATGGAAGTAAAATCCTTCGACTTCAAATATCGAAGTCAAAGGATTTACCGAATTTCCTTCGTTCGTACGATCAAAGGAAAAATCGTTCGATCGAACGATTAAATCCTTAGAATCGAACGATTTGAAGGATTTTAATCCATCAATCGAACGATTTTCCTTCGATCAAAAAAACCTAGGAAAGCCTATGGGGACCTTCCCCATAGGCTAACATTGATGCTCGGTAGGTTTTAGGTGGTGAAGTAGGTGGTCGAAGTTTTTTTTAAAGAGACAGTACTTCGACTATCGAATGGTCGAATAGTCGAACGATTTTTAGTTCGAATCGTTCAATTCGAAGTCGTAATCGAAGGTCGAAGTAGCCAATTCGATGGTCAAAGTAGCCAAAAAAATACTTCGAAATTCGAAGTATTTTTTATTCTATTCCTTCATTCGAGCTTAGTGAATGGGCCCCTTAAACAACAGGATATTTTTGTCTTGCCCGCTTCTACTGTCCATTAGGATGCACACTCATTGGGAGCTGATTTCTACTCAACACACTGGGGGTCATTTATAAAGTTCGCACAGGGCAGATTGGTTCGCAAAGTGAATATATTTGCCCTGCGCATGGTTATATTTATAAAGCAGAATAAGAGGGTGCATACAGAATTGCGAATTTTTTATTCACAATGTGAATGTCTAAAGGGGCTTTATAAATATGTCACAATTCGCAAATTGCGAATCTTTATGCGCACACTCTGCGACTCAATTACGCCACAACTTTGGTGGCGGATAAAATATCCGCAAAACAGTTTTGCAAACTGCGAATTTAACGCTATTTTCGCGCACAACAACCTTGCACATTGGGTGTGCTCGCGCAAACTCCTGTCTCATTTGCGCGCCATTTGCGAAAATTTATTCACACTGCGAATTTGCAAAAACCGGAAAGACGGGCAGAGCAGTGCAATATATTAGCGCTCAGCAAAAAATATGCGCTGCGCGAACTTTATAAATGACCCCCACAGTCTTTGCATTATACATTTTCAGCAAAAGCAAACAATTTCCCGCATAAAAAGGCAAAAAAGATCCTCCCGCTTACATTACACTGAACGTATTAGCTCAACTTCCCGAAACTCGCCCTAACAACTAACACTTTACTCATTTTCTTGGGTATAACGGACTAAACATATCAATTCTGTGTGTATTAATGGAAAAATATTTTTTTGCCTTGTCATATTGGTTGCAGGTACCAAAAAAAAGGAATTATTTTCGAAGTGATACAGTCAGTGTCGGACAATTCAAACAAAGGCAGTTCACAGTGTCACCATGTTGGGCCATTAGGGTCAGTGTCGGACTGGCTCACTGGGATACCAGAAAAACTCCCGGTGGGCCCAGGTGTCAGGGGGCCCTTGTGCTGCTAAACATTTGGCCTATTTCATGGCCATTCCCTATTTCTATGAGAACAATGAGGCTAAATAGATGGAATAATAGATTATAGTATGTAAAGAAAAGAGACTAGGAGAATAGAGGTTGAGTGAAGAGAATAATAGTACTGAGCGTGGCCCCTGGTCTAAGGTTTTTTCATATCACGAAAATGAAAATTTAATATAATCTTCATCATACTAAAATAAGAAACTTTCTAAAAATTAGAAATTCTGTACTGTTTCTAAAACAATCAAGTTTATATTCACTTTTCCTCTCTCAGCATCTGTTTCTCTTCATTCTGTCTTCATGCAGCAGTTGGGTGTCAGATAATCATTGACAGTTAGATCCAATATATCTTATAGGGGGGGCTCCTTTTGCCTAGAAGATGTATTAGAGCTCACTCTATTAAACTCACCAGACATCATGGGGCCGATTCACGAAATTCGGGTGAAGGGTTCCAATAAAAAAAAAATTTGAATTTCGAAGTTTTTTTGGGCTACTTCGACCATCGAATTGGTTAAAAGTAAAAATCGTTCGACTATTCGACCATTCGACCATTCGATAGTCGAAGTACTGTCCCTTTAAGAAAAACTTCGACCCCCTAGTTCGGCAGCTAAAAGCTACCGAAGTCAATGTTAGCCTATGGGGAAGGTCCCCATAGGCTTGCCTGTGATTTTTTGATCGAAGGATTTTCCTTCGATCGTTGAATTAAAATCCTTCGAATTGTTCGATTCGAAGGATTTAATCGTTCGATCGAACGAAAAATCCTTCGATCGATCGATCGATCCCAGGATTTGCGCAAAATCGTTCGACTTCGATATTCGAAGTCGAACGATTTTAGTTCCCAGTCGAATATCGAGGGTTAATTAACCCTCGATATTCGACCCTTCGTGAATCGGCCCCCATGTCTCTCTACATGCAGAATTTGTGCAAAAGGCAGTTATTTTGTTAGATTTTGTTTGTACTGGAATCAGTTATTTGAGTGAGCTCTAATTCATCTGCTAGGAAAGGAGCCCCCCTATAAGATATATTGGATCTAACTCTCAATGAATATCTGACACCCAACTGCTGCATGAAGAGAGAATGAAGAGAAACAAATGCTGAGAGAGGAATAGTGAACATAAACTTGATTATTTCAGAAATATTGAAGAATATGTAATTGGTTATATTTACATAGTTTCTTATTTCATTATGCTGAAGCTTATATTACATTTTCATTTTCGCAATAGTTTCCCTTTAAATAGGAACTGTCAAATGGCTGAACTCTACGGGACGTTTAGTAAAGCCGTTACGGAAATAGTTTTTATTATTTTGTTCCTTGCAGTTGTTTAGATATTTAACAATGTAGTTGCATGTTCCTCAACCTAACCTTCTTTTTTTTTGGCATGCTGTGAGTCACTGACAGAATTTTCCTGCTCTGATTGGCTCATTTCAGCATGAGTCAGCAATTTGCAATACACTGACACACAGCATGCTGAGTTGTTTCAGTAAGGAAGAAAAAAAAGTTTGGATGAGGAAGCACGCTAATAAACCAAGTATCTGTCAAAATCTATACAAACTATTTTTCCTTGCCTTACTCATGGTTCCCATAGACTTAAATGGTAAAGCAACTCAGAAATTTTCAAGAACTCTTGATAATTTTCAAGCATGTGGAGCACTAAAAAAACTTCTATTAAAACCTCATCGCTGAGCCCTTTGGTTTATTTGGATCTCGCCATTAGTGATAGGCGAATAAATTCACCCGGTGCAAATTTGCGGCGCCGGTGAATACATTAGCGTACTGCCCTGAAAATTCGCTTTTGGATGCGCATTGGAAAAGCCGCTCACGCCAGATCTCTTGCGCATCAACATTATTTGGTCGTCCATTGACTTTAATGCAGAAGTCAAAATTGAATCAAAATTTCCACCCTTATCGTGAATTTCTCAACACATTTGCGAGATTTTCGGCGAAGCAAATGGGACAAATTCGCCCATCACTACTCGCCATGATTTTTGCTCCTGGATTTTTTTTTAAAAGATGTGAGAAAAATAGATCAAACTAAGTTTTCAGTTCAACTTTCTGACCCACAACTAATAATATGTTGAAATCCAGAGTCTAGATTTCTATTATCATTAGGGGTTCACCGAATCCAGGATTCGGTTTGGGACTCGGCCTTCGAATCCTTCTGCCAGGCCAAACCGAATCCTAATTTGTATATGTAAATTAGGGACGGGGAGGGAAATTGCGTGATTTTTTGTCACAAAACAAGGAAGTAAAAGATGTTTTCCCCTTCCCACCCATTTGCATATGCAAATTAGGATTCGGATTGGTTAGGTATTCAGTCGAATCTTTAGTGAAGGATTCAGGAGTTCGGCCGAATCCAAAATAGTGGATTCGGTGCATTCCTAATTATCATAATTATGTTTTGTTACTTGCAGGTGAAGCAGATTTGCCTATCATGGTGGAAAACAAACTTATGGACACTCAGATCTCGCAGTCGCAGGGGGGCCCGGACTGTAGAGTCCGCTAAAAAAAAAACTTCCTCCCCAGCTGCTCTCTCTTACCAAGGAAGGTGGAAGCAAGTTAGGCAGGAGTGGGCGTACTCCGGGTGGGATGTGGGTGGGGCAGAGGTGGGATGGGAAGTGGGCGGGAGGATGGGGATCGAATGCGCCAGGCCCCTCTGAAGATTTTGAAGACAAACGACTTCTTAGAACTGGGACACACTGGGCGATTTGGGGAGATTTAGTCGCCTGGCGACTAATCGCCGCGACTTTCCACGACCAATCTTCCCCGAATGCCTCCCCTCGCTCTGCACCTGGCTAAAATGAAAAATCGCCTGCGCTAATCACACGCGGCGATTCGTTTTCAGAAGTCGCCCGAAGTTTCCTCGTGAGGCAACTTCGGGCGACTTCGGAAAACAAATTCGTTTTCAGAAGTCGCCCGAAGTTTCCTTGTGTGGCAACTTCGGGTGACTTCGGAAAACGAATCGCCGCGTGTGATTAGCGCAGGCGATTTTTCATTTTAGCCAGGTGCAGAGCGAGGGGAGGCATTCGGGGAAGATTGGTCGTGGAAAGTTGCGGCGATTAGTCGCCAGGCGACTAAATCTCCCCAAATCGCCCAGTGTGTCCCAGCCCTTAGGGTAAGGCCACACGAGGAAATTCAGGGAGATTTTGTCGCCTGGCTACTAATCGCCTCATCTTTTGAGCAACTATCTCCCTGAACTGTCTCAGCGTTTTTCCCCATAGGCTACAATGAAAAGTCGCCTGCGCTAATGCACACACGGCGATGCGTTTTCAATAATTGCCTGAAATTGCAACTATTGGAAAACGCATCGCTGCGTGTGCATTAGCGCAGGCGACTTTTCATTGTAGCCTATGGGGAAAAACGCTGAGACAGTTCAGGGAGATAGTTGCTCAAAAGACGAGGCGATTAGTCGCCAGGCGACAAAATCTCCCTGAATCTCCTCGTGTGGACTAGCCCTTAAAAAGAAAGGAGCAAGGGCACAACCTCTGCAAATGATAAATCTGCTGAAATGTGTTTATTTCTGTTTTTATGATGTGTCAGCGAAGCTCCATCTGCACGTGATTTTAATCTCTACGCAGCTTTGCAGTACGTGAGCTCCATTATTCCCCCGTGCGTTTGTCAGACAGTGAGCCCTGATGACTTTACATTCTTTCATTCATCCCATAAACACCTTCAGCAGAGCCGCGCACATCCACATCCACTTGATTTGCAATAACAGAAGACGCAGGGCGGAATTGAGTGGAAACAGGCAGCTTTGGCCGATCTGCTTGAAATAATTGAATTCCTGCAAAGCACCTTATTCTTTCCCACATTCCAAGAATGTTTCCTATATCCATCGCAACCGGTCATTTTTTACATTTAAAGCTTTTAGCTAATTTTGTTTTACTTGCCTGATGGGTTGCATCAGTAGTGTATGTTCACTGAAGGTAAGATAAAAACGTTTACAGGTATGGGATCAGTTATCCGGAAACCTGTTATCCAGACAGCTCACAATTACTGAAAGGCTGTCGCCCATAGATTTTATCCAACTAATTAAAATGATCCAAATATTTAAAAATGATTTCCTTTTTCTCTGTACAGGTATGGGATCTGTTATCCAGAAACTCATTACCCTGAAGGCTCTGAATTATCCTATAGACTCAATTTTATCTAAATAATACAAATTTTTAAAAATGATTTCCTTTTTCTCTGTAATAATAAAACAGTACCTTGTACTTGATCCCAACTAAGATATAATTAATCCTTATTGGAAGCAAAACCAGCCTATTGGGTTTATTTAATGTTTACATGATTTTCTAGTATGAAGATCCAAATTACTGAAAGTAAGATCCATTACCCGGAAGACCTCAGGTCCCGAGCATTCTGTATAACAGGTCCTATGCCTGTAATAATAAAACAGTAGCTTGTACTTGATCGAAACTAAATTATAATTAATCCTTATTGGAAGCAAAACCCGCCTATTGGGTTTAATTTAATGTTTACATGATTTTAATGTTTAAAGATCCAAATTATGGAAGATCCATTATTCAGGAAAACCCTAGGTCCTGAGCATTCTGGATAGCAGGT
The DNA here is from genome assembly GCA_038501925.1 of Xenopus petersii. NCBI lineage: Eukaryota > Metazoa > Chordata > Amphibia > Anura > Pipidae > Xenopus > Xenopus petersii. The sequence goes on along the minus strand of CM076675.1, from coordinate 14,150,195 downwards.
CCCATACCTGTAGTAGCATTAAATTTGATTGCTTTTTTTAATGACTCCAAATGATTCTTTATATCAGGCATGTCCAACAGATGGGGGCCACATGCAGCTATCTCTCGGGGTAACTTGCAGTTAAAGTTGCTGCAGAACCTCATGGAAGGAAGATGTCTTCACTGTCAGTCATCTTTGGGGATACAAAATTATTTCAAGTTATATATAAACATCTCTCTCTCTCTCTCTCTCTCTCTCTCCTACCTTCAGTCGCATGGGCACCCCAACATTTTGTAACATTTTTAATTTTTTAAGGTAACCTTACCAACCCTTCAATATTACCTGCAGTAGTCCTCCTGTTGTGTTATAATCCCCCTTAGGAAAACTTTTAAGAAGCAAATGTTTTATCATTTAGCATTGCAGCGCTCAACAGCAACTCCTTCTTTTTATTTTTAGCTTTTATTTTAGGGTTAGGCCACACTGGGCATATTGGGGAGATTTGGTCGCCTGACGACTAATCGCCTCGTCTTTGCGGTGACCAATCTCCCCAAATACCTTCCCTGACTCTGCGCCGGCTAAAATGAAAAAAACGCCGGCGCTAATCACACGCATCGATCAGTTTTCCGAAGTTTCCTCGTGAGGCAACTTCGGGCGGCTTCAGAAATCAAATGCCGCGAGTGCATTGTCACTGGCATTTTCGCATTATCGCAGGCGGAAGGCAGGGTGAGGGCAGTTCGGGAAGAGTGTCACCCCGCAGAAGAGGCGACTAAATCTGCCTGAATCTGCCCATCTGCTCCTGCCCTTAAAGCTTAAAGCTGGCCATAGATGTTGAGATTTTTAAAAGATCAGATCCTGATCGTGAGACCACGATCTTCTCAGAACGATCGTACGAATTTACCATCAATTAAATGACCAATTTTCCAGGAAAACAAAGGGGAGCTGCCTGCTTGGCCCTGCAAACATATACATTGCACTGGGACCGACAAAGATTTTTTTGACCTGGCCGATCAATTTCCTGACAGATGTCGGCCGAAAAATCGTAAGATGTACGATCGTTCGAATCCCACTAACCGCACAATAATTTCGAAGGATTGGTCAGACTTTGCTAAAATCGGTCATGCGGCAAGAAGAATTGTCGTGTCTATGGGGAGCTTTCGGGTAAGGACACACTGGACGATCACCAACGTTTTTAAAAAGCAAATTGCGGCGACATATCGCTCGTTTTGTCTCTAAACAAAACCAAATGAAAGACGCCAGCTCCTGTGCCCACAGCGCGTTTGTGAATCGCCTGTAGCTCCAAAACGCACCCAGACCCTTTTCCGAGTGAATTATCAGAAATAGCATGTACTTAGAAAAGCACTGAAATCTCCTAGACGCACACACATACAGATAAGTAGCAGCAATTGTATTCAAATTACAATGCGAACGCAATGACGCAGGAACGCAAAGACGCCAGGTTACAGCGGGAAGCACAAACCGTTTCCGGTTTGGGTGGAGCACGTACCGCACAGAGTAATGGGATCAGTGGCGTAACTAGATATTACTGGGCCCCACAGCAAATTATTTTTCAGGCCCCCAAAATGTTTAGAGGTTGACTTGTTTCTCCAATATTTATTGAAATTGTATATGAATTAGGGCCTCGTGGGGCCCCTATACCTCCTGGGCCCCCCTGCAGCCACAGGGTCTGCTTCCTCTATAGTTACGCCCCTGAATGGGATACAAATCGCTCTGTGCCAATAGTCGCTGTGAATCGTCTGTTCAAAAAAGACGATCGTCTTGTAGCCGCGATTTACTTTTTTAAAACGTTGGCGACAAATCGTCCACTGTGTCCTTACCCTTAGGCTACTTTTGAAGAGCCTCTTTGCTAGTTTTGGGCTGCTTTTGTAGTTGACATTGGCTGGTTTTGAAAATGAAACCCGGTAACCCTGCCTGGGACACAGTAACTATTGTCTAATATAAACATCAGACTGAGACTTGAGCTGACTGAGCACAACTTTGCGCAATCGCATGATCTCCAGTTGCTCGTTGCACAGACTGAGCTGCTGCGATTGTTCCCTGTAGCGCTCGGCAACAGTCGCCTCCCCCAGAGGGCGGGTGAGAGGAGGGAGAGCGATTCCCCCCGCAGGGCTGCTTATTGAGCGATTGTGTAGATCCCAGGTTGCACCGCATTGGCCGGAGCCTGACATGAGCCTATTGTGCGCATGCTAATGTCCCGCTATCACATCGCGCAGTCGGGCTCAGCGCACACACAGTCCCGGCGGGATGTATAAGTAGCGACAGGAGCAGCGACATGACGCAGACGATCGCCGGCACTTTTGCTCAGTGAGGAGACACAGGGGAGCTTTGAAATGAGTTGTCTGGATCTTATGTACCATCACCAAGTGTATGGCATGCGCCAATATGTGCCCAGCCCCCCGGCACCTTGTACGTCTGCCTATTACCATCATCATCATCATCATCACAGCCAACAGGTGAGACATTAATACTGTGTAACTCTGCCCCTGCCTTTCTCTCTTCTCTTATAATACATTACAATATGGGCTACATCCCCCTATATTCAGTGTATCCCCCTATACTCGGTGTATTCTCCTATACTCAGTGTATCTCCGTATACTCAGTGTATCTCCCTTTACTCAGTGTATCTCCTCTATACTCAGTGTATCCCCCTATACTCAGTGTATCCCCCTATACTCAGTGTATCTCCCTATACTCAGTGTATCTCCCTATACTACTCAGTGTATCCCCCTATACTCAGTGTATCCCCCTATACTCAGTGTATCTCCCTATACTCAGTGTATTCCCCTATACTCAGTGTATCTCCCAGGCTATACTCCGTGTATCCCCCTATACTCAGTGTATCCCCCTATACTCAGTGTATCTCCCTATACTACTCAGTGTATCCCCTATACTCAGTGTATCTCCCTATACTACTCAGTGTATCCCCCTATACTCAGTGTATCTCCCTATACTCAGTGTATCCCCCTATACTCAGTGTATCTCCCTATACTCAGTGTATCCCCTATACTCAGTGTATCTCCCTATACTACTCAGTGTATCCCCCTATACTCAGTGTATCTCCCTATACTCAGTGTATCTCCCTATACTCAGTGTATCCCCCTATACTCAGTGTATCTCCCTATACTACTCAGTGTATCCCCCTATACTCAGTGTATCCCCCTATACTCAGTGTATCTCCCTATACTACTCAGTGTATCTCCCTATACTACTCAGTGTATCCCCCTATACTCAGTGTATCCCCCTATACTCATCATGTTATTCATTGTCTGCATTCAGCCCCCAGCACAAGCTTTACTCTCAGTCTAATACACCAGTTAATTTCATTGCCTGCCCATAAAATAAAATGGCAAACACTTAAAGGAGTTGTTCACCTTCGAGTTAACTGTTAGTATGATGTAGACAGTGATATGCTGAGACAATTTGCAATTGGTTTTCATTTTTTATTTTTTGTGGTTTTTCACTTATTTAGCTTTTTATTCAGCAGCTCTTCAGTTTGCAATTTCGAACACACGTGTAGCCTTACAGAGCATTTGTATTAGATTGGGTCAGTGACCCCCCCCCCCATTTGAAAGCTGGAAACAGTCACAAGAGAAAGGCAAATAATTCAAAAACTATAGGAAATAAATAATGAAGACCAGTTGGACCAAATTGTTTAGAATTGGTCATTCTATAACATACTAAAAGTTAATATGAAGGTGAAACATCCATTTAAGAAGCCATAAAAAATCATATTTGTTACCCATTAGAAGGACAGGGGGGTAACTTGCAGTTAAAGTTGCTGCAGAACCTCTTGGAAGGAAGATGTCTTCACTGTCAGTCATCTTTGGGGATACAGACATCCCTTATTATACTTATTTCAAGTTATATATAAACACCTCTTACCCTTTACCTGCTGGGATATTCTCTGTCTCTCTGTCTCTGTCTCTCTCTCTCTCTCTCTCTCTCTCTCTCTCTCTCTCTCTCTCTCTCTCTCTCTCTCTCTATCTCTCTCTCTCTCTCTCTCTATCTCTCTCTCTCTCTCTCTCTGTCTCTCTCTCTCAGTACAATAATTCATATGGAATAATGTATATATTCTGCAAGAGTCGTTATACAATATATAAACAATATATAAACCAGTAACTACATATACAGGTATAGAATCTGGAATATCTATTTGGGACCTGGGGTTTTCTAGGTAAAGGATCTTTCTGTAATTTAGATCACCATACCTTAAAGGAGAACTAAACTCCCAAACTAATGAAAACCCCTACCCTCCATAGTCCCCCCCGCACTGGAATTAATACCTGTAAATGCCCCTAAGTCTTCAATAACCCCTCAATGCAGAGTCAGCACAGCGGAGCTCATAGGCGCCATCTTCATCGCTTTCGGAGTCTTCGGGTCCCTTCGGCAATTTCCATGGTTGTCGGCGCATGCGCAGTTGTCCGGGACTGGAAAATTGCTCATGCGCCGATACGCTGTTTACTTACTGAAGACTCCCGAAGTGGTGAAAATGGCGCCTGTGAGCTCCGCTGTGCAGGTGTGGGATCCATTATCTGGAAACTCATCCAGAGAGCTCTGCCTGGTTCCATCTCCCATAGACTTCATTTAAATCAAATAATTCAAATATTTAAAAACAATTTCACTTTCCTCTGTAATAATAAAACAAATGTGCTTTGATTAACTGGCCAGGTCAGTAGCACTTCCATTGTACTTAAACATATTATAACTAACAAACCCCCTTTTTTGTATTTAATAAGAAAACAGTACCTTCTACTTGGTCAAAACCAACATATAATTCACTCTTATTGGAGGCAAAACAATTCTAAAAAAAAAAATAGTTTTTTAGTAGACATAAGGCATGGAGATCCCGGTTACCGGAATCCCCCAGGTTTGAACAGGTCCCATGTCTGTAATAAAATCTAATAAAGCATTTAATAAATACATTTAAATACAGTTAAAATAATAAAAAAGCAGTAACGTGGCCAGCACCAGAACTATAGATTTTTTCCAATGGCCCAAACTGATCTGCGGAAATTACTGCCCTAGAATATCCCTGTGAAACTTACACAACTGCATTGCAATCGTTCCGGATTCAGAGATTAAAATGAACGGATTTAATTGATCGGTATCAATGAAGTCCTAGTTATACATTCATGGGCGCATATTTCATTGTTCTTGGGCCCATAAAATATTATGAGGCTATAACTTGGGTAAAAATGATACTTAAAATGAGGAGTAGCGGTAATAGTAATAATACTTCCATGTATTGTTTAACATCCAATTTCCATAAACCAGTACAGGTATGGGATCCATTATAGGAAATCCGTTATCCAGAAAGCTCTGAATTACGGAAAGGCCGTCTCCCATAGACTCTATTATATCAAATTTTTAAAAATAATTTCGTTTTTCTCTGTAATAATAAAACAGTAGCTTGTACTTGATCCCAACTAAGATATAATTAATCCTTATTGGAAGCGAAACCAGCCTATTGGGTTTATTTAATGTTTACATGATTCTAGTAGACATGCATGGGGCAGGTTGATCAAGGGTTGGATTGAAAAATCGAATTTCAAGCTATTTTTTGTGTACTTCGACTAGGGACTAGACCAAATTCGATTCGAATTTAAAAAAAAAAAATCGAAAATTTGAAATTTATCATGTACTGTCTCTTTAAAACTTTGACTTCGACCATTCGCCATCTAAAAGCTGGAGTCAATTGGTGGACTTTTAAAAATCAAATGTTTTCTTATTTTTTTTAAAATACTTTGAATCGAATTTGATCGAATTCGACCTTACTTCAATTCGAACGATCGAATACAGTCTATTCACCCGCAAAAAAATATTAATTCAAATAATAAAAAATAAATTTCAGTTGGTCTTTTTATATTCGAATGTCGAAGTTAAGGGAGTCCAAAAAAACTCACATTACTTCGAAATTCGACCCTTGATAAATCTGCCCAGTGAGGTATGAAGATCCAAATTACTTAGGGGCAGATTTACTAAACTCGAGTGAATTTTCGAAGTTAAAAAAGTTCGAATTTCGAAGTAATTTTTTTCATACTTCGACCATCGAATAGGATACTACAACTTCGAATTTACTTTGACTTCGATTCGAAGTAAAAATCGTTCGAATATTCGACCATTCGAAAATCGAAGTACTGTCTCTTTAAAAAAAACTTTGACTTCATACTTTGCCAAACGAATGTTACCGAAGTGCAATGTTAGCCTATGGGGACCTTCCACAGCACTTTTCTACATTTTTTTGATCGAATAGAAATCGCTAAAAATCGTTCGAATCGTTCGATTTGAACTATTTAATCGTTAGATCGAACAACTTCTATTCGATCGTTCAATCGATCGAATACGCTAAAAATCCTTCGACTTCGATATTCGAAGTCGAAGGATTTCAATTAAAGGGTCCAATTTCAAAGTTTTTTTAACTTCGAAATTAGACCCTTAGTAAATCTGCCCCTTAAAGATCCGTTATCTGGAAACCCCAAGATCCTGCGCATTCTGGATAACAGATCCCATACCTGTATGTAGAACATACAAATCCTCCGCTCAACTGAAAATCCTATAAAAAAATAATCACATTTCATCGTTGAATTTGTTTTGTCCAGATGTTAACACTTAACTGACCTGATTTTACTTGTCTGCATAGTCATAGATATAAATGATTAGAGATCCCCCTATTTAATATAAGCATGAATAGAGTTAAGATAAGTCAAGTGTAAAAGTGTAAAGTACTACAATATATTTTTATTATACTACAGTGTTTCATGGGAAGTTATTTATACAGCCCCTAAAATGTATACACAATGTATTGTATCATCCAATGAGAGGGCACTGCTGGTGATGAAAGGAGAACTAAACCCTAAAAATAAATATTTTATATAGTGAACTTATTGCATGAGGCTAAAGTTTCAGCTTGTCAATAGCAGCAATGATCCAGGACTTCAAACTTGTCACAGGGGGTCACCATCTTGGAAAGTGTCTGTCACACTCACATGCTCAGTGGCCTCTGATTGGCTGTTGAGAAGCTAAGCTTAGGGGTCGTCACTAATTATCCAGCAGAAAATGAGTTTCCCTTGTAATATAAGCTGATGCTACAGGTTTGCTGATTCTTAAATTCTGATGCTAATTGCACTGGTTTCTGTGCTGCCATGTAGTAATTATCTGTATTAATTACTAATCAGCCTTATATTGTGACATTTCTATTCTATGTGTACTGTATATTGTGAGTGGCTCCCTAAGCTCAGTAAGTGACAGCAGCACAGAGCATGTGCAGTGAATAAGCAGAAAAGAAGATGGGGAGCTACTGGGGCATCTTTGGAGACACAGATCTTTACTGCTAAAGGGCTGTGGTTGCCTTGGGCTGGTACAGAAGCACAAAACATCATGTACAACATTTCTAGCTACTTCTTTAGTTTAACTTTCCTTGTCCTTTAAACAAGTTTCCTTATCTGCCCCTAATGAGATCCGTCCCATAAAGTGAAGTAACCCCGGTGCTGCCCAAGGAAATGTGCATAATAAGAATGTGTGTTTTCTTATCAGACTGGCAGGAGCTTGTGAGCACGCACAGAGCGTGGGTGTGGGGTGGGGCTTATACTGACTTGGCCCAGAGCATGTCACTGGAGAATACAGCTTGTGTTGTTGCTGCATTCCATAAAGTTTTATCATTATTATCCGTGTAGATCATACTTTACAAGGGAAGTGTCCCTCCTCACAGCCTCGTGCCAGCCATACACAACTCCAGTGCTCTTCCAAACCTTTTTGGCAGCCTTCAGTGTGATTATCAGGGGGACTCCATGGAGTTGCCTATATGTAACCCCTCAGAGTTATGTGTCTGTCTGTATATATATGGGACCTGTTATCCAGAATGCTCAGGACCTGAGGCTTTTTGAATAACAGATCTTTCTGTAATTTGGATCTTCATACCTTAATGGTTGGGGCAGATTCGGGGAGATTCTGCCCGAACTGCCTTCCGTCGGCTTGAATCAAGAATCGTCTGCGCTAATGCACTCGCGACGCTTCGATTTCCGAAGTCGCCCGAATTTTCTTAGTGAGGCAACTTCGGGCGACTTTGGAAATTGAAGCGACAGGAGTGCATTAACGCAAGCGATTCTACATACAAACGGATGGAAGGCAGTTCCGGGAGATTGTCGCCACGCAGAAGAGGCGATTAGTCGCCAGGCGACTAAATCTCCCTGAATCTGCCGTCTGCCCCAACCCTTAGGGGCCGATTCACGAAGGGTCGAATATCGAGGGTTAATTAACCCTCGATATTCGACTAGGAACTAAAATCGTTCGACTTCGAATATCGAAGTCAAACGATTTTGCGCAAATCCTGCGATCGATCGATCGATCGAAGGATTTTTCATTCGATCGAACGATTAAATCCTTCGAATCGAACGATTCGAAGGATTTTAATCCAACGATCGAAGGAAAATCCTTCGATCAAAAAATCCCAGGCAAGCCTATGGGGACCTTCCCCATAGGCTAACATTGACTTCGGTAGCTTTTAGCTGCCGAAGTAGGGGGTCGAAGTTTTTCTTAAAGGGACAGTACTTCGACTATCGAATGGTCGAATAGTCGAACGATTTTTAGTTCGAATCCTTCGATTCGAAGTCGTAGTCGAAGGTCGAAGTAGCCCATTCGATGGTCGAAGTAGCCCAAACAAAACTTCGAAAGTTTTTTTCATTCGAACCCTTCACTCGAATTTAGTGAATCGGCCCCTGTGTCTACTAGAAAACCATGTAAACATTAAATAAACGCAATAGGCTGGTTTTGCTTCCAATAAAGATGAATTATATCTTGGTTTGGATCAAGTACAGGTACGGGATCCATTATCCAGAAAGCTCCAAATTAAAGAAAGTCCGTGTCCCATAGAGTCCATTTTAGTCAACTAATTAAAAATTTTATAAAACGATTTCCTTTTTCTCTGTAATAATAAAACAGCAACTTGTACTTGATCCCAACTAAAATATAATTAAAGGGATGGTTCACCTTTAAGCTAACTTTCAGTTAGGCAAATTCTAAGCACGTTTTCAATTGGTCTTTGTTTATTTTTTATCGTTTTTGAATTATTTACCTTCTTCTGATTCTTTCCATCTTTCAAATGGGGGTCACTGACCCCATCTAAAAAGGAAATGCCCTCTAAGGCTACCAATGTATTGTTATTGGTAATTTTTGTTACTCATTTTTTTATTCAGACCCTCTCCTATTTATATCCCAGTCTCTCGTTCAAATTAATTATAGAATTATAATTTGAACCCTAGCAACCAGACGGCTGAAATCGCAAACTGGAGAGCTGTTGAATAAAAAACGAAATAACTCCAAAAACCACAAATAACAAAAAATTGGAAACCAATTGCAAATTGTCTCGGAATATCACTCTCGACATCATACTAACAGTTCATTTAAGGTGAACAAATCCTTATTGGAGGCAAAACCAACCTATTGGTTATATTTAATGTTTACGTGATTTTCATTTGAAGATCCAAATTAAGGAAAGATCTGTTATCTGGAAAACCCCGGGTCTAGAACATCCTGTATAACAGGTCCCATACCTTTACAAGGTACTATTTTATTATTACAGAGAAAAAGGAAATTGTTTTTTTTTTTTATTCAAATTATTTGAATAAAATAGAGCCTTTCTGGAATTTGTAGCTTTTTTGGATAATGGGTTTCTGGATAATGGATCATATATATATATATATATATATATATATATATATATATTAGGGATGCACCGAATCCAGGATTCGGTTCGGGATTCGGCCAGGATTCGGCCTTTTTCAGCAGGATTCGGATTCGGCCGAATCCTTCTGTCTGGCCGAACCGAATCCGAATCCTAATTTGCATATGCAAATTAGGGGTGGGGAGGGAAATTACGTGACTTTTTGTCAGAAAACAAGGAAGTAAAAAATGTTTTCCCCTTCCCACCCCTAATTGCATATGCAAATTAGGGTTCGGATTCGGTTCAGTATTCGGCCGAATCCAAAAAAGTGGATTCGGTGCATCCCTAATATATGTATATATATATAGTAACAACACACAGGGCAGATTAACAGACACAGAAGTAGTTGAAGAGTGAACTAATTGGTCCAAATTGTAACCTGAGCATTTTATGACTTGTGGAGCTTCAGATGTTGTTGAACTACAGCTTCCAGAATCTAGAATTCCATCAGGCATTGTGAAAATATATTATAACAGTCTCTAATATCTTAAACATGTTGCATTGCTGTTTCCGTTAAGAAGAATTTTGAATCATCTCATTGTTGATTGACTAATACTCTACTCTGGCTCATCTGCGCTGGTTCTTATCTCTGCTGTTCATTTGCATTTCAACCTGCAGACAGTCAAACTTGACAGCTCTTTTATATTGCTAAAAAAAAAGTCCTTTAAACTATACCTAGCCTGTAATAGCTCCTGCTAGCTTCTGTCAATCGTCTTTAATCTTGAGCCCTTTCAAGTGCATGTTAGAGGAAGTCCCCTGCTGGGTTGTGCAAATGACAGTCAAGTGGGAAGACACAAAGACCAAAGAGTCAGCAATCCACTCTACAATAAAACCATGGGCTACTGTAGGTCCAGGTTTGGCTGTTAAAGTGCAATGTATGTATACAGTATGTTATTGGCCTATTTAGATGAAATGAGTTATCAGTGAGATTTAGTACTTTCTTGCAAGGATTTGGCAGTCACATGTCCTATGCCTATGGTAGAACTGAGCCCTAATACGACACTTAAAGGGATCCTGTCATCAGAAAACATGTTTTTTTCAAAACGCATCAGTTAATAGTGCTACTCCAGCAGAATTCTGCACTGAAATCTATTTCTCAAAAGAGCAAACAGATTTTTTTATATTCAATTTTGAAATCTGACATGGGGCTAGACATTTTGTCAATTTCCCAGCTGTCCCTAGTCATGTGACTTGTGCCTGCACGTTAGGAGAGAAATGCTTTCTGGCAGGCTGCTGTTTTTCCTTCTCAATGTAACTGAATGTGTCTCAGTGGGACATGGGTTTTTACTATTGAGTGCTGTTCTTAGATCTACCAGACAGCTGTTATCTTGTGTTAGGGAGCTGCTATCTGGTTACCTTTCTCATTGTTCTTTTGTTTGGCTGCTGAGGGGCAAAAGGGAGGGGGGTGATATCACTCCAACTTGCAGTACAGCAGTAAAGAGTGATTGAAGTTTATCAGAACACAAGTTGCGTGACTTGGGGCAGCTGGGAAATTGACAATATGTCTAGCCCCATGTCAGGTTTCAAAATTGAATATAAAAAAATTGGTTTGCTCTTTTGAGAAATGGATTTCAATGCAGAATTCTGCTGGAGCAGCACTATTAACTGATTCATTTTGAAATTTTTTTTTTCCCATGACAGTATCCCTTTAACCAAGGTACACTGAATAATTAGTGGGCCAGACAAAGAGCTACTCCATTTAATAACTGAGCACAATGAAGACATACATACATACCATACGTTCCTGAGGGCTTTAGCACAGGGGCAGATTCAGGGAGATTTAGTCACCTGGGGACTAATTGCCTCTTCTTTGGGGCAACAATCTCCCCAAACTGCCTTCTCCCTGCCTTCCAGGTAAAATGAAAAATTGCTTGCGGCAATGCACTCACGACGTTTCTGTTTCCGAAGGTGCCCGAAGTTGCCTCACGAGGAAACTTGGGCCACTTCGCAAATCGAAGCAACGCGAGTGCATTGCCACAGGAGATTTTTCATTTTAGCAGGGAGAAGGGCAGTTTGTCACACTGAAGAAGAGGCGATTAGTCGCCAGGCGACTAAATCTCCCCGAATCTGTATGATTCGCCTTGTACACAGCTCATAAATGGAGCCAGTCTTGTCTAGCTGACCTACTAAATACAGTATTTGGGTGGGATGCTGCCCAAAGCACAGAGCATCTGCATTCACTTCTGCAGGGCATTGTACGACTAGGGTTGCCACCTGGCCGGTATTTTACCGACCTGGCCGTTAAAAATGATGCTTGACACTAAAATTATTAATAGGAAAATGGCTAGAATATATAGGAAGGCCGGTATTTTTTTCCAGTAAAGATGGCAACCCTATGTACGACACACCAATGATTCTATGTGCTTCCATCTTCTTTGCACCACAGTAGGCTTTGGCTTGGAGAGCTTGGTGGTGAGGCCATTTTTCCATTTTCTGGTTCATTCTGTACAATGAAAAAGTGACTTTTTTTAAGGCTATTCTAAATTTGGTGAGTGAGGCTAAAATACGGCTAAAGAGAGTAACAGCCCATAAGGATGTTTGTTTTTTAGGAGACAGTGTTAACCTATAAAGCGCTTTCTTTGATTTCTTTGGTTGGAATTTGATATAAAAATATAAAGTGCTGCATAATTGCTAGTATTTTATAAACACATATTTGAGACATTTTGGGGCAGATTCACTAACTTCGAGTGAAGAATTCGAATGAAAAAAACTTCGAATTTCGAAGTTTTTTTTGGGTACTTCGACCATCGAATTGGTTAAATTCGTTAGAATTCGATCGAAATCGAACTAAATCGAACGATTCGAAGTAAAAATCGTTCGACTATTCGACCATTCGATAGTCGAAGTACTTTCCCTTTAAAAAAAACTTCGACCCCCTACTTCGGCAGATAAAACCTACCGAAGTCAATGTTAGCCTATGGGGAAGGTCCCCATAGGCTTGCTAAGCTTTTTTTGATCGAAGGATATTCATTCGATCGTTTGATTAAAATCCTTCGAATCGTTCGATTCGGAGGATTTAATCGTTCGATCGAACGAAAAATCCTTCGATCGTTCGATCGAACGTTTAGCGCTAAATCCTTCGACTTCGATATTCGAAGGATTTCAATTCGAGGGTCGAATTTCGAAGTATTTTTAACTTCGAAATTCGACCCTTAGTGAATCTGCCCCTTTATGTCATACCCCCAATCTACCTTTGTATAAAAAGAACAGAGGCGCCAAAAGAATAAAAGGATATAAACGAGTTTAAAAACCAAAACTTGGTAATCAGAGGAGGCAGTAGTGGACTTACCTCCTCCAAGCGGACACAAAACGACTGTAATTAAGCAGTCAAAATGTATTAACGAACTCCAATCAGTGCAACGCGTTTCACGGGCTCAGACCCGCTTCTTCAGGCAATAAACATAGGAGTTACAGCATCTGGCAGTAGTATACACACTTAGCGCCCCAATCTACCTTAGTCATGTGCACCTGAAACAACACCCGAATTTGCAAGTCCCACACTTGCAAATTCACAACAGACTTGTCCGATTTGCCAAGACAAACCATGTTCGCTCAGTATTTTCATGCAGCTTTCTAGACTGATGTGCCGGAATGGAATTGAAACTATGCTTGCAGGGAGCTCTGCCAAACTGCTGTATAATGTCTATTCTATTATTCGGTATGAGCGTTTCTGCCCTTCAGTCTCGCTTTTCCAAAATGAAAAACTACAAATAGCCTAATGTTTGTATTTTCTTTTAAATATAGCTTATACTAAACTTAACATATATATAACATTGCATTTATATCTGAGAGCCCAGTAAGAAGCTGTTGCATTGTGTTTTCATATTGAGGAGACACAGGCAACGATAGATTTTGCCCTATCCAAATTGGCCAAACATATAGATAAACAAAAGATGGGCTTTGAGGGTTTATTCCTCTTGGCTTTCCATGTTTAGTCCCAGAAATCTCTTAGACTAAAATTTCACCAGCAGCTGTTTTTTGTAGTGGGGTATAAATAGGTTCAATTGTCTCCTATGGTGTAAGTAGACTACTGTGTCCATATTGGAAACAAAGAGACATATTTCTGGCCAACATGAGCAGCTTCTAATCTGCTGGTGTGACGTAGGCCATAACTATACGACAGGCCACCAGCAAAGTGTCACCAGACATGATAAATACTCAGTGGCGTAACTAGATATTACTGGGCCCCACAGCAAATTATTTTTCAGGCCCCCAAAATGTTTAGAGGTTGACTTGTTTCTCCAATATTTATTGAAATTGTATATGAATTAGGGCCTCATGGGGCCCCTATACCTCCTGGGCCCCCCTGCAGCCGCAGGGTCTGCTTCCTCTATAGTTACGCCCCTGTAAATACTGAACATGGGTTTCTCTTGTTTCACAGAAGAGAATAGCTGCATACAACAAGATGCAAGAAGCATTAGAAATGGCTCACCCTACAAAACAAGAGGAAGAGGAGAAGGAGCAGCCTGCGGAGATGGAGTATTTGAATTCTCGCTGTGTCCTATTAACATACTTTCAGGGAGACATTGGGGCAGTGGTGGATGAACATTTCTCCAGGGCTCTAAGCCAAATAAGCTCCTTCAATCCTGAAAATACAACGTCAAGGAGCAAACTAAACATCAGTTCTCTATGGAAGGGTAAGCAAACATTTCTACTTGTAGACACCAAACAAGTGATCTCTTTCAACGCTTCTGCTTGGTATTTATAGCAGTCAGAATGCTTATATTTAACTTTTTCAGTTTAATTTTTTCATTTTGAAGATCACTCAAACTGCTCGTAGCAAGACAGAGACATAAATCCAACACTAGACATCAAGTTCTGTTCCCATAGGAGAATTCCCCTTAAAATAGCCAACATTTACTTATAATTAGAAAAATGAGTGAGCTCCGAGCAAGGCCAAATGTTTCAGCTAGCTAAAATGCAGTAGCCGGCTTTATCTTCTGACTTTACTATAAAAGGCATTCACAATGCTTATAAAGTCATCTGTATATGGTTTGCAACTATATTCAGAGCTCTCTTTGAGGTTGCTCTTATGAAATCCACTTTGGAATAAGAGTAATTTACAGGATAGTAATACTTGATCCTATGAATCCCGTAATTTCATAATATGGGAATTGTATATCTTATATTGTCATATCTTATAAAAGACAAGTTTGGAGTCATTAGGTATGTTCGGGATTCAAACTGAATCTGAATCCTAATTTACATATGCAAATTAGGAGGGGAGGGAAATTGCATGATTTGTTGTCACAAAACAAGGAAGTAAAAAAGTTTTCCTCTTCCCGCCCCTAATTTGCATATGCAAATTAAGTTCGGTATTCAGACAAATCATTCGTGAAGGATTCCGGGGTTCGCCGAATCCAAAATAGTGTATTCGGTGATTCCCTAGTGACATTACTAAGCACCATTCATTTTTGATGATATTACTAAGAATCTTAAAGTGGCCCTAGGGCCCAACGATCGGCTCAGAATGGAGGCAATACAGGCGGTCGGATCGTGGGACCGAATCAAGGAACAGATGCCATGATCCAACTGAATTTTTTACCCTGCCTGATCAACATCTGCCCGACTTTCGGTCAGATATTGATCGGGGACGCCCGTCGGATGGCCCCACTCACAGGATGCCGACTTGGTCTGTCGGCTGCTTTTATCGGCCCGTGTATGGGGGCCGTTATTCCTAACTCTTTGTATGTTATAAGGATATTTTGGCTTGAATACTCACGCCCATAAGTGGTCAGGGAATGCCATGGTGTCTTCCTATACAATAGCAGGAGCTACTTTATACCATATACATAGATAATGTAGAAGACCTCAGTGAAAAGAAAACCTTGGAAAAATCGTTATAACTGATGTATAGCTAATGTTTTGACCTTTGTTTCAGAAAGCCCATCAGCATCATGCCAAAGGAACAGTTTTCCATCATCACTATGGGCGAACTCTTATCAGGCACCTACTCCACCATGTTTGAGTGGGGTTCATCCAGACTTTTCAACAGCCCCTAGTACCTTCTCAAGCACGGACCATACCAGCTGGCGTGGGGAAACTTTACATCAGACCATACCCCCTCCTCCACCAGCTTCTTCAGAATCCTGGCATTATCCATTGGCTTCACAGGCAAGCTCTCCATATACACACATGCATGATGTGTACATGTATCACCACCATGGCCATCCACACACCCACCATCATCATCATCTCCCAGCTTCACACCTAGACCCAAGATATGGACATCTGTTAATGCCGCCAGTAAGGGCCTCAAGGATTTCTGCTCCCCAGTGTGATATTACAAAAACTGATGCCTCTCCTGCCAACACTGCTACCTCGGCATGGAATGGAGCATTGCATAGTACAGTGGATATTGTTCCAAGTTTTGGCTTTGAGACAGGTATGTGCCACTGAGTAAAATCAATGGACAATGTAGGCTAGTTCTTATATAGTATTATAATGTAGTAGATAACATATGCCATGCTGGTAATATTGAGAATATTAATGTCAACAGTAAGTGGCTCAAGGATTTCTGCTCCACATTAACCATCTTTGATCGTTGCACATTGCTTCTCGAAAAAAAAACATTTTTATTCAAAATGTACAAAATGTGAATATGTTTCTGTCTGAGGGGGGGGAACGATTTAATAAAAAAATCATTTTCATACTGTACACACTGTAATATATGTTTGATTTTATAGATTTTTTTTATGTGAAAACTAGTAAACAACTGCTGAACAATCTGTTATATTCGTGATTTTTTTTTTAATTGAATCATTTCTCTGTAAAACTACTTATTGTGTGTGGTCCATATTCTCACTTTAGTTTACCTCCGATGACCTAATTAAAACCATATTATTCTAGTGGAACATAATCCGTCCGCTGCTCTTCTTTATGAGCATTAAAAATACCGTGTTTTTTTTTTTAACATTCCTTGCCAAAACTTGCATTTTCTACCAAATATCTAGTGTATGCAATATGTACTATACAATTATAAATAACTCTACAAATAGAGTTTTATAGTAAATATATTTGCAGGATAGGCAATATTCCATACATTTCCATAATGTTCCATATCTTTTAAGTTCCCATTGTCTGGAGAAGCTTATGAAATGAGATGCCTCATAAATTACAAATAGACCACATAATGTACCTGGTTTACAAGTCACAGTTGGAGTTATAATGTAAAGCCTTTTAACGGGTGAAAAGTTCACTAAGGAATCAATTAAACCAATGCAGGAGAATGGGATTATTTTAGTGGATTTGTGTATGAAGCAGAAACGTTTTATTTACAGAAGGGCCCAGAAGAGAAAACTCAGGACTGGAATAGAGGTAGAGGGGGATCAGGTAAAATGGGAAGGCTGGTAATCGCCAACCTGAAAAAAAAAATCATTTAAGGTTAAGGGCACACGCTCAATATTTTCTGCTACAAACTCAGATCAAATCCGCTCTGGTTTTTTACGCTTATTTATTATTAAATTTTCCCGAAAATTTGGTTTGCGGTAAAAAGTCTGATTTTTTTTCATCAGATTTTCACGAATACTTCGTAATTTTCACCCGAAAACTTTAGGGTATTGCACGAAACCCACCGGACATCAAAAAAACATTGGGACTTCTCCCATTGACTTATATGCAACCTCGACATGTCTGATTTTCAGATTCTGACTTTTCCATCCTTGGGGTTTAATTAATTCCGAAAAATTTGTGATTTTTTTTAAAAGTCAGATTTTATTAAAGAAATCATTAAATTTTCACGATTTTTGCATTCAGAGTTTAGTAAATAACCCCCTTAATGGCCTTAATGGCCCGGCGACAAATCGCCTCTTCTTCGGGTGACTAATCTCCCCAAAAAGCCTCCCCGCTGGCTATAATCGAAATCGTCGGTGGGATGGCACTCAGAGCGCTTAATTTTCCGAAGTCGCCTGAAGTTTCCTTGTGAGCTAACTTCGTGCGATTTCAAAAACGAAGTGTGGCATAAACTATTATATAATTCCATTAAACTCATTGGTGTTATTTATGTTTAATACCATGACTGTAAAGTAGGAGGGTCTCTGGATTGTACATTATGGCAAAGCTCAAAAGAGGCTCATAGGCTCCATCGATATGGTTGGTGCACTAGGTCCAGGGAATTCGATCAGCTTTTGTGATGCCTTACCTTTGTATATATTTGATGTGATCGGGACTTAAGAAGCTTGAAGTCATGAGTGATAACAACGTATCAACTCTTTGCAATGATCTCTTGATCAGGAAGCCTCCTACTAACTTTCACTGCTGGGCTTGTAAGCTTAAAAAGCATTCGTTTGGATAGGAATCTATGGGCAGTATGTTCTTGGGTTTTTCACTACAGTTATGGGACCTGTTATCCAAAAAAAACCCAATAGGCTGGTTTTGCGTCCAATAAGGCTTAATTATATCTTAGTTGGGATCATGTACAAGCTACTGTTTTATCATGACAGATATGGGACCTGTTATCCAGAATGCTTGGGACCTGTGCTTGTCTAAATAATGGATCTTTCTGTAATTTGGATCTTCATACCTTAAGTCTACTAGAAAATCATGTAAAGATTAAATAAACCCAATAGGCTGGTTCTGCTTCCAATAAGGATTAATTATATCTTAGTTGGGATCAAGTACAAGCCACTGTTTTATTATTACAGAGAAAAAATGAAATCAATTTTAAAAATCCGGATTATATGATTATAATGGAGTCTATAGGAGACAGCCTTTCTGTAATTTGGAGCTTTCTGGATAACTGATCCCATACCTGTACAAAGAAAAAGGAAATCACTTTTAAACATTTGGATCATTTGATTATAATAGAGTCAGTCGATGGGAGATGGCCTTTCTGTAATTCGGAAGCTTTCTACATAATGAATCCCATACCTGTAGTGCATTTAATTATCTTCAAGGGGCCCATTTATTCAACTTCAAAAATTTCTGCCCACATTTTTAGAGAAAAAAAAACTCTCAACTTTTTGTTGATTTGTTATGCTCTGAAGCTGCTTAAAATCGGAAAATAATTGAGCTAAAAGCTGTCGAAATCATGTACAAGTCAACGGTAGAAGGTCCCTTTAACAATTGGAACATATTTTATCCCTTCAGTATTCTAGATAGTTTCGGGCTGTTTGACTTTGGTTTTCGTTCAATAATCCGTTAAATTCGAGTTGTGGAGGTGACAATTTGATAAAGTCAAGGTTTTTGGGACGTCATCTTGAAAAAGTCCCACAATTCGAATTTAAATATGATTTTGTCACAGATTTTACCCGCCAGATTTATTAGTAAATTGAAGGGATTAATTTTAGTGAGAAAAAGTCAAGTTTTAGTAAATACCCCCCCCCAAGTCTCTTACATGATAAAACTTAAACTGCAATTGGTCTGACCATTTGCACGATGAGTTTGTTCTATGATCTGTGAAAAATGTTAAGGTCTGATTGCTCCAAGTATTTCCGTCAAAAGCCACAGGAAGGAGCTGGAGTATTTTTGGACTCAGATTTTTAGCAGCTTCAGAGCTTAATAAATCTTGAAAAATTTGAGTTTTTTTTCCTCTAGGCTCGAGGCTTAATAAATAGGCCCCTTAATATCAGGGCTGTCCCGGGGGACATCGGGAGTTGCAGGTTGTAGGGAGACATAGTTCCTAAAATAGCAGTGGGGATAAAAGTTTCTGTGTTTTAATAAAATGTGGCAGCATTTAAGTGCATTTTCTGACACTTTATGGCTTTGTCTGGTCTTTGCTCGTATGTGAGTTTATCCTCCCTTATACATTCTATCTCTAGTTATGGTAATTAACAACAGTATTGGCATTTAGCTTGTAATTCTACAACTCTGGAAATTCTGAGTCATCAACATCACTAGTTTATTTTTCTGGGAAAAAATGTTGTAACCTACTGGATGCCAGAGACAACCAAGGGAGTTGTGATTTTTTTTTTATGTGGCTTAATAAGAAAATGCCGTAATCTTAACCTTTGTCCTCCAAGTGATAAACGACTTCACCAGAATGGCACAAAACTTGATTTATTGGATTTAGCCTTTAAAACATCAGTTAAGTTATCTTTAAATTATAATGCAGATGCCTCCCTCCAGTCGACCTACAGTGATATCATTATAACAATGGGGGCTGGGCGAATGACGGAGTTTAAACTACATGGGGTATTGTAATTAAAGGTGTAAAGACTGCTTCAAGTCTGGGAACCTATTGTTTGCTTTCCACTATCTATTGATTACTAGAACTCTTAGGGTAAGGGCACACTGGGCAATTCGGGTTATTTAGTCGCCTGGTGACTAATCACCTCAACCAATCTCCCCGAACGCCTTCCCTCACTCTTGCACTGGCTAAAATGAAAAACCGCCGGCGATTAGTTTTCCTTAGTCGCCCGAAGTTGCAGAAACTTCAGAAAAAGAATCGCTGTGTGTGCTTTTAGCGCCGACGATTTTTCATTTTAGCCAGCGCAAGAGTGAGGGAAGGCGTTCACGAAGATTTGTTGCCGCAAAGGGGGAAGCCGTTTGGGTTGACTAATCACCCCAAACGGCTACCCCCCCGGACTAGAATCGAAATCGACGGTGGGATGGCACTCGGATTGCTTCGGTTTCCAAAGTTCCCTCACAAGGAAACTTCGGGCGACTTCGGAAAACTAAGCTATCTGAGTGCCATCCCGCCTTTGAATTTGATTCTAGCCTTCAGGGAGGCAGTTCGGGGAGATTAGTCGCCCGAAGAAGAGGCGATTTGTTGTCGGGCGACAAATCTCCCTGAATCTCGACGTGTGTCTCTGCCCTCTGTAAGGGCACACTGGCCGATTCGGGGAGATTTAGTCGCCTGGCGACTAATCGCCTCGACTTTGTGGCGACAAATCTCCCCTAACACGACATACACCAATTAGTGTTTCTCCTATAAAATATGATGGCTGAAAAAGTTTGTTGGGTGTAAACTATCATACTCCAGGAGTGGTTCAGGATCCGGAAAGGATTCAACCTTTTTCAGCAGGATTTGGATTAGGCTGAATACTTATCCTGGCCGGACCAAATCCAAATCCTAATTTGCATATGCAAATTAGGGACGGGGAGAGAAATTGCGTGACTTTTTGTCATAAAACTAGGAAGTAAAAAATGTTTTCCCCTTCCCACCCCTAATTTGCATTAGTATTTGGTTTGGTATTCGGCCGAATCTTTCACAAAGGATTCAGGGGTTCGGCCGAATCCAAAATAGTGGATTTGGTGCATCCCTACTTGATATATTTGATAGTGAATGAGGATGATGATATCTTGTCTTTCCTTCCACCCTTCTAAACTGTAGATATAGTTCTTGTTCTTCATGATGTGCCTTAATTAGACCAGGAACCATCTTAGATGCCCTTCTTTGGACAGTTTGAAATTGGCTTATGTATTCCTGTACATAGGGTGTCCAAAATCAGAAGCAACATTCATGGTAGGGTCTCACCACTGAGATATAAAGTGCAATATTCTGCCATGTCTGAACAGTCTGATGAGTCTTCTTATTCAACCTTAGTTGACCTATTTACTAACATTAGCATAGTAACATAGTAAGTTAGATTAAAACCAGACACACGCCCATCAAGTTCAACATTTTAACTCTATTTTAACCTGCTAGTTGATCCAGAGGAATGACACATTTGAAGCCTCTCCAATTTGCCTCAGAGGGAGAAAAAAATCCTTCCTGACTCCAAAATGTCAATCGGACTAGTCCCTGGATCAACTTGTACTATGAGCTATCTTCCATAACCCTGTATTCCCTTACTTGCTTAAAAAAATCCACAGATCGCTAAAAATGTGTGGTTTTCTATATTTCACGAGAACTCTAAAAATTTGAGATTTATGAGATGTAAAAACCACCAAAAACTCTAATACAAAAATTTGCTGAACAATGCTTCAAACTTTTTAGTGCATTTAGAGCATCTCTACGCGTTTCAAGCTACATTAGAGACACCAATACGGAATCGAATTTGAGTTTTTTCTAAATTCTATAGCAAAAAATGTACAATCAAACATTAGAATTTTTTTTTCTTGACCACTAGTATATTTGCTTAAAACTTATATCAGGAATAACTCAACTGCATGAATTTGCAACGGAAAACCCTTTCCACAAAAATCATATTGTTCCATTTCTTTTTACAAATTTGCCTTCGAAAAATGAATCTGACCCGTTGTGCCAAAATTAGCAAAACGGTGAAAATTCCCAGAAATGCATTGAAGTCTATGGGCAACAAATTTTTGACGCGCGCCAATTTTTTTCCACCCAGAGTCTGGGTATGACTGACCGCTACTGATGCCATGACAAATGTAGTTGCTTACGGGCTGCTGTTACTTTTAAGTCAAGGGGGCAAATTCACTAAAGCTCGAATTTTCACCTGCGAAGGCTTTGCCACACTTCACTAAACTGTGAAGTTGTGTCTCGGCAGCCAAACGCTGGCGAAGTTTCACTAGCATTAATTTGTCAGCGCAAGCATTTCATAGTGAACTTTCGCTAGCATTCAATTCTGCCTGGTGAAACTTCGTTAGTACACGTGCGCTTAGGTCAATTTGAAGTGGCCGCTTATTATTACAAATGTCAAAGGAAGCAAAATTAGGGATGCACCGAATCCAGGATTCGGTTCGAGATTCGGCCAGGATTTGGCCTTTTCAAGTGGGATTCGAATTCAGCCAAATCCTTCTGCCTGGCTGAAATGAATCCTAATTTGCATTGCATATGCAAATTAGGGGTAGGGAGGGGGATCACGTGACTTTTTGTCACAAAACAAGGAAGTAAAAAATGTTTTCGCCTTCCCAGACCATACGCAAATTAGGATTCGGTTCGGTATTCAGCCGAATCTTTTGCGAAGGATTCGGGGGTTCGGCCAAATCCAAAATATTAGATTCAGTGCATCCCTAAGCAAAATAAAAACAAAAGAGATCCTCTAATGCCCTAGACATGAGCCCACCCTAAAACAAATGTGGCATGACCCTCAAATGGTAAAGAAAAAAGGTAAAAACAAAATTTGTAATAGTTACAACAAAGGTCGAGTTGAATTTTCAAACGTAAAAAATTCAAATTCCGAGCTATTTTTTGTATACTTCGACTAGGGAATAGTCCAAAAAATTAGAAAATTCGAATATCGAAATTTATCATGTACTGTCTCTTTAAAAATTCAACTTCGACCATTTGCCATCTAAAACCTGCAAATTGCTGTTTTAGCCTATGGGGAACTTCCTAGAACCTACTTGGAGTCAATTGGTGGACTTTGAAAAATCTAAGTTTTTTGGGGGGAAACTTCAAATCAAATTCGATCGAATGCGCTATTCCTTCGATTCGAATTTGGCCGAATTAGGACCTATCCGATCGAAAACGGACCTATTCGACCCAAAAAAAACTTAGACTTAATTTCGGTTGGTCTTATGAATTCGAATTTTGAAATTTTTTCAATTTGAAATTCGACCCTTGAGAAATATGCCCCTTAATGACAATCCCTCTTTAAACTATGAAAAAATGCCAGCGTTTTTTTATAATTTTAATAACTTTTTGGCAAACAGGATATGATGTCACTGACATAAGACTGAGGAAGATGCAGCTTGATCTTATCAGTTCGCCAGGTCTAAGCTGGCGAGGGAAACTCTGGCGAAAGAGGTAACATTCTGTAAAATTCATACTTCTGTGAATTCGTGGAATAACGATCATTCACCTGAGAGAAAATTCGCCTGGAAAATGGGGAGCGAAACTTCACTAGCGATAGTCTCTTTTGCTAGTGAATTGTCCTCTACACCTGTTAGTAAATTGGTGATGTCCCTGTGGATGGAATTTCTGGCGAATTTTCCCTTCACCCTTTAGTAAATCTGCACCAAGGTTTTAACCAACTTAATTTTTTTTTATCCAAAACTTCAAATTTCATAAAAAGGATTTGGCATTCAGTTTGGGTTCAGATTTATTTATCTTCCACTCAGGTTAAGAGGGTCCCCGCATATTTAAATATATACTATAAAAAAGTAAAAAGAGAGATTGGTATTCCATCAGACTGAAAACATGAAAGGACTTCCAAAATAAGCATTGTTAATGGAACAGAATGTCTACGCTATTGTGGGGTGGTCATGTTACCCAGTCACCGCAGAGATTTGCTGAGCATGATGTTTAGGCTTTAACACCTCATGAAACTCACATTCTGCAATAATTACAGTCTGCGAGATGTCTCTCAACGGGAAAACCCAAAGACTATTTAGTAAAATGTATGTATGGTTTAAGAAGTTAAACGGTCTCACTGGCAGATGGTTTAACCTAACAACGGTAAAAGAGCTTGCATTTTCTGCAGTATTAGCGCCTAACACAACTCTATCATTACTCTATACGGCTCTTCCATCCGTTTTGCTCTTTAAATGCCATATTCATTCAAATGTCATGAGATAGTAAATAGGAACAGGGCAGAACTGCACTAAACAGTAGTGATGGACGAATTCGCAATGAATTTGTGTGATTCGCCGTCAGCGAATAAATTTGCGAAACGCCCACGAAAATTCGCCTGAAAAAATTTGCTGGCGTCAAGAACGCAAATTATTCGCCATTTCGCGAATTACGCGGGAAATTCGTGAATTTTCCGGCGAAGCAAAATGGCGCAAACTCACCCATTACTACTAAACGGGTACATTTAAGCAATCTTAAAAATGTCATCGGTCTAGATTACTAAACTGTCATACTGGGGGAAAACTTACTATATATTTTAATTTCTAACTTTTAAGAAAATGTTTTTTTTTTTTTTATAATGCTAGTCTACTTTACAAGGCAATGTCCAAAAATCCAAAATAAATATCATAAAACTGGTAGAAAAAGAGAAAAATGTAATGTACAGTATTCAGTAACAAGTAGTATTTTGGCTCAGGATTTTGTGGTCCAGTGCTACGTGTTCATTTTTGGTGCTAATATAACTGATTTTTGCTTACAATTTAAAAGCATCACTATACCTTCCCTTCCAAAAGTTAAATGAATAGGGCATGTGCCATGTTGTTCTTATTAAGAAATATCAGCTTTTTTTTTGTTATTTCTTGAACTAAACAATGAAATTGAAATCTGTTTCACATTCCAGCTCCCTGGTCCTTACACTAAGGGACAGATTTATCAAGGGTCGAATTTCGAAGTGATAAATACTTCGAAATTTGACCATCGAATGGTCACCTAATTTGACCGTTTTGTGGTCGAAGTAAAGTCGTTCGATCGAACAATGAAATCCTTTGAATCGAATTTGAAGGATTTCATTCATCGATTGAACAATTTTTCTTCGACTTCAAAAAACTTAGAAAAATGCTCTAGAAGGTGCCCATAGGCTAACATAGCACTTCGGCAGGTTTAATTTGGCGAAGTATTGAGATCGAAGTTTTTTTAAAGAGACAGTGCTTTGATTATCGAATGGTTGAATTTTCAAACTATTTTACTTCGAATCAAATTCGTAGTCGTAGTATCCTATTCGATGGTCGAAGTATCCAAAAAATTACTTGGAATTTTTGTACTTCAAAAATTCCCTCAAATTCACTTCGACCTTTGATAAATCTGCCCCTAAGGGTCAGGGCACACAAGCAGATTCAGGGAGATTGGTCACCCGGTGGCTAATCTCCCCGAACTGCTTCTCCTGCCTTCCCGCCGGCTAAAACGTAAATCGCCGGCAGGATGGCACTCGATTTGTTTTCCGAAGTCGCCCCGAGGAGATTTGTCGCCGTGTGCCCTGACCCTAAAGAAGATAGTTTAACTAATTACCAGCTCACATTTAAGATCTCTGTATAATGAAGTATGCCTTATCTAAAACCTGATATAGGCTGCAGCTGGGGGAAGGAGAGATTTGTTATCTCCATTTAAACAAGCTATACTAATTGCAGGGGAGTAAAAGTAAAAAAACAAAAACAAATGCTTTATTAGGAAAAAAGAGAAATGTGTATTTATTTTTTATAAAAGAATATGCAGACTACATGGTGGGGCCGATTCACGAAGGGTCGAATATCGAGGGTTAATTAACCCACGATATTTGACTAGGAACTAAAATCGCTCGACTTCGAATATCGAAGTCGAACGATTTTGCGCAAATCCTGCGATCGATCGATCAAAGGATTTTTCATTCGATCGAACGATTCGAAGGATTTTAATCCAACGATCGAAGGAAAATCCTTCGATCAAAAAATCACAGGCAAGCCTATGGGGACCTTCCCCATAGGCTAACATTGACTTCGGTAGCTTTTAGCTGCCGAAGTAGGGGGTCGAAGTTTTTCTTAAAGAGACAGTACTTCGACTATCGAATGGTCCAATAGTCGAACGATTTTTAGTTCGAATCGTTCGATTCGAAGGTCGAAGTAGCCCAAAAAAACTTCGAAATTCAAATTTTTTTTCATTCGAACCCTTCACTCGAATTTCGTGAATCGGCCCCTGAGTGTTAAATGTATAAATAGTTACCACAATAATATTTAAAACTTTTGAGTTTTGGGTTTGACCTTTGAACATTATGAATTAATTTGAGGGGTAAAGTAATAAAAGTAGAAAGGTTTATTTAGGTCTAGTAACAAAGAGCAACATCAGACTGTTACTGCTAATAGGTAGGTGTGGGTTGGTAGACTTGGAGAAAAACATATCACTTGTCAAACACTACCTGCCGAATAGTTTACTGGATAATATACCTTAGATTTTCTTTTCTCAGCTATTTTGGCCTGAGCCACCATAAACAGAAATAAATGATGCAAGCACAGTCCAATTACATTTTATATACATTCGATAAAAACCGATTTAGATAAGGAACAGGCCTTGGAACAAATGACGGTTGTTAAACTTCCTCAGTGACGCCTACACTGATTCTATTCACCTGTGCATGGGTGAATAAAAGCCTCGATTGGTTTGGATACTGGATGTCTGGAATTAGAAACCACTGGCCATTTTGCAAATAATAGGAAGTGTTTTAGCTGAGTGGATCGCTAGAATATAAGGTCATTATACCTCAGTCGAAATAAAGCAGAGCATTCGGAGTTAATGAGTCCAATCATGCTCTTAAACATTTTGGAAATGAGGCCCTTGATGTTTTCCAGATCCCATGTTTGACCCTCTAAATTAATTCTCCCACCCCGGACTTCATCATAGTTATCTCATGCTGTAATACAATAACTGATGATGAGGTGCAGGGTTAGAAGGATCATTTGGAAACTTACAGTTAACGTATGGAAACATCAGGAAACAGATTTGTCTTGACAACTAAACTGCATGGTTAGCTGTGTGTAGGACCCATGTAAGCTATCAGATGGACCATAGACCAGTGATGGGCGAATTTGTCCCATTTCGATTTGGCGAAAAAATTTGCGAATTTACTGTGAAATTTGCATAATGGCGAAAAATTTGTGAAACACATTGAAGTTCATTGGCGGCAAAATTATTCTGGCATGCATTGATTTTGACACCGGCGAGAATTTTTATATGTGCGCCTGTTTTGTCCAAATGCATTAAAGTCAACGGGCATCCGAATAATTTTGATATAAACAATTTATGCGGCAGATTTTCCGCTGGCGAATTTTTGACACGGGTGGCGAAACACAAAATATTTGCCGCAAATTCACACCTGGCAAATTTATCTGCCTGTCACTACCACAGACTAGTGATGGGCCAATTTGTCCAATTTCGCTTCGATGCAAAGTCGAAAAATTCACGAGACGTGAAAAATTCAGACGCCATTAAAGTCAATGGGCATCTGTTTAATTGTCGCTGATGTCTAAAATGTAAATTTTATTCAACAGGCGCAAATTCGCTGTGAATTCCCTCAATTCGCGAAATGGCAGTGAAAATTCGCCGGCATCATTTTTTTTCTTCTTTACGGCGTCAATTCCACCGCCTGTGTCAAAAAAAGTTGACTCCGGTGAATTTTCGCTGCAATTTTGCGAATTTCAACGCAAATTCGCGGCTGCCGAATACATTCGCCCATTACTACTATAGACATCTAGTGTGATCCCACCTATGCTGGCTACAGCCATGAGTACATATTTATCATTGTTATAGATATAGTTGAGAAAATGTAAGAGGGAAGCTTTTTTTACTGGTTATCTGATTCTATTAATATTGTCTCTTTTTATTTCAGGTATTCAACATCAGGATAAAGGCAAGGACTCTCTATGGTTCTGACAAAATATAGAAGTCGGCATTTTAAAGTGCTGCAAATGCAATGATCTAATAGAAATTGGACTATAAAATTATTTTTTTAAAAGAAAGAAGAGAAAATATATAGAATGAAGACTGACAGTTTTTGTGCATTAGGCATTTTCTGCAGATAATATTTATGCATATTGATATATTATTTCCCTGAGCCTATTGGCAAAAGGCAGCCATTTTTCTTTTGCTGTTCTTCAACCCCATGAAACATCTCCTTCCCGCCTTCGACCAAGACTGTGAAGTTGCCTTTTGGAACCAGTGTACCCCCACCGATTTTTATATAAAAAAAAAAAAATTTATGTTGCTAAAAATAAAGGACTGAATTAGAGGGACATATTTTTATAATGAAAAAAAGATTTGAAGACAAATAAATGGCGAGGTTCTGTTTAAAGAACTGTTTCTCAACAAAAGCACTGGCAAAAACCAAAAAATTTATAGAAGAAAAATGAATATTTTCTGATGTCTGTGAAGTGATTTGTGTCCTACATAGTCTTATTTTTATATTGATACCTCAGTAGTGTTCGCAGAGAGAAGTGCCCGCCATATTTTTCATAAATTAATGTTTATTTTATTTTAGGTGGTAAGTCAACAAACCAAGCATAGAGATGCTTTAAGACAATCACTTCTTACTCCTTACAGAGTTTAGGCGTGGTCTCCAGGTTAAGACCAAATGTGAACTTGTTTGTAAGCAATTTCTGGAACTTTGAAACAGTAATAAAATCTGTTCAAACAAGTGTCTCTTTGATGGGAAACCTACTTTTGTTGACATGAACAAAAAATTGGATGGTCAACCTTCAATTGTTGACATCTCCATTATCGCTGAATGTGTTCATCTTCATAGAATTCCTGACATTTCTTGGTTAACTGCAGGGTTGAGGGGTGCTTAAATCCAAGTATACTATTCTTCAATGTGGCCTGGCCAGTGTAGAACTTGATTTTAAGTGCACTCAAAACAAAAATATCTTCCTTGTAGATGTTACGGAGTTCCTCCACCTTTCTTTTCCTTCTATTATAGAGTAATGAGATATGTTGACCTCTTTATAAAGTTACAACTTGAGTAAATTAAGTGAACAGCACTGATTGAAAAGTAAGTGAGGTCAGCTTGTCCCTCACTGGAATTTGAACATCTGCAGTGGTCCACTGGGAGATGTCCCACTACGGGGCTGTAAATGCTGTCCCAATCCAGTACTTTACATTAAAACAGAGCAGCTTGTCCTGACCTATAATGCAATATTACATACAATGCAAAGCATTAGTACGCTTATAAGCAAAATATCACTTGTAATTGTGGAGAATAATTGCATTATGGGTAATAATTGGAGGCCTCTCATCAACATGGCCCTCATATGCATGTATTCATCTTGGGCATTGTCATCATACAATAAAGTTGTGTGGTACTATCAGGCAGGCTTCATTGGAGCATAGATAACAGGTTGTAAATGGTTATTATTTGCATGCCTATAGGTTTAAAGGAAAACCAAACCCTTGCTAATAAAAACCCCTACCCTACATAGACCCCCTCCCTGCTCCCCCCCACCAGCCTAGGTGGTACCTTTGGTAAATGCCCCTAACTCTTGACTTACCCCTCGGTGCAGAGTCAGGGCTTTGAAGTTCATGGGCGCCATCTTTTTCTCTTCAGTAATCTTCAGGAAGAGAGTGGCGTAATGGAGCATGCACAGTTGGATCTTCTGTTCCGTGAGAACTGCGCATGCGCTGAAAGTCACTGAAATTTTTCGAACTGCAGGAAGAAGAGCTGAAGATTATCGAAGAGAAGAAGAAGAAGAAGATGGCGCACATGAACTTCGATGCCCTGAATCTAAATAAAGAGTTAGGGGCATTTACCAAAGGTACCGCCTAGGCTGGGTTTGGCAGGGAGGGGGTCTATGTAGGGTAGAGGGGGTAGGGGTTTTTACTAGCAAGGGTTTGGATCTCCTTTAAAGATGGTGAAGTAACCTATAAGCAATGAAACTGCAATGCTAGCCAGACAGTTGAACTAAAGATATCTTGATTTATACTGTCTCCTCTAGGTGAAGCATTTCAACTGATCAATTCTGCAGGTACGATGGTACTACTTCTATATTAAAATAAATGACTGGGTGAGCGTACATAAAATGATATGTTAGCTCCTTTTCACCTTTTACAATGTACTTCTGATGGGGACTACTCTGGAGCACAGTATGCCATGGTTCTGGGATAGTCATGCGGAAAGTGTAGCTAGTTCCTCTTACATCAGGTGTTTTAGAAGTGGCCACAAATTGTCAACTGGTCAACTGAATCACTAGTTACCTGTATCAAATGATCTGCATTAACTGGAGATCCTAAAGAAAGAGTCGCCTTCAACTGGAACACGGTCCTTGTCAAAGTGAACTGTTCTCTACCTACTTCAACAGAAGGAATGTGCAAAATGTGTCACACCCAACCCTCCATATTGTGTACCCACAGCCCACTCTGTCTGTAGTTACTGCTTGGCCACCCCACACTGGCAATTCTTGTCTTCCTTTACTTGCAACTCACATCACAATGCAATCCCTTATTGCTCACACTGCTATGTGATACTGGGTAGAACGTTGTGTAATTGGAGAACTTATATTTTTATGTTCCATACATTCCTTGGAACATCTGATATCAGGGTGGTGCTTAAACTAGATTCACTAAACTAGATTCACTAACACTTGGTTTTTACAGACACCAAAATTCTAGCCAACTGAGCACTTGAAGGGGCAGATTTACTAAAGGGCGAAGTGACTAATGCTGGCGACAATTCACCAGCGTTACTGCTTTTAGGCACTTTGCCGATTTACTAACGGGCGCAGGTGTAATTTCGCTAGCCAAAGAGACAGACGCTAGTGCTCATTCGCACTCTACCGCCAATTTTCGCTCTGGCGAATGGACGTTACTCCGCAAATTCACTAAGATGTGGATTTTACTGAACGTTACCTCTTTCGCCAGACTTGCCTTCACCAGCTCAGACCAGGCAAAGTGAAATGGAGTGTATAGAACTTCCTCATTCTTCTGTTACCTATATCTATATATATTTTTAGTGGGAAAGTCCCAAAAAACGCTGACGTTTTTTCCTTTTTTCAGAGTGATAGCCTGCAAAAGTCCTAAAAATGTTCTTGTTTAATCGGGTTCCCCCCATACATTTTCTAACATATGGAACATTAACTATACAGTGGGCTCATGTGTAGGGCTATATAACAACTATTTACTGTATTAAGGTTCCCTGGACTTGTGTAATGTAATGTATTTGCAATGCACGAATTCCCGGAACGCTGTGCTGGGCATCATTGTTTTGTGAGCCTTGGATGGCGGGGGCCCATGAGGGCCAGGGCCCACCGGGTTTTCTCCCAGTGTCCCGCCAGACCAGTCCAACCCTGATTACAGGTATAGGATCTATTTATTGGAATCCATTGGACCTGGGTTTTTTCTAGATAAGGGATCTTTCTGAAATTTGCCTCTCCTTTCCTTATGTCTGCTAAAAATAACTGGAACCTTTAATAAACCCAATAGTACCACTAATATGGATTCACGCAACTTAGTTACCATGAAGTACAAGGTACTTTTTTTATTAATACAGAAAAAAGGAAATCATTTTCAAAAATTAGAATTATCTGCTTAAAATGGACTTCTTGTAATTTGGAGCTTTCTGTAGAACTGGTTTCCGGGTATAGGATGCCACACCTGGAACTTGAATACGGCAGGAATAGGACTTACAAGAAAGGCAGCAGTACAAAGTTCATTTATAGGCGATCTGGTGTAACATCTAGAAAAGCATTGCTACTTGACAAATTTCCAGCAAAAGCATATATGAACGAGAGGCGTAAATACTGGAAAGGATTATTGTTCCCTATGGAGCCTTAAGACTCTATCCCACCTCTTACAGCCATGGCCCAGTTGCAGTGTCTCTCCCTGGGATTCTGGGCACTGATTCTCTATAATCATCACCTCTGAACAAGTGATATGTTGATTCTGCTTGATTTGGTTTTGCAGGTGGAGCACTTGGCCTGGGTTGACTACCTAATGAGGGTCCCCAAGTGTTTATAAAGAACCAGCATATTTTGCCAACCTGCTGTGTGCTAAGGAATAGTGGCAAGCATTTATGTTGGGGGGATTATTATAGTTCTATGTGTGTTAAAAGTTTAAAAACTATTGTACTTTATGTTGTTTATTCTATATACACGCTTGCAGACACAAAACATGCACGCTCACACACACGCACTTAGGGGCAGATTTACTAAAGAGCGAAGTGGCTAACACTAGCGACTTTTCATCAGCAATGCCACCTGCAGGGACATCGACAATTCACTAAGAGGCGCAGGCGCCAATTCGCTAGCAGACTGGACCATCACTAGCGTTCATTCGCACTCTATCGGCAGGCGGATTTTACTGAACGTTAGCTCTTTCGCCAGAGTTGCCTTCTCCACCTCAGACCAAGCAAAGTGCTATGAAGCCGCTGGATCTTCCTCAATCTTCTGTCACTTACATCATATCCCGTGTGCTAAAAATGTATTAAAGTTCAAAAAACGCTGGCGACTTTTCCTTTTTTTAAGCGGTATTGGCTGCTAAAGTCCTAACTGTACTTTTTTGGGTAACCGGTTCTCGCCAGACATTTCATAACATATGGAACATTCATTTTACAGGGGGCTTATGTGTAGGGCATTATATTAACTCAACTTCAAATTTCGTGCCCTATGCAAACTGACATAAGCACAAGATCAAACTTTTGCTAGGCACAAATGAACGCTATCGCATCTTAGCTATGGAATGCTCCGCGTTCGGCGCCCAGGACGAAACTCTGCATATTAGTGAGTTGGCGTAGTCTGAGCACATTTGCGCCTGGCGAAGTGTTGCAATAGGTGCAAAACGGACGCTGGACATTAGTAAATCGCCAGCGTTCTTTTAGTAAATCTGCCCCTTATACTTGAACTCTGATTAAACCCCCTTTTTTACTCTCAGACTTCAAAAATGTAAAATAGCAGTCTAGTGCAAAACAGATTTTCAGCGAATGAAACTGATATTTTATGACTAAACTACATTAATCTACTTGACTGTTACAAAGAAAGGAGAGTTATCTGGGTTTAACTGGTAATGTTGCTTACAAGACAGGCACAAGAGCGTGTTTTGGCTGAAATCAAATCAATAACGTGGTGCAATTTTACAGTCCTGCACATGTATTTTTATGAAGAAAATGACATAATCCAAACCTTGTTATTGTGAAATATTTACTGTATACATAAATAGTACAATAGCATCATCTTTAAGATATTATACCTAGCGATTTGGCTTGTTACGCCCTCCTCACCCCAAGAATTAAAAATATGCAGAAGGCTCAACTGGATTTTCTGGTGTCCAAGTTACAGAGAAGCTCAGGTACAATGGAAACATTGGGCACTGGTGACCTAAGCAGTCACTTGATGATGTCTGGATCTGTTCAGGCATTGTCTCTCTACTTTTTTTCCATTTTGGATCACTTGCAGAGACACAGGAAAGAGAAGAGTAGTTGGTGGGAGAGGGATGAATATGTGCCTCCCCTTGATGCACCTCATGAATACAGCACTGGTGAAGGCAGGTAGTTGTGAGGTGGAATGTAGGTCTATGTGCTCCATTGCGCATTGATGGATTGTGCCCATTTTTTGGCCTTTGCACCTAGTGCTGCATGTGAAAAATGGCACCCTACTATCCCATTAAATGAGTTGAGACTACTGACCCTGACAAAAATATAATGTTTTCATTTGAAGCAGGGCCGGAACTTGGGGTAGCCAGAAGAGGCAGTTGCCTAGAGCACAAAAATTAGGGGCTCTAGGCACATACCTAAAATGAAGCCTATCCCTAGTACGGGCCCTTGTCCCTAAACTATCTGCAGCTGAATAACTCCCCATGCCACTTGTAACAAGCAAGCAAGCAAGCCTGCTTGTTCTTGTACGCACCCGCTTTTTTGCTCATGGATGCATTGACACTGTGTGTGTGTGTGTGGGGGGCATGGTGGCCAACCAGATTGGCCCGGTGTTGATTTGAAGACTCAGGGTAGGAAGGCTAACAATCCAAAATAAGACAAAAGAGAAACATTAAATTAAGACCAACTGCTAGTTAAAAAAGGTCCATTTATGGAATAATTGCCAATGTAAAGGACCAAGTTCCATTGTAACTTTACATAGTAACATAGCAAGTTAGTTGGAAAAAAGACAAACGTCCATCAAGTTTAACCTTTTATGTCTATATATAAAACCTGCCTAACTCATTCCTGACTATCCACATGGGGCCTTACTAGTGTTCTGTACAGTGGAAGAATGACCCCCTCCTCCCGCTAATCTATGCCCCTTTTAGGGTGGTGGCACACGTGTCAATTCTGGGGAGATTAGTCGTAGAGGAACAAATTTTCCAAAGTTGACTCATGAGGTAACTTCGTGCGACTTCAGAAAACCAAACCTATTCGAGTACCATCCCGCCGGCGATTCACATTCTTGCCAGCGGGAAGGCATTTCGGGAAGATCAGTTGCCCGAAGAAGAGGAGATTTGTCACTGGGCGATTAATCTCCCTGGAATCCCCACATGTGCCACCTTAGTACAGCTCAAGACCTTATTTGCCCTTGATGCTGCCGACTGGCATTGCTCGCTAAAGCCAAGTTTATTATCTACAAGGACTCCAAGGTCCTTTTCCATAATGGATTTGCCTAGTACAGTCCAATTAAGGGTATAAGTGGATATTTTTACATCCCAGGTGCATGACTTTACATTTATCAACATTGAATCTCATGTGCCACTTAGCTGCCCAGATTGCCAGTTTGTCAAGATCATGTTGCAAGTGTCACATCCTGGATGGAATTAATTGAGCTGGATAGTTTTGTGTCATCTGCAAACATTGATACATTACTTACAATACCCTCCCCCAAGTCATTAATGAACAAGTTAAATAAAAGTGGACCTAATACAGAGCCATGAAGGCCTCCACATGAACCTTACTCCAAGTAGAGAATGTACCATTAACAACCACCCTTTGTACCCGATCCTGTAGCCAGTTTCCTATACATGTGCGAACGACTTCATTATAAAACTAGACCTTACTATATCAAACCCCTGGGCAAAATCCAGATAGATAACATCTACTGCTCCCGTGCTGTCCAGTATCTTACTTACCCCATTGTAAATCATAAAGCAATCAAATTTGTCTCACATGACCTATCCTTCATAAAACCATGCTGATTACTGCCCATAATGCCATTCACCAATACAAAATTTTGAATGTGATCCCTCCAAATAATTTGCCCACCACGGATGTCAAACTTACTGGCCTATAATTGCCAGGCTGAGATCGAAATCATTTTAAGTTTAGGAATTACATCAGCTTTCCTCCTATCCATAAGTACCATACCAGATGAGTGAGTCTGAGAAAATCAAAAATAGAGGCCGGTCTAAAACCAGACTAAGCTCTCCTAGTACCCAAGGGTTTATTTCATCTGGAATAACAGTAGCAGGTATAGAAAACAGGCAGTTCTCTCCCAGCTCCATACTGACAGCTATAGTGAGTTTCCTTCAGGCCAAAGAATTATTTCTCAGATGAGATATTATGTTTTTAAAAAGCGAGTGCAGATTAATGAATAAGAATTGTAATCTGAGTCGTGTAAAGGAAGGTGGAGCAGCTGCACGTCTCTGGCACTAGGACTTGTTTGTGATATCTCCTCGACAGAGATCGCTCAACAGTTCTGTCGTTGTGACAGATGCACGTGAGCTAATGAAACACTTAATCCTTCACAGGCATATTCCTCAAATATGCTGATGGGTCCTGAGAACTTCTTCTGCTCCGCTCTTACTTGGCGTTATTCTCCAAACAATTGGTGATGATGCCTCCAGCAGAAATTGACGATTTAAGCAATAACCTCCACAAGAGTTTCAATACTAGAAAGACTGAAGCCAATATGTTGTTGGACCTATTATTGTGCTGCTCATCAACGACTTGTAGCTGGCAATATTTAATGAGCTGAGTTCAGAAGGGAACAGGAAAGTAAGGAAATAGTTAAAGAATGAAATTGACAGATGATGGAGATGCTCTGAGAGACTTTAAGAGAGACCTTTAAAAGTATCTCTGTGAAAAGTAGGCGGAAAGTAAACAGTATTGGTTCCCAGGTATATATATATATATATATAGTGATGGGCGAATAAATTCGGTCGGTGCGAATTTGCGGCAACTGCGAATGTGCAAATTTGTGAAACCTCGGCGAAAATTTGCTGGCGAAAAACATCTACTGCCTCAAAAATATTTGGGCATGCGCCAGAATAGTCGGGCGCATAAAAATTGCCGGACACCCATTGACTTTCATGTATTTGGATAAAATAGGTGCGCATATACACATTGTCAAAATTGACGAGCGTCAAAATAATTTTGACGCCTATTGACTTCAATGCGTAGATATACGGTATATGCACAGCCATAGAGCTTTTTTATTCACAGACCAGCCATCTGTTTGCATTGTGCATTCACTTCTTAATGTGATTATATATGTGTTTATTAATTACTTGTTTTAATGGGAAATTAAAGCTTTACTAAAATCCCAACTAGAAGTACTACCCCATAGGGGTCTATTAATTTAAATATTAAAAATGAACTGCTCAAATATAGCATTCAACTTCAGATGCCAGCCAGCAGTGAGGCTTGGGGGCCCACAGATGGCAGTCAGAAAAGAGGGAGGAAGGCAGCAGTCCTGGATGAAGGGGGACCATGAGGACCGGATCCCATTAGTTTTTTTCCTGCAGCCTAGTCTGACTTTGTAAAAAAATATATCTGTGTAGTAATTTTAGGCAATCACATACACATAATCCCCGGTACAAAAACAGCGCACATTTTTAGCCATTCCTTTTACCATACTGTACCTCCCAACTTTTTTTAGAGGGACAGCTCAACCCGTAGTCCCTGATTTGTACTAGAAAGTCAATTTCTCTGCACTAAACAGATAGAAAAAGAAACAAAGTTTCTAACTTAATTGGCTTTTGGCAGAGAGCCCAGAACAGCCACGGCAGCAGAAAAGATACTTTGTAACAATTTCTAGATAAGCAAATAAGTAATTGTTCAAACTTTCATAACCTGCCAAATTGTGTAAAATGGACACGGTAATTAGGGGCATGGCCACAAAATGGGTGTGGTCACAAACTTTTCGCCGTACTACGCATGCCAACTTTTTTTGTCCCTCTTTTTATTTCCAAAATGTTGGCAGGTATGCTTTTACAGCAAGAATTTACTTGCCAATTCAATTTTCCCCACTGAGAATAAACAGGTCAGAATAAACAGGCTGGATCAGTACCAGTCAGACAGGGCAGTACAAAATCAGGAGCCTGGAGGGTAGTCAAGATAAACAGGCCGGATCAGTACCAGTCAGTAACACGGTATGTAGGATGCAGAATAGTTGGTCAAACAGACATGGGTCGGCTCAGGCAGTGATACAGCAAAGGTCAAAACAGGCAAAGGAAATAGGAAATACCGTATATACTCGAGTATAAGCCGAGTTTTTCAGCCCCCAAAATATGCTGAAAAACTCTACCTCGGCTTATACTCGGGTCAAGCGCAAAAACAGTCGCCGGCGTCTAAGAATAGTCGCCAGCGTCCAAGAATAGTCTCCAAGAATATTCGCCGGCGTCCAAGAATGGTCGCCGGCATCCAAAAACGAGACGCCGGCACCTCCAAAGGGAGCAGAAACCCTCAATTTTTTGATTGACACTTACCAGAAGCTGCTCCATTTCTCACCCTCGGCTTATACTCGAGTCAATAAGCTTTCCCAGTTTTTGGAGGTAAAATTAGGTACCTCGGCTTATACTCGGGATGGCTTATACCCGAGCATATACAGTAGACCTACGTTGGGCAATGAGTCAGTGCAGTGCAGGGGGTTTTATAGCCAGACTAATGGCTTACACAGATCACCTGTGGCCAGATTTATAACAGGAGAGACAAGCCATGCCTACTTGTAGTTACAAGGATAGCAATCGGAGTGAGCCAGGGATTTAGCTGTCTGCTCACATAGAGAAGTGGTAATGCAGACAGCACAGGAACACCATCTCCCCAATTCAACTCCAGGCAGGTTATTACAGTTTGCTTACAAACCAGGTATTTGAGTGAACTAAGTTCTACTACTTTATGATTTGTACAAAAAGGAATTTATGTCGGCTCAAGTAGTCCTGTATCTAATTATTGAAAACGGGAAAAAGGGAAAAGTTCTCTAAATGTGCAAGAAAAATATATAAAAAGATTCAGAGAAAGGTGAGGACAAACTTTTGACTCAAATGAGCTCACCCTTAAACTCTTTTGACCCAGGTGTATAAGAAACCCCGGGTCCTGCACATGAATTCAATCCCGCAATTAACTCAAACACGGCTTAATATGGAAGTAGCACTCACCGAACGTGCAGGGTGGCCCGGGTGCATCGCCCCGAACCCGTAGCTGGGGTGAGTGAGGAAATATGAAGATAAACGGCAAGCACTCCTGGAGCCACTCGTAGGTAAAAACAGCTTTTATTTAGTCGGTTAAAAACATGATTTGCTTTCATATGCATGAACTGTTTTGCACTTTAGTCAATCATTTGTATGAACTGCTTCACTTTGCTCAAACAGAATAGGCGCATGAACTCACCAATACTCATCCAATTACCTGGATTCAGAAAGGTGACAGTTGATGATTTACAATTATGAACTTTTTTACATTTCCTATACTGAAGTCATTGGTATTAACTGTGAACTGTTTTCCTTTTCCTAAAGAGTCATTGTTATTGACTATGAACTGTTTGTTATCGACTATGGACTTTTTGTCCTCGATTTTCAGTCATTTGCATGGAGTAATTCATTGTTTCCCATTATTTGCCTTCTATTTATAAATGTAGAATTATATTGTGTACTTTATTATGTAAATGATGATGTACTTTATTGCCAAAAAGTACAGGTAAATTGCTCCTGCTAAAAAAAAAAACAGTCGTTGACAAAGTCACAAATGTGGTTACCCAAGAGTTGCAATATTATGAAAGCCTTTTCCTTTTTTGTTTCCAGGTGTAAATATATTTTTCAATTGAGAATGAGAGTTCCTTTAATATGACGCTGACTACGACTATAAATACATCAGTATGTGTTTACTACAGTGCCAATAATAAACCTTTGTTCTTTCACCTGAGTGTGTGTGAGAATCCTGTATCTGGAATGTAATTTGCCTGTTGAAAACCAGTCGCACAATGAAAAGATGCTATTGATTTACAATAAAGCAAAACATCAGGGGTTGAGGATTATTTACTTGTTGCAGCAGAAAGAGTTCAGGGTGGAGAACATCTGGAGAGAATTCTTCACAGCTGAACTGTGTTTCCTCTGGGGCAATATCTATCACTTAATTGGGGTCTTTGGTTTTTTTTCTGGCACATACATTTATGGAAAATTCAAGATATACAGATTTAAAAACAGAGTTTGATATATTTATGACATGGTTGGATGGATTTTTTTTTTTTGGTCTTTTTTTAACGGAATGGTTAATAGTCAGCTTATTGGATTCGCTGAGAATCGAATGAGATGACAGTTTAACCATTGCGTTCCATTCTCAGCAGCCATTTGGTATAATAGCAAATTGTAACATTAAGGGGAGATCATTGTAGGTCTGTAACCTTGAGGTCACTGTCTTTGGAGGGTCTGGTTGGGTTAGGAATTTGCTACCAGATTGTATGGCCACCGTTTTTATGCTGGCTACGTATATACATGACAAACTGGCCTGTCAGTCAGAAATTATTTTTTATAAAATAACTATGGGCTGTAAAAATAATCCATTACAAGGCTTTAACTATTTGTAAAGCCTTGGGCTCATTTCATCACTACCCTTTCCAAAACGGAAGCACTGGCAGCCACTGTCGTTCACTAGTGAAATTCGCAAAATAGCGAAAAATTCTTGAAACACGAATTTTTGCTCCCGCATCAATTCTGACGATCTGGCGACAAATCTCCTCTTCTCAGGCCCGGATTTGTGGAAAGGCCACCTAGGCCCGGGCCTAGGGCGGCAGGATTTTAGGGAGCGGGTTGCTGCCCAACCACACCCTCATTGGTTCAAAAACATTAGGGATACAATAATTTTTTAAATTTCCAATGCATCAATCCCCATTGCTCTGGTCCAGATGATGAAAATTTGCACACATTCAAGGAGAGGGAGTTAGGGCGATGAACGGCAGTGGGCCTAGGGTTGCCCATTATGTAAATCCGGCCCTGCCTCTTCTTCTGGGTGACTGATCTCCCCAAACTACCATCCCGGCTAGAATGTAAATCAGCGGTGGGATGGCAATCGGTTCACTTCGTTTTCCGAAGTCGCCCGAAGTTGCCTCACGTATAAACTTTGGGAAACTTCGGAAAAACGAAGCGCTCCAAGTGCCATCCCGCTGACAGTTTAGATTCTAGCCGGCGGGAGGCAGTTCGGGGAGTTTAGTCAGCGCCAGGCGACTAAATCTCCCAGAATCTGAGCGTGTGTCTCTGCCCTTAAGGTGTGAAGATGCAAATTAAGGAAAGATCTGTTATCTGGATATCAGGTCCCCCATACCTGTATAGAGCAACCCTTCACACTTAAACAGTTGGAATGATGAATTTGGGGAGACAGGCTACTAATTAAAAACTATAGGGGGTTATAGTTCCCCTTTAAGTTGTTTCTGATACAAAATAACCTTAGCATGTGTGTGAAAGTGGCAAATTAGGTTGAAACTAGGGATGCACCGAATCCAGGGTTCGGTTCAGGATACGGGCAGGATTCGGCCTTTTTCAGCTGGATTCGTATTCGGTCGAATCCTTCTGCCCGGACGAACCAAATATGAATCCTAATTTGCATATGCAAATTAGGGACGGGGAGGGAAATCACATGAGTTTTTGTCACAAAACAAGGAAGTAAAAAATGTTTTCCCCTTCCCACCCCTAATTTGCATATGCAAATTAGGATTCGGTTCGGTATTCGGACAAATCTTTCTCAAAGGATTCGGGGGTTCGGCCGAATCCAAAATAGTGAATTTGTGCATCCCTAGTTGAAACCTCCACTGGTCCTCAAGGAACTGATCTAAATGATAACAAGTC
This sequence comes from Xenopus petersii, assembly GCA_038501925.1. Classification (NCBI taxonomy): domain Eukaryota; kingdom Metazoa; phylum Chordata; class Amphibia; order Anura; family Pipidae; genus Xenopus; species Xenopus petersii. The sequence continues at coordinate 14,109,297 of CM076675.1, read as the reverse complement.
TCTCTCTCTAGTGCTATGCAAATGGGTTGGCGCTTTTTAAATAAAGAATAATAATTCATTGGCAACAGTTCTTTGGGCTCTGCTTTATTCAGACTTATCAAAAGTTTGTGAAAACATGTATTATATACAGTAACAGTGCTATTAAAAATGCTTGGTCTATTGATAAAACTGTACAGATATAGGACCTGTTATCCAGAATGCTGGGGACTGGGAGTATTCTGGATAATGGATCTTACTGTAATTTGGATCTTCATGGCTAAATTCTACTAGAAAATCATTTAAACATTAAGGGGGTTATTTATCAAGGTCCGAATTTATCTCAGTGTTTTTTAATATCCAACTCTGAGCAACTCCGAATAGACCTTATTTCTGAAAAAAAAGCCGAAAAATAGGGTCGGGGCAAAACACTGAAAATTCCGAGTTTTTTTTGCTGAAACCCCGAAATCATTGGATATCGGTATGCATATCAGCTCAGACTTTCCCCATTGACTTATACAGGACCTCGAGAGCTTTTAGATGTTGGGGTTTCGGATTCTGAGTTTTTGGACTTTTTTTTTTCCCCTGAAACTGTGAATTATTCAAAGTTCGGATATTCGGCGCTTCATAAATAACCCCCTAAATAAACTCAGTAGACTGGTTTTGCTTCCAATAAGGATTAATTATATATTAGTTGGGATCAAGTACAAGCTACTGTTTTATTATAACAGAGAAAAAGGAAATCAATTTTAAAAATTTGGATTATGGAGTCTATGGGAGACGGCCATTCCGTAATTCAGAGCTTTCTGGATAATGGGTTTCTGGATAATGGATCCCATACCTGTACTAGTCACCAAAGAGACTGCTGCATGTTCTTCAATGTTTTCAACCAGCCCACCATTTCTTCAACTGCAATGGCTTTTAATTCCTTTACAATAGAGTTGTGTTCCCACTGGGTCACATTTAAAGCATCTGCAACCAGATGGAAGAGAAAAGGGAAATTATTGTTTTAAGGAAAAGTTTTGCAGCTGTGCTTGAAATAGGCTGACGACTGAAGTGAAAGGCGGATACCAATGTCAGGGAACATGGGAAGAGCCAGCTTTGGCCAGGCTAGAACTGAAGGGCGTAAGATCTATGTACCCCCTTCGTTTCTACAATGGATTCTTCATTGTTACTTCCTATTTTTATCACATCAGTAAACAGGATATGGAAAAAGCTTAAGCATGTTTGTTTGTTAAATAAAATGATCCTAGAAATAATAAACATCGACGCAGAGAGTCAGCTGCATTTGCTTTAGAAATACTTTCAGAGAAGACCTATGGGGAAATAGAAGAATGTGTAGTGTATAAAATGTAGTAGTAAAGCATATTCTATATATCCTATGTATTCTTGGAATTCTTTACTAAATATGCATTGTGTCGTAATTACAGCAATGCTTGAGGGCACAGTTTATTAAAGGAGAAGGAAAGGTTAAAACTGAGTAAGCCTTATTAGAAAGGTCTATATAAATATACCAGTAAACCCTCAAAGTAATGCTGCTCTGAGTCCTCTGTCAAGAGAAACACCACATTTCTTTCCTTCTCTTGTGTACTCATGGGCTTCTGTATCAGACTTCCTGTTTTCAGCTTAAACCTCCTTGCCCCAGGCCTGAGCATGCTCAGTTTGCTCCTCTTCCCCCTCCCTACTCTGCTGTAATCTGAGCCCAGAGCTATGAGTGAGCAGGGAGAGACTCAAGAAGGAAATGATGTCACACCAAGCTATTACTGCAGCCTGAGGCGGGCCAGGCTGGCTGAGCGCCCTAGGCAACCCAGCTGGCCAGCTCGCCCCCTCCTTCCCCTGCTCGATTGCAGATGCGTGGTGACGCTAGCGCAACACAGACACAGTGCTACGCAATATGTTGGCGCTATATAAATACATGTTAATAATGTTAATAATAATGTGCTGACGCTGGCGAATGCACGCTTGTGGAGACGCTGGCGCATACATGCGTGCCGACGCTGGTGTGCACATGCGCGACGCCGCCGGTGTGCGCATGCGCAATGACATGATTGTGTGCATTCACGGCAACGATGGCACGCATAAGTGCTGTTAGAGGAGCGCAGCCAGGTCTAGGGGTAGGCAGAAGAGGTAGCTGCCCTGAGCCCCTCAATCGTTGCGCCCTAGGCAGCTGCCTCTTCTGCCTACCCCTAGTTCCTAAATATACAAAAAAGAGCTTCCAGAGCTTTTTACTCAGGTATGGTAAAACATTCTACAAAATAAATTTAGCATTCTAGCTTGCACTATTGCAGCTAATTTATTACCAATAAAATGCATCTGTAGCTTTCCTTCTCCTTTAAAAGAACATTCAGTATACTGTATTTGCATTTATGTAAAGCATGGGAGCTACCATATGCCTTCTCTTACATATTTAAGGGAAAATGTACCCCGCTTTTTCAGATTTCAATTGGGCTTATGTAGAAAAGGTACACAATTTCTAAAAAATACATAGAAATACAGATGTGGGATCCGTTATCTGGAAATCCATTATCCAGAAAGCTCAGAATTACAGATAGGTTGTCTCCCATAGACTCCATTTTAGTCAAATAATCCAAATTTTTTAAAATAATTCTCTTTTTCTCTATAATAATAAAACAGTAGCTTGTACTTGATCCCAACTAAGATATAATTAATCCTTATTGGAAGCAAAACCAACCTATTGGGTTTATTTAATGTTTCATTTATTTTCCATTAGACTTAGGGTAAGGTCACACATTAAGGGGCATATTTATAAAGGGTCAAATTTCGGATTGAATAAACTTCTAAATTCGAATTCAAAAAGACCAACTGAAATTAAGTCAAAGTTTTTTTTGGATTGAATAGGTCTGTTTTCAATCGAATAGGTCCGTATTCGGCCAATTTCGAATCGTACGAATCTAAGGAATATCGCATTCGAAGTTTTTTCCCAACAAAACCTTGATTGACCAATTGACTCCAAGTAGGTTCTAGGAGGTCCCCCATAGGCTAAAACAGCAATTCGGCAGGTTTTAGATGGTGAATGGTCAAAGTTGAATTTATAAATAGACAGTACATGATAGATTTAGATTTTTTAATTTTTTAATTTTTTTCAAATTCGAATCGAATTTGGACTATTCCCTAGTCAAAGTACACAAAAAATAGCTTGAAATTCAAATTTTTTTCATTTGAAAATTCACCTCAACCTTTGATAAATCTGCCCCTTAGTGTAGTGGCACATGAGGCTACTGGGGGAGATTAGTCGCCTAGTGACAAATTGCCTATTCTCCCCTAAATGCCTTCTCGCTGGCTTTCTGAAGTCGCCCGAAGTTTCTTTGTGAGGCAACTTCGGACGACTTCGGAAAACAAAGCACTCTGAGTGCCATCCCACCGGCGATTTAGATTCAAGCAGGCGGGAAAGCTTTTCAGGGAGATTAGTCGCCTGAGGAAGATTTGTCACTGGGCGACTAAATCTCCTGGAATCTTAGCGTGTGCCCTTACCCTTAGGGTATAAAGATCCAAATTACAGAACGATCTGTTATCCAGAAAGCCCCAGGTCCCAAGCATTCTGGATAACAGTTCCCATACCTGTTCCCTTTTTTTTTTAGATATACAATTTTAGTGAAAATTTGATGAAAGTTCGGTATGTCAGTTCATCCAAACGAAAATAAATTCACGTAACTGCAGCGTAAAGCAGAGAGCAAACTGACCGTGTGAATAATTCATTCGTTTTCTTGTCACTTACTGATGGAAAACACAGGCCCTGTGTTTTCAACCAATTGTATTCTCTGGGGTTTCTCTGAATATCAGCTCTAGTTCTACTCACATTACTCATGACTAGCCAAAACACGCTGCATGACTAAAATCCAAATCTTATTTGAACGGGATACAACATCCTGTTGTGCTAATCTATTTGCATGTTGTAATAGACATTCCTCAAATTCAAAGCAAAAATGTCATACGGATCACGATGAAGCACTGAAAGGGCCTTGTTATGATATTAAAAATGTATTATAAAGTGGAAATTAGATTCAGTATCAGGTAGGGATGCACCAAATCCACTATTTTGGATTTGGCCGAATCCCCGATTCCATCTTGGAAGATTCGGCCGAATACCGAATCCGAATCTTAATTTGCATATGCAAATTAGGGGCGGGAAAGGAAAAAGTGGAAAAAAAATTGCTTCCTTGTTTTGTAACAAAAAGTCACGTGAAATCCCGCCCTCCCCACAATTTGCATATGCAAATTAGGATTCGGTTCGGCCAGGCACAAGGACTCGGCCGAATCCGAATCCTGCTGAAAATCTTGCCCGAATCCTGGATTTGGTGCATCCCTAGTATCAGGAATACTAATTCCAAAATATGCTTCTTTCAAACTTTATTATCTCGCATAATTAATATATGTTCCAATTTTGACCTTTGTGTATATGTACAGTATATAGGGGCATGAACAGAAGATGTGTAAGACCCTTCCACTCTCTCTCCATTCTGTTATCCATGCCTAACTTGTGCAGGTAAAGAACAGACCCCTTACAATTTGGAACCCTACATTTTTTGTTGTCACCCCTTGGAGGCATAGGCAGATATCCAACTTATAGCATATGGGTGTGGTGTTTATACAAATGGCCTGTAGATGTCACTGTGCTCAAGACTTATACTGTGCATACTTTCTATACAGCTGGTGGTGTTAGAGTTTAAGCTTACTGTTGTGTAATGGCTGCATGAGTCTCTGCTAATAAAGCACTGTTATACTCTACTCATCCTCGGCTACCAAAACATAACAGTGGATCACCCAACTTTCTATTTTTCTTCTTGCTTGTTGATTTTCTCATCATTTTGTCTCATAAAATAAAAGCACACTGGGGCAGATTTACAAGAGCGCGAAGTGGCTAACGAGAGCGACTTTTCACCAGAAATCCCATCCGCAGGGACATCGCCAATTTACTAACAGGTGTAGGTGACAATTTGCTAGCAAACGGGACTGTCACTAGCGTTCGTTCACACTCTTATCGCTCTGGCGAACGGTCGTTACTGCGCCAAATCAGTAAACTCTTTCGCAAGAGTTGACGTCACCACCTCAGACCAGGCGAAGTGCTAAAATGAAGCTACAGCCTCCTCAATCTTATGTCGGTTACATCATATCCTGTCTGCCGGAAATGCATTAAAGTTGTAAAAACGCTGGCGACTTTTTAAGTGGGATTGCCAACCTTAAACTTTTTTGGGTTAAAATTTTTCCCCAGACATTTGAGGGCCATGGAACATTCATTTTAGGGTGATTTCATGTAGGGCATTATATAATCTCTTTTGTCTTTATTAAGGTTTTAAGGTATTAAGAAATTCAGCTAAGTAGCCCATCTACTGGCAGAACCCTCAGTTTGGTGGCTAAAACCAAGCATGAGAAACTGAGATACTTATACAGCAGAGAAGGGAAGCGCACTGGGAACTCGACTGACTGATAAGCAATTTTTATCGTATGAAAGAGTGCAATTTTTTATACTATTTGAAAATTAAAAAAAAAAAAAAGATTTTACACTATGGGACAGATTTAACAAAGGTCAAGGTGAATTTTCAAATTTAAAAAATTCGAATTTTGAGCTATTTTTTGTGTACTTCGACTAGGGCATATTACAAATTTGATTCGAATTTGAAAAAAATTAGAAAATTTGAATTTCAAAATTGATCATGTACTGTCTCTTTAAAGATTCAAATTCGACCATTTTCTATCTAAAACCAGTCGAATTGCTGTTTTAGCCTATGGGGGACCTCCTAGAACCACCAATACGGAGCAAATTGGTGGACTTTGAAAAATCAAATTTTTTTTGGGGAAAAAAATTGATTGGTACGATTCGAATTCAATTGAAGACGGACCTATTCGAATGAAAACGGACCTATTCAGCCATTCAAAAAACTTAGATTTAATTTCAGTTGGTCTTTTTGAATTCGAATTTCGAAGTTTTTCAAATTTGAAATTTGACCCTTGATAACTCTGCCCCTATCTGTAGCGCATTTCTTCCTAGAAACTACAATGAATAAACAACCAGAGAAAGATGTTTTGTTGTAAGCCATACACTTATCTAAACGTTTGTGAGTACCCACCCTACTTTGGTGTACGAGTAAATTTAAGCGGATTTAAAGAGGAAGTTAACCCTATCTTACTATCCACAAGAGAATTTAAGAGGCTTTAAAAAGGAAGCTAACCCCTATCTCACTATTCACAAGTGAATTTAAGCAGATTTAAAGGGGAAGTTAACCCTATCTCACTATCCACAAGTGAATTTAAGAGGATTTAAAGGGGAAGCTAACCTTATCTCACTATTCATAAAAAAGGCACTGGTGAAAAAAATGTCACTTTATTTTTGAGCAAATAATGAAAGGGGTGCACAAAAAGGTGTTACAAATAAAGTAAAAAATTACTGCACAAGATATATAAATCATTTTTCTTGCTGTATTTTTTCAGGCTTCTTACGGAGTGCTAGAGGATTGAACATGGGGAATTCCTTGAAAGAAAAAAAACTTTTTTGAAGTTATTGGGGTCAGGGGGTTTTACCAGAAAATCTGACTTTTTCAGGGTTTTCGGCAACAATTCAAAAAAAATCATGCTATTTGGGAAAAAAGCTCGAAAAACTTGAGCATTTCGGGAAAAAGTAAAAAAAATTTGCTCTATTTGGGTTTTCACTCGGTTTAATCGAGTTTTCCTGAGATCTTATTAAATCGAGTATTTTCAATTAATAAAAAAGCTAAAAACCGGGCATGGGAGTTTGGTCGTGTTTTTTTAAAATAAAATATGAGATTTCGGTAAATCACCCCCTAAATGTTGAATGGTTATTTCACTGGCTGTATAAATCATATTGCTATTTTCAAAGGTAAATAAAATCATCTGAAACTGAGCAAAAAAAATGCCTCTTCTATTTCATAGCGGGGAGTAGATCACAAAAAATTGCTTAATTTCAGGAGTTATCATGAGAAAAGTAGTTGTGCAGGTCGTGTTTCCAACACATTTTGCATTTGATGTGAACAGTAGGAGATCAGCTGTAAAATGTCTAAATCTCAAAATCAATGAAATTAAACACAGCAACATGGGTCTCCTCTTGATTAACCCTAGCTAGGAGATATATTTCAGACTGGTTATGGCAATGGATTATAGAATGCATTTTGGAAATTGGAAACATTTACTAGGACTATTTTAAGGGGAACTGTCATTTATGGAAAACACACACCAAGGGGCAGATTTACGTAGGGTCAAATATCGAGGGTTAATTAACCCTCGATATTCGACTGCTGAATTGAAATCCTTCGACTTCGAATATCGAAGTTGAAGGATTTAGCGCTATTCCTACGATCGAATGATCGAAGGAATAATCATTTGATCGAACGATTAAATCCTTTGAATCGAACGATTCAAAGGATTTTAATCCATTGATTGAAGGATATTCCTTCGATCAGAAAATTGTTAGGAAGTCTATGGGGAGCTTCCCCATAGGCTAACATTGGCCTCGGTAGGTTTTAGGTGGGCCCCCAACAGTTCTTTTTGACAAATAGGTTTTATTATTTTTTATTATAGTTTTGCGATATACATGGTTTATTAGGGGGTTATTTACTAAACTTTGAATGCAAAAACATTTTAATAAAATCAGTCTTTTAAAAAATCCCGAATTTTTCGGAATTTATTAAACTCAGAGGATGGAAAAGTCCGGATCAGAAAATCCGGCATATTAGACCTGTCGGAGTTGGGAGAAGTATCAATGATTTTTTGATGTGCGCTGGGTTTCATGCGAGTTTTCGGACAAAAAAAAACATAAGAAATTATAGTTTTCGGGTGAGAAATCCAAAAAAATCAGAGTTTTCGGGTGAAAAATCTGAAAAAAATCGTGAAAATCTGATTTTTTCTCACAAAGCAAATTTTTGGGAAAATGTAATAATAAATAAGCGTAAGAAAAAAACAAGCGTATTTGATCAGAGTTTGTAGCAGAAAATATTGAGATAAAATCGGACTTTGATTAATAACCCCCTAGTGTACTTTCTTCGTCTAACATTTTCACTAACTGTAAACCATTCAATCATGCTGGTTGTCAGTAATGGATTGGCATTTGCAGGAATCAGCTAGTAGGTGATATGTGCTATCTTAAATAATATACATTTTTTCATTTTTAAAATATAAAAATATAAATGACTGTAATATTAAATGAATAAACACAGTAAGGGGCAAATTTATTAATACGGCTATGGGAGCTGTTATCCAGAATGCTGGGGGTTTTACAGATAAAGGGTCTTTCTGTAGTTTGGATCACCATGCTTTCTGTCCACTAAAAATCATTTAAACATTAAAATAAAGAATAGGATTGTTTCTTACCAATAAGGAGTAATTAAATGTTAGTTAGGACCAAGAACAAAGCACTGTAATGTTATAACAGAGAATAAAGGAAATATTTTTAAAAATGATGAATTATTTGATTAAAATGGATTTTGAGATTACCTTCCCCTAATTTAGAGCTTTGTGGATGATGGTTTTCACAACAACAGATGCTATACCTGTATTTGAAATTCTTCCTTTTTTTTGGGATTTGAGTTAGTTTATTTTTAATTAAAAAAATCTCATAAATGCAAATGAAAAATTTTGGCAGATAAAACACTGAGTCAATGGGAGATGTATTTTCAACATTCAGGCAAATTTATTTTGACAAAAACAGTAATATTTTTAAAGGAGAATTAAAAAAAAAAATTCCATCACTTAAAGGGGTTTTTCACCTTCCAAACAATTTTTTCAGTTCTGTTGTTTTCAGATTATTTACCATTAACAAAGCCTTTTTTCAATTGCTTTCCATCTTTTATTTTTTACCGTTTTCCCAAAACTGAAGTTTAAAATGTAATGTTTGTGTTTCTGGTGTTTCAATCTGGCGGCTCAGTGATCCAGGAGCAGATTCTGAACTGCTACAATTTGCTGCATTTAGAGGGTTATTTAATAAAGTCTGAATGTGAAAAACCTGAAAAATTCCGTTTTGTTTTACTGTAAAATCTGAATTTTTAGTGAAAAATAAATTTTTCAAGATTTATTATACCCCGAGGCTTCAAAAAGTCCAAATGTGAAAATAGTAAATCTTCAACCTGTGGAGGTTCCGTAGAAGTCAATGGCAGATATCATATTTGCCATTTGAAGAGATTATTATCTATGCTGGGTGTTGTGCGATAACCCAAACATTTTTGGCTTTTCGGCCTATTTCAAAAAAAAAATTAATTTATAAATAAGAGTAAATCATGGATTCTAGTTTGGTCAGACTTTTTTCATTTAAAAAATCAGAAAAATGTGGATTTTGATAATTAACCCCCTTAGTTGATACATTTAGTTATCATCATCATCATCATTTATTTATTTAGTTGATATATTTCTCAGCAGCATCTCGAAATGATGCCCATAGACTTGTATGGTGTTGTGCGTCAAAAAAAAAGACGCGCATCAAAAAAAAAAATTTGCAGTGTGACAAACTGCAATGGAAATGGAAGTTACTCACCTCCAAGATGGCGACGGCGTCCAAAATGGCAACCCTTTGCCTCTCCATGTGGATCCCGTGGGTCGTAGCGTTATGACGCCAGCGTCTTCCCGCCTGCCGAATGGTCGCCGGCATCGGAATGTACACCGGCGCACAAACGTCAGAACGTGCGCCGGCATCTATGACGCCATTGACGCCATAACGCCATTGCGCCCAAACTTTGGCGCCAATTCTACCCTATTTAAAGCCTTCTGGACACTGCAGACATTGCCCAAGTATAGGTTTATCTTCGTGAATTCCTGGATGTGTTATTTGATTGATTCCTGTGTACCAACCTTGCCTGTTATTTCGGATTGACCCTTCGCTGCCTGGATTGAACTTTTGCCTGGACTTCGACTATTCTCTTGCCTCATCCTTCTGTTACCACGAACTTGGTTACTACCTGCCTCCTCCTTGGTCCGCACTCCAACTGTGCCTTCGGGCCCTTACACAAACAAAATTTGGACGCCCATAGACTTTAATGGGTGTCGGCGACATTTCGCCGCGGCAAATATTTGGCGAATCGAAACGGGTCAAATTTGCCCATCCCTAGCCACAAGTCCCATCCGATTTGCTCCACGCAACTGCGTCGCTTTTAATGGTTTCATTAGGTCACTTCAGTCCCTCTGGCGATGCTTTGATCTTCATTAACGGAGGCTGCTTTTAGTAGAAAAGTAATTGCTGACAGTTGTGACATTTAAAATGAGCACTAACATAAACGAATACTCATTTTATAAAACTGATCTATGAATACAGCTAAAACACTCATGAGTTTCACCGTTTGAAGAAGCCACATGTGCTGAGTTGCTTTTTATTTCAGAATTTAATTGCTTTAAGGGACGGAACAGAATCTGCCCTTTCTTTTCCTTCCGTCTAAGGATGTCCTCTCTGTACTAACCTGTAACAGAATTAACCAAACACCTTTCACTGCAACTGATCTTTTCAAGTACTTTCAGACTTCATACAAACCTTGCGACCTGTTGAGGGGCCGATCCTTCCGGATAAATATTATTCCTATAGCCTACAATGTAGCTGTTCTTTTCATTTGCAAAGAAAGATTTAGATATAGTTGGAAAATCTTCTCTGTATTCCATGGAATAGTTGGAACAAATTGATTGATGTACTCTCATCAAACAGGTCATTTTATTAAAGGAGAACTAAAGCTTAACTTAAGAAGTAGGTAGAAATGTTGTACATTAAGTTTTGGGTTTCTGTACCAGCCCAAGGCAACCACAGCCCTTTAGCAGTAAAGATCTGTGTCTCCAAAGATGCCCCAGTAGCTCCCCATCTTCTTTTCTGCTGATTCACTGCACATGCTCTGTGCTGCTGTCACTTACTGAGCTTAGGGACCCACTCACAATATACAGTACACATAGAATAGAAATGTCACAATATAAGGCTGATCAGTAATTAATACAGATAATTACTACATGGCAGCACAGAAACCAGTGCAATTAGCATCAGAATTTAATAATCAGCAAACCTGTAGCATCAGCTTATATTACAGGGGAAGCTCATTTTCTGCTGGATAATTAGTGACGAGCCCTAAGCTTAGCTTCTCAACAGCCAATCAGAGCCCACTGAGCATGTGAGTGTCACAGACACTTTCCAAGATGGTGACCCCCTGTGACAAGTTTGAAGTCCTGGATCATTGCTGCTATTGACAAGCTGAAACTTTAGCCTCGTGCAGTAAGTTTAGAGGGGCCAGGAGGTGTAGGGGCCCCATGAGGCCCTAATTTATATACAGTTTCAATAAATATTGGTAAAACAAGTCAACCTCTAAACATTTTGGGGCCCTGAAAAATAATGTGCTGTGGGGTCCAGTAATATCTAGCTATGCCACTGTATGGGACCTGTTATCCAGAATGCTCAGGACCTGGGGTTTTCTGGATAATGATCTTTCCATAATTTGGATCTTCATACCATAAGTCTACCTGAAACTCATGTAAACATTTTTAGTTTTGCATCCAATATGGAGTAATTACAAATGCTGGGTTAATTCTATGAAGCACTTGCCCTTTAGGTTTATGACATTGGATGCATTCATCGTATATCAATGAAAGATGTTTCCCATAGGAGAGGCTGGTTTACTGTAGGGCAGAGAAGACATCCAGATTCAGAGAGGCACCTTGAAAGGCAAATGTCCTTAGTAAAAGTACAAAACCCATGTTATTACATTGTATAATAACCAATATATATTGTTGGTATTTTCCTCAGAGACAACCAACCTGAAACCCTTCAGCTAACATTGCACTATAACTCCCAGCACCCCACTGACAGCTGACGCATGGCCCTGAGCTCTATCTCCCCTAGGCCTGACCTTGCCCATAATAACAGTATCTGCCTTTAGCTGATCATTGCAGCATTTGTTCCAAAACATCTCATCTCATGAATGTGCCAACAGCCAGTAGGATAGCCCATATATATTTATATTATAGCTATTACCAACCAGCATTTGTTTATTTCCTATTGTTTCTATGAAACAATATGCACTTACATGTAAACTGTGGGGAAGTCAACCTGTGCCTAATGCAGCTGAAAATGTGTGTAATGAGGTCAGCTGAGCTTTATGGCAATCTTCTGTCTGTGTGCTGATGCTGAAGGGAACGTCTAGAAAGTGCTTCACAATTCAAATGAAAGCTTTTCCTAAAATGAATAAAAGGAGGAATTTTATGAAAATAGGTTTCACAATTTTTCCTCTTCCATTATTAGATTATACTTTTTTTAGAAAATTATTTAAGATAATTCCACCCTTAATTGGGCACAAAACCTTCCGTGAATGCACATAGGTATCTTCCTTAAATATGCTAATGGTCACCTGACACTAGAGTGGGACACTGTAAAGGAAAAGGAAATCTACCGAAGCAGATTATTGCCAATAGATTAGCCACACTAGTACAAGCTATAACACTATATTTATTCTGTAGAATGCTTTACCATACCTGAGAAAAACAGCTCTATAAGATAGGATAGAAGCTGCCATATAAGCTTGGTGTGACATCACTTCCTGCCTGAGTCTCTCCCTGCTCACTTATAGCTCTGAGCTCAGGTTACAGCAGGGAGGCAAGGAGAGAGGGGCAAAGGGAGGTGGAGAGAGGAGCAAACTGAGCATGCTCAAGCCCAAGCCCTTGAGGTTTTAGCTGAAAACAGGAAGTCTGATACAGAAGCCCATGAGTACACAATAGAAGGAAAGAAATGCTGTGTTTCTTTTGACAGAGGACGCAGAGCAGCATTTCTTTGAGGGTTTCTGATAAAGCTTACTTAGTTTTAGCCTTTCCTTCTCCCTTAAAATCCAACTGTTTGGTGATATGCAGCGATCCAGTTCAGTTAAATGAGCAAATTAATTTTAGGGCCCCCAACATATCCAGAGATTGTCCTGTTTTACCAACTTATGTTGAAATCGCTCATTATTTAGGCCTCATAGGGCCACCTATACCTCCTGGGCCCCCCTGGAGCTGTAGGGTCTGCTTCCTCTGTAGTTACTCCCCTGAACATTTGCTTTTGTTAGTTCTTGAATTTGCACTATGTTTGGTCCCAAAGTGTGCTTCTTCCAAGAATAGCGGTTTATTTGTATATGAGTCAAGTAGGACAATCTTAATTGGAAGCTGCCTCTTGCCAGATTTCTTTCATTGGTTCAAGCACTGGAATACTAACCCAGATAATAGCCCTTTTTCTCCAACCCCTTGGATTTTGCTCCCAGTGGACTCAAAGCAGGTTCTTATTTTTGAATTCCAGGCTTGGAGTAAAGTTTTGGTTGTATAAAAACCAGGTGCACTGCCAAACAGAGCCTCAGTGTAGGTTGACAATCCACAAAGGGGCTATCAAATGGGCAATCACAGCCTTATTTGGCAGCCCAAGAACATTTTTCATGCTAGTGTTGCTCCCCATCTCCTTTTACTTCTGAATGTTGCTCACGGGTTCAAAAGGTTGGGGATCCCTGCGTTAAAGTACGCCTTCCTCATGCATTTATGATGTGCATTCCACCCTGTTTGTCTATATGTAGCATGGTATGGTCAGTATTACTCCACTTCATATGTAAAGTAGCTAGGTGTATCAAATGAGACAGTTTGCAATTGGTTTTAATTTTTTTATTGCTTGTGGTTTTTGAGTTATTTCACTTTTTATTCAGGAGCTCTCCAGTTTGCAGTTTTGACAGTGTAGTTGCTAGGGTCCAAATTACCCATCCATGCTCTGATTTGAATGAGAGACTGGATTATGCATAGAAGAAGCCTGAATACAGAGTAATAAAAAGTAGCAATAACAATACATTTGTAGCCTTACAGAGCATTTGTTTTTTTAGATGTGGTGTGGTGACCCCTTTTTGAAAGCTACAAAGAGTCAGAAGAAGGAGAAGACATTTAAAAACTATAAAAAAGGAAAAAGAAGGCCAGTTGAAAAGTTGCTTAGAATTAGTTATTCTATAACATACTAAAAGTTAACTTGAAAGTGTCAGAGCTCACCAGCTGGACCATTCGCACTTGAGTCTAGGTCGATCAGCCTCTACTAGGCAACTCCTGCATGTTCAGTGCCGGCAAGCAGTGTGAGATGGCGCCTGGCAACCCAATTGCCAATTTTTTGGCAGGTACAAAGATAGGGACATGTGGTGTGTGGAGGAAATGGGGCCATTGAGGAGGCCTGGGGTTGGAGGAGAGTTGTATTCTCCTGTAAATCCATATTTTTGAATGAATGAATCTTTATAACATTTATAATGGCTATAAAAGAGATTCAGTAATTGCTTAAGCAATATGCATAATCTATCCATGTTTTTGGTTAATGGAGTAGCTCACACTGGAAATTGTTGGTTTTCTGTTTATTCTGTTAATATTTCAACAGTGTTCCTCCTAAATTAGAAAGTCTAATACAGGTATGGTATCAGTTACCCGGAAACCTATAATCCAGAAAACTCTGAATTATGGAAAGGATTTATCCCATGGAGTACATTTTATCCAAATAATCCAATTTTTTAAAAAATGATTTCCTTTTTCTCTGTATGATAAAAAGGTACCTTGTAGTTGATCCACACTAAGATAGAATTAAACCTTATTGGAAGCAAAACCAGTCTTTTGGGTTTATTTACTGTTTACAAGATTTTTTAGTAGACTTAAAATATGAAGATCCAAATTATGGAAAGATCCATTTTCCAGAAAACCACAGGTCCCGAGCATTCTGGGTTACAGGTAGAATAATTTTATAATATAAATTTAGATGGGCTACACGGTATGCATTTGATGATTTTTCTTGGGCACGTAACCCTACAAAGTCCTGGTGGGACAATCTGCCTTAGTGGCCCCACTCTCTCCTGAAGCACCATAAAGAAACTCTGATTTGGGAAAAATCCTGGACTACTTCGGATTTCATGCGAAGCACAATGTGAACCTCACTTACAGACACAAGTGTGCATTTGCCAACATCATTTCTTCTTTAAAGTTACGCTTTGTCTGCTGGGGGTTGGAAAATGTGAAAACAATACTTTTTGCCACATTCCAGAGAAATTAAACAAATGATTATACACAATACCATCTGTCTGAGTCCTAGCGCTGTACAAGCACTGCCATGATTCCTAAAACATATGGTTGTAATAGAAAAGGCTCTTTTGTTTGACATAAGTTAGACTTTCTTTTTGGAACAGAAATACAGTGCATAAAAATAACCAACCGACTCAAAATTGTTTTATACTTTTAAAAATCATCTTATTTTGAAAATCTGATTTAGGATAGGTAGTATGTTGTGGAAGAAATTGGTAATGGCCCATGGGAGTATGTTCAGTTGCCTTTTGTTATTTCTTATTATCATTCATAGGAAGATTTTGAGAATATCTTGGCCCAATGGTGGGCAAATGCTTCATTATAATTTAAATTAGCTGAAGGTCTCCAGTACGGGTAATACTCTGTCTCATCTTCTCCATCTCTATAGTAGCCCACTAGCCCAGTGACACAGAGGGGCAGATTATCTGTTAGAGTGAATTCGAGGGAATTTTCGAAGTAAAAAAATTTGAAAAGTAATTTTTTTGGATACTTCGACCATTGAATAGGATACTATGACTTCGACTTCGATTTGAAGTAAAATCATTTGAATATTCGACCATTCGATAATCGAAGTACTGTCTCTTTAAAAAAAAATTCGACTTTGCCAAATTAAACCTGCCAAAGTGCTATGTTAGCATTCAAAGTAAAATAGTTCCATCGTTTGCTGAAATCCTTCGAATCGTTCGACCGCAGGATACCCAAATTCAATGATAAAAATGTCGACTTCGATATCCGAAGTCAAAGTATTTCAATTCGATGGTCGAATTTCTAAGTATTTTTATGCCAAAAATTTAAAAATTCGAAGGTTTTTTTTTACTATAAAATAAGAATTTTTTGTTGAAAAAGTTTATTATACCCTGAGGATGGAAAAAGTCCAAATCCAAAAATCTGGTAGTTTTAAACCTACTGAGGTTGTATATAAGTCAATGGGAGCGGTCCCTATTATATTTGAAAGTTTCTATGGTCCACGCTGGAATTAGCCAGAAAATATGACTATTTTGGACATTTCTGGGAGAAATCCGAAGAATATGGGCTTTTTGATAAAAAATCGAGCAATGCGGGAAAAAAACTCAGAAAAAATAATGCAATTTGGATTTTTGGTAGATTTTTTCGTGTTTGTCCCTGATCTGATTAGATTGTGCTTTTTTAATAATAAATATGGTCCACTTGTAGATTCTACTTTGGTCAGACTTTTTTTAATTAAAGGGATCCTGTCATCGGAAAACATGTTTTTTTTCAAAACGCATCAGTTAATAGTGCTACTCCAGCAGAATTCTGCACTGAAATCCATTTCTCAAAAGAGCAAACAGATTTTTTTATATTCAATTTTGAAATCTGACATGGGGCTAGACATTTTGTCAATTTCCCAGCTGCCCCCGGTTATGTGACTTGTGCTTGCACTTTAGGAGAGAAATGCTTTCTGGCAGGCTGCTGTTTTTCCTTCTCAATGTAACTGAATCTGTCTCAGTGGGACTTGGGTTTTTACTATTGAGTATTGTTCTTAGATCTTCCAGGCAGCTGTTATCTTGTGTTAGGGAGATGCTACATGGTTAACTTCCCATTGTTCTTTTGTTTGGCTGCTGGGGGGGGGGGGAAGGGAGGGGCGTGATATCACTCTAACTTGCAGTACAGCAGTAAAGAGTGATTGAAGTTTATCAGAGCACAAGTCACATGACTTGGGGCAGCTGGAAAATTGACAAAATGTCTAGCCCCATGTCAGATTTCAAAAATTGAATATAAAAAAATATGTTTGCTCTTTTGAGAAATGGATTTCAGTGCAGAATTCTGCTGAAGCAGCACTATTAGCTGATTCATTTTGAAAATTTTTTTTTTCCCATGACAGTATCCCTTTAAAATGCTTCATTAATTTTTTTTTAATTTTGATAAATATGCCCCACCTTAAATAAAGATTAACTTTAGAGTAGAAATGAACCGGCATCATTCAGAAAATATTTTAACCTTTGTTTAAAATTCTAGTGCATGCAGGTAAAAAAAACAAATCTTGCTTGTACTAGAAATTCATGCTCAGAAAGGAATACGTACAAAATACTGAGAAATGTTGTCAATTTCAGATAAATCTCCCACTCTGTATTAATGTTAATCTTGTAAGGTTCATGACTGAAGCTAGGTCTAGCAAAGGAGCTATTTGTGATGCTATAAAGGGTTGGGGGGGAAATCATTTGTTGGATATTGGCCTAGGGCATTATACAGTTACTTTTAACTCCTCTGTGACTGTACACACCTTGTACACTGACTGCCGTTCTTCCAGACTGAGCCACAGGAGGCAGTGTGGTTTAACTCTGACAGTTTACATCAATGACCTTTCCTCTCTCCCCCTGGCTCTTACCACCTATGATCCAACTGCAGGTGATGGCCTATATCTCTCATATGCAGATGCTGGATCATTAGCTTTACTGCTAAGACCAAACTATCCAGGTTCCTGCCCTGAGTTCCTGTCCTGAATGTCAGTTCCTGCCCTGTCCTCTTTCCTCCATTTTGCTCTTGGCCTGTTTTCTGGATTCCTGCTTGCCTGCTTGCCTCCTGCTCTGACCCTGTGTCTGTTTTTGAACTGAGTTTTGCTTGCTGCCTGCCCAGACCATTGCCTGTATTCAGACTTGTTTTACTGTCTGCTTTATATAAACATTTCTGCTGAGGTTAGTGTTAAAGGATAACTTAAAAATTAGTTTGGCTAGAAAATGTCATATTTTATATACTGAATTTATTGCACCAGTCTAAAGTTTCAGCTTGTCAATAGCAGCAATGATCCAGGACTTCAAACTTGTCACAGGGGGTCACCATCTTGGAAAGTGTCTGTGACACTCACATGCTCAGTGGGCTCTGATTGGCTGTTGAGAAGCTAAGCTTAGGGCTTGTCACTAATTATCCAGCAGAAAATGAGGTTCCCCTGTAATATAAGCTGATGTTTGCACTGGTTTCTGTGCTGCAAATTATAACTTGACCTAAAAAAGCATGATTTCCACAGGCAAACAATTAGGAAATAAGTTTGATGAGCGAATCTGTCCTGTTTCACTTTGCAGAAAAATTTACGAAACTGCAAAAGAATTTGCAAAATTGAAAAAAAAAATTTCGTCAACAACGGGCATCCAAATTTTTTTTACGTGACAAATCTTTACATGTGCGACAATTTTTTCCCACTCTAAATGCATTAAAGTGAACAGGGGTTTTTCTTGTGATGATTTTTTTGTCTGAGCGACTTTTTTTTGTCCAAATGCTTAAAGTCATTGGCCATTTTTTCTTATGGCGACATTTTTGTTTCAGTGAAAATTTTGTCTTTTTTGTGCCGGGTAAGCTAAACTTCTAATTACATTATCCCCTTGCTGTCTAGATTAAACTATTGATTACATATGACTGCAATATTCCCCCATCAATTGGCACATACTGTATCTCCTGCATTACATACTTCTGCTTAGGTGTTAATTTCAATTCTACCCTTACAATTATAACCCTTATATACCCTTATAACATCAAAATATTGTCAAATATTTGGGGTGGGATTTCCTAAAACACAAAATTCTCAGATATTTATGAAACCACAAAAAAACATACTTCCACGAATGTCAGTCATTTATCAAAAGAGCCTAACTGAAAAAGCACGAACCGAAAAGTCGCCAAAAACTTGCACTAGTTGCCATGTTTTTGACAGGTCACATGATATCCACAACTTTTTCATATGTCTCGGAAAACCCAAAACCTCAAAAACTATGAAGCAAGAAAAATCTTCCAGTTGTAAAAGGTGCATCTGCCATTGACTTCTACATAGTGATGGGCGAATAAATTCGGCAGGTGCGAATTCTGAGCGAATTACCTCTTTTTGCCGCCATCAAATAAATTCACAAAACTGCACTGAAAATTTGTCAGCATCAAAAAAATTTGGACGCGCGCCAGAAAAGTCAAAACTGTTGCGCGTCAACATTGTTCAGATGCCCATTGACTTTAATGTGGGCATCCAAATTGACGCGGGCATTTTGCAGGAAATGCGTGAATTTTTCAGTGAAGCGAAAGGGGACAAATTGGCCCAGAAGTTCTTCATGATTTTGACAGGATTTAGGAATGAATTTAGCATCTTTGAGGTGGTGAGTTCACATAGAAGAAGTTGTCCTAGCAAAATTCAAGTGATTTTTGAATTCAAGTTTTTTTGAAAGTTTTTGAGATTTGAGCTTTAAAATAAAAAAATAAGAATGCATTTGAGTTTAGTGAGATCTTAGGGCACATTCACTTACCCTGATGCAGTAAGCAACGTGCAATTTCAGCGCAATCCCCAAGTTATTTTCCCACAATCCCACAAGTAATTTCCCCAGAATTCCACCATCCGTTTGGCAGTAATGTGACAGTTTAATTGGCCACAATTGCACTGCATATGCCCAAAATGTACGGTGTCTCGCACAACTTGTTAAATGGACACATCTGCACTTGCACATCGTTGCAAATCCAACACAGTTGCGCTGAATAGTTTCAAAGTCTCCACAAAAATGTATTCTTAAAATCCACTTTGCACCATATAGTAAACTATTTTGCTGCTTATAAGGAGAAGGGGGAAAAATATAAACATCTAAGGAAAAAAATAGTCAACATTTTTGGAAAATATAAGAATCCCTCCATGTGTCACTGTGTATTTTTGTTGGTTCACACTTAAGGTCTCTTGAACAGCCTAGAGGACCTCTCAGTAGGTTTCACCGTAACAGACAAAACACGCATAGAGTACAGGGGTTCTCCTCTAAGGTACATATGAAAACACTATTATTATTCTACTCTTACAAACCCAGTGTGGCACCACTTCCTGACCGAATAATTCTGCAGAGGGAGTGAACTGTTTTGCATACGTGGGCTTTTGTTATTTTAGTACTGTAAACGTTTAACCAAAGGAAATAAGAGAGAAAAGGAAGAAAGGCAACTCTGAATGGTACAGTTAGATTGTAAATATAGTATAAATACATTGATTTTATTTGCTATTATCTCGCCTTTCTCTGATTGTGTAACTTGTGTGTCTTTTCTTTCCTGTTCTGCAAGTTGTCTTCTGATATAAACACAATGGTTTAGGTATAGAATACCAAATTTATGTTGAAATTTTATTTTGAAAATGAATTGTCAGGCTAATAAAGTTATATCTTATCTTATAAAGTTAATATACAAAAGAATGATACAGTAAATATTGTGGTCTAATGTATTTTTCTTGCAAACACAATGAAGAAAATGTGTTTTTATTACATCAGCCTGCTTATTTTTAATTTGTTGCACATTTTATAGGGAACTAGGTAGTTTTAAAATTTTCGAAATATTTGATATTACATTTTTTAAACATGTTTTACATAAGGATGTGATATGTATAGCTAAATTAAAATGTAGACTAAGGGGCAGATTTATCTAAGGTCAAAGTGAAAATTCGAACTTAAAAAATTTGAATTTCGAGCTAATTTTTGTGTACTTCGACTAGGGAATAGTACAAATTCGATTTGAAAAAAATATGAAAATTTGAATTTCAAAATGTATCATGTACTGTCTCTTTAAAAATTCAACTTCGACCATTAGCCATCTAAAACCTGCCGAATTGCTGTTATAGCCTGTGGGGGACCTCTAGAACCTATTTGGAGTCAATTGGTGGAAAAATCTAAGGTTTTTTTTGGAAAAACGTTGAATCAAATTAGATCGAATGCAATATTACTTCGATTTGTACAATTTGAATTTGTTCGAAAAGGGACCTATTTGGCCAAAAAATCTATTTTTTTAATACATTTCGGTTGGTCTTTTTGAATTTGAAGTTTGAAATTTTTCAAATTCGACCCTTGATAAATCTGCTTCTAAATGTATATATTTTATGTTGCTTTTCTGTGCTATTAGAAGAGACACATGGTTTACTAAGGTTCAATTGGTAGATTAGAATTTTCAAATATTGTTGGGGGTCAAAACTCACAAATTTGAATTTAAAACCGCCAACTTGAATTTGAATTCAAATGTGAGAATTATAACACCTTGAACCTGGAAACAGTTCTAATTCGAATATTCTCCACCTAAAACCTTCCAAGTTCTGAGTTCATGTAGACGTCAATGGCAGAGGTCCCTTGAACTATTTGATGACTAGTGAGCCAAATGTTTGCCAAGTTAAGCTTTGAAAATGATGCACCAATGTCATGCATGGAAAAAAACTGTTGGTGTCAAAAAAAATTTCTTTGGAGGAAAACTCGATTCGAATTCGAGTTTTCAGGTCAGGACTATTCGATCGAATATTAGACGTTCAATTTTTTTTCGTATGAACTGTGAACAAAATCAAATTTATTAGAGTTTAAAAAAAAATCACAGTACTCTAAAATTCGACCTTTGATAAATAACCCCCATAAGGTATATAATGTACCAGTAAGCAGTCTGACAAATAAAAAGCTCAAAATAAAATAAAAATTATATTTTCATCATTCATTACGTACAGGAGCATCTTACCCTGCTATCAAAACAAGAGTTGCTATGGCAATACTGGAAAAAAGGATTTTCGATAATTAATTGCTCAGCTCTCCGTAGGGTCATTGAATGCTTTGTCAAGGATATCCATTTAAGTCATAGTAGGTTGAACATGAAATTACTAAATAAATGCGTTTTGAACAAAACCTCTTAAAACTAATTTTTTTCCATGAAACCATGAATTATAGCGGCAGGATGTTGTAGTTAATACTTAGCCAATTTTGCCCCAGAGACACTGAAAACAGAAACACTTTAGCATCAATCCACTAATACACCATCATCTATACAGCAATTTATTGTAATATCTTAAACTAGAAGCAGTTATATAGGATGGGGTACAAAATGAACCCACTGAATGAAACCTCATAAGTGTCCTTGTGAATGTTCTACTGTTCATGATGGAAAAGTTTAATTCCACCTCTTCCTGCTAAATATTTTCTGTAAAGTTTGATATTCATGGATTTTCAGTAGATACCTAAATAGGTCGGTCATCTAAATAAAACAGTTTTAAAATAGTACCCCATCAAAAAAGATATTTTTTTAGTTAATATAAATAATTTTTTTTATTTTTGCCCCTAATTATTTAACACATTTTTAAAGTCCAAAAAAAATATGGTTTCAGTTCTTAAAGGAGACATATAGGATAAATGAAAAACCCTAATTTTGTAGGCAATTATGAGTAATATATGGTGTTGCTTTTACATGGTGCTAAAAATGAATATTATCTTTAAAAATAGCCTCTTTATTGGAGCTCCCTATAGATATTGAGGGGTGGGCGTGTCTTAATGGTCCCTGCCAGAAGTACAGTAGAAGGTGGACAGCCAATCACAGCCCTGCAGTCACACAAGCACAGACAGGCTTCTTTCCCTATCAGGTCCAGCTAGCTGCTGATTGGTTCCTGTCCTACAGTGCAGTGAACTGAGTGCCGCCAGCTCACCTGCACAGCCTGGGAATTCAGGGAGCAGGAAGTGGAAGAGAAGAGAGGTATTTTTTTTTATTATTTTACAGAAATATTTAATAAATAAACCTGAAACACTACTTTTTTAAGCACAATTCTTCTATATCTAAATGAGTATAACGCATTGTATTTTTTACACAAAATGTCTCCTTTAATAATGGTATACAGTAGGGGGCACATTTACTAAGCTCGAGTGAAGGATTTTACTTCGATGGTCGAATATCGAGGGTTAATTAACCCTCGATATTCGACCCTTAGGGGCACATTTACTAAGGGTCGAATATCGAGGGTTAATTAACCCTCGATATTCGACCATCAAAGTAAAATCCTTCGACTTCAAATATCGAAGTCGAAGGATTTACTGCATTTAGTTTGATCGAACGATTGAAGGAAAAATCGTTTGATCGAACGATTAAATCCTTTGAATCGAACGATCAGAAGGATTTTAATCCATCGATTGAACGATTTTCCTTTGATCAGAAATTGTTAAAAAAATGGGAAAGGTCCACATTGGCTAACGTTGATGCTCGGGAGGTTTTAGTTGGCGAAGTAGGTAGTCAAAGTTTTTTTTTAAAGAGACAGTACTTCGACTATCGAATAGTCGAACGATTTTTAGTTCGAATCGTTCGATTTGAAGTCGTAGTCGAAGGTCGAAGTAACCAATTCGATGGTCGAAGTAGCCAAAAAAAACGCCGAAATTCGAAGTTTTTTTAATTCGAATCCTTCACTCGAGCTTAGTAAATGTGCCCCTTAGTAAATGTGCCCCTATGTGTCTCCTGAAATAAGCATGGTATAAACTGCGTGAAACGCATTGGGCTCTTATGAGTTGCTGTATGCTCCTCTGAATTCTAAAAATAGTTTGGGATTTATAAAGGGGCTTCTGTTATTAAAAAGCTATTTGCGCCATTGCTTTTTGCACTTTATATGTATGTTGGAATTTCTCATGATGGCTGGAATTAGCTTTATGACATCAGATATGACTTCCTACAGGTATTTCTGGAGAGTAGTTAGACTAAATCTAAATGTCCACTATGGGTGTATATTTCTAAGTCCTCTCCTGTGAAATATATATGGATCCGTGACTCTGAGGAAGTGCCAAGTATGTAGGCAAGAAACGCGTCCAGCGCATCCACTGCACAATAATTGTGTTTTAATAAAGAAGCTTTTAAAGAAAACCGTTGGTTCTCTATGGATTTCTGGAACAGCGCCTAGTCATGCGGGAACTTTTCTTGCTGTGACATTTTTGTTTGATCCTTTCACACTTTCACATAACACTGATCATCACTGCTGCCAATTTACCCAGGGGTAAAATCCTCCTTAACACTGGCTACCACACTATGTAAAATTTCTTTGCACTTCCTTGTAATTTTGTATTTGTCGCTCATATTGTTATGAGCATATTTGAACTTTTTTTTTTTAAATAAATTGAGTGTTGGACTTATTGTTTGCTTGATTGTAGCCTTTTTCAGAAAGAAAAGTATTTTTATCAGACAAAAATGAAATTTAATTTGTCTGAGCAACATGAGTAGTAGTTTCGCTAAACTGGTGAAAAATTATCGAAGCAGTGATTGTGACGCGGCATCTAAATGCACGCCGGTGTCGGAAAAATTTTGATGCCGGCAAATTTTGATGACAGCTAATTTTCATTGCAAATTCGCAAATCTATTCGCCGGTGGCAAAACGGGCAAATTTGCCGTGAATAAATTCGCCCATCACTAGTCGTAAGCATGCTGCTTCTACTGTACATCTCTCTACCTTGTGGGCTAATGTTTTCTCTATAATCTGTTTCTAATAATGTACTAATGTGCCCTGAGCTAACTCCTTAGTTGTTTGTTATTTATACAACCAATTAGCAATAGACCATGATTATACTGTAATTTGTCTATGCAGTTTCTATTTATGTAAGAACCTTTAGTAGCAGGTTCTTGTAAAGAACATTTTCCCACATCCCACTCACACTATAACTGGCTTTATCTCCATTTTGTAGAAGCTTTCCCATATATTAAATAAAACTTTATAATATATAGTAAAAATAATATTTAAATACATTTTTCAATGAAATAAGAAAACTTGTATTGTAACCCTTACATGCCAAACGAAGCATGTATGGAATATTCTTCTACGCCAACAGGAAAACAATGAATATTTTACACCTCTTTAAGCATTTCAGTGTCTGGCTGTGAAAGTTCATTCCTCATTCCAGAAGAATTACTTGATGACTTTTATACATCTGTTAAACGTTTTCTGTTTCTGAGTCGATGAGCTGTACCAAGATAATTAGAATTGATGGTGAGTTTCACTACCTGTATTCTCATATTCAAGGCAACATGTATAATAAATATTAGATCAGTTTCATTGACATTATTTAGTTAGGTTGTTTCAGACGCTTCCTCCAAGCCCCCCGGCCGTTTAGTAGAGATGTACTTATATAAGCACCAAATATATTCGCCATAGATAGGGGTGGCACAGTAGCTACCATACCTATCTTGTATATTTAAGGTTTCAGAATCAATGTGTGTGGGTTTCCTCAAATCTCAATGGGCAAATTTGTCCCGTTTTGACGGAAAATTTAAATGGTGGAAAATTTGTGAAATGGAAATGTTGACGCTCGCATCAATTCTGATGCCGGCGTTAAAGTCCATGGGTGTCCAAAAAATGTTGATGTGGGATTGTTTTAATGCGAGTGACTTTTCCGACACGTGTCCAAAATTTTCACAGCAGTTTCGCGAATTTATTTGCCGGCAGTGAAACGCGGAAATTCGCAGTGATATCACACCTGCCGAATTTATTCGCCCATCACTACTCAATGGTCTCAAATATTAATGGTGAATAAATTTGCCAAATTGATTTTGATTTTAGGTGACCACAAGTCCAGTGTAAAATGCTGGACTAAAGTGTCAACTTGAAAATGCTGTGCTGAAAAACTAGGACTTAGCAAAATACCGGACCAAATCCAAGTCTAATTCGCACATGCAAATTAGGGCAAGAAAGTTCCTTGCTTGTGTGAAGGAAAGTCACATGATTTTTAGGATTCGGTTGGCCAGGCACTTGGATTCGGCCTGATCCTGCTGAAAAAGCATAAATCCTGTCTGAATTCCGAAGTGAATCCTGGATTTGTTACTTTCCTATAATAAACAGCATTTACCAATACTATTGTTTGCACAACGTTAAGGAGAAATAGATGCCATTTAATTTACTCCAATAAATCATTTTACACTGCTTGGTAAATAGGAAACAAAATTATTACCAAGAAACTGTAGAAGACTAAGGGGCAGATTTATCCAAGGTCGAGGGGAATTTTCGAATGAAAAAAATTTGAATTTCGAGCTATTTTTTTGTGTACTTCAACTAGGGAATAGTCCAAATTTGATTCGACTTTGAAAAAAATTCAAATATCAAAATTCATCATGTACTATTTCTTTTAAAATTAGACTTCGACCATTCACCGTCTAAAACCTGCTGAATTGCTGTTTGAGCCTATGGGGGACCTCCTAGAACCTATTTGGAGTCAATTGGTGGGTTTTGAAAAATCAAGTTTTTTGGGGAAAAACTTCAAATCGAATTCGTACAATTCGAATTCGGCAGAATACAGACCTATTCGATCGAAAACGGACCTATTCAACCAAAAACAGAATTTCAAATTAATTTCGGTTGGTCTTTTCGAATTAGAATTTGATGTTTTTTCAATTCGAAATTCAACCCTTGATAAATATGCCCATAAGTCTTGAAACAGAGTATTAATAAAGTAAAACAATATTTTTGGGATACCTGTGGCAAATTTTGAGTGAGGTAGATAGGGCTGTGGTCCAATATCAGAGCTAGACAATCCAGCACCAGGTCATTTAAGTCAAAGTGAAACTTTAACAGAAATACATAAGGGGTACTTTGCTTTAGTATTGCTGGGACCAGTAGCATTTCCATTATTTGTAAATTAGCCTTGGTGTGCTAGACCTTTTGTGCAATTTTGCAGAAAAATTCAAGTGGGGTATAAGCACTTAAGAGTGGTCCTATAATTATTCCCATTTCTGACTTATCTTATAGCAATGAATGCTAAAACATGGGTTGGGAATAGGATAGGAATCTCCTAGAAGTGCTCCAGATGTGTTTTGGTGAGGAGCTCTGTGACGAATCCATAGGGAAGCCACTTCCAACTTTGCAATGGTGGAGATGTCTCAGCACACTGGGGTATGTACAGTACATCTACGTTGTATGCAACATCCTAAGGAAACATTTAACACATGTAAAACTTAAAAAACTACTACTTAATATTTCTATCTATTCCAAAAGTCCTGGGTTAGTATTCAACACTGGCACTCTCACATGACCATTTCTTGTTACATTTTAATACAGTGATTGGAAAACCCTGGTTCTTCCTCTTTGGCCTCCATCTTCTGAACAAGGTGCATGTGCTGGGGAACCTGGGCTCAACAAGGCCCAGATAAGATTTCTGAGCCAACCTCTTAAGAAAGGTCAGGGAACAGGGACCCAGTTCCTATTTC
The DNA here is from genome assembly GCA_038501925.1 of Xenopus petersii. Taxonomy (NCBI): domain Eukaryota; kingdom Metazoa; phylum Chordata; class Amphibia; order Anura; family Pipidae; genus Xenopus; species Xenopus petersii. Next base: position 14,082,357 of record CM076675.1, on the reverse strand, counting down.
AGGAATATGAGTTAGGCAGACTTACTTAGGACTGATAGCTGGAGGTAGCCCTCCCTTAGGCATAACTAACTAAAGTCACGGTTCCACAGTAAGAAAAGAGATTCTGGGTAGTATTTACTGCCCCATTTCTATTGAAGGGGATCTAGACCACCATCTGGTGCATCTAACAACCTACCAGACTATCTATGCAGTGGTGCCACTGGCTTGCTCTGTATTTGATTGCTGCTGTCTATTTCAAGAGATGTACTTTTAAATAATGGCAATTACAAATAAACATGTGCCTGCCACTACAACGTATTGCAGAATCTGAGTTGATTAGTAGCACAAAACCCTCTCCTTCTTCCTCCACCATGGTGAGGAGTCCAATGTAACCAATAAGCTTCTTCATTAAACTAAAAATTCATATTCTGGGCCAAGATAAAGTTACAATTTATTGGACAGATACTTGTATAATACCAAAATACTAAACAAATGATAACCCGAGGAATATAAATGATGACCATATGCTCCTCGATCCTGTTCCCTGTACTATAAATATAGTAGAATTAGACGATTTCTGGAGAAGCAATGTTATCTACAGCTTTCTGTGTTGAAACAGTCTGTTCCATGTGTGCCTTGAAATGTGCTGCTTTCAGCCTCTATTTGTCTCCTGATTTATAACTGATATACATGTTTTTTTATGATTTGCTATTGGAAGGCTTTTTTTATTTTCTTTCAACTGTCATACCAAATTGCAGTTATTTAGAACCAGCTGATGCCAGCTTCAAGAATGCTTAATATCAAGGGACAGAATGTTCTATAGTTTTACTGCAGGGGTCAGAGCAGAGACCTTGTCAAGTGTAAAAAAAACCTCAGGTCATTTTACAACTTAAAAATAATAATAACTTGGTATTGTTTACTATGTTGAATATTTGTGAAACTGTAATTACTTACATTTATAAATACAAAAAAAAAAAAACAATTTTGTGATAGAATAGAATAATCTATCATTAGAGATCACATTGGTATAAAAGAAGTGGCATTGCACTAAATCACTCATTCCTTATGATTAATTATGTCCTATGCATCGTTCCCAAAACATTTTTAGATTTATAGGAAGTTAAATTAATTCAACTTCAAATCCATGAAAAGTTCCTAGTCAACAAATGGATTTATGACAATGATCTAGCAAGAGAATCATACAGTATTTTGTTAAATATATATTGATTCCGTTTTGATAACCAGATTTTCCAGAAATGTGCAGCTGGAATGTTTTTCAAAAGCAAAAATGCAATGTCTTTAATAATAATAATAATAATAATAATAATAATAATAATAATAATAATATATCTAATTATATATAGAATTATTAATAGATTAAACACTTAGGGGCAGATTCACTAAGGGTCGAATTTCGAAGTTAAAAATACTTCGAAATTCGACCCTCGAATTGAAATCCTTCGACTTCGAATATCGAAGTCGAAGGATTTAGCGCTAAACGATCGATCGATCGAAGGATTTTTCGTTCGATCGAATGACTAAATCCTTCGAATCGAACGATTCGAAGGATTTTAATCCAACGATCGAACGAAAATCCTTCGATCAAAAAAAGCTTAGCAAGCCTATGGGGACCTTCCCCATAGGCTAACATTGACTTCAGTAGGTTTTATCTGCCGAAGTAGGGGGTCGAAGTTTTTTTTAAAGAGAAAGTACTTCGACTATCGAATGGTCGAACGATTTTTTTTTTTTTTTGCTCAAGAAGGTTTTTATTGAAAAGCAGGTAAACAGATACAAGACATAGGCAAACATGCCATATTTTTATAATCACATACACAGGTTATCACTTCAGTCGTGTAGTAACAGGGATAAAGAAGCTGGTTACACGAAATAATAAACTACACCCTAGGCCGTAACTCCCTCCTGCGCCTTGAGCCAGGAGCCCCACACAACTTCATATTGAGGGAGGTTACCATTTTTTTTACATATAACATGTTCTGTATTGTGTAGATCTCGGACTGAGTTATACCAGTGCTCAAATGTCGGGGGGTCAGAGCTTTTCCAATGACAAGTAATACCTTTTCTAGCTAGGAATAAGACTCTTTGTAGGTACAGCTGCTTATCAGAAGGAATATCATGGGTAGACATAATCCCCAGAAGGCACACCTTGGGATCTTTGGGCACGGGGAGACCTATCTGTTGGGACAAAGTGTCCAGTATAGTGGACCAGTATTGTACTAGGTGGGTACAGTCCCACATCGTATGCAAAAAAGTGCCTTGGTGGAGGTTGCAACGGTTGCACAGAGGGGATATAGTCGGATTAATTATATGCAATCTAGTTTTGGTGTAGTACGCCCTATGTAGTATGTAGAGTTGTATTAGCCTGTACTTGTAGTTAAGGGAGACCAGTGAGGGTACCTTTAAGGCCTGGGCCCATTGGGCGTCAGTGAGATAAACTAGGTCAAGGTCCCACTTTTCCTGTGCTTTGATCATATACCGTTCAGCCCTGTGCTTTTGCGTTACCTTATACAGTTTAGACACCAGCCCTTTGTGGGTAGTAGCTTCTATAGCTTGTGCCAGCAGGGAACAGCCAACTTGGATGGGCTTGGTTTTGTTGTGCTTGGTCAGTGCTGAACAGATGGCACTGTATGTTAGCCACTGTGAATTAGGAAGGAGGTGTTCGGTTTTCAAAGTCTTAAAAGGGACTGGACTGCCCTCCCCCCATACCTTGCCTATAACGGTCAGATTCCCAGTTGCCCACACTTTATGGAGCTCCACCTGACGCATCGTTGGAAAGGCTGAATTATTCATAATCGGGGTGTGGGGATGCATGGAATAGAATTCTATCTGCCTATGCGCAATAGACCATATTTTCCGTTGCAGAGTAAGTATGGGATGACTTCGTGAGTTCCCTCTGGGGGAGCCTCTGGCTAGTAGGCCCTGGAATGGCGTCTCATATTGTGGGGTAACTGCGGACCAAAGACGCAGGAGGCTCTCATCTGCGGTGTGGGGAATCAACTGCCTGCAATGGGCTAACTGGGCTGAGATATAATACTGGAACATGTCTGGAAATGCTATACCCCCTGCCTGTTGTGGGAGTCTTAAGATTTCAAAGGAGAGTCTACTACGGCCATTCCCCCATATAAAGCTTCTGAGAGTGTTATTGAGAGCTGTAAAGAATTTTTTTTCAATCCAAATCGGGGAATGCCAGAGGGGATACTGTATCTTTGGGGTGACTAGCATTTTGATCAGTTGTATGCGGCCCATTGGGCCTAGTGGGAGCTTCGCCCATAGGTCGGTCTTGTTTTTAGCCCAGGCGAGCAAGGGTTCCACATTGTGTAGGTAGTACTGTTTCACCGGTAGGGCTACCTGTATCCCTAAGTAGGTAAACTGTTTCACCAACTGCAAAGGGCAGTGTGCGAGATTTTCAGAGTCGGTTAACGGGTCTAAGAGGAACAGGACCGATTTTGTGGGGCTAACACACAACCCGGAGAGGGCACCAAATTGGGCTGTGAGATTGGTCAAGGTAGTAAGTGAGGAGCCCCTGTCCCCCAGGTATATCAGTGTATCGTCTGCGTAGAGCTGGATTTTTTCCATCTTATGCCCTACGCTAAGGCCAACTATATCCGGGTGAATTCTCACTGCCTGGGCGAATGGCTCGATTGCCAGGGCAAACAGCAAGGGGGACAGGGGACACCCCTGCCGAGTACCCCGTCCCAGGCTAAAGAGGGTCGAGGAGCTTGCATTCACTCTAAGAAAAGCATTAGGTTGTGCATACAGTAGTTTAACATACATGGTGAACAATGTGCCAAAGCCCATTATGGACATCACCTCCCAGAGATATGACCATTCCACAGTGTCGAAGGCCTTGGCAATATCAAGTGCCGCCACTGCCCTCGTCTTACTGTTAGGGTGCGACATGGATAAGTTAAGGTATAGTCTCCTGAGGTTAATAGCCGTAGTCTTACCCGGTATAAACCCTGTTTGATCACACCCCACCAGGCTGGTTATTACCTTAGCTAGGCGATTTGCCAGGACCTTCGCTAGTATTTTTACGTCTGCCGTCAGAAGTGAAATTGGGCGATATGACTCACATTTATGAAGGTCCTTACCGGGCTTGCCTATCAATACAATTGCCGCCTCGTACATTGAGGGGGGTAGCTTACCCTGGGCCAGTGCTTCTGAGTAAACTCTCTGAAGGATGGGGGCCAGGACCCTTATGTGTCTCTTATAGAGCTCCACAGGCAGGCCATCAGCACCTGCCGCCTTACCCTGAGGGAATGAATCTATGGCACTAGTGATCTCCTCCGAGGTGATTTCCATGTCGAGGAACCTGCTATGTTCCCCATCCATTTTGGGCAGGCCTAATCGGTTGAGGAATTGCTGGATAACATCCTGGGTAGCTGTCAGTTTGGAGGAGTATAATTCCCTATAAAAGGCTACAAGTATGTTTTCTATTTCTAGTGGATCTGTTTTGAGCTGCCCTGACGCGTCCTGAAGGGCTGTTATAGGGTCAGGGCCCCCCTGGTGTTTGGCCATATATGCAAGCATTTTACCAGCTTTCTCTCCGTGCTCAAAGACGTTAATCTTTGAGAAAAGATGTTTACGGTGTGCCCTCTCCCACATGTGTTGTGCATATTGCTCCTGTAAGTGTTTCAGGGCCTGTAAGTTAGAATCTGACGGATGTTGACTTGCCTCCCAGTCCGCCCCAGCCACTTGAGCTTCAAGCACTGCAGTGGCAGCCCTGGATCTTTGTTTATGGCAGGTGATCTGAGCATTGAGGACCCCTCTAAGATATGCCTTAAGTGCTTCCCATAGTGTAAGTGTATCAGTAGAGCCAAGATTAGCTTCTAAAAAGGTGTTAATAGCATCATCCAGATCCTGCTGATTATTAAGTATAGTAAACCAAATCGGATTAAAGGACCATCTCGTCCGGGCCGGGGGCTGGGATAGATTGAGCGGGGTAAGCAGGGGGGCGTGATCCGATATGCCCCGGGGTAAATACCTAGATGTTTCTGCCCTAGTGGCAAGTGCCGCCGTAGTAAACAGCATATCTATCCTAGACAGTACACTGTGGGAGGTGGAATAGCAGGAATACTGGAGAACATTTGGATGCTGACATCTCCACAGGTCCAAGAGCCCAAGCTCCTGCATAAGAGGCTTTAAGTTGGAGCGCACCTCCAGTACTTGGGAGCCCGCCCGCCTCACTCTGTCCATGCTGGGATACATGACCGTGTTGAAATCCCCTGCACATACAGGAATGGCCCGGGGGAAGTCTACTTGGTATTTGGCCCACTCTTTGATACAGGTGTCTGCATATGGGGGTGGGATGTAAAAGTTAGCCAGTAATAACTCAGTTTGGCCCACCATGCAATGTAGGAACAGATAGCGGCCTTTTATATCTGAACGCAAATGAAGCAGTTTAAAGGGGACTTGCTTGTGGACTAGTATAGAGACCCCCGAGGAGTAATTCGAGTAGGTGGAGTGGTAAGCCCACCCCACCCACGGTCAGCGGAGCGCCAACGTTCTACTCCCCGTTAGGTGGGTTTCCTGCAGCAGGGCAATATGGGCGCTATTCTGCTTCAAGAAATCCAACACTAGTTTCCTTTTTATGGGGTTATTCATACCCCTGACATTCCAAGAGAGTACGTTAACTGCCATGGGGTCGTGTGAGCTTAGCTAACAGCCCGGGGTGTCTCGGGGCCCTAGACCCCAATTTGGACATGCCTACCCGCAAAGTATTCGTGCATTCCTGTCTTGAGCATGTGACATATACAACATTTATAACGTAACATTTGTGAATTCCCCAACAACCCTTTCCCTCCCTTTCCACCATTAAAGGCAGGCAGAACTTGTAACCCATACACAAACCACAAAGTTTCTAAATGCGTTGCTCGAACAACACTGGGGGGGTGTAAGGCCTACTTAGGCCCAAAAGAGCCGAGAGGTGGGTGCTAGAACTCAGGCCGCCCTCTCTCCTCTCTCCCGGGGCTAGTGGTAGCGCCACGATGAGGTATTGGACCCCTGAATCTACAGAGAAAAGTGCCTTAGGGATCCCCCTGCATGATAAGAAAAGAAAGGCCATATACAACCTGCCCAGGGTGTCGTGTTGAGTCCTGTGTCCATAGTCCAGCACATCCGGGTGGTACTGTAGCAGTGCTACGGAGGAGGCCTAGTTGGTTAAGGAGAAGCCGGGACCATATGCGTCACAGGGGGTCCAAAACCGGCACATGAAGGGACCAGGTGGGATGGCAAAAAGGGAAAGCCAACTGGATAATGGAGCATGGGGAAAAACAGAAGAAAAAGGCAAAGGGGCCAAAAGAAACAACAAAGAGAAAAACCAAAAAAATGAAGAACAAGGCGCCGGACTGGCGGTGCTGTGGAGTCGTCACGATGCCCATCTGTGGGGATCTCTCAGCCGTGGGTCGTCTCAGGGTTTGGCGTTGCGGGAGTCGAGCCAGTCGTTCAGATCCTTGGGTGTGATAAAGAAGTGGTTAGAGCCTTCAGCTGTGACACGGAGCCGCGCCGGATACATCATGGCGTACTGCAGGTTCTCTGCTCGCAGCCTCCGCTTGGCATCCTGGAACTTGGCCCTCAGCTTCTGGACCTCCGACGAGAAATCGGCATAGATAGAGATCCTGGAGTCCTGGTAGTGTAAAGTATTCTTTTCCCGAGCCAGCCTTAGGATGGTGTCTCTATCCATGGCGTTTAGCAGGCGCGCCAGGAGAGGCCTCGGGGGAGCCCCAGGCTGGGGGGGTCATGAGGGGACCCTATGCGCTCGTTCCACCGCAAAGGTCGCCGACAGTTTGTTACGATCAAATGTAGTCACCAGCCAGTTAGTCACGAACTCCTCCGAGGATCCATTCTCCGCCCTTTCTGGAAACCCGACCATCCTTATGTTATTTCTGCGAAGGCGGTTTTCCAGGTCATCAGTTTTTTGTATACAGGCAGCCACATCTTTATTCAGGCTCTGCAGGGCCTGGGGAAGCGGAGCACACGTGTCTTCCAGATCACTGATCCTTTGTTCTGCTGCGGTCGTGCGCTCGCGCAGCTTCTGGAGATCCTGCTTGATAATGGACAGATCAAGCCTAATCTCATCTGTTTTCGTATTAATTAGTGCAGTGCAGGTCTCCTTCGTGTTTTTGATCTCCGTCATAATGTCAAAGAGGGTCGGCTGCTGCACTTGGTCTTGGTCCAGCTCGTCGTCCTCGTGGTTAGAGGTTCCGCCGCCATCTTGGTTAGCTTTGCCATCCCGGGCATATTTTTCCAGGCGTGATGCGGCCTCAGAGGCGCGCTTCTGAGCCCGGTTCTGACCCATGAGTAGTCTCTGCGGTAATGGCTCACAGCTGGGGTTCAGGTGATCCGTGTTTGCAAGTTTGTGTCAGGGGATCTGCAGGATTATTGCGCCCCGGGAACGGAGCTGAGCCGATACACGTCCTCTCACATGCAGCAGTTGGCCACGCCCCCCGGTCGAACGATTTTTACTTCGAATCGTTCGATTTCGTTCGATTTCGTTCGATTTCGATCGAATTCGAACGAATTTAACCAATTCGATGGTCGAAGTACCCAAAAAAAACTTCGAAATTCGAAGTTTTTTTCATTCGAATCCTTCACTCGAAGTTAGTGAATCTGCCCCTGTATACATTTATATAACTTTTATTACATACATTACATTTAATACAATTGATACATTAAACAACAGGACATGTTTAACTGGAGTTGGTTTGTAGCTACCAACACAACCAAAAGAACATGTTTTTGGATTATCATATCCGATGTAGAAATCTTAAGTAGATTCCTACATACAGTAAGATATTTCCATTACAAAGCTAAACTAATTGTGTATATTATAATGTTAGAGTACTTAGTAATAGTAATTGTTTAATTAGGAAGAGAGTAGTAGGCAGTGACAAATATAACTAGTATGGGCTGCCCCATGGCTACAATATAGGAAGTTGGGGGAAATCTCTCTCTCTATAAATATAAATTGTATTAAGACTGGCACAATTTAAAACATTTTAAAAAAAAATCTTTTAACCTTTTATTGTCAATAAATCGTACCAGAGTCCAATGTTTTGGCCCTCAATAGGACCTTTCTCATCCTTGATGTGATTGTGCACCACGATTTGTAGTATGTTTTAGCATTGGAGTGAGGATACTCCTACAATTATTACATATTATTAAATCATTATTATTCAGGGAAATAATTTACTGGCACAAATTTGACTTTAATGATGTTCAGATTTTGCCACAGTCTTTTCAAAGCTTCATAAATAATCAATTCCAGCATCAACAGAAACTGGCTAAGGGTGTAAATAAAGGGCAAACTAATTGTACAACTTTGCCGGTTTACAAATAGGACAAATAGGATGGGTGATTGTCTGGGGGTTGAGAATGAGAAAATCAGAGTGGACATGTATCATGCCTAAAGCAGGGACATACAGTTTATTTGAGTGAAACATGTATTCTGTAATCTACTAAATTAGCCAATAAAAAGGTTTAATTAATTAGGCCATATAAGGGTCAACCCCTAAAGCAGTGACCCCCCAATCACTGGCTTGTGAGTAACATGCTGCTCGCCAACCCCTTGGATCAGTAGTGGCCATAATTTACTAATGCGTGGTAAAGTTTTAATCATGATTTCCCATTATGTTCTACATCCATAAACCATTGTTAGCATTCTGTTCCATGGACAATATTAATTAAATATTGATTTATCAGAAAATGTATATTGCTATATTTAACAAACAACGATTTCTTATGTGACCTTAACGTAATAAATATCTGAATGAAAAGCATGAAACAGTAGGATATTTAGACAAGCTGTAAATATTGTGCAGTGTCTTCAGATCTACTGAGCACCGGCTAAAGGTCTCCTGGTAGATCCTGATCTACCTTTTGGGCACCCCTGCCTTGGATGCTTCTCAGTGGCCTCAAAACATCTTTGAATTCCTGGCTTGAAGGAAAGTTTTTTTTTGCATAAAAATCAGGTGTCCTGCCAAACAGTGTCTCCTGTAGGCCAATAATGTCCCTTAGTGCTCCTTGGGAATGATACACAAGGAAGGGGATGAGTAGGGAGATACTGTATCACCAAGACCTGTGCCTACAAGCACTAATGACAAGGCAGAATGTAGTGTACATAAAACATGGCTCTTTTTTTGCACTTTGCATGCTGCCCCACCATCAGTAAATAAACCCGTTACATATGCCCTTCTCAGCTGCAAGCCATTTTACCCTCAAGCGTTAGCAAATGCTCTTTATAACGAAGCCTTTTTCTCTCATCGTTTAGTCAACTTTATTTAAAAAGATTCATTATAAGACAATAAATTGGCTTCTGTGCCATGTTCAGCAGAGCTGCATAAGGAAATAAAATCATTGCAACCTTCCATGCTATAGGATTGATAGTACTACAAGCCAACAAGCTAAGCTGCCAGCCCATTTAGTAGGATTGCAAACTGGGAGCTGTATTCTGAAAGCTGCTTCCCCAGTATACTTCTATGACACTTGAGCAGAAGGACTTGCCTAAGGATTAATTAAATATTCAGACTTTATTCAGTGCTTTTGCCAACTCAACCAACCAACTGTATTGAGGTCAGTGCAGAGTAGGGTTGCCACCTTTTCTGGAAAAAAATACCGGCCTTCCTATATATTTATCTTTTTTCCCTATTAATAACATTGGGAGCAACCATCGTTTTTAAATTTGTAAAATACCGGCAAGGTGGCAACCCTAGTGCCGAGGCATCTTTACTGTGCTTCACAATGGAGAAACAACAGAGGCCCAGGCAGAAGTATAAGGATTTCACTGCAATCACAATAAAAAACATTGATGTAAGTGCAGATTACATCAGTAGCTGTGATTATGAAGGCATTAAAGCACCACAGGGGTGTGAGTAACACAGTATCAGTTAATCCCGCCATTAGTGGGCTAATGAGCCATGAAATGTAAAGGAGCATACAGTGTGAAATCAAGTGAGTCAAAGGTCCCTGGTGGCTCGGAGGAGAGGACAGAAGTTCTTCATGTTCCCCTGCCCTTTAAAATAAAAACCGTGACTTATTCAGCCTCAATAAAAATCGCAGTCACTGCAGATCTGAATGTGGCATAAGATAACTTGTTTTTATGCACTGTTATTGGGTTATTTACATCAGAGTTACTATAGTTGTAAGATTATGACATTAACTTGCTTTTTTTTGCTAAACACAATGCAATAGATTAATGTTACTACTTACAAAATCTTATGTAGTAAGATGGGCAATATTAACTGCCAGTGCAGTAACCCCTAGCAACAAATAAGATCTTTCTTTCATCCCTTAACTGCATTTGGCCAGTAGATACTAACTGCTGATTGATTGCTATAGGGTAGTAGACCAAGGGGTCATTTACTGACAGCAGGACAGGGTGCAAAGTGCAAAAAACAGGTGCAATCTGGCAGGCAGGAAGGCAGTTAACCACACTGTTAGAGCCTATGGCTGCAGGTCCTAAGGTTTAGGATAGAGCACAGGGCAGGATTTCTCTTCACGGCGACCAGAGGATGGCATCCTTCACTGTCCATGCCTCCTGCTGCCCACCACCCTAGGATCATGTAAAATGCATCTTTTGATCAGGGGACAAGATGCACAGAAATATCCTGCTTGCCAGGACCCCAGTGCAACCAAACCTTAGGTGTGGCTGGCCACCCTAGCCCATGGCCAGGCCCAAATTTGTGGCAAGGCTACAAAGGTTCGGGCCTAGGGCGGCACAATTTTAGGGGCGGTATGCCGCCCAGCCGCACCGATGCTCCTCACCGGGACAACTAGAGCTGGGGGCAGTGGAGTGGCAAAACTGCGCTTGTGTGCCACACGCATGTCGGGAGAGGGGGCACAAGAGGCAGCTGGCTCTCGGAACACATATTTTAGAACCCCAGGCAGTACCCATGACTCAAATCCGGGCCTGATGGAGCACTTGTGTTCCCCCACATGAATACAGCACGACCTATGTTCAGTAACGATGTATTCATGAGGAACAGGTGGGGACCAGGCACATAGGTTGTCCCCATACTGCATTTAAAATATGCCAAAGTTAGGGACTGCCATAGAGGAGTGCAGTATCTACCAGTCAGCCTTATGACTGGCCATAAGCCCAGGGCTGCCTTGCACCCTCCAAGGCAGTGCTACACACCTAGTGCAGGATAACCCATATGCTGCTGCATGTAAAGCAAATTAAACCCTGGGCACATGTATTCTTTCAATGAGCACAGTGTCATAGTGGGATGCTACCAAAAAACCATAGGTCCATTCTCCACATATTTTTCCTCCTCTCACTACTAAGCTTACTTATTCCCCTAGTCTTTTTCTTTTTACCTGATATCATCTAGCCCTTTTCTCCATTTCTTCTCTTTGCCAAGTGGGCGCATGTCTCTGTACCCCAAAATGGCAATTCATTTAGGCTGGAAAGGAGGTTATAAAATGCAGAAACAGTGACCTTCACATCATGATGAATGACTGTACGACAGGGCTTTGTATATTGGTATAAATGCAAAGCATTTTGGGTCGCACTTGACCCATTATCATTGCTCAGCAATATGCTTGTGGGTATTTTGGGGTTATTATCACATATACAGGGTGCTTTCCCTTTATGTAGGTGAATGCCTCCTGGGTCTTGTGCCCTAAAATCCGTACAAATAATCAACAAACTTGGACTCATTTACTGTTAGCAAGAACTCATTTGCACACTCATAAAGTATCAGATGCAAATGGCAATTTTCTAAGTGGATCAAAAATGTCACTCTCCAATGTCACGTGCAAAACATGGCGAATTGTGTATTTTAGTCTATTTAAACTGATAGTATAAGTTACAGCTGTTGCTTTCAGGATAACATATGAAAGACCTTATACCCTTTTTGCTTTTCAAAGCATTGTGGACATTCCATCCAATATATCTCAGCAAAGGGGAAAATGAAAAGAATTCTGACTTTGTGTTCAATATGCCATCCTGGCATTCCATCCCGAAATTCCCCACCATGCTTTTTTTTTTAAAAAAAATTCTGCTCCAATGTGTGCTGCATAGAACTATAGCTCCACAGTGGTCTGGCATCTGCAGTGGCAAGAACAGAATTCCTACATTTACCTAGCATCACAATGGCTGGCAGGAGAAGGAGTGGATAGCAGTCAAACAACTAAACAGATGTAAAGTAACTTCTTGTCAGCCTCTTCAACAGCTGTCAATCACTAAGCAAGGCACCCCCCTGAGGACAAAAGTCAGCTACTCTACAGGCTTGTCATCTAGACAGAGGCTTTCAGCGGGATGTATTGTGGGACAGGTTACCTGTCAATTCAAAGTTCCTGAAATCTTCAGTTATATACTTTGCCTTAAACAAACAAGCAGGGAGGCTGGGATTTTCTTCAAGGAGGCCACTTGGAATGTGCTGGTCAATTGGACACCAAAACAATGAAGATTACAATGGAATTAGCATCTAATTTGTATCAAATCCCTAAAAGTTCAAGCCAAACCATGTTATCCTTCTTGCTTGCTGCAGCCTAGAAGAAAAAAACGAAGCCGCGTAGTTCTCGGAGAAAGGACAAAGACTTGTTATCCCCCTCTCTCTAAAAGAGATTACAATTGTCCTGGTTGTTCAGGCAAAAGTCAGCAATTTTTTTTCTCTTCCTCAGCTTTGAGATGTTTGATTGACAATACCCTGGGAGATGTCACTGTCCTTGTATCCCTCAATGTAGAAAGCATATGGTCGGATCCCTTTTTTTTTGTTTCAGGTGCTTCAAATAGTTGTCATATTGACAGGCTCTCATGGGGTTCACACGTTCAACATCTTAACATCAGCTGGCGGAGAGAAAGCCAAGGAAGAAAAGCATTAACAATGGCATGGGATAAGAAAAACTTGCACTTAAAAAAGGAGCATGTGTGGAATGCCAATGAAATAATGGGAATTGACAGTTTTCGTCTTGTTTCCTTATGCCACAAAGGCCTCTTTGACAGTTTATAAAATAGGTCCATTGTAGCTGTCCGCTAGTGTCACTTCATACATTTGGAGATGCCCCAAATAACTTACATTCCCTTTATTGCTACAGTCACAAAATTCTACAATGTTCATCTTAATATTTTTAAAATGGGTTCATGGAGACACTTTTGCTAACAAAAACAGTGCTAGGTTCAAAATAAATTAGGACCTGAATTTTCCATAGAATTCCAGTGCAAAATGAGAGCAAACACTATGCTATAGCTCTAGACAAAACTTGCACCTATTTGTTTATGTAACACAATTTGCATTCATGACATTGATGGTATCATGTTGCAGGCAAAGGGTTTATACTTATATTCTCTTTAATTGATTCTATGCTCTTTAATTGATTAATTTCACCAGCTCAATGAATTACCGGTAGCTAACATGGGTGCAATTTGCTGGAGGAGCATCTTGATCATAGATCATCATTGACTGCAGTTGGTGCATGGGTCCTAAATGAAAGCTATTTAACCACTTTGAAAATGTTTTTGTGCTTACATTATTAAACTAGGCCTACGATGAAGGATACTTCTTGCACAGTGGGACCTGTGATATTGAAGAAGTCATTCCTTGGTGCGGTTGAACTGTTGGATACCAAGAACGTATTCTTCAACTTTCCCAACTGAACCTCACCTACTTAAGAAAGCATCTACCATAGACCATTAATTTCACATTCAAATGAATGATAGAAGAACATCCCTCAAATACTGGTGTTTAGACCATTATCTGGGAATGGTCTTCCCCAGATACTGGTCTAAACACCAGATGGTCTTCCTCAATGTCTAGGGTAGATGCATCTACAGGTATGTGTGTTTCACATTCAACAAATAATGTAAGACCATCCCCAGATACTGGTGTTTAGAGCACCAAACTTCGGCACTCTAAAACACTGATATGTCATGGGGCTTTTGATGTTAATAAACCAAATTAATTTACATATAAATAAAGGTAAAAGCGAAACATAAACAAAAACTCCAGTAGTTAATCCAAAGGTCAACAGTTGTATCTGCTCAACAAACACAGCCCTGCTAGAGAACACTTCAAGTTCAATGAAATAATGAAATAAAAACTTTCCTTTTCCAGACAACAATCTGGATCCCAAAATCAGATCATTAAGCATGAGTTAATCCAGTTCTGTTGTCAACAACTCACAGCTGCTTCAGTTACTTCCAACATTTTCCAACTTTCTATCCTCTCATCTAAGCTGGAGCCAATGGCTGGACTTCCACTGTTCTTATGTAATGTTGGTGCTTCAGTATCTGCTCAGGTTTATATTTACTGTATAAGTGGTCAAGAACATAGAATCCATTGACTTATCTTTCTAAATGGCTTATATATATTATACAATGTTTTACAGTTTTCCTCTTTCAGGGTTAGTTCACACGGGGAGATTCAGGGAGATTTTGTCGTCTGGCGACTAATCGCTGGGCAAAAATCTTCGTGTCTTCCCATCCGCTAGAATGAAAAGTCGCCTGTGCTAAAGCACATGCGGCGCATCGTTTTCCGAATCGCCTGAAGTTGCTTCACGAGGAAACTTTGGGCGACTTCGGAAAATGCCTAATCGCAAAATGACTAATCGCCTCGACTTCTGGGCGATTCGCAAAATGACTAATCGCCTCGACTTCTGGGAAGTCTGAAGTCACCTGAGAAGTCCGAAGTCATGTGCTTTAGCGACTTTTCATTCTAGCGGATGGGAAGACATGAGGAGGCAGTTCGGGGATATTGTCGACCAGAAGTCGAGGCGATTAGTCGCCAGACGACAAAATCTCCCCGTATCTCCTCGTGTGAACTTATCCTAAAGGGTCGGTTCACCTATAGGTTATGTTAGTGTGTTACAGAACGGATAAGTCTAATCAGCTTTTTAATCTGCCTTTATTTTTGAAAGTTCATTTGTTTCTTATACCAGAGCAAACAGGTCCACTGACAGTCTGAAAAGCTAAGAAACCTACTCTTTGAGTAATTATAGAGCAAAATGATCAAATCATCAAATAAAGAGAAGTTTTTAATTCACTTGCTGTTTTTCTCCTTTTCCTTTCCTAGGCAGATATCTCACTCATAGAAAAATATATAGTGGGATGCTAATATCTAAAGGGCCTGTCCAAAAGGACCCATAGTTCCTGGGATAAAGCACCCAGTTCAAAGGGAACACAAATCCAAAACCAAAAAAATATCCCATAATGCTATATTATATTAAAAAGATGTATTTATTCAAAAATCATGTTAGGTATACAGACCACATAGTATTCCATCTTACGCGTTTCATACCCTCTGGTACTTAATCATAGACATTAATTGATAATTAATAAAAAAAAAATTGCGGGGTTTGGAAGAAAATCGTAAGAATAAACGACTACTGGCTGAAATGTGTTTTGCTAATTTTTACAGTTTCCCAAATTTTCTGTGAAGCCAAATGGGACAAATTCTTTCATCACTAATCCCAAAACCTGTACTGGCTTTCTCAACCTCGGTGAATACAGCCACTGTTATTGGCCACATTTACTCTGTCTCATAGAGCACCTGGAAGAGATATGACCCATTAGACACAATAAGTAATTTTTTGTAATTTGAATTTTTCAGATTCAGTTTTCTATTTTTCAGTATTTTCAGTTAAGGAAGATTTAGATGGTTTCTTCGTACTAAAGCTTTATTATTTATTTATTTAAAAAACCATTGTTTTATTTATAGTGCCCCCCTCCACTGGAATTAACTAAAAAAAAAACAAAAGGATAAAAGGACTGGAAACAAAAGACAACAACAAAAAGTTCTGCTCCGTATAATTAGCTCGCATGGAGCTGGATATTGATGAAACTTTTTTTTTTTTACCGAATGTATTTGATTTTTGGATCACAATAAAACAACACAATGAGAAAAGTTAATATGATTCATTTTGTTTTTAATTGCAGTTCCCCTGGCAAATTAGATTTCTCTTGAAAGGCTAAAAATCATCTGCACTTACAAGGTTTTTCCGGTATAAAAATAAAATTGTTTCTTTAAAATGATTCAATCCTTGGAAATAAAAGAAAAGCTGCTCCATGTGATTCCATGTGAGGACAACAAGACAGAACGTGTGGTTCCTTAGGGGTGGGGCAGCGTAGAGGAACTATAGAAATGAATGGGCTTCTCCACCCAAAACATTTCTCATAATGAAAGAAACTGTAATTTCCGACTTTAATTCACGGTCGGACTGGGACAAACCCTTGTGAGGCCTAAGCACTTTCCCTGCTCTGATTCAAAACATCCTCCCCTGCCTCGATTCTCGGCTGCATGTACAGGTAAGCCACATACATGATGCACGAAGGAGGAGAGGGCAAGTGTAGGCTGGCTCCAAGTTTCACGGCTTGGGTTTGGGAGCCCTGAGGTGACAGCCCTGATAGGCCACGCATACCCTAGTCTAAAGGTGGCCATACACGATTTCGCCAAACGAGCGGATCTCTCCCTGATATGCCCATATTGAGGTCGGCAATAGTTTATATAAGCAAGCTGCTGTGTAGCCATGGGGGCAGCCATTCAAGCACAGGATACACAGTAGATAACTGATAAGTACTACTATAGTTTATATAAACAAGCTGCTGTGTAGCCATGGGGGCAGCCATTCAAGCACAAGATACACAGATACGTTCTGAAGAATCCCATTGTATACTACAGAGCTTATCTGTTATCTACTGTGTATCCTGTGCTTGAATGGCTGCCCCCATGGCTACACAGCAGCTTGTTTATATAAACTATAGTAGTACTTATCTGTTATCTACTGTGTATCCTGTGCTTGAATGGCTGCCCCCATGGCTACACAACAGCTTGTTTATATAAACTATAGTAGTACTTATCTGTTATCTACTGTGTATCCTGTGCTTGAATGGCTGCCCCCATGGCTACACAGCAGCTTGTTTATATTAACTATAGTAGTACTTATCAGTTATCTACTGTGTATCCTGTGCTTGAATGGCTGCCCCCATGGCTACACAGCAGCTTGTTTATAAACTATAATAGTACTTATCTGTTATCTACTGTGTATCCTGTGCTTGAATGGCTGCCCCATGGCTACACAGCAGCTTGTTAATATAAACTATAGTAGTACTTATCATTTATCTACTGTGTATCCTGTGCTTGAACGGCTGCCCCCATGGCGTCGAATCGCGCAAATTTGCCGCTAATTCACGCCTGGCGAATAAATTCACCCATCACTAGATCCCATACCTGTATGGGCGCTGGAACAGTGCTTTCTGTGAAAAGTTAGCAAAAATATTTTTCTTTTGTTGTTGTTTTTTTTTTCTTTTTGGTCTGGAAATAAATTTACCTTCCGACCTGGTCTTTGATGAATGCAGGAAGAACTCGCATCTCAACAGATGCCCCAATAGTTCTAGCTTATAAATAACTGTATATTATAACTGTATATTATAACTGTATATTATAACGGTGTATTACCTGCCACTCACCGTTTACCCTTTGATTCATTCAGCCCTACAATATGATATTCAATTTCAATTCTCCATTTACAAAAGCTCAAATACAGCATTAACTCTAAGGTCTCTGTCCCTTTTAAATATTCCCTCGGCAGGCAGAAATAATGGCTTTTATGTTCTGATTATTTGAATATTGCTGCGGGCATCTTACATGACATTCCCAAATATGGTCTCACCCTGCAAGCTTGTTCTTATTGCCGAGTGACTTAACTGCTGAGGAATTGCTACAGTATAAATAGACGGGGATTGCACTGGGGAAGATTAAGATGCTCTAAAAACTCAATTACAGATATAAAAGAATGCTCACGTGTAGCATCAGTGAGAGGGATTGTCGGTCATTTTTCTTACAGTTCATTCACACACTGGCCATTCAGTAAAGGGGCAGATTTATCAAAGGTTGAGGTGAATTTTTGAATGAAAAAAAAATCGAATTTCAAGCTATTTTTTGTGTACATAGGGAATAGTCCAAATTCGATTCGAATATCGAAATTTATCATGTACTGTCTCTTTAAAAATTCGACCTTTCACCATCTAAAACTTGCTGTTTTAGCCCATGGGGGGACCTATTTGGAGTCAATTGGTGGAAGTTTTTTTGGGGGGAAAAACTTCGAAACGAATTCGATCGAATGTGCTATTCCTTCGATTCGAACGATTTGAAGTCGGGCAAATACAGACCTATTCGATCGAAAACGGACCTATTCGACCAAAAAAAATCTTCAACTTAATTTCAGTTGGTCTTTTTGCATTTAGATTTCGAAGTTTTTTCAATTCAAAATTCGACCTTTGATAAATATGCCCCTTAAAGAAGGAAAGGCATATTTACTTGGGGAGATTGTATATACTGTACTTACCTCACACTCAAGGCCAGTAGTGATGGGCGAATTTCTCCCGTTTTGCTTCACGGAAAATCCTGTGAAATTCGCAAAATGGAGGAAAATTCTCGAAATGTGAATTTTGACGCTAGCAACAATTCCGACATCATCAACAATACCGACGCCGGTGACAATTCTGATGCGCATTAAAGTCAATGGGCGCCTATTAATTGTCGCAAATATTTTTGACGCTGGTGAAAATTTGCCAGTGAATTTTCGCGAATGTATTCACAGGCGGCAAAACGCGTAAATTCGTCGTAAATTCACACCTGGTGAATAAATTCACCAATCACTGAAGGCCATTGCTCCTATCCGAGAGTTCTTCCAGCGAGCTCAGGTTGAAGCATCCGACGTGAAGTGCCAAAGAAGAAACATTTGCATCTGAAAAACCTACATATTCTGTTCATTTGCATCTCAGGGATTCCAGGGTTTAACCATCTTGCCGAGCCTCCAGGCCATTATTTCTTGATAGAATTTCAAGTCTGAAGAGGCTGCAGTGGGACATGTTCTGGTTAAACAGCCGGGGTCTATATCTACCTCTCAACTGTCTCGTTTTCAGCGGGACATACCTGCTTTTGACAGCTCAAACCCGCAGTCCCGCATTTGTACTGAAAACTGCTTTGAACAGCCAGAAAAAGAAACAAAGTTTCTAACTTAATTCGCTTTTGGTAGAGAGCCCAAAACAGCCACCAGGTGCAACTAAGATACTTTGTAACAATTTTGAGATACGCAAATAATTAATTGTAACAATTTAGCTAAGGAGGTCCCTTTGGAGAAGTTAGACTCACAGCTTAAAGGGCAATTCACCTTCATCAGCAAAACTGTAATAGCTAAAAAAAAAACAACACAGAAATATGTTCAAGCTTAACATGGTAATTAGGGGGTGTGGCCACAAAAATGGGCATGGTCAATATATTTTTTTTTTAGTCCCTTTTTTATTTCTAACTTTTTTTTTTTAACTTTGAAAGAATGTTTTGAAATATATTCATGTGCCCTTTGAGCTGGGGGCTATATTCCAATGATATTGGCCCTTTTTGACAGGCCTTCATAGACTGCAGCAGTTGGTCAGTAATTTCAGATTTATCAAAGGTCGAAGTGAAAATTCAAATTAAAAAAATTCAAATTTCGAGCTAATTTTTGTGTACTTTTGTGTACTTCGACTAGGGAATTCGATTAGAAAATATCGAAATTTATAATATACTGTCTCTTTAAAAATTCGACTTCAACCAATCGCCATCTAAAACCTGCCAAATTGCTGTTTTAGCCAATGGCGGACCTCCTAGAACTTATTTGGAATCAATTGGTGGACTTTGAAAAATCGAAGGTTTTTCTTGGGAAAAAAACGTTGAATCGTAAGATTCAAATGCGCTTTTACTTCAAAAACTAACTTATTTGATCGAAAACGGTCCTAATCGGCCAAAGAAAACCTTTGATTTAATTTTGGTTGGTCTTTTTGACCCTTGATAAATCTGCCCCTTGGTGTCACAGTCTCCGGACATTCCCCTCTCTCCTCGCCATCTAATAGTGTAGCCAGTGCGTGGGCGTGTGCATCAGATCCTCCATTCTAGCACATGAGCAAGATTTTGGCATGATTAACAGTATCTACTAGGGTTTCCACTAGTCCGGTTTTGACTCGGACAGGCCTGTTTTCGAAAGGGCTGCCTTGGTCAAAACTGTTTGCCTGGTTTTCCAAATTAGGAAAGTATAGATAAACGGAGGGCACACAAACTAGAATTTTTTTTTGCAGTATATGATAAGAGGTGCAAGAAACCCAAAGTTACCCCGACATAGAGTAACCAAATTCCCAATATACAATATGTTAGGTATGCACACTCAACAAAACTTGTTTTTAGACAAGGGTGGTATCAAAAAGATTTAGGGATGCACCTAATCCACTATTTTGCATTCGGCCGAACCCCCGAATCCTTTGCTAAAGATTCGGGCGAATACTGAATCCGAATCCTAATTTGCATATGCAAATTAGGGGTGCGAAGGGGAAAATATTTTTTACTTCCTTGTTTTGGGACAAAAAGTCATGAGATTTCTTTACCCGCCCCTAATTTGCTTATGCAAATTAGGATTCTGATTCGGTTAGGCTGGGCAGAAGGATTCCTAAGCGAATATTGGATTCGGTGCATCCCTACAAAAATGTTTTATCGTTATAGAAGGTTAAGTAGCAATTACATCAGTACACATTACATCAAACACATATACATACCACCCAATTGTATATACAAGGCAGAAAAAGGCAGAAAAAGGCAGCAAGGAGCGGATACACCTGCCAAAAAATGAGAATCCCCTTGACAAAGGCCGTTGTGCAGAGATGTTGGGGCCATTCTTATTTTTTGGCAGTTGTATCCGCTCTTTTTTGCCTTTTTTTCCAAATTAGGAAAACCAGGCAGGATTCTCTTTGATTGACGTGGCAATTGGGCAATCGCGACGTCACGCATCATCACAAGACCCGCCCTTGACAACCCAAGGCCCGCCCCCTTTCCGGACGCCACACAAAGGAACGGTGGCAACCCTAGCGCCTGCCTGCTGTGATTGTAAATACCAAGCCCAATGCTTAGAGTCTAAGTGAAGTTTAATTTGTTGGTCAACCTCATAAAACAGGATTTAGAATTATTTCTTAAGGTGACAGGTCCCTGATAAAAACTCACCACCTAAAATCAGTGGAGGTGTCAAAGCAGTCAATGCGAAGTGTATTTTTAGTATTTAAGCAAGTTGTCAGTTTTTTTTTTCCTCCAATTGTGTTTCATGAGTAAACTCAAACATGATTAACCCATCAGCAGTCTGATTGACTGGGGGGCTGCAGATAAGTAATGGGCAAACACTGATCCCCTTTTAAAAGTTACATCTGTCAGACGATATTTCACTCTCTGTGGGGTATATTGTGAGTTGGGCCCTAGGACAGGTCTTTCTAATTCAAGGCCAATTTTTTAATAAATGTACCAAATGCAGAACATGTTTATGATCAACAAAGCAAAGCCTATTCAGACACTATTACCCTGCCACCTAGTGGGTTCATGCATAAATTACACTATTTAATATTATGCATTTATTATACCTCTCTCTTCACAGGCAATGTAGAAACCTAGAACACTTTATATTCTGCTCTTAATATATACACGGCTCTGATACAAAGGGAAAAAGTGAATATAATGATATATAACCTCCCTCTACACAATGTCACTGTAAATTCAGACGGACACATAGATAATAAGGAAGCTGGATTCTTGAGAAAATGTGGTGGTAGAGATATTCAATGTATAACTATGACTTTGCTGACACCTAGTGGACAGTTGTGCATATCATTTTGGAACTACAGTATACTGCCCTAAATGTTTTATTACGCACCACCAATGTTAAATGTCAGCCGTTTAATTCTTAATTTAAGAGCCTTTGGCATTCCTTCTGTTATTCAGCTGAACACAGGCCAGTACTGAACTGAGATACAAATATGTGACCAAGCCAATCTGGTATCAATTTGATTTCCCGAAAGGAAGGCCATCTTCCATACAATCCAATGTATTCAACTAGTGATGGGTAAATCTGCGCAGTTTCGCTTTGCTGGAACAGTATTCCAAAAAAAATCTGAGTCCCTCCAAAAATAATAATAAACCAATGAATTAAAAAAATACGAAAAAATGTATTAGGACATGTCGGACAGAGGTGCATGCAAATCTGAGACACATTTGCATCCAGAAAATTGTTAAATGACCCTTCACATTTTAATTATGATACTTGCAGTTCATTTACAAACAGTATTTTCCAAATTACTGTACAAATAGCTTTGGAGGCAATGGTTAAAGCTGGCCATACACGGGCAGATAAAGCTGCCGATATTGGTCGTTTGGACCAATTTGACAGTTTATCTCCCCGTGTATGGGGGCTTCCGACGGGTCTTCCCGATCGATATGTGGCCACGATGTCGGTCGGGAAGGTTTGATTTTTAACCGAACTACCCATCTGAGCCCCTTGGCGTATCGTAATTCGATCGTTCCACCATATGGCCGAACGTTAGAATTACCCCTGATATAGCCATGCCATTAGTGGCATATCGGGGAAAGATCTTTGAGTCTATGGCCAGCTTAAGTCAACCTTCTTCCTCTTCTTCTTCAAAGAAAATATTTCTGTCGAAGCTTCATATAATTATATCATAGTTTTATCTAATAAACTTTTTGAATTTAAGACCCCTCAGCCTATGTTTCTATCATTTGACCTGATAATGATTATTTTCTTCACAGCACAAAGCCTGCTAGATTATGCGTTGACCGTATCATTTTCTGCCTGTTTATTTAAGCTTTAGAAGCAGCTTCACTGCACTTTTGTTTTCTTTCCAAGACAAAAGCACATGAGCTGCATTTTATGGATGGATTGATGGTTTGCCGTTCCTGCTGGAGCAACTTCAAATATTTTAATATCAAAAAGCAAACAAAATAATGCCTTGTGTCATTCTAACCAACGAATCTCAAGACAACTAAAATACAACCGACAGAAGTTGTGTCATTTTGTGGCGTAGACCCTTGGGGACGTCAGACAGACAGTAGTGACTGTAGTTCTCTCTTTAATGGCTTTGCCGTCAGAATCTCTTCTTTCCTGTGTCCTCGCTAGTGACAAGCATATTACTATGCAAACACTACTATGGCTCCCTTTCATATTGGATGATCCTAAACTCAACTGCAGGAATTTAAGCTGAATCAGTTATTGGTAAAAGTGCATCAAGTAATTTCATGATATTTTTACTCACATACCCCATAAAAGGGGTGATCACTGATACTATTGCTACGGCACTTGGGGGCACATGAGCATGCCCATTCGTGCTCATTCAAAAAGAACTTGTGTCTGGGTTCTAACTGAGCTTTTTCCTACTTCCAAAATGCCAACAGGGCAATAAGTAAGTACAGGGTACTCTGTTGTGGCCTGTACCCCTGACTCACCCTACGTCCCACTAGGACAAATATAAAGCACATGGTATTGACCAGAGTCAGCAGACACCATTTGTGGTGGCTTATTGGGTGTGGGGGGGAATAACAGAAAAAGTAATATAGTGTAGAATTTTTGATTTTTGTTTGTTACACCCTTCTAGCTTACTTTGTAGTTTTTAATTAGTGGTTGTAGACTTAAAGGTGTAAGTATTATTAATCAACATTACAGTGATAAATTCTATAAATTCCCTGGTGATCTAGTGGTGCGCCAAGGATGCCCGACACGCTGCTCCTCTTTCACTGTGCCGGTTAACTAAGGTGTGCGCAGCGCGCATTCCTCATATTTATTGGCGCATGCCTGCTGGTGTGATGATGCCAGCGCGCAATGGCGCAAAGTTTAAAGTATTTAAAGTGCCAGGTTGGATTTTCTCATTGTCCGTTATAGGATCATATATTGTGAGTTCCTGTTGCTTCTGAGCTATACATCTGTCTATTATCTGAAACCTGCCTGCTTTTGACGATTCTGACTTCTGTAATCCTGACCCTGCCTGGTAGCCAACTCTTCTGTACCCGAATTCCTTCTGATTGATCTCTTAGTTTGACCCTTGCCTGTCTGACTCCGCTTGTACTCTGCCTGCACCAACCCGGCCTGATTTGATTACGTTTTCTGTCTACGCCTTGTACTGTGACCTTCTGCCCAAAAGACTTTGCTTTACCGTCGTGCCCCTTTGCTAGTCCAGAACCCTTCGCTTGGCACCTCTCTTAATAAGACCTGGTGGCATACAACTAGCCGAGGGCTCCTGCCAAGGTGAAAGGCGGCTATTTAAGGCAGAAGCAAGAGCCAAGAACAGAGTGCTTAGCATAGGTTCTGGATTTAGGGTGCCGACCGTGACATAAACATCTTTTAAAATCTTTCACTCACATTTACTTCCATGAGTTTTAGTCACATACATGTAAGTCTTTTGCAGGTATTACCAGTTGGTTTCCAATGGAGAAGAATTGCCGGTGTTGCTTTCCCCTCGTGGTGTTTCCCCGCAGCTTACGGTGATGTCACTTCCACCCTCTAAAGGGGAACTTACAATAGCGACTCTTTTTCCAGCACAGGGTGCTCCAGAAAGGACCTAAAATACTACACCATATTTCTGTTTCTATTTTTTTACTTTCTCTATTTGCTTTAGGTGCTGATCCACATTTTTTTATGTGATATAAGGGAATAAAGGGGACCGTAGTGCACTTACCCATAACTCAGGAGCTCTAGTGAGAAAGCAAGGAGCTTTTAAGCCCCAGCCAATTAACATACACCTGTAAATAATTCCCAAACTGTGCACTGGCGATCGTTCTCTTTTTATTTACAAATATTGGCTTTTTATCATGTATTGCAGCTGGTTAACTCCATTATGTGGGTAAGACCGAGCACTGGCACAATGGTGCTGGTCAAACCCATAGCGTGGGTTGGACCGAACTCTGGAGATTTCTTTCTGTGTTACGGAATTAAAGGGGACCTGTCACCTAGGCATAACAAATATATTATCAAAGTCCTTTTCAAATCTCACCTAGAACTCAAATTCTCTTTTTTTAATTAAAGCTTCCATACCTGTAATAAACTTATTTAAAAATCTCAATCATATCTTGACTTCCCCATCTCTATGCCTAAGGCACAACAATTACTTTAATTTATGCACTTCCACTAAGTCACTGACCTCCTCACATGCCCCCACCCTCCTCCTCACTGACTGTAACTGTGTAGCCTTTGCATGGGCCTGGGCATCCGATTCCCCATTCTGGTGCATAAATGAGATTTTGGGATAAAGTTTGACTTGATTTATTTATTAGGGTAACATGACCCCTTTAAGGCTACAACATGGTTTGGGTGGGATATAGATGAGTAGAGCTTAACTTTTGAATTGTATAATCACTTGATAGTAGAAGCACTTCAATACTTGTTTCATAATAGTCTTTCTTGTGAGAACAGTATATCTGAATAAAGTAAAAAGTGATTAAGAATGTGAGTAAGAAGTGATTCAAGAATGTGAGCACAAGATTAGCTGAATGGAAATAGGTGATTGAGGCAACAGCTGAAGTTGACAGAAAATAAGGAATAGAAGAGCAAACTCTTCTACCTGCCATCTTGTTCCAGTCCATGCAAACCATTGCAGTGGAGGTTGTGGAAGAGCACAGTCTCCAGGTCTCAAAAACATCACAGATATCTACAGTAGATGTGTCCACCAAGGCAATGTGTTCTGAATCGAGTAACTGTTGAGGACACGTCAAAGAGAGTAACATACATAGTAACATAGTAAGTTAGGTTGAAAAAAACACCCATCCATCAAGTTCAACCTTTTAACTTTTTTTAAGCTGCCTAAATGCCGGTTGATCCAGAGGAAGGCAAAAAAAACCATTTGAAGCCTAACTAACCACATCCAGCTGGATTTCCATAGGTTCTTGTGCATTTGTCAATGAGGTTGCACATTGTAGAACATATGTCTTTCAGAGTAAAATCCATAACCCAGGTATGCTTTTTTATGGTTCCCGTATCAAATGTGTCCCTAACCTTGTTTAGTGAATCTGGCCTGTGAGCATCCATATAAGAAATCCAAATAACAATGTAGATGCAATTTGTTTTGATTTATGAACATGCTTTAAATAGAATACCCAGTAGATTATATTTGGTCATAAACACACATGAAAGGGCATACTAGAACTTTGTTCATTTTCATTAAACAAGGCTCTCCGTTTTTTTTTATCGGTCTCTCAATATCTATTGTGATTTCTATGGACTAATTATCTTTTAATCTGCGTGGTATATGATTAGTGTTTGATGCACCTTAAATGCTTTCCTCCAGCTTTAATGAGAACGCTATGTACAAAGCCATTCTATGATTTTTTTTAGAGCAAAGTGCCTGTTGTGGCCGGCCAAGACCGGGAAGGAAACTATTAGGCCTCTTTATACCCTCTTGTCTCTTAATGTTTTTCATTCGGTTCCTCGTCGTGGTGAAAAGGGAAATTAATGGGGTTTACGTTCCTCAGAACGGGCAGGCTTTATTTGTCAATGCTATGTCACAGGAGAAAGGAAATCAAATTAATGTGTGATTAAGCAGAAAGCCTATATTTATATACACCGCTCCAAACATCCCTTTTCTATGGCGCCGTAGAAGCCACAACCTCAACATGTTTCAAAACAGTTTTTAAGCCAAAAGAATGGAAGGTCTTTATTTTTTTAATTTTTTTTATCTATATATCTTTCATAAAATAAACTTTAGCACTCCGAGATATTGTGGGTACTGGAACTGTATCAGAGCTGAATAGTATTTTATATTTAACTAGATTTAAATGAAAAGTTTTAAGCTTATAAAATAATTTCAAATAAACATGTCCAGGGTTGAACTGGGCATCCAGGGCCCACTGGAGCTGACTTTAAAGGACTCCTCCTGACATCTGCCCAACCCCTTCTTACTTATACCTTCCTCCTCTGAGTGGGGGAGCAGGCCTAGGTCTGGGCAGGGAGCAGGCCTGGGTTTGCGGGACACATAAAGGCCGGGGCCCACCAGGTTTGTTCCAAGTGTCCGGCTGGCCCAGCCTGACCCTGAATTTCTCCAGTATAGGGTTGCCATCTGTCCGATTCTGACTCGGACAGCCCGGTTTTTCGAAGGTCAAAACTGCCTGCCTGGTTTTCCAAATTAAGAAAACTGGGCAGGATTCCCTATGATTGTTGTGTTGATTGGCCAATTACAGAATCCCACATCATAGCCACGCCCCTGATGTCATGGCCACCCCCACAAAGTCACTGTCCCATCCCCATTGCATCACTGCCCCGCCCCCTGCTCAGATTCAACCGGGCCAAAATGAAGCAACACTACTCCAGTATATAAAGTAATAATCATAAAAAATAGTTTTCTTCTGACTAATAGTTATGAAAAAAAATTTAGGATGTGCGTCAGAAAAGTCGCTCACGTTAAAACTGCAGCATGTCAACACTATTCGGGCGTCCATTGACTTTATCGCAGGCGTCAATTTTTGAGTTTGGTGAATTTTCTGCCATTTTGCGAATTTCGTGGTAAATTTGCGAATTTTTTGGCGAAGCAAAACGGGAGAAATTCACCCATCACTACTGATTAAATATGCACCTGGATGAGATTAGTTCTGGAAAAAATATTTGGTACATGCATAGCGTATATCTTTATTCTTCCTCCATTCGCATGGTTGAACCGGCTGGTGGGACCCTGGGAAAAAACATGGTGGGCTCATGGGAAATTTATAGAGCCCAGAGGTGCTCTATTAACTGTCTATTAACGTGATTCAAATCCCTGCAGCCCCACTATCGTTTTTACTGACCGTTACCTTATCTCCCCAGCTGTTAAAGAAAATATTACTGATGTAGGTAAAGAAAACTCAGGCTTTATACGAGAAAAGATATATCCATTTATGCAACTAGAAAATGTGCCAACTTCACTTTCAAAAGATAATGCCCCATTAACCATATCTGGTAGAACAAATTTAAAATGTACATAAAGCACCTTAAGTATCTGCTGCCATTGGTTATCAGTTTTGTAGGCAAAATGCACCCAATCAGTTTGACTCTGTAAACCATATTTCCAAAAACACTCATCCGAAGTGCATGTTATATCGCCAAACATTTGAAAATGGAAAGAGGGACAAAACGACATTTGTAGTGGTTTGGTCACAGAACTAAATCACTGCTATATGATTTAAAACATTCTGAAATAAATGCAAGATCAAAATGGATCATTTCTGCTCTGTACTGTTGCTGAAGCATGAAAAGAACCAAATCAATAATCACTGATTTCCCTTTGCTTCTAACAATTTTATCAGCTTTCCATCAGACTTTTTAAACCTTGCTTATGCTGACACCTTGTGATCACAGGCGATCATTACACTTTCATGTTTTTCAGGTTTTCTACGTGCAGATATTCTCATTACCAATATTTTTGTCCCCGTCTTTACCAGTTGAGGGTTCTTAGGATGGCATGTCAAGGTTTATTTATTAACTAACACAGGATACACAATTAATTACACAAGATACAGTTAGGGCATAGGAGATAGGACACAGCTAGAATACTGTAGTGATGTAGAGAAAACTAAAGCTGCTGGATCAATGCACATTCCCTGGATCCCTGTTCAGGCCCAGCTTTTTAACGAGGCCGTCCCTAGGCCACAGGGTCCTCAAGTGCGTCCTCCCAACATTCTGAAAACGGAAAGAGGGATAAAAAAATTTGCAGTGCGGAGCATGGCAATTTTTTTTGACCACACCCCTTTTTTGCGGTCACACCTCCCGTTTTACAAAATTTGCCAGGTTTTTATGTTTTATTACAGTTTTACTAATGAAGGTGACTAACTTCTCCCAAGGGACATAACTGTTACAAATGTATCTTAAGTATCTATTCTGGGCTCTCTGCCAAGAGCCAATTAAGTTAGAAACATTGTATCTTTTTTGGCTGTCAGGGCAGAGAAATTGGGACTTTCCAGTATAAACGCAGGACTGTCAAAAGAGGGAGTGTCCCGCTCAAAACAGGACAGCTGGGAGTTATGTGTGCATCCCCCCTCCCACAAGAGTGTGTACATGTGCAGGTTCCCATTGGAGCAATGGGGATTAGCGATTTTAGAGCTGCGCATCCCCAGTGCTTATGAAAAAAGTGTGGCATGCTGCCCCTAAAATAGGGTTGCCATCTGTCCAGTTTTGGCCCAAATATCCCAGTTTTCAGAAGGGCTGGCCAAAACTGTTTCCGGTTTTCCAAATAAGGACATCATTATTCGCCCGCACATGACGTAACTGGCCCACCTCATGACAACATCAGCCCCCCTGTGCTTGGAAAATGGGCTAGTAAAAGGTGGTTCAAAAGAAAATTCACTGGCACACAGGTACTGCTAGCAGGGTAAACCCTTGCTGATTTATTCAATGGTTTGCAGCATGCAACGTTTCGGGGTAACCCCCTTTATCAAGCATACAGACACATTATGCCTAGTAAAAGGTGGTGACCCTACCCTAAAATCTTGCTGCCTTTGTGGCCCCCAAATCCAGGATGTAGTTGTGATGAGCCAAGGCAAATGTTTATTTAGCAGCTTTACAGGGGCAGACTAGAGTCACAACTGACCAGGAACATATGCAAAAGTTCATGCACATACACTTCTTTTGAATCCTCTCATGATTCCTCTGTCATTCACACAGTGTGTTTTCCTGAAGCCCCCAGGACCCCTGTAATACAGAAGTCCACTGGCACAATGCTGTTAGCCATTCAAAGGGGCCTCTCACAATGACTCTCCCCTTTCTCTCCAGGGTGTCTGCATACAGTGTCCAAGCTTCCTCTGGGCCTCCAGCCACAATGGTCCCACTAGACTGCCACTAACCTATTGCCTACATCCTCTCTCTTCAATGTCTGGCACACAATCTCCCAAGACAGTACCCCAAAGCTAAACTCCTTGTTGGGACACAGGTTGTCCTTGCTAGCTAACCCTCACTAATTCTCACTCCAAGAGCGAGCTTCTTACAATCACTACCTGTCTGTTCCTAGCAGGGGTATGGGACTCACCTGGTCTGATGCAGTATTGGCTGTCTGTCCTGTGGATAGGGTTGCCAGCTGTCCAGTTTTGACCCATGACATGTGACATCGCAATCTGCTTCCAGACCCAATGGCTGCTATTGTTCAAAGAAAAGGGAGCAACTTTATGGAAGTTAATAATGAACAGCATCAATATGCACAATTATTACAACCATTTTTGCACAATTGCAGTTGTGGCCTTGTTTGTAAAAAAAGCCTTTGTACAGTATTTGGAACAGAATATAGATCTGTTTCAGGAGTCGCTTCATTACCCTGTGTGAAATTCTTGGGGATATGCTTTGCTGCAGATGAAAACGGGGATATTTACCAACTAAAAAACTGAAACAAAGTTCCCAGCCTCATGGGCTCATGGTTTTGAGGCAAAGTTTGTAGTTCAGCTGCAACTGAAGGATAACAGATCATTCTGGATTGTATAACTCAAGGGATAAGTTGTCAAGTTCCAAGAAGTGCCGCAGCTCAGCTTTACGAGACAGAAAGTGCATTGCTTTAATACTGTAAATCCATTGTTGGGCATGGAGACTGAAGAAAGACAGATAATGCGCTATGGGGCATAGATATTTAATTATGTTAAAAGAGGTATTAAGTGTGTACGTGCTTTCAATTTTAATTCGGCCCGAGACATCTACCAATTCTGCATAACGGCAAACGACTTTAACTGCAGTGTTTCCTTGCCTCGGCTTGTAATTAAATGTTACAAAGCATGAGCTGCACAACCAAATGAGCCAATTAGTGAGAAGAAAATAAGAAGAGCAAGGCAATTAACGAAGTACTAATGCGTTGCAACAGTTTTGAATATGCCCCCCTTTACCATTATTTTTATTTATTTATAAGTCTCCAACTTATTCAGTGCCGCTATAATTGGAGAGAAGCTACAAATTTAATGTCAACAAATCATAAAGGCTGTTTCACTAAATTAACCCCTGTCATTTCTTGTCACTGTTACTCTCTAATGTCATGTTTCTTGAGAGAGACAGGTAACGATTCATATTTATAATGAACATACAATGCAGTTTAAGAGTGAACAAAAAAAATATATATACAGTTATAAGAAATAGCCCATGTCCCTATCTAGCTGCACTCCCTATACTGGGTTGGTGCCTCTATTGTGGAGCACATAACTGCTCTTACCTACTAGCCCTGACTCTCTGTCTCCCTGGGGTGTAATTTCATAGGAGTTTGTCTCTTACTTGCTAAGCCTTGTTCATGGGGAATCTGCATCCTGGTTTCACTAAGTGTTGGTTACCCCAGGGCTTGGTTTTAGGCTGCAATACTGAGGCTTACCACCAATTTAGGCCCTCTAGCAAATCTATCTCATGTGCTCCCATTATATAACCTATGAACAGGAACTGGTCACAACACATATATAGTTTTAGTCTATAGTTTTAGAGTAAAAATGGAAATCATGAGAATAGTTATGAGAAAGAGAGATACCTCCAGTACATTGGACTTGTGAGATCAGACATTAGAGCATCTAGAGCAGTTTCTAGAGGAGGTACTAAGGCAGGGGTCCCCAACCTTTTTAACCCATGAGCCACATTCAAATATAAAAAGAGTTGGGGAGCAACACAAGCATGAAAAAGTCCCTTGGGGTGCCAAATAAAGGTTATGATTGGCGATTTGGTAGCCCCTATGTGGACTGGCAGCCTACAAGAAGCTCTACTTGGCACTATACTTAGTTTTTATGCAATTAAAACTTGCCTTCAAGCCTGGAATTCAAAAATAAGCAGCTGCTTTGTAGACCCTGAGAGTAAAATCCAAGGGTTTGGAGAGCAACATGTTGCTCATTAGGGATGTAGCGAACGTCGGAAAAAAAGTTCGCGAACATATTCGCGAACTTGCGCAAAAATGCGAGCGGTTCGCGAACGGTTCGCGAACCCCATAGACTTCAATGGGAAGGCGAACT
This sequence comes from Xenopus petersii, assembly GCA_038501925.1. Taxonomy (NCBI): domain Eukaryota; kingdom Metazoa; phylum Chordata; class Amphibia; order Anura; family Pipidae; genus Xenopus; species Xenopus petersii. The sequence goes on along the minus strand of CM076675.1, from coordinate 14,050,651 downwards.
TTAACATCTAAAAAAGACATTTCTGGCCAGAAAAATGATTTTAAAGTTGTTTAAAGGGTGCAACGACCTGGACAGTGGCATGCCAGAGGGGGATCAAGGGCAAAAATGTATCTGAAAAATCTGCCTGTGTGTGCTTGGAAGAGATAGTGTAGGGGGAGAGCTGTTAGTGATTTCAGGGACAGATGATAGTAAGTTTGCTGGCTAGTAATCTGCTTGATACTGCTCTGTATTGGAGGGACAGAAGTCTGCAGGGATTTGAGGGACATTTTAGCTTAGGTAGCTTTGCTGGCTAGTAATCTACTGTTCTCTTTAAACAACTGCCATACGTTGACCTTGTAGGCATTGTTTGCCCAGTTTTTTTGGACGCAGCCACTGAAGCACAGTTGACAGAAAAATTATGCCATATAAATGCTGAAAATATAAATTTTTTTGGTTGCAGCCACTGAAGCACAGAGGCCAGAAAAATTATGCCATATAAATGCAGAAAATATGCATTTTTTTGGTCGCAGCCACTGAAGCACAGTTGACAGAAAAATTATGCCATATAAATGCTGAAAATATAAATTTTTTTGGTTGCAGCCACTGAAGCACAGAGGCCAGAAAAATTATGCCATATAAATGCAGAAAATATGCATTTTTTTGGACGCAGCCACTGAAGCACAGTTGACAGAAAAATTATGCCATATAAATGCTGAAAATATAAATTTTTTTGGTTGCAGCCACTGAAGCACAGAGGCCAGAAAAATTATGCCATATAAATGCAGAAAATATGCATTTTTTTGGACGCAGCCACTGAAGCACAGTTGCCAGAAAAAATATGCCATATAAATGCTGAAAATAGTCATTTTTCGCCATACGTTGACCTTGTAGACATTGTTTGCCCCGTTTTTTTGGTTGCAGCCACTGAAGCACAGAGGCCAGAAAAAATTAAACCAGTAGGGTTTGCACCCTAGTTTGTAACGGTGGCGGAGGGAGGAGGACGCTAAAGGACAGCTGTGTGTGGAGTCATGAGGCTTGAAGAGAAGGACAGCTGCATAGAAGTCAGAACAAGTCTTCCGGCGTGCAGTAACCCTCCGAGATCCACCCCTCATTCATTTTAATAAAGGTCAGGTAATCGACACTTTTGTGACCTAGGCGAGTTCTCAGTTACAATCCCTCCTGCTGCACTGAAGGTCCTTTCTGAGAGTACACTTGAGGCTGGGCAAGACAAGAGGTTCATGGCAAATTGTGACAGCTCTGGCCACAGATCAAGCCTGCGCACCCAGTAGTCCAGGGGTTCATCGCTCCTCAGAGTGTCGATATCTGCAGTTAATGCCAGGTAGTCCGCTACCTGCCGGTCGAGGCGTTCTTTGAGGGTGGATCCAGAAGGGTTGTGGCGCTGCCTTGGACAGAAAAACATTTGCATGTCTGATGTTACAGACCGGCCAAAGGGCTTTGTCCTTGCAGGTGTGCTCGTGGCAGGATTACTGGCACCTCTGCCCCTGGAATGTTGATGAGTTCCTGAAGTGACATCACCCTTAAAAGCATTGTACAACATGTTTTGCAGGCTGGTTTGTAAATGCCGCATCTTTTCGGACTTGTGGTATGTTGGTAACATTTCTGACACTTTATGCTTGTACCGAGGGTCTAGTAGCGTTGCGACCCAGTACAGGTCCTTCTCCTTAAGCCTCTTGATACGGGGGTCCTTCAACAGGCATGACAGCATGAAAGACCCCATTCTCACAAGGTTGGATGCAGAGCTATCCATCTCTGCTTCCTCATTATCAAGGACTGCATCATCCACGGTCTCCTCCCCCCAGCCACGTACAAGACCAGGGGTCCCCAAAAGGTCACCACTAGCCCCCTGGGAAGCCTGCTCCTGTTGGTCCTCCTCCTCCTCCTCCACAAAGCCACCTTCCTCCTCTGACTCCACTTCTGGCACCTCTCCCTGCGTTGCAGCAGGTGCCTGGGTTCGTTCTGGTGATTCCGACCATAAATCGTGCGCTTCCAGCTCCTCGTCACGCTGGTCTACAGCCTCATCTGTCACTCGTCGCACGGCACGCTCCAGGAAGAAAGCGAAGGGTATTAGGTCGCTGATGGTGCCTTCGGTGCGACTGACCATATTTGTCACCTCTTCAAAAGGTCGCATGAGCCTGCAGGCATCGCGCATAAGCACCCAGTAACGGGGGAAAAAAATCCCCAGCTCTGCAGATCCAGTCCTACCACCCAGTTCAAAAAGGTACTCGTTGACGGCCCTTTGTTGTTGCAGCAGACGTTCCAACATAAGGAGCGTTGAATTCCAGCAAGTCTGGCTGTCAGAAATCAAACGCCTGACTGGCATGTTGTAGCGCTGCTGAATGTCAGCAAGGCGTGCCATGGCTGTGTAGGAACGTCTGAAATGGGCCGACACCTTTCTGGACTGGGTGAGAACGTCCTGGAATCCTGGGTACTTGGAGACAAAACGTTGGACTATTAAATTTAACACATGTGCCATGCAGGGCACATGTGTTAAATTGCCCAGTCTCAACGCTGCCAACAGATTGCTTCCATTGTCACACACCACTTTTCCGATCTGCAGTTGGTGTGGGGTCAGCCACCGATCGGCCTGTGACTGCAGAGATGACAGGAGTACAGATCCGGTATGGTTTTTGCTTTCCAGGCACGTCATCCCCAAGACAGCGTGACAACGGCGTACCTGGCACGTCGAATAGCCTAGGGGGAGCTGGGGGTGCACAGGTGTGGAGGAGGAGAAGGAGGACCCAGCAGCAGAGTAAGAAGAAGAAGAGGAAGAAGACGAGGTAGAGAGCGATGGAGGAGTAGAGGTGGTGGCAGAACCGCGTGCAATCCGTGGCGGTGACACCAACTCCACTGTTGTTGTTGTTGAGCTACCCATTCCCTGCTTCCCAGCCATTACCAAGTTCACCCAGTGGGCAGTGTAGGTGACATACCTGCCCTGACCATGCTTGGAGGACCATGCGTCAGTAGTCATATGGACCTTTGGCCCAACACTAAGTGACAGAGATGCGGTAACTTGCCTCTGCACATGTTGGTACAGGTGTGGTATTCCCTTTTTAGAAAAAAAATTGCGGCTGGGTACCTTCCACTGCGGTGTCCCAATTGCTACAAATTTGCGGAAGGCCTCAGAGTCCACCAGCTGGTATGGTAAAAGCTGGCGGGCTAAGAGTGCAGACAAGCCAGCTGTCAGACGCCGGGCAAGGGGGTGACAGTCAGACATTGGCTTCTTACGCTCAAACATGGCCTTCACAGAAACTTGGCTGGTGGCAGATGACTGGGAATGGGAACAGGTGGTCAAGGTGGAAGGCGGAGTGGAGGGTGGTTCAGACGGGTCAAGGAGAGCAGAGGTAGAGCAGTAAGATGCTGGACCAGAAGGAGTGTGGCTTTTAGTTTGCCTGTTGCCTTTGAGGTGTTGCTCCCAAAGTGCTTTGTGCTTGCCGCTCATGTGCCTTCGCATAGAAGTTGTACCTATGTGGCTGTTGGGCTTACCAAGGCTCAGTTTCTGACTGCACTCATTGCAAATTACAATGCTTTTGTCAGAGGCACACACATTAAAAAAATCCCACACTGCTGACTTTTTGGAAGTGTGCGATCTGGCGGTAACAGTAGAAGTTGGCGGCATTGGCGGCAATGGCGGGTGCGTTGGCCGGCTGAACACAGGTGCCGATACATGTTGTTGCCCTACTGATCCCTGCGGGCTGTCCTCCCTGCTTCTTCTAAGTCTTATTCTCCTACTGCCTCTCTGACTCTCCGTCTCTCCATCTGAACTACCCTCCTCTTGCTCTCTTCTACTAGGCACCCACAAAACATCAATCTCCTCATCATCATTCTCCTCAGATGCATCAATTTCTTCTGACACATCACAGAAGGAAGCAGCAGCGGGGACCTCCTCCTCATCACTCATCATTATGTCCATCTCTGTCGTGTTCTCTGCCAGAATTAAATCTGGTGTAACGTCCTCATCTCCTTCATCTTCTTCTGCCAATAATGGTTGCGCATTACTCAGTTCAAGAAACTCATGGGAAAATAACTCCTCTGACTCCAGTGAAGAAGGGGCACCGGTGGTGGAGGAAGTGTTACGTGGGGTGGCCATAGCAGTGGAGGATGAGGAGGATGTTGTGGTAAAGTTAGAAACGGTAGAGGATGGGGTGTGCTGTGTAAGCCAGTCAACTACCTCTTCAGCATTTTGGGAGTTCAGGGTCATTGGCTTTTTAAAACTGGGCAATTTGCTAGGGCCACAGGATTGCATAGCAGCACGGCCCCTAGCACGGCCTCTGCGTGGCGGCCTGCCTTTGCCTGGCATTATTTTTAAAAAAACAACAACAACAAAAACTCAATTGGTTTTTCTGGAAACGATAATACACACAGCTAGATGGCGGTTTGAAGAAAACAGTGTGCAAATAATGCCTACAAGGTCAACGTATACACAGCGGTGGATACGGATTACGTAAAATATATGAATGCTGCTTGAAAAAAAGTAACTCAAGTGGTTTTTCTAGAGACGATAATATTATCAATATTTAGACAAAATGTGAACAAGCTCACACAGCTAGATGGCGGTTTGAAGAAAACAGTGTGCAAATAATGCCTACAAGGTCAACGTATACACAGCGGTGGATACGGATTACGTAAAATATATGAATGCTGCTTGAAAAAAAGTAACTCAAGTGGTTTTTCTAGAGACGATAATATTATCAATATTTAGACAAAATGTGAACAAGCTCACACAGCTAGATGGCGGTTTGAAGAAAACACTGTGCAAATACTGCCCACAAGGTCAACGTATACACAGCGGTGGATACGGATTACGTAAAATATATGAATGCTGCTTGAAAAAAAGTAACTCAAGTGGTTTTTCTAGAGACGATAATATTATCAATATTTAGACAAAATGTGAACAAGCTCACACAGCTAGATGGCGGTTTGAAGAAAACACTGTGCAAATACTGCCCACAAGATCAACGTATACACAGCGGTGGATACGGATTACGTAAAATATATGAATGCTGCTTGAAAAAAAGTAACTCAAGTGGTTTTTCTAGAGACGATAATATTATCAATATTTAGACAAAATGTGAACAAGCTCACACAGCTAGATGGTGGTTTGAAGAAAACACTGTGCAAATATTGCCCACAAGATCAACGTATACACTACTACAGCGGTGGATACGGATCTCGTAAAATTTATTATGGCTGCTTGAAAAAAGTCACTCCGGTGTTTTTTCTGGAGACGGTAATATTATGGATATTTAGACAGAATGTGAACAAGGTCACACAGCTAGATGGCAGTTGGTTGAATAACACACTGGGCAAAAAATGCCTACAGGGCAAATAATGCCTAAAAGGTCAACTTATACACTACTACAGCGATGGATACGGATTACGTAAAATTTATTATGGCTGCTTGAAAAAAGTCACTCCGGTGTTTTTTCTGGAGACGGTAATATTATGGATATTTAGACAGAATGTGAACAAGGTCACACAGCTAGATGGCAGTTGGTTGAATAACACACTGGGCAAAAAATGCCTACAGGGCAAATAATGCCTAAAAGGTCAACTTATACACTACTACAGCGATGGATACGGATTACGTAAAATTTATTATGGCTGCTTGAAAAAAGTCACTCCGGTGTTTTTTCTGGAGACGGTAATATTATGGATATTTAGACAGAATGTGAACAAGGTCACACAGCTAGATGGCAGTTGGTTGAATAACACACTGGGCAAAAAATGCCTACAGGGCAAATAATGCCTAAAAGGTCAACTTATACACTACTACAGCGGTAGTAAAATAAAAAAAAGTAAAATAAAAAAAAAATGAATATCAAAAAAAAAAAAATTAAAGTTGGTGCTGCTGAACTACTAGGAGCAGCAGATTAGCACACCAGTCCCACTCCCCAACACTGCTAGACTAATAGCACTGGGCTCTTATAGTAGTAGTAGTAGTAGTAGTAGTAGTAGTAAAACAACAAAAAAATAAATAAAAGCAGTCCTTACAAGGACTACTGTTATTGCAGCAGTCAGCAGATGAGATCAGAAGCAGGACAGCTGCCCACTGCAGCTACATACAGAGCACTGCAGTAGAAGGTAGATTACTAGCCAGCAAAGCTACCTAAGCTTAAATGTCCCTCAAACCCCTGCAGACTTCTGTCCCTCCAATAACAGAGCAGTATCAAAACGATTACTAGCCAGCAAACTTTCAACTGTCCCTGAAATCACTAACAGGCAGCAGCTCTCTCCCTACACTATCTCTTCAGCACACACAGGCAGAGTGAAAAAACGCTGCAGGGCTTCGGTTTTTATAGGGAAGGGGAGTGGTCCAGGGGAGAGCTTCCTGATTGGCTGCCATGTACCTGCTGGTCTGGGGTGAGAGGGCAAAAAAAAGCGCCAACAATGGCGAACCCAAAATGGCGAACGTCGCGCGACGTTCGCGAACTTCCGGCGAGCGCGAACACCCGATGTTCGCGCGAACAAGTTCGCCGGCGAACAGTTCGCGCCATCCCTATTGCTCATGAGCTACTGGTTGGGGATCACTGTACTATGGCATATAGGACAGTAAAAGAAGTCTTAAACAGATGGACTCAACTTTACAAATGGAGAAGACACCAAGGTCAGTAGCTGAGTCAGGTTTCTGCATAGGCAAAAAACATGCTGCAAGTTCAAAATAGACAACAAAATATCAGGCCTAAGGCAAAATAGTAACAGAAGAGCAGTGCACCTGGGAAAAGCATGGGACTATTTTTGGCTTTTTGTTTTGATCAATGCATAAATTAATTGTCCATGTGGTCAATGTATCCAGGACAATCCTCAGTGAATCATAAAACCAAGTGGAATTAAGTTTACTTCTACATGACTTACTGCGGCTTCCATATTGCATATTGGTTGTTTTACAGTAAATTAACATTAACCGGCATGTTTACTAACATTGGAGATAAATATCTGGAGAGATTTCTGGAGATGTTGCCCATAGCAACCAATCAGATCTTTGCTTTTTTCTAACTTGGCTGTGGGCTGTTTATATCTAATTACTGATTGGTTGCCATGGGCAACATCTCCAGAAATCTCTACAGATATTTATCTCCAATGTTAGTAAACATGCCCCTAAGTCTTTAACCCTTTAAATGCCACAGATCGTAGAATCTACGTTCTGTGGCAAAGGTACTTGAAATGCCACAGAACGTAGATTCTACGTTCTGCAGCACTTCCGGGTTCAGAAGCGGAGGAGCGGCTGTTAGAGCCGCTCGCTCCGTTCCTGCTCGATCCCCTGCCCCTAGGCAACGAGCAGAGCAGGGGATCGAGTGGCCCCTGGGGCGCGATCGCCCAGGGGCCCAAAAACAGCAGCAGGCACGTGTTACTTACGTGTCCTGCTGCTGCAGCCTGCACCGGATCGACGATCCCGGCCCCCACAGCACACAGACAGGAACCACGACGCAGAGGTCTTCCAGGGAGTCTTCCTGATCGCCTGCAACAGTCTCCAGCGATTTTTTCAGGTTAGTGCAACAATTACACACACAAACACACCAACACACACTTATTACAGTAATACACACTTAGATTCACACTTACACACACTTACACATACTTTTTGGGGATTGGGGGGGTCACTTACACTCACTGCACTTACACACATGTGCACACGCACACACGCGCACATAACATGTAATTTACCATTTGTACACACGCACACGCACATACATGGCATTGTGGCTTTTTTTTTTTTTTTCTTATCGCATCGTCTCTTTTTTTGGCTGAAAAAAATGTTTTATTGCCATTACGAATAGCGTATTCGCTAACCGTACTGTGCAATATCTTTTTTTATGTTATTTCGGTGATTATATTGCAATTTTGGGTATTTTGGTGCATTTTTAGCCATTTTATTGAATTTTTAGCCATTTTATTGCATTTTCAGCTCTGCGTATGTTGTGTTCACTTGTTTCTAGCCGTATAACCTGTTTGGCCCAGCTAAAATATTGAAACTGTGATTCTGACGGCCGATAACACTAGTCTGGAAAAAAAACATTGATTTTTGTGGTTTTATTGGATTTTTTTGCATTTCACTCTTTACTGCCTTATTTTGTTTTGCCTTGTAAATTTTATCTACTTTATATCCATTTGGGGGTCTCTGTGCGCCACATAGTTTGGTATATCTATGCATATTGGGCATCAAAGTGTTCAGTAGACCCCTGGCGTTCATATTTAGGATGTTTTATGCTGATACGTTACGAAATGTGGGGCATATAATGGGGTAAAATTCAAGCTTTGTGACGATTTTCAGAAATTTGATAAAAACCGTTATGTTCAGCATTGCTTTGCAGTTTGGCAGTTTGCAGTAGAAACACTTATTTACCCATATTGGATTCGTCAGAATGTGTACTTTCTGAAAATATATGGTTTTCTGGGGTCTCTGTACTGTTAGGGGGGTCTAATGTCACATAATACACACACCAGGTGCTCATATTGCAGCAGCCAGCGCGTCAGCCGTGAAAATGTATATACACTATTGTCATTTGGGGGTCTCTGTGCGCCACATAGTTTGGTATATCTATGCATATTGGGCATCAAAGTGTTCAGTAGACCCCATGCATTCATATTTAGGATGTTTTATGCTGATACGTTACGAAATGTGGGGCATATAATGGGGTAAAATTCAAGCTTTGTGACGATTTTCAGAAATTTGATAAAAACCGTTATGTTCAGCATTGCTTTGCAGTTTGGCAGTTTGCAGTAGAAACACTTATTTACCCATATTGGATTCGTCAGAATGTGTACTTTCTGAAAATATATGGTTTTCTGGGGTCTCTGTACTGTTAGGGGGGTCTAATGTCGCATAATACACACACCAGGTGCTCATATTGCAGCAGCCAGCGCGTCAGCCATGAAAATGTATATACACTATTGTCATTTGGGGGTCTCTGTGCGCCACATAGTTTGGTATATCTATGCATATTGGGCATCAAAGTGTTCAGTAGACCCCTGGCGTTCATATTTAGGATGTTTTATGCTGATACGTTACGAAATGTGGGGCATATAATGGGGTAAAATTCAAGCTTTGTGACGATTTTCAGAAATTTGATAAAAACCGTTATGTTCAGCATTGCTTTGCAGTTTGGCAGTTTGCAGTAGAAACACTTATTTACCCATATTGGATTCGTCAGAATGTGTACTTTCTGAAAATATATGGTTTTCTGGGGTCTCTGTACTGTTAGGGGGGTCTAATGTCGCATAATACACACACCAGGTGCTCATATTGCAGCAGCCAGCGCGTCAGCCGTGAAAATGTATATACACTATTGTCATTTGGGGGTCTCTGTGCGCCACATAGTTTGGTATATCTATGCATATTGGGCATCAAAGTGTTCAGTAGACCCCTGGCGTTCATATTTAGGATGTTTTATGCTGATACGTTACGAAATGTGGGGCATATAATGGGGTAAAATTCAAGCTTTGTGACGATTTTCAGAAATTTGATAAAAACCGTTATGTTCAGCATTGCTTTGCAGTTTGGCAGTTTGCAGTAGAAACACTTATTTACCCATATTGGATTCGTCAGAATGTGTACTTTCTGAAAATATATGGTTTTCTGGGGTCTCTGTACTGTTAGGGGGGTCTAATGTCGCATAATACACACACCAGGTGCTCATATTGCAGCAGCCAGCGCGTCAGCCGTGAAAATGTATATACACTATTGTCATTTGGGGGTCTCTGTGCGCCACATAGTTTGGTATATCTATGCATATTGGGCATCAAAGTGTTCAGTAGACCCCTGGCGTTCATATTTAGGATGTTTTATGCTGATACGTTACGAAATGTGGGGCATATAATGGGGTAAAATTCAAGCTTTGTGACGATTTTCAGAAATTTGATAAAAACCGTTATGTTCAGCATTGCTTTGCAGTTTGGCAGTTTGCAGTAGAAACACTTATTTACCCATATTGGATTCTTCAGAATGTGTACTTTCTGAAAATATATGGTTTTCTGGGGTCTCTGTACTGTTAGGGGGGTCTAATGTCGCATAATACACACACCAGGTGCTCATATTGCAGCAGCCAGCGCGTCAGCCATGAAAATGTATATACACTATTGTCATTTGGGGGTCTCTGTGCGCCACATAGTTTGGTATATCTATGCATATTGGGCATCAAAGTGTTCAGTAGACCCCTGGCATTCATATTTAGGATGTTTTATGCTGATACGTTACGAAATGTGGGGCATATAATGGGGTAAAATTCAAGCTTTGTGACGATTTTCAGAAATTTGATAAAAACCGTTATGTTCAGCATTGCTTTGCAGTTTGGCAGTTTGCAGTAGAAACACTTATTTACCCATATTGGATTCGTCAGAATGTGTACTTTCTGAAAATATATGGTTTTCTGGGGTCTCTGTACTGTTAGGGGGGTCTAATGTCGCATAATACACACACCAGGTGCTCATATTGCAGCAGCCAGCGCGTCAGCCGTGAAAATGTATATACACTATTGTCATTTGGGGGTCTCTGTGCGCCACATAGTTTGGTATATCTATGCATATTGGGCATCAAAGTGTTCAGTAGACCCTTGGCATTCATATTTAGGATGTTTTATGCTGATACATTACGAAATGTGGGGCATATAATGGGGTAAAATTCAAGCTTTGTGACGATTTTCAGAAATTTGATAAAAACCGTTATGTTCAGCATTGCTTTGCAGTTTGGCAGTTTGCAGTAGAAACACTTATTTACCCATATTGGATTCGTCAGAATGTGTACTTTCTGAAAATATATGGTTTTCTGGGGTCTCTGTACTGTTAGGGGGGTCTAATGTCGCATAATACACACTCCAGGTGCTCATATTGCAGCAGCCAGAGCGTCAGCCGTGAAAATGTATATACACTATTGTCATTTGGGGGTCTCTGTGCGCCACATAGTTTGGTATATCTATGCATATTGGGCATCAAAGTGTTCAGTAGACCCCTGGCGTTCATATTTAGGATGTTTTATGCTGATACGTTACGAAATGTGGGGCATATAATGGGGTAAAATTCAAGCTTTGTGACGATTTTCAGAAATTTGATAAAAACCGTTATGTTCAGCATTGCTTTGCTGTTTGGCAGTTTGCAGTAGAAACACTTATTTACCCATATTGGATTCGTCAGAATGTGTACTTTCTGAAAATATATGGTTTTCTGGGGTCTCTGTACTGTTAGGGGGGTCTAATGTCGCATAATACACACACCAGGTGCTCATATTGCAGCAGCCAGCGCGTCAGCCATGAAAATGTATATACACTATTGTCATTTGGGGGTCTCTGTGCGCCACATAGTTTGGTATATCTATGCATACTGGGCATCAAAGTGTTCAGTAGACCCCTGGCGTTCATATTTAGGATGTTTTATGCTGATACGTTACGAAATGTGTGGCATATAATGGGGTAGAATTCAAGCTTTGTGACGATTTTCAGAAGTTTGATAAAAACCGTTATGTTCAGCATTGCTTTGCAGTTTGGGAGTTTGCAGTAGAAACACTTATTTACCCATATTGGATTCGTCAGAATGTGTACTTTCTGAAAATATATGGTTTTCTGGGGTCTCTGTACTGTTAGGGGGGTCTAATGTCGCATAATACACACTCCAGGTGCTCATATTGCAGCAGTCAGAGCGTCAGCCGTGAAAATGTCTATACATATTGTCATTTGGGGGTCTCTGTGCGCCACATAGTTTGGTATATCTATGCACATTGGGCATCAAACTGTTTAGTAGACCCATATGTTTATATTTAGGATGCTTTATGCTGGTAATGATACATGGACAATACGATGCTGGAAAGTTGAAGCTTTGAGGCAATTTCCAGATATTTCACCAAAACCGCCAAATTTGGGAAAGCCTTGCGACTCAGTAGTTTGGAGCAATAAGGCATGGGTACCCATTTTAGATTCGGTAGAATGTGTACTTTCCAAAAATGTATGGGTTTGGGGGGTAAACATATATTTCTGTGTTTTTACCCCACAAAAATGCAGTCAATGTGTTGATTTTTCATTAGATGAAGTTACCCACGGGACTGTTTGTATGCGCTAACTTCATTTTGGGGCCTCTAAATGCCAGATACTTTGGTAAACCTATGAACAATGGCCACCAAACTGTTCGAAGTAACCCTGGCAATCATATTTAGGGTGCTTTTTCTTAGTACGTAATGACACATGGGTGATATGGTGCTGGGAAGTTGAAGCTTTGAGGCAATTTTCAGATATTTCACCAAAACCGACAACTTTGGGAAAGCCTTGCGACTCAGTAGTTTGGAGCAATAAGGCATGGGTACCCATTTTAGATTCGGTGGAATGTGTACTTTCCAAAAATGTATGGGTTTGGGGGGTAAACATATATTTCTGTGTTTTTACCCCACAAAAATGCAGTCAATGTGTTGATTTTTCATTAGCTGAAGTTACCCACGGGACTGTTTGTATGCGCTAACTTCATTTTGGGGCCTCTAAATGCCAGATACTTTGGTAAACCTATGAACAATGGCCACCAAACTGTTCGGAGTAACCCTGGCAATCATATTTAGGGTGCTTTTTCTTAGTACGTAATGACACATGGGTGATATGGTGCTGGGAAGTTGAAGCTTTGAGGCAATTTTCAGATATTTCACCAAAACCGACAACTTTGGGAAAGCCTTGCGACTCAGTAGTTTGGAGCAATAAGGCATGGGTACCCATTTTAGATTCGGTAGAATGTGTACTTTCCAAAAATGTATGGGTTTGGGGGGTAAACATATATTTCTGTGTTTTTACCCCACAAAAATGCAGTCAATTTGTTGATTTTTCATTAGCTGAAGTTACCCACGGGACTGTTTGTATGCGCTAACTTCATTTTGGGGCCTCTAAATGCCAGATACTTTGGTAAACCTATGAACAATGGCCACCAAACTGTTCGGAGGAACCCTGGCAATCATATTTAGGGTGCTTTTTCTTAGTACGTAATGACACATGGGTGATATGGTGCTGGGAAGTTGAAGCTTTGAGGCAATTTTCAGATATTTCACCAAAACCGACAACTTTGGGAAAGCCTTGCGACTCAGTAGTTTGGAGCAGAAAGGCATGGGTACCCATTTTAGATTCAGTAGAATGTGTACTTTCCAAAAATATATGGGTTTGGGGGGTAAACATATATTTCTGTGTTTTTACCCCACAAAAATGCAGTCAATGTGTTGATTTTTCATTAGCTGAAGTTACCCACGGGACTGTTTGTATGCGCTAACTTCATTTTGGGGCCTCTAAATGCCAGTTACTTAGGTAAACCTATGAACAATGGCCACCAAACTGTTCGGAGGAACCCTGGCAATCATATTTAGGGTGCTTTTTCTTAGTATGTAATGACACATGGGTGATATGTTGCTGGGATGTTGAAGCTTTGAGGCAATTTTCAGATATTTCACCAAAACCGACAACTTTGGGAAAGCCTTGCGACTCAGTAGTTTGGAGCAATAAGGCATGGGTACCCATTTTAGATTCGGTAGAATGTGTACTTTCCAAAAATGTATGGGTTTGGGGGGTAAACATATATTTCTGTGTTTTTACCCCACAAAAATGCAGTCAATGTGTTGATTTTTCATTAGCTGAAGTTACCCACGGGACTGTTTGTATGCGCTAACTTCATTTTGGGGCCTCTAAATGCCAGATACTTTGGTAAACCTATGAACAATGGCCACCAAACTGTTCGGAGGAACCCTGGCAATCATATTTAGGGTGCTTTTTCTTAGTACGTAATGACACATGGGTGATATGGTGCTGGGAAGTTGAAGCTTTGAGGCAATTTTCAGATATTTCACCAAAACCGACAACTTTGGGAAAGCCTTGCGACTCAGTAGTTTGGAGCAGAAAGGCATGGGTACCCATTTTAGATTCAGTAGAATGTGTACTTTCCAAAAATGTATGGGTTTGGGGGGTAAACATATATTTCTGTGTTTTTACCCCACAAAAATGCAGTCAATGTGTTGATTTTTCATTAGATGAAGTTACCCACAGGACTATTTGTATGCGCTAACTTCATTTTGAGGCCTCTAAATGCCAGATACTTTGATAAACCTATGAACAATGGCCACCAAACTGTTTGGAGGAACCCTGGCAATCATATTTAGGGTGCTTTTTCTTGGTGCGTAACGATACATGGGTGATATGGTGCTGGGAAGTTGAAGCTTTGAGGCAATTTTCAGATATTTCACCAAAACCGACAACTTTGGGAAAGCCTTGCGACTCAGTAGTTTGGAGCAATAAGGCATGGGTACCCATTTTAGATTCGGTAGAATGTGTACTTTCCAAAAATGTATGGGTTTGGGGGGTAAACATATATTTCTGTGTTTTTACCCCACAAAAATGCAGTCAATGTGTTGATTTTTCATTAGCTGAAGTTACCCACGGGACTGTTTGTATGCGCTAACTTCATTTTGGGGCCTCTAAATGCCAGATACTTTGGTAAACCTATGAACAATGGCCACCAAACTGTTCGGAGGAACCCTGGCAATCATATTTAGGGTGCTTTTTCTTAGTACGTAATGACACATGGGTGATATGGTGCTGGGAAGTTGAAGCTTTGAGGCAATTTTCAGATATTTCACCAAAACCGACAACTTTGGGAAAGCCTTGCGACTCAGTAGTTTGGAGCAATAAGGCATGGGTACCCATTTTAGATTCGGTAGAATGTGTACTTTCCAAAAATGTATGGGTTTGGGGGGTAAACATATATTTCTGTGTTTTTACCCCACAAAAATGCAGTCAATGTGTTGATTTTTCATTAGCTGGTTACCCACGGGACTGTTTGTATGCGCTAACTTCATTTTGGGGCCTCTAAATGCCAGATACTTTGGTAAACCTATGAACAATGGCCACCAAACTGTTCGGAGGAACCCTGGCAATCATATTTAGGGTGCTTTTTCTTAGTACGTAATGACACATGGGTGATATGGTGCTGGGAAGTTGAAGCTTTGAGGCAATTTTCAGATATTTCACCAAAACCGACAACTTTGGGAAAGCCTTGCGACTCAGTAGTTTGGAGCAGAAAGGCATGGGTACCCATTTTAGATTCAGTAGAATGTGTACTTTCCAAAAATGTATGGGTTTGGGGGGTAAACATATATTTCTGTGTTTTTACCCCACAAAAATGCAGTCAATGTGTTGATTTTTCATTAGATGAAGTTACCCACAGGACTATTTGTATGCGCTAACTTCATTTTGAGGCCTCTAAATGCCAGATACTTTGATAAACCTATGAACAATGGCCACCAAACTGTTTGGAGGAACCCTGGCAATCATATTTAGGGTGCTTTTTCTTGGTGCGTAACGATACATGGGTGATATGGTGCTGGGAAGTTGAAGCTTTGAGGCAATTTTCAGATATTTCACCAAAACCGACAACTTTGGGAAAGCCTTGCGACTCAGTAGTTTGGAGCAATAAGGCATGGGTACCCATTTTAGATTCGGTAGAATGTGTACTTTCCAAAAATGTATGGGTTTGGGGGGTAAACATATATTTCTGTGTTTTTACCCCACAAAAATGCAGTCAATGTGTTGATTTTTCATTAGCTGAAGTTACCCACGGGACTGTTTGTATGCGCTAACTTCATTTTGGGGCCTCTAAATGCCAGATACTTTGGTAAACCTATGAACAATGGCCACCAAACTGTTCGGAGGAACCCTGGCAATCATATTTAGGGTGCTTTTTCTTAGTACGTAATGACACATGGGTGATATGGTGCTGGGAAGTTGAAGCTTTGAGGCAATTTTCAGATATTTCACCAAAACCGACAACTTTGGGAAAGCCTTGCGACTCAGTAGTTTGGAGCAATAAGGCATGGGTACCCATTTTAGATTCGGTAGAATGTGTACTTTCCAAAAATGTATGGGTTTGGGGGGTAAACATATATTTCTGTGTTTTTACCCCACAAAAATGCAGTCAATGTGTTGATTTTTCATTAGCTGAAGTTACCCACGGGACTGTTTGTATGCGCTAACTTCATTTTGGGGCCTCTAAATGCCAGATACTTTGGTAAACCTATGAACAATGGCCACCAAACTGTTCGGAGTAACCCTGGCAATCATATTTAGGGTGCTTTTTCTTAGTACGTAATGACACATGGGTGATATGGTGCTGGGAAGTTGAAGCTTTGAGGCAATTTTCAGATATTTCACCAAAACCGACAACTTTGGGAAAGCCTTGCGACTCAGTAGTTTGGAGCAATAAGGCATGGGTACCCATTTTAGATTCGGTAGAATGTGTACTTTCCAAAAATGTATGGGTTTGGGGGTAAACATATATTTCTGTGTTTTTACCCCACAAAAATGCAGTCAATGTGTTGATTTTTCATTAGCTGAAGTTACCCACGGGACTGTTTGTATGCGCTAACTTCATTTTGGGGCCTCTAAATGCCAGATACTTTGGTAAACCTATGAACAATGGCCACCAAACTGTTCGGAGTAACCCTGGCAATCATATTTAGGGTGCTTTTTCTTAGTACGTAATGACACATGGGTGATATGGTGCTGGGAAGTTGAAGCTTTGAGGCAATTTTCAGATATTTCACCAAAACCGACAACTTTGGGAAAGCCTTGCGACTCAGTAGTTTGGAGCAATAAGGCATGGGTACCCATTTTAGATTCGGTAGAATGTGTACTTTCCAAAAATGTATGGGTTTGGGGGGTAAACATATATTTCTGTGTTTTTACCCCACAAAAATGCAGTCAATTTGTTGATTTTTCATTAGCTGAAGTTACCCACGGGACTGTTTGTATGCGCTAACTTCATTTTGGGGCCTCTAAATGCCAGATACTTTGGTAAACCTATGAACAATGGCCACCAAACTGTTCGGAGGAACCCTGGCAATCATATTTAGGGTGCTTTTTCTTAGTACGTAATGACACATGGGTGATATGGTGCTGGGAAGTTGAAGCTTTGAGGCAATTTTCAGATATTTCACCAAAACCGACAACTTTGGGAAAGCCTTGCGACTCAGTAGTTTGGAGCAGAAAGGCATGGGTACCCATTTTAGATTCAGTAGAATGTGTACTTTCCAAAAATGTATGGGTTTGGGGGGTAAACATATATTTCTGTGTTTTTACCCCACAAAAATGCAGTCAATGTGTTGATTTCTCAGTAGCTGAAGTAAAGTCCTGAACAATTTGGATGTGCTAACTACATATTGGTGTCTCTAAATGCCAGATACTTTGGTAAACCTATGCATAATGGGTATCAAATTGTTCAGTGGACCCCTGGCAATCATATTTCAGGTGCTTTTTCTTGGTACCTAATATAGTTTGGGATATGCGGAGCAGCAAAATAAAACCTTTGAAATGATTTTTCAGAATTTTGAATTTTTTGTTGAAAAACCGCTATGTTCAGACAAGCTTTTATGTTTGGTAGTTGGGAGTAGAGAGACATAGTTACCCATTTTGTAATCGGCAGAATGTGTACTTTTCAAAAATGTATGGTTTTCTGGGGTAAACCTACGGTTTCAGGATTTTTTGCCTTGGAATCTAAAGCATGCCGTTTTCTGCCTTGGTGCTTTCAAAATTTGGTAATATACTGCCGGGAGTTTTTGCTGTACAGAAATCCTAAATCTCCCTAAAACTATACATATCTGGTATTGGCACGTTCAAGAGACATAAGGCTTTCCAAATCAGTTGGATTTTCATCCGTAAAATGAAATATTTTTCTGGTATAAATTGATATACGATGAAAAATGGTAATTTTTCATTTTTTTTTGGTATTTAGCACTATAAATTTTTTTGCACAGGTGTAAATACATGAAAACTCAGGCAGATTTAGAAAGCTCAGTTTCTACCGAAAAAAACAATGTATAGTTTTCTTAGGTAAACTATAGGTTTCCCCTCAGAAAATGCCCCTAAAGTGAGAGAGCACAAAATGTTTCAAAAACGGCTGGCATTTCGCGTAACCAAAATGTGAAATTCTGCTGGCACTTAAAAGGTTAAATATCTAAATGGATTAGTATGATTATAGATTTCTGATATTTCTGCTCATTATAGACCTCTGATATTCTATGTTTTCACAAAATAGTTTGATGGGAAGCAAAAGAGAACACTTGTAATTAACAAAGCATACACGTTGAACTATTACAGGTGAAATTTATCAATATATAATCTTTTGTATATTGTGTCTCATGTTTATAAAGAGAAAATCTGCACAGAAAGGATGTAATGTAGATATAGTGCAGAAAATTGAACTTTTGTTGCAAATAAAAGGAGTTAACTATGCTGTAATAAATGTTCCACACGCCACAACACTCAATTTAATAGTCTTTTACAAACTGTAAGTGAAAACTTATGGCTCCTCATTTGGGAGAAAGGCTTAATGAAGATTAAAGGAAACTGCCAAGTAACAGATGTCGGGTCCTGATACCATGTTCAAGGGATCAGTACTCGCGATCTCTTAATGCATCATATCGAAATCACCGTGACATTCAGCAGGATTTGCCAATTGATTAACAGCTAATTTTCAATGGTGCTTTAATTGAAATTAAAGGGATACTGTCATGGGAAAAAATTTTTTTTCAAAATTAATCAGTTAATAGTGCTGATCCAGCAGAATTCTGCACTGAAATCCATTTCTCAAAAGAGCAAACAGATTTTTTTATATTCAATTTTGAAATCTGACATGGGGCTAGACATATTGTCAATTTCCCAGCTGCCCCAAGTCATGTGACTTCAATCACTCTTTACTGCTGTACTGCAAGTTGGAGTGATATCACCCCCTCCCCCCCCCCCCAGCAGCCAAACAAAAGAACAATGGGAAGGTAACCAGATAGCAGCTCCCTAACACAAGATAACAGCTGCCTGGTAGATCTAAGAACAGCACTCAATAGTAAAAACCCATGTCCCACTAAGACACATTCAGTTACATTGAGATGGAAAAATAGCAGCCTGCTAGAAAGCATTTCTCTCCTAAAGTAAAGGCACAAGTCACATGACCAGGGACAGCTGGGAAATTGACAAAATGTCTAGCCCCATGTCTGATTTCAAAATTTAATATAAAAAAATCTGTTTGCTCTTTTGAGA
Organism: Xenopus petersii; assembly: GCA_038501925.1. NCBI lineage: Eukaryota > Metazoa > Chordata > Amphibia > Anura > Pipidae > Xenopus > Xenopus petersii. The sequence continues at coordinate 14,031,623 of CM076675.1, read as the reverse complement.
AATGGATTTCAGTGCAGCACTATTAACTGGTTCTTTTTGAAATAAAAATGTTTTTTCCCATGACAGTATCCCTTTAACAACAATATTTGTATTTACCTTACCTGAACATATGGTGCATCATCTGCAAATGACCCCACGTGTGGCTATTTGAGTAACCATTACTGGTTGTTAATGAAATACAAACTCATTTTGAACTGATTGCTTATATTGAAAGAACAACGGGTCCCTTTGTTGTAGAAGCAAAGATGGGTAATGAATATTTGGGGGAAGGAACAGATGACCTGCCTAGTTACAATACCTTAGGAGATCTTGACATCCTCAAGAAGAGGACGGCTTTTAGAGAAGAGGGGCTCAGTTCATTCTAGAGACTGATTATCTTGACTATAGGTTGAACCTCCAAGAAGACTTGAACTAAAAGTCCAACAACCACTGCTCAAGGAATTAAGTGAAATTGTGTAATTCACCAACCATTGTCAATTATGCTCAAGTAAAATCTTATATAGGTCATTCTTAATGATGGCAAACATTCGATAATAATTTCCCCTGTAATCATGTTTACATTAGTCTTGTGGAAATTCCGTTACTGAAGACCACTTGAGGTACAAAGGTAAAGTTTATTTGACATGAACTCCATGGATTTCCAACTCACAAAGCGTCAGAATACAGAACTAAAGAATCACAGAGTTTTATAGACTTGGGAATGTATGACATTTGGGTGTTTTTTTTGGGGGGGTGGGATTGTGTTTGCCACCTCATAGTAACTTTGATGGGAACTGCCTGCAAAAAAAATGTGCTTTAGAATCTTTTTATGTCATAAACCACATGAACTATTCACACTTATGAGATGGTTCAGATTTAATTCAGTAGGAGGTGGCAGGTGTGGGATTGGGACCAATTTCTGAATATCCCTCCACTAAAAACGTTGCCGTGGCCAATAGTAAAAACTTGTAACAGCTTAATCTGCATATTTCCATTTATCATGCCAATTTGTCCACCAGCCCAGGGGATCCTGGTTTTTATTGGAGTCTATACATGAGATATTGCTGGTTTCTCTAAGGAACAGTAAAATAGATTCCTTTTATGTGAATAAACAAGATTATGCAGATAAACAAGGCTCCCCGTGCAGAACAACCTATGCCAATAGGTTTTACAGAACATTTCTACTATTTGTCATCGCTAATGCAGGAACCATGCTGGTATTTTTTCAAGCGATGAGATACTATTTACCTCAACAGAAGAAGCATACTCGTAAGGTATACTACACATATTAATGATTATAGCTAGGTAGATACACAAGGTTCTCTTAAATAGAAGCTTTCATTAAACATTAGCAAAAGTGATTCATTTATTTAATGGGCTGTACTGATGTCTGATGTCATTCATTTCTACTTCTTTCATGGTCTACCTGCTCTACCCTTCCTTTTCTATTCTCATTTTCTCTTCCCTTTCCTCTTCTGTTGTTGTAATCTTTCTTTCTTTCTTTCTTTCTTTCTTTCTTTCTTTCTTTCTTTCTTTCTTTCTTTCTTTCTTTCTTTCTTTCTTTCTTTCTTTCTTTCTTTCTTTCCTGTTTCTCTCTTTCTATCTCACTCCTTGATTCCTCACTTTACAAACATATACAACACACAAATACAAACACCATTGAACAGTGAAAAGCAATGGTATTGTTTGCTATTGAATTGTCAATGTCCCTGCGGATGAGATTTCTGGTGAATTGTGGCTAACGATGACCACTTCGCCCTTTAGTAAATCTGCCCCCATATGTCCAGTACACACACACATATATTACATATCTTATACAAGCTTTACAAATAAACACATTTGGTGTACCATAGCAGAAGTTATTTCTTGATATTGATGAGAGAAACTTTTCACCAGGTTTCGCCAGGTTTCATCTCGAAAAAGACGACCATAGACTTGAATGGATGAAAAAAAATTGTTGAGCGGCAAAAGAAATTTGTCACCAATAGACAATTTTTTTTTGCTGTTTCATGACTTTTCGATGAAGTGAAACATATCAGATTCGCCCATCACTAGTTTTTGATGGAGATTGCTCCCACGTCCCCCACTGTAATTTTGTATTTCGGCAGTAATTCTGCAGGAAAGCACTTTTGACTTTCAATGGTGTTCTTATATCTATAAAAAAAGGAATTGGTCTTAGAAATGTTTCCAAGATAAAAAGATACAGTAGAAAGGATCAGCTTTTTAGATCAATGCTTTGATTAGGAGACACTTTTCCTGTAGATGCAACCATTAAGGGAGATGCCTACCTAAAAAATATATGAGCTAAATAGGACTACCATATGGGGTTTGGCAACTTTATCATCATTAACTTGTAACTATGAACCCCTGTTTTTGAAAATGTATGCATTTGTCCCATTACTAATAAAACAATAGGTCAGAGTTTGTGCAGTGATCCCCCGAGTTATCTACATGTAAAGCAAATTTGCTCAGATGACTCTCTCTTCCATTAGGGTAAGTCCACACAGGGCATTTTGGGAAGATTTGGACGCCTGGCGACTAATCACCTCGTTTTTGCTGCGACCAATCTCCCCAAACGCCTTCCCTGAATATGTGCCGGCTAAAATGAAAAAAAACGCTGGCGGTAATCACACGCGGTGGTTCGTTTTCCGAAGTCGCCCGAAGTTGCCTCACGAGAAAACTTCGGGCGACTTCGGAAAACGAAACGCAGCGTGTGATTGGCGCCGGTGTTTTTTCATTTTAGCTGGCGCAGGAACAGGGAAGGACCAAATCTCCCCAAAACACTCTGTGAACTAATCCTTATACATATGCCTTAACTAGCCATTGATTTCCCCAAAAACCCAATTTTTATTATTGACGGACAGAACCCATGAATAATGTTGTCAAATAAAGTTAGCATATTAAATGGTGCAGTCTCCTTTCTAGAGTAAACATTTCCTCCAGTATCTTAGATTGACCTTGAAATAACTTACCAGCAAAGCAAAAAAAAACAGATACTTGTATAAAAAGTAACAACAGTGATATTATATTTGACAGCACAATTATGAAACTGATGTGCTGTTTCTAACTCAAACTTTTCTTTTAATAGGTTCATAGATGTGTCTAAAGAGTAATAAACACACAAGGCACAAATCAAATTATCCATTATTGAGGACATTGTTTTCCCAGGGACATTAGAGTGTACATTAAGCAAATACAGGTCTAGATCCTTTCATCTCTCATAAAACATGTGTCGTCCAATGGGGAAACCACAAGATTTATTTACAGTACATAGCTCTAGATATAAATCTGAATTTTAACGAACGAAAAAAAGGAAGATATTTATTTATCATGTTTTTTTTGCAATTATTTTTTTTTTTTACGGTGATCACATTTAGCTGATGCAGTAGCATGGGCAAATATAAGTTTAATTTATAAAACGTGCTGGTGCTTCATGGTATAAGTACTGTATGCTTATGCAGAAACACAGGCATCTGAATGCGCAAGACAGCAGGTCTAGAATAATCGGCAGAAATATATTTCCTTTAAAATGGCTTGGGCTCTAAGCCAGGGAAAAGCAGCAGGAGGTCACTTGACCTTAATTCTGGAGTTTTTAATAGTCTGAAGAAACCTCTCACTTTCTGTCTGTCTTGCACTGATCTGGGATTATGGTGGTAGCTCAATACCTCTGAACTACTGGAGAGACTTTGCCTCCTCTCACAACACTGCAGGCTGTTAAGCCTATAAAGAAATTGACTGACAGTTTGTTTGTTTGTTTTACTGCTGAAATGCAGCTTAGCTGACCAGAAGCTATAGCCACAGAGTACAAAAAAAGAATGTTTTCTTGTACATTTCTGTCTAAAAGAGGCAGAGTCTGTTTGTGTTGCTTTACCTTACGTGCCTAGAGTTCTAACTAGTGTGTAGTGTTGTATGGATGCACATGAAACAAGTATTGTTTTGAAGCAGGTTAAATGTACAGAATATGAACACTTGGTCGCTGCGTCAGAATAAACCACATGCGTGTAGGAACCTAGGATCCAAAATGTAACATAGTTACATAGTTAAATCAGGTTGAAAAAAAGACCAAAGTCCATCAAATTCAACCCCTCCAAATGAAACCCAGCCACACACATGAATACACACACTCCCACTGATCCCTCCATACACTCACATAAACTATTATTTTATTATCACAACAGCCTTTGATATTATGTCTATCCAAAAAAATCATCCAAGCCATTCTTAAAGGCATTAACTGAATCGGCATCACAAAATCACCCGGCAGTGCATTCCACAACCTCACTGTCCTGACTTTGAAGAACCCCCCTACGTTGCTTCAAATGAAAGTTCTTTTCTTCTAGTCTAAAGGGGAGGCCTCTGGTACAGTGATCCATTTTATGGGTAAAAAGGTCCCCTGCTATTTGTCTATATTGCCCTCTAAAGTTCAGCCTTTGAACTCTATTTTAACCTGCCTAACTGCCAGTTGATCCAGAGGAAGGCAAAAAAAACCCATCTGAAGCCTCTCCAATTTGCCTCAGAGGGGGAAAATTCCTTCCAGACATCCAACCCCTTCTTAAAGCTATCTAATGTATCAGCCTGTACCACTGATTCAGGGAGACAATTCCACATCTTCACAGCTCTCACTGTAAAAAACCCCTTCCCAATATTTAGGCGGAACCGGTTTTCTTCTAATCGGAATGGGTGACCTTGTGTCAGCTGGAAAGACCTACTGGTAAATAAAGCATTAGAGAGATTATTATATGATCCCCTTATATATTTATACATAGTTATCATATCTCCTCTTAAAGGAAAACTATACCCCCCCCAAACAATGTAGGGCTCTATAAAAAGATATTGCATAAAACAGCTCATATGTAAATTCCTTCTTCATGTAAACAAACCATTTAATAATAATATACTTTTCTAATAGTATGTGCCACTGGGTAATCATAAATAGAAAATTGCCATTTTAAAAAATAAGGGCCGCCCCCTGGGATCATATGATTCACTGTGCAGACAAACATACCAAACAAACCATACATGTTAGGTCACATGAGCCAATTAACAGACAGAGTTATGTATTTTGCTTCAAAACCCTCTTCCTGTAACAGTTAGAGCTGCAGTATTTCTGGTCAGGTGATCTCTGAGGCAGCACACAGACCAACATGAAATGGGGGTTCAAGGCAAGAGATCTAAAAGGGCAATATTTACTTAAATATATATTCCAGTTTGGCAACTATCTGTTGCTTAAGTATTTATTTTGGGGGTATAGTTTTTATTCTCCGGTGTGAACATCCCCAATTTGGCCAGTCTTTCCTCATAGCTAAGATTTTCAATACCTTTTACCAGCTTAGTTGCCCTTCTCTGTACCCTCTCTAATACAATAATGTCCTGTTTGAGTGATGGAGACCAAAACTGTACGGCATATTCTAGATGGGGCCTTACCAGTGCTCTATACAGTGGAAGACCTCCTCCCGTTAATCTGTGCCTCTTTTAATACATCTCAAGACCTTATTTGCCCTTGATGCTGCTGACTGGCATTACTTGCTACAGCCAAGTTTATCATCTACAAGGACTCCAAGGTCCTTTTCCATAATGGATTTGCCTAGTGCAGTCCCATTAAGGGTATAAGTGGCTTGGATATTTTTACATCCCAGGTGCAGGACTTTACATTTATCAACATTGAATCTCATTTGCCACTTAGCTGCCCAGATTGTCAAGATCATGTTGCAAGTGCCACATCCTGGATGGAATTAATTGGGCTGGATAGTTTTGTGTCATCTGCAAACACTGATACATTACTTACAACACCCTCCCCTAAGTCATTAATGAACAAGTTAAATAAAAGTGGACCCAATACTGAGCCCTGGGGGACCCCACTAAGAACCTTACTCCAAGTAGAGAATGTCCCATTAACAACTACCCTCTGTACCCGATCCTGTAGCCAGTTTCCTATCAATGTGCAAACGACTTCATTAAGCCCAACAGACCTTAGTTTAGAAAGCAGTCCTTTGTAGTGATGGGTGAATTTCGGGCGTTTCGCCGAAAAATTAAAGAAATTTGCGAAACGGCGAAAAATTTGAAAAACGTGTCAAAAACGCTATCAAATTTGTCTTACATGACCTGTCCTTCGTAAAGCCATGCTGATTGCTGCTCATAATGCCATTCAATGAGGAATGGAACATCACAGTGCAAGGCATTGTGGGTTATGTAGTTCCTGCATGTCTGTAAGCTGTGGAGAAGTTGATACTATTTGTAACATCAGTGTTTAGTCCCTCCTTTCCTGCCAGGATTTCAAATGATGCAGAAAGAGAAGAACTGTTAGGGTAAGGACACACTGAGAAATTCGGGGAGATTAGTCATCCTGTGACAAATCGCATCTTCTTCGGGGCGACAATCTTCCCCTACCTTTTCCCCTGGCTATAATGAAAAATTCACCAGCGGGATGGCACTCGCATCGATTTGTTTTCCGAAGTCGCCCGAAGTTGCCTCACAAGGAAACTTCGGGTGACTTCGGAAAACGAAGCTCCGCGAGTGCCATCCCGCTGGCGATTTTTCATTATAGCTGGCGGGAAGGTAGCGGAAGGCAGTTCGGGGAGATTGTCGCCCCAAAGAAGAGGCGATTTGTCGCTGGGGTGACTAATCTCCCTGAATCTGCCCCTGTGTCCTTACCCTTGAACAGCTGGATTTCAGCATACAAAATGGCATTTATTCATACTTTTTGAAGAAACAGGTAATTGTGATGGGTATATTAGGGGTTTCTGTGTTATGTGGGCCTCTATCAAATTTTGGTTTGAAAGCCGGAGTTCCCCTTTAAGCTTTTCTTAATGAAGAAACAAGTGTTACAGTTCAGAGGGTCAGCTTTAAAAGGGAATGCAATGAAACTTGGTCCTTTCATGAAGATAATTACACATTCACTGACATTTCTATAACTATTCAGCAACACAAAGGATATAAAATACACATAAAGCAACAGCAACAGTGAACTATAAGGGAAAACATGTTGTTAATTAATTGCTAATATTTTACAGCAAATCTATGAAACTATTGCCCAGGCTCTAGCTCATGCATTTTGATTAATCGTTACAAATATATGCCTGAAAAATATCAAACGCATGAGATGCATAGCACATTATCCATTATGGGAACACTGTTTTCCCAGAGACATTGGAGTGTATATTAAAAACACACTGGCTTGGATTCTATTATCCCTTATAAAACCCGTGTTGTCCAATGGGAACAAATGCAAGATTTATTGTACAACTTATTTACATACATAGGTCTAGATTTCAGTCTGCGTCTTGGCATCTATGGGATATCAACTCTTACAGGAGCAAAACTATAAACTGCTGTTTTAACAGCTTGTTGTTTCTAGTGCATTTAACCAGTTCCTACTGGGGAAAATAGCACACACATTCCACTCTGTAGACCAAAGGTTCCCAAAATATGGGGATCAGTTGCTCTGAAGTTATGTTTAGTGATGGACGAATAAATTTGCCAGGCATGAAATTCGCGAAACTGATGCTAAAATTTGCTGGTGCCAAAAAAAAATTTGTACGGGCATCAGAAAAGTCGCTCGCATCAAAACCGACGTGCCTCAAAATTATTCAGACACCCATTGACTTTAACGCCAGCATCAGAATTGACGCAGGTATAAAAATTCACAATTTTTTCACCGTTTCGAGAATTTCGCTGGGACAAATCACTAGTTATGTTAGGGTGAGCATCGATAAGAATAGCCATTTGCTGTCTTAGATCTACCTGAAAGGCAAAGTCATGGGGTGGACAATATTTGCTATAACAGATATTCTTGGGACTATGGCTGAACGGCTGATGCACCAATGTTTTCCTATAACTGGACCCGTTTCATTAGTTATGGAGGGCCCTGGACAAAATACACTAACTTTAATCTATTTATCTGCTTGGGTCAAAGTGTCTCCTAGCTGTCAATCCATAGAATAGTTTTTCTTTTTTCCATTCATGTGTGTTGATGAAACAGAGGAATAGATATGTCTCATAAGATAGATCTCTATTAGTTTTACCCTGTTGTCTCAGTACATAGGAATAAAGAAATGTTTATTTTCTTCTAACTAGCGATGGGCGAATTTGTCCCGCGAAATTCACGAAACGGCAAAAAATTTGTGAAATGCGAAATTTGACGGCCGCTTAAAATCTGACCCTCGCATCAATTTTGACGCCAATGTTAAAGGCAATGGGTGTTCGAAGAATGTTGAAAGATTTTTTGACGCTGGCAGTTTCGCAAATTTATTCGCCATTGACGAAAATGGGAAATTCACCGTGAATTTGCGCCTGCCGAATTTATTTGCCCATCAGTACTTTTAGCATAACCTTTTTGATCAGAAAAAAAGTTAACTTAAAGGAGAACTAAAGCCTAACTAAAGAAGTAGCTAGAAATGTTGTACATTATGTTTTGGACTTTTCTACTAGTCCATGGCAACTATAGCCCTTTAGCAGTAAAGATCTGTGTCTCCAAAGATGCCCCAGTAGCTCCCCATCTTCTTTTCTGCTGATTCACTGCACATGCTCTGTGCTGCTGTCACTTACTGAGCTTAGGGACCCACTCACAATATACAGTACAGATAGAATAGAAATGTCACAATATAAGGCTGATTAGTAATTAATACAGATAATTACTACATGGCAGCACAGAAACCAGTGAATTAGCATCAGAATTTAATAATCAGCAAACCTGTAGCATCAGCTTATATTACAGGGGAAGCTCATTTTCTGCTGGATAATTAGTGACGAGCCCTAAGCTTAGCTTCTCAACAGCTGCTCAGAGCCCACTGAGCATGTGAGTGTCACAGACACTTTCCAAGATGGTGACCCCCTGTGACAAGTTTGAAGTCCTGGATCATTGCTGCTATTGACAAGCTGACACTTTAGACTGGTGCATTAAATTCACTATATAAAATATGGGGTTGGCTCTCCTTTAAACAATAAGTTGTATTTTTATAATATCCTCCATATCTTGATGTTATATGCCTCAATCATCAAAATAAATAAATACATTCATAAATAACTTGACCTTTTATGACAATAAATTACTTATTTTACTGCAATAAATATTTGGTTTATTTTTTAAACTTCCAAATGATGCATTGATGTATAGCCATGAGAATAACTGAATAACTAATTGACTAACAGGAAATGTACTGTGCACAATGTTTTTCCAAATTGCAGGAAGCTAATTAGGTTCCTGCCCTCAGAACACATCGCTCCTGCTAATTCTCTAGTTTAAAGTGTTTTGAACAGTTTTACTCTTTACTGGTGCCTGTGGCTAATGGAACGTGCCAATTATCTTAGCCTTACATCTTAACTCCTCTACAAGCCCATTAAACACTAAGAGATTTGAATAAGAGATACTCTTGGCGGTTTCAGATAACAACTGAATTGCAACTAGTACAGGTACTGAAGGAACCATGAAATGAATAGGAGTATTAGTGAACTATATACATACATAAATATAAATATACCATCCAGTATCTTATGCACACCCAAGTGCATGTAGATAAAAATAGCAAAATGAAGCTGCTGTAAAAACAGTGACTTTGGGAGTAATTTATTATTAAAGAGCATGTAAAGGCAAAAAAATAAAATCCTATTTTTACTTTCTTTAATGAAAAAGAAACCTATCCCCAATATACTTTAGTTAAAACATTTTTATAAGAAACCTGACTGTATGCAGTGAAATTCTCCCTTCATTTACTGCTGTGGATAGGAATTGTCAGACTGTCCCTAACTGCTCTGCAGGGAAACAATCATACTTATGAACAGCAGGTGGAGCCCCCGCCTTACTTCCCAGCCGCGGAGAACTCAAGCAGCTTTGTTTGTTTCCCTGTAGAGCAGTCGGTGACTGTGTAGAGATTTGTATTGAATATATAGTTTTGCCTTTGCATCCCCTTTACTGTTTCCAACTCCAACTGCAGGGACAAAGATCATGGAGCCAGATTTTAACAGATAAACTGGGATTCTATTTGGGGGATTATTTTGCTGGAGAAAGTTTGTATTAAACAATACAAAAACTATAAAATCCACATTAAATTACATGACAGCACAGGACCCAGTGCAGTCTGTATATTCTAATTATTCATCAGTCTTGCTGTATTAGCTTCTGGCAGATATTATTTGACTTGTGCTGTTTTGATACACTGAGCATGTGCACAGTCTTGGTCTTGCAAAGATGTTTAACAAAGTTACAAGTTGGTGACCCCCTGTGGCCAACTTTGAAAGCATAAATCATTTGTTTGATTAGGCTTGTGGTGCAGTAAGTTCATGTTTATGATTAGTATACAAAATACAGCATTTCTAGCCTTAGTCTATTTTAGACTTTACTTCCCCTTTAATTGATATTTTCATTTTAAAATTATTATCATCTTTATCACAACCATTTTTCCATTTTTTAATCAATTGTTTTTTCTTCAACAAAATAAAAAACAAAAAGAAGTATATAGAATTATATATCAACATTTTTGCCAAGGTTTCACAACGAAAAAACGGAATGTATTGTGCACAGAGAAAGTTGCAATGAAAAACTTTCATGGTTTTAAAGCAGGGGTGCCCAGGACATCGATTGCAGTCTTCCAGCAGGCCTAGATTTGTGGAGAGGCCACCAAGGCCCAGGCCTAGGGCAGCAGGAGTTTAGGAGGCAGCATGCTGCCCAACTACACCCACATTGGTTCAGAAAAACAGGGGATGCACAGGAGATATGATTTATTACATTTCCCTTGCAGCAATCCCCATTGCTCCGGTCCTGATAATGAAAATTTGAGCGAATAAAATGGAGGGGATGGGGGCCACGGACTTCAGCGGGCCTAGGGGTACCCACTATCTAAATCCGGCCCTGTCATTTGATCCCGGTAATGTTTTTGGTAGACCGCAACCGACCAGAGAGGAGGGGAAGTGAAACACAGCACCGTGTCACGTTCGGCACCCTATATCCAGAACCCAAGTTAAGCTCTCTGGACTCGGCTCTCACCTCTGCCTCTAACCGCGCCATTCACCTCGGGAGGAGCCCGTCGGCTAATCGGATGCCGCCAGGTCTTACACACACCCCTCCATATGTTCACATAAATTCTATAAACCCATATCTATACTAACTATAGAGCTTAGTATCACAATAGCCTTTGATATTCTGTCTGTCCAAAAAATCATCCAAGTCATTCTTATAGTCATTAACTGAATCAGCATCACAACATCACCCGGCAGTGCATTCCACAACCTCACTGTCCTGACTGTGAAGAACCCCCTACATTGCTTCAAATGAACGTTCTTTTCTTCTTGTCTAAAGGGGAGGCCTCTGGTACGGTGATCCACTTTATGGGTAAAAAGGTCCCCTGCTATTTGTCTATAATGTCCTCTAATGTACTGGCCCTTTAAGAATTTGAATTCAACTATTTAAACCTGCCGAATTTATGTTTTAGCCTATGGGGGATGTCCTGGAATTGTTTGAAATTCAATTCATATTCCATTCGAGTTTGCAGATCTATCCCATTCACCTGTATTGGAAAAAAAAATTTTTTTTTAAAAAAAATTCTATTAGTTGTTTTTTTTTTCAAATTCATGGGAGTTCATGGGAATTTTTACAAAGTCCCATGAACTCGAAATGCGACCCTTGATAAATCAGCCCCTTAAATTGCAGGAGTCCAACACCAATTCGTAGAAGAAAATGCAATTTATTAGCAGGGCATTTTTTGCACTTATGTTCAGACAGGCTTTCATATTGTCGGCACACACAGATTTTATACACAAGCATTTTTAAGGCAGACTAATCAACAGCAATGTAAAGCATTCCACTAGGGAAAAATACCCCAGTTGCCTTAGATCCCTTTCCAGGACCTTGCACCACCTTCCAGTCCTAGCAGCCTCTACACCCCCTGCCCTCCTGTGTATAGGAATTTTCCTGTGTGCCACCTCCCAGTACTAGCAATCCCCCTAAACTGTCACTTCCGCTTTATCTTGGCTTAGCCATGGCCCCTATGCCACTACCTCCTCATTGGGGTTTGGGCTACCCATGCTAGCTACCACCCTATCTAGTTTTAGAAGTGCCAAGTACCAAGTGCTTCTTACTAGAGACCTTCAGTCTATCTGATCCAGCCAATGTCAGGAGAAGAAGAAGTCCACTCTGGTGTGTCCTCCCTTTTTATATCCTGTACACTCTATCTCCCTCTAATGGCTGGAGTGTAAACTACAACTACATTTACATTGCTTTAACACTATTGCTAGCTAGTGGCCATTGTAACACATTACAATTATACCCATTACTTGTGTTTTAACCACAGATTTATAACATTAACAAATTTACTTCACATCACTCTCACACGTTCCAGTACAGTATAAGTAACATTCACACTAATTCCAAGCGCTACTCAAAAAAACAAAACATTAACATGATTAAGAACACATACTTTTTTTAATTGAATTGCTCAGCCCTGGAAGTTAAAATAATTCATACCCTTAATAATGGCTCTGAGCTATGAGGCTGTATCTGTGCTGGATGCAAAGTTGACCAAAGGGACATAAAGGAGTGGTTTGCATATGTACATGGCATGCGGCAAGTAAATACTTTCTGTAATCAGAAGGCTTTCTGCTGCATATCTTGTAAGTGAAGAACTTTTTGGCTCCATGGGGTATTTATACATGTGTTCTGGGGTAGTTATACATTTGTCAATATACTTTGTCAGACTTCTCTTTCTATATTATTACAGGTATGCTCGGGACCTGGGTTTTTCCGGATAATGGATCTTTTCGTAATTTGGATCTTCAGACTTTGTCCACTAGAAATTCAGTTCAACATTATATGAACCCAATAGGCTGGTTTTGCTCCCAATAAGGATTAATTATATCTTAGTTGGGATTAGGTACGAGCTACTGTTTTATAATTATAGCGTAATAAAATTAAAAAATAAAATTTGGATAAAATGGAGTCTATGGGAGCTGGCCTTTCTGTTATTAAGAGCTTTCTGGATAACGGGTTTTCAGATAATGGATCCCATACCTGTTTATCTTTACTGATATAAACATAAAAGGCAAAACGTTATCCTTTTCAATTGTGATCCAATTTATTCCACTGAACTAAGGCAAATAATAAAACCAGGTTTCAACACTTCGGTGCACATTTACTATGGGTCGAATATCGAGGGTTAATTAACCCTCGATATTCGACCATCAAAGTAAAATCCTCCGACTTCGAATATCAAAGTCGAAGGATTTACCACATTTCGTTCGATCGAACGTTATGAATGATTTTAATCCATCGATCAAATGATTTTCCTTCAATCACAAATTGCCTAGAAAGCTTATGGGGACATTCCCCATAGGCTAACATTGGTGCTCGGTAGGTTTTAGGTGGCGGAGTAGGTGGTCGAAGTTTTTTTAAAGAGACAGTACTTCGACTATCGAATAGTGGAATAGTCGAACGATTTTTAGTTTGAATCATTCGATTCGAAGTCGTAGTCGAAGGTCGAAGTAGCCAATTCGATGGTCGAAGTAGCCAAAAAAAAAACTTTGAAATTCAAAGTATTTTTCATTCTAATCCTTCACTCAAGCTAAGTAAATGTGCCCATTCCTGTCTAACTGAGCAAGACCATTTTCGCCGTCTTTCGCCGCCTGCAAACAAATTAGCGGAACTGCTACCAAAAAATTAGGAAATTAAAAGTAGGCGCGTCAGATTAGTTGTGCTCTTAAAAATTCTTGCGTGTCAAAATTATTTGGGCGCCCATTGACAAAATTGATGCCAATTTTTCGCTGTTTCAAGAATTTCATGGGAAATTTACTAATTTTCCTATGAAGCGAAACGGGACAAATTTGGCCATCACTATTATGGAGATAAAAATTCACTAGTGAAAAATCTGCTGCGTCAAAAAAATTTGTGCAAAATTTGGCCGCGCATCAGAATAGTCACGCGCATAAAAATTGTCGCGTGTCAATATTATTTGGATGCCCATTGACGAAATTGATGCAATTTTTTGCTGTTTTTTTCGTGGAAACTAAATGGGCCAAATTCGCCCATCACTATTATTCAGCTCTGCAAACATTAGTTTTAATTGAAATTGTGAGCAGAATCATTAATTTGCAGGAATGAGTTAATATTAAAGGAAACTGGGAAATCTGCCAAGCAGCTAAAAATGTCTTTGGTTGACTGTGATGACATTAATACCTGCCTGCAATACAACAGAGTGAAAGCAAAGTAAATATTTAGCACTGTTGGATGTTTGTACAAAATAATAGAGGTTGTCTGGGGCACCTATCTTCAAAGTTTTATATTACTTGAGTGGCATTTTCCTAATTTACATTGTTTTTCTGTAATGTTTGGCATTAAATGTCAACACAGTGATGCAAAAATGCTCTGTCTTGATAGAAACAAGCAGAAATCGATATTGTTTTATACTGATGCACCTAGGAAAGTAACAAATACTATTGGCCCTAATTTTCAATTGAAAATAAATAGTGATGGGCGAATAAATTTGACAGGTGCAAATTAACGTTGAATTTCCAGAAAATCACGTCAAAAATGTCACGCGTCAACATTATTCGGATGCCCATTGACTTTAACGCCAGAGTAAAAATTGCCGCGGCAGACAAAATTTGCGTTTCGTGAATTTTTCCACGTTTTGCGAATTTCTAGGAAAAAAAAAATTCGCCGGCGTCAAAATTTTTTTTTCTAAAAAACGGACGCCGGCGTCAAAAACGGGCGCCGGCGTCAAAAACGAGACGGCGACGCCATTTCGTGAATTTCGTGCGAAATTCGGAAATTTTTCAGCGAAACGGCGCAAATTCGCCCATCACTAGTCCTGGATCATTGCTGCTATTGACAAGCTGAAACTTTAGGCTGGTGCAATAAGTTCAACATATAAAATATGGCAGTTTAAGCCACATTCATGTTTAGGGTTTAGTTATCCTTTTAAGGACAAACAAAACCATATATATTTGTGATTATTTCTTATTAATGCAGCTTTAAATACTCTTGCCCAATTCATAGACAGACATTTTGCACAAGGCAAAAGGGCTAGTTGGGCCAAATCAGCTGCAGATTTTCGGTGTTTTTTCTAGTTTAACTGGGTTGGTGAGCCTTGTTTGACAACTTGTAAAGAATTTAAAGAAACAATGGGGCAGATTTACTAAAGGACGAAGTGGCTAATGCTAGCGACAATTCACCAATCCACTAACAGGTGCAGACGCCAATTCGATAGCAAAAGAGACCGTCGCTATCGTTCATTCGCACTCAGGCAACTTTCGCTTCAAAAAACGCTGGCGACTTTTCCTTTTTTTTAAGCCTGCAAAAAGTCCTAACAAACTTTTTTTGGGTAACCGGTTTTCTCCAGACATTTTATAACATATGGAACATTCATTTTACAGTGGGCTCATGTGTAGGGCATTATATTAACTCTCTTGTCTTTATTAAGGTTCCTTGGACATTTGTAAAAAGTGGTAACTTCAAGCATTTGCACCAACATTTATAATAAAGACCTCCATAAAACTTTAAATTACCTGCCGTATGCAAATTGACCTAAGCGCAATCACTAGTGAATTTTCACTAGGCACTAGTGATGAGCGAATAAATTCGTGAAACGCCCGCGAAAATTCACAGAAAAAATTTAAACGGTCAAAAACGGGTGCCGGCGTAAAAAATCGGGTGCCGGCGCCGTTTCGCAAATGTGCCCATCACTACTAGGCACAAACAAACACTAGCGCATCTTCACTATGAAATGCTCGCACTACCGAATTAATGCTAGCGAAAAGTCCCCATCGTTCGGCAGCCGGGGCGCAACTTTGCATATTAGTGAATTAGCGTAATGGTAGCGAATTTGCGCCTGGCGAAGTGGTGCATTGTCTACGAAGCGGTCGCTGGCGACAATTCGCCCTTTAGTAAATCCTCCCCAATGTCAAATTATAAAAAAAGATGGAATGAATCTTTGAACCTCTCTAGGGCCACATGGATGACTAGTTTGCTTAGCATGATCTAATCTGGTGTAGCTAGCTAACTGGTGTTATGCCAAAAACATTGCAATTTGTTGTACCACAGGATATCAGTGCCCATGGGATTCATGTTCAGTTATACGCCAGAGTCTGTCTCAAGGACTTGGCATTTCCCAACCTATAAACAAGTGATGTTCTGGGTAGAGCAACCTACAGGTTGCCTAGGGTGATATTTGACCATCTGGAAACTTTTACCTTAAGCTTTTAGGCAAATACAGAAGAGCAAAGAGGCATTCCTTTCAAATCTTGTCTAACTGGCGATCCCTCCCGACTCTGCTCCAAGTGCCCCCTGGGAGAGCCAGCCATATAGTTGGGAACCACTGATCTAACAGTGCTAGTGATGTGCGAATTTCTCCCGTTTTGCTTTGGCGAAAAATGTGCGGATTTCCTGCGAAATTAGTGAAACGCTGAAAAATTCTCGAAAAAAATGTGAAACTCGTAAAATTGACTCCCGAGTCCAATTTTGGACACGCGTCCGAAAAGTTGCTCACGTCAATTTGACGCTGGTGTTAAAGTCAATGGGCGTCTGAATAGTGTTGATGCGTGGCGATTTTGACACTAGTGCTCCAAAAATTTTTGACACTGGCCAATTTTCGCTGGAGATTCGCAAATTTATTCGCCGGCGGCAAAATGTGGAAATTCTACGCAAATTTGTGACAGGCGAATTTATGCACCCATCACTAAACAGTGCATGTAATTCACTGCTGATTAGTGATGGGCGAATAAATTCACCAGGCGTGAATTCACGGCCAAACTCTGCAGAAAATTCGTCAGGGTCAAAAATTTTGGGAGTCAAAATTTGGGTTTCATTAATTTTTCGCCTGGGACAAAATCACCCATCACTGCTGCTGATTAAAGGTTTTCATCAAACCTCTATTTTGTTTTGAAGTCATCTAGCATTTCAAGCATAAATCCCCTTATTTTTCATATTATTTTGCCTACTTTCATATTATTATTTCTACTATCTTGTCTATAGCTGGAAGAAGGGAAAATGTTACCAGCAAAACCAACATTCTAATGAGAACTAAGTTTTTTTTACACCTTTGACATTTTACAGTTTAACCTGTTTCCCCTCATTACCATCCTGCTCTGTCCCTCTATTTCCTATTTATACAGAACTAACTAGTTTGCATGTCTCATTTACTCAGCTGGAAATAGGAGCCATGATAACTGGATGTATTTGAAGCTTCTCTTTATGAACGATTTGTGAAATTAATGTATATAATTGGATACCTATTGAATAGTCAGAATTAAGGTTTATTTTTAAAGACTGTGCCGTATCAAAATGTCAAATGCCATATTTTTGAGGAAATCAATTATTTTTTACACTGTGAGTAAATTATTCAATAGAAAAATAGAAAATCTAATATAATTGCAGCATAAAAAAGTGCGAAGCCTTTGCAACAGTATTTTTTTTTTATTTGATAGGATTTAATTTCCACTGACGTTTAGAAAAATGTATTAATAGGGTTTGGACTCTGTACAGAGAGATAATTGGAAGAAGGTCATTTTTGCTGAATTCCTTCGGCTTTTAAATTTAACAGTTTTATTATGTAATATTTTTCTTTAATAAACTATAACAATTCCATAAAATTAAAAATTAAGATTACAAACTTTTTAGCAAGTTAACTATTGTTACTATTGTTGTCATCTAACTTGAGGTTGTATCATCATAGTGTAAATATCGATTTATAGGCTCCTGCCACCTGCATCTGTTGGAGGCAGGTGTAAGTTGGGGAGCAGAGGGTTAAATGTGTTGCTGGTCCCCCTCTCAGGTGTCCTCCATGGGCATATTGTTTATTCTCCCTATGCTATGCTACTGGTAGAGGCACTTAAAGGGGTTGTTCACCTTCAAACAACTAGTTGTTTTCAGATAGATCACCAGAAATAACGACTTTTTCCAATTACTTTCTATTTTCTATGTGTCACCGTTTTTCTAATAATGAAGTGTAAAGTGTCATTTTTCACCTTCTTAAGCAGCTCTGGGAGGGGGGGTCGCCGACCCTGTAAACTGTTCTAAATTGGTACATTTAGTTGCTGCATTTCTTATCTTTATCCCTGCTGAGCAGAATCCCTGGGTTTCATTTCAGGCAGCTGTTAGACTTGATACAATAGTTGCTAAAACTCCAGAGATGCTGCCTGGTAGATCTAAGAACAACACTCAATCGTAAAATCCAGATCCTACTGAGACACATTCAGTTACATTGAGTAGGAGAAACAACAGCCTGCCAGAAAGCAGTTCCATTCTAAAGTGCTGGCTCTTTCTAAAAAGCACATGACCAGGCAAATGACCTGAGATGCACCTAAACACCAATATTACAACTAAAAAAAAATACACTTGCTGGTTCAGGAATGAAATTGTATATTGTAGAGTGAATAATTTGCAGTGTAAATGGTGTAATTTAGAAATAAAAACTGCATCATAAAAATGATGACAGAATCCCTTTAACTGTTTTAAATTGATACATTTAGTTTTGTTTAAATGTGTTACTGGCCCCCCTCTCAGGTGTCCTCCGTGGGCATATTGTTTATTCTCCCTATGCTATGCTACTGGTAGAGGCACTTAAAGGGGTTGTTCACCTTCAAACAACTAGTTGTTTTCAGATAGATCACCAGAAATAACGACTTTTTCCAATTACTTTCTATTTTCTATGTGTCACCGTTTTTCTAATAATAAAGTGTAAAGTGTCATTGTTCACCTTCTTAAGCAGCTCTGGGAGGGGGGGTCACCGACCCTGTAAACTGTTCTAAATTGGTACATTTAGTTGCTGCATTTCTTATCTTTATCCCTGCTGAGCAGAATTCCTGGGTTTCATTACAGGTAGCAATCATTTGAATCGAAGGAACAGCGCATTCAATCAAATTCGATTCGAAGGGTTTTCCCAAAAAAAAATTAGATTTTTCAAAGTCCACCAATTGACTCAAAATAGGTTCTAGGAGGTCCCACATAGGCTAAACAGCAATTCGACAGGTTTTAGATGGCAAATGCTCGAAGTTGAATTTTTAAAGAGAATTTTTAACAAATTCAAATTGAATTTGGACTATTCCCTATTCGATGTGCACAAAAAATAGTTTGAAATTCTAATTTGTTTTTCATTCGAAAATTCACCTCTACCTTTGATTAATCTGCCCCTAAATGTATCAAGTAAGGGGCAGATTTATAAAAGGTCTAAAGTAAAAATGCAAATGAAAACAAGCTAATTTTTGTGTACTTCGACTAGGGAATAGAATAGAATAGAATTCCAAATTGCTTTTTTAGCCTATGGGGGACCTCCTAGAACCTATTTGGAGTCAATTGGTGGACTTTGAAAAAATCAAAGTTTTTTTAGGGGAAAAACTTTGATTCGTACGATTCAAATTTGATCGAAAACTGACCTATTCGGCCAAAAAAGACCCTTTGAATTTATTTCGGTTGGTCTTTTTGAATTTAAATTTCAACATTTTTCGAATTCGAAATTGGACCCTTTATAAATTTGCCTCCATATGTACCAAATTGTAACAGTTCAGACTGTTCTACTCCTGGATCACTGAGCTGCCAGACTGAAACCCCAGAGACACAAACATTCAACTTTAAACTTAAATGTTTCGAAATAGTAAAAAGGAATTGTTGTTGGTGAATAATCTGAAAACAACTCAACTGAAAAAAGTGTGTGTAAAGTGAACAACCCCTTTAAATAAACCAAATGAACTGGTTTTGCTTCCAATAAGGATTAATTATAGCTTAGTTGGGATCAAGTACAAGCTACTGTTTTATTATAACCGAGAAAAAGGAAATAATTTTTAAAAACTTGGATTAGTTGATTATAAAGGAGTCTATAGGAGAAACCCAAGGAGTCTATAGGAGAACCCCTTTCTGTAACTTGAAGCTTTCTGGATAATTGGTTTTCCAGGTAACCAATCTCATGCCTGTACTGGAGCAATGTGAGTATAGCATTTCTAATGTCCCCTGTAGATCAGGTACTCTAGTCCATCTATAAAGACTCTTGTCTATGCAATACCCCCAAATCCATATCCATATATTTGTATCTAGTCTGTCTGGTAAGATCATTGGGCAATGCAACAGCCCCAAAGGAAGAGCAAAACATGATCAGAAAGATATGGAGCTTCAGGGGACATATTTGGAGATAAGGATCTTTGGTGACCAATCAGTACTCTTGATTATGGTTGGCACATCCCTATGCTTAATGGATTTTAATTGTCCATTAATTGATTACTGATCAAACAAAAGATGTTTTGTGCCTGGAAGATATTCTGCTCATCTTTTATTTCTTATTTTTTTTCACAGATTTTTCAATAACCCTTTTTTTTGCAGGCAATCCATGGCATCAGTGATATCTGAAGAGTGAAAAGAAAACTAATTATTTGGCTTTGTGTTATCAATTACATTCAAGGTGCAGCGTGCCAGTTGGATAACTTGCTTATTACAGAGGAGATAGGAGTGGAACCTTATGACCGTTCTGCAGAGATAAGGCAGAAATGATTTTGTATCTACGAGTCAAGAACATAAGAAATCAGCGTTCCTATCTCCTTTCAATCACAGCAAATGAAACGCGTTGCACAGGGTTGTTAATCATTGTCTTGCATTTGATGAATGACATCATTCGTGTTTTTATTAAAAAGAATACATAAGTGATATTTCTTGTTTTCTGCACGTATATTCTTTGTTCAGTTATCTAGCCGGCATTGTTTTGTCTCTAGTTGACTTATCGCTAATATTACACAATAAACACAATGTAAAAAATAAATAAATTAAAATGCTAACTGTTGTCAGCTTTGCTACATTAGTTTCGATCTTTTTTTTTCAATAAATAGTTAAAATAGCAAATAATGAAGCCTTTTTTAAATATATAAAATATATATTTTTTTATATGTGTACTTGCTGTCCTACACAGCAATGAAAAACCCTTTTAGTTCACCAACAGTATTTATTAAAGCACTCAGAATGCAATCGGCAGCAAACAATTTATGGAATTTGCTGCAAATCCTGGGAAAAGTTTCTTCCATAAACAGTATCCTGGTAGAAACCCAAAGTTTTCTATAGCAAGAGCAGTTTTTCCAGATGGTTTTTCTAGACAAAATCTATTTATGGTCACCAGAGGTATGACACAGGGGCAGTTAGGGATAAGTGGATACATTCAATAAATACATTTTACGTGTAATAGATCTTTCCAGACTAATTTAATTAAATTGCCTTTTATGGGGAAGTGAGCAGGAACCTAGACTGTGCAATGGCAAAGTATGTGATCTGCGTAGATGTTGCAAAAGCATTTAATAAAGTATCACCCTGGAGGTTACTGGTTAAAGTTGGCATATTGGCCTGCAACATAATATTTGTCCTTGGATAGAAAACTGACTGAAAGCTCTAACAACAGGGACGGCCGCCGCCTTCTTCCTCCATGCGCTACTCCTGAATGTGCCGCTTCTGGGTTTGTGCGGCACTCATGGATTCTTGGCTTTCTTCAGTGTGACGAGTGACGTCATCACGATTGGTGTAAAAATTTGCATATGTAAAGGTTCATATTCCTTTTCTTCCTTACTCAACATAAAGGTCCTTTCCTGGTTCCTGGGTGTGCTTTTTTTAGTATTTGGTTTTTTTGGGGTTTTTTTTTCTTGCCCAGTGTCGGACTGGTCCACTGGGATACCAGGAAACCCCTGGTGGGCCCTCATGCTGCTAAACAATTGGCCTATTTCATGGTCATTCCCTATTTCTATGAGAACAAAGTGTCTAAATAGATGGAATAATAGATTATAGTATGTAAAGAAAATAGACCAGGAGAATGGAGGTTGAGTAAGGCGAGGAAGAAAATGGTACTGAGGTGGGCCCCTGGTATAAAAACTTTTGGTGGGTCCCAGGTCTAAGGTTTTTTGGGGGGCCCCTGGTGTCCCAGTCTGACACTGCTCTTGCCTGTCCCTGACTATGTCAACTCACTGCCTGAACTGACCCATGCCTGTTTTTGGATATTTTTGAATTCTGATTTTGTACTGCGATCCTGCTCTGTGTTTGACCTCGGCCCATGACTTCGACCATTGCCTCTTCCTTCTGACTCGGTACTGCATTGCCCGATTGGTTTGACCCAACCTGTATCCTGTCTTCGTTGCCTGCTCTGCCTTCCCTATCTTACACGTTCAGTTCCCATGCTCGCCCAGAACTTCCTCCCTGGTTTCCCACAATGGCGGCCACCCAAAGCCAAAGGCAGCTGCTACAAGAATTCATGCAACTTAGTTACCATCAAGTAAAAGGTACTATTTTATTATATTATACAGAAAAAAGCAAACATTTTTAAAAATTGGAATTATTTGCTTAAAATGGACTCTGGGAAGTGGCCTTCAGCTGAATATTTACAGTTCATTTTTGAAGATGCACCTTAGAAATCTAAACTGAACCTGTCTGCTCTATACAATGCATAACGTATACTTGACTTTTATTTTAAATTGACAACATCATTGACGTGACACGACAGAATGGCTCTAGGGCATTGACTTTTACTTTGTCTTTGTCTCTTGCTTAGAAGTGCAACTCGGCCCTGTCAATCTAATACAGTAGCTCTTCACTGAGATGCAGTTCATTAAATACTCAACTGCAGACATTAACTGCTATCTAGCACAAACGCAGGGCACAGGTTTAAACATGGCGCAGGAAGGGGTTTTGTCATGGACCCCCAGTACAAGATGAACCCTGAAGTAAAACAAAGCTGTTGAATTTATAAAATACTTTTATTACATAACATTTTACATAATACTTATTGCTTGTAATCAACATTTTCTTTTCGCCCCAGAATGGAAAAGACTTCAAATCCGCAATCCTTGGTTAAAATTTGATTCAAGGATTAAAAATTTCAAAGGGAGTTAGAGCACAGTGCTGCTGTTGAGCTCTAACACCCCATAAGGCAGTCTAGTCAAAAGAAGTATGATTAAGCTCAAATTAATCAGCTTTGCTAAATGTGTTACTTCACTTAGAAACTTTTTAGACACTTTTATCAAATGTTAATAAACTAGAAAAAAAACGTAAACTCTGGAATTGTTTTAGAATCCCCCATCTTGAATTTAAATCAGGTCCAACATTTAGTATTCAGTTTAGTTCAGTTCTACTGCATTTGATTATGTCAAAAGAGTTTAGAGACTTGATGGATAATGTTATAAAAGGTAAAAGTTTTTCCTGCTGGTCTTGTAACTCATAGCAACCCATTTTCTGCTGGTCTTGTAACTCATAGCAACCCATCTGATGTTTGCTTTCAAACAGTTGACCGGTAAAAGCCACCGTAGTTCTTGATTGGTTGCTATGGGTTACTAGACCAGTGGAATATGTATTACATTACCCATGTTGTCCAGTTGACTTTTCTGCTCATTACTCCGTGCAGAAGCTTGGTTGTACAGGTATGGGACCTGTTATCCAGAATGTTTGGGACCTGGGGTTTTCAAGAGAACAGATATTTCTGTAATTTGGATCTTTATTCCTTAAGTCTACCAGAAAATCTTGTAAACATTAAATAAACCCAATAAGCTGGTTTTGCTTCCAGCATAGATTAATTTTATCTTAGTTGGGATCACGTACAAGCTACTGTTTTATTATTACAGAGAAAAAGGGCAAATTTTTAAAAATTTGGATTATTTGGATAAAACGGAGTCCATGGGAGATGACCATTCCACAATTCTGAGCAATTCTTTTTTTTACATAAATATTCCTTTGGTTTAGCTTCAGCCTGAGGTCTCCTATGCTGCCTGCCGTGGACCTTGGCTTATCTATCAGCCTTAGTCTTTTGATTGTGGCCAAAAGGCACAGAAGCTGTGGGTGCAGTAATATTCATATCAATTACCTTTTATCCTGATCATCAAAATGTTTATGTCGTTGTTTCAGTCAAACAATTTAAAATATAATTATGCCGTCTGATTGCAGTTGACATGATAAATGAACCCAATGGTTTCTCTCTCTCCGTGCATAAGTCGAGCAACTGGAATCGCAATACAGTCGACTAATTGCAAAAGTCAATCATGGCACATTTTTGATGCCTATTAGTAATATGTTTTGAAAACAAGAGATTAATTAAAACCAAGAATCAGAAACCGATAGACTCCTAATGATAGTATCATATCTCAATAACAATTTGAAGCATTCATTTTGGTTATAAAGATAAATTGCTTAATTCCATTTAATTAAAACATAGAAATGAAAGTTGACAAGACAATTAATTAGTAATGAATTTAACAAAATGACAAGGAGTGCTGAACAGTTTGATATAATTTACTGCCAATGAGCATTTGTTCTATAGCTAAATCCCATAAAATTGGGGAATATGTGAAAAAGGGGAATTTTTTTCCAGCTAATATGATTTTGCTAGGCTGTAGAAGCTCTATAAACAGGCAGGCAGTATCTGGTAGAACCTACATGTTTTAGATCCAGGAACCATAGGGCAATTTTACTAACCTCCAAAAATTCACCAGTGATGGTTTCGCTCACATTGCAACACTTCACCAGGCGTAGATTCGCCAGTACATCGATAATTCACTAAAATCCGAAGTTGCATCCAGGGCGACGAACACTGGTGAAGTTGCAAGCTAGCGTTATAGCGGCAACCAAATCGAAGTTGTGCTAGCGTTACTGCACCAAGCAAATCGAAGTTGCGCTAGTGTTGCCTAATTTGCATACGGCGGGAAGTTAAAGTTAAATGGATGTATATGTTGCAGCAAACACATTACACTACACAAGCCCGGGAAACCTTAATAAAAGAAAATAGAGTTGTCATATTGCCCTACATAGGAGACCAGAAATGTAGGGGGAAGCAGGTTACCCCAAAAAAAATGTATGCTCTTTTGCAGCCTATCACCCTGAGAAAATGGAAAGACACGAGCGTTTTTTTGGGACTAAATTTTGAGGAACTCCTATCTACTCTATTACACTTCGCCTGGTCTGAGGTGGCAAAGGCAAGTCTGGCACAAGAGGTAACGTTCAGTAAAATCCGCATCTTAGAGAATTTGCGTAGTTACGTCCATTCGCCAGAGCGCAAATTCGGCAGGTGTTAGGGCGTGAAGTACCACTAGAGTCTATTACCTTCGCTAGCGAAATTACGCCAGCAACCGTTAGTAAATCGGCAAAGTACCGAAATGACGTCACTCTGGTGAATTTTCGCCCACGTTAGTCACTTCACCCTTTAGTAAATTGCCCCTATGTGTTTATAGACTACTGTTTCTTCTGAGTCACAGTAGGCAGTGTTGGCGTTGAATTGTAACTAATGTTAAAGGAACAGTAACACCAAAAAATTTAAGTGTTTT
Source organism: Xenopus petersii (assembly GCA_038501925.1). Lineage (NCBI taxonomy): Eukaryota > Metazoa > Chordata > Amphibia > Anura > Pipidae > Xenopus > Xenopus petersii. Next base: position 14,006,399 of record CM076675.1, on the reverse strand, counting down.
AAAGTAATGAAAATATCATGTACTGTTGCCCTGCACTGGTAAAACTGATCTGTTTGCTTCAGAAACACTACTATAGTTCCTATAAACAAGCTGCTGTGTAGCAATGGCGGAAATTGAAAAACGGCTATATGGCACAGGTTAACTAATGGATAAAAGATAACACCATTAGACAGAAAGAGTTTATCTGCTATCTGCTGTGTAACCTGAGCCTTTTCTCCTTTGAATGGCTGCCCTCATTGCTACACAGCAGCTTATTTCTATAAACAATAGTAGTGTTTCTTAAGCAAACACAGCCATTTAACCAGTGCAGGGTAACACTGCATTATATTTTCATTACTTAAAAACACTTTTTTTATGTTACTTTTTCTTTAAACACTGCCCCATGCCTTTGCCTTTCTTAGCTTACACATTTTATTTGTCAGGACTAACTCTTACTTTTCTCTTATTATAATCTCTTATGAAGAACCTTGTATCTTGAATACACTCTCCTGAGCTCTGCTCATTTCCTGTCCTAATATTGTTACTGCTGGTCTCCTGGTTTGACCACTGACCTGTCTCACAGACTACTTTGTCGCATTCCCTGATCTAGTACTTGCCTATTGACTTGCATTTTAGTCTAGTCTTTGTTTATTGCACTTGTACTGCACCGGTACTCAAACTGATATCTTTATCCCAAAAATTCTCCGGATGAGACATATATTCCTTAGGGCAACTATAACTGTAATGTAATGCATAATAATTGGGCGCCAGTGGTACTTGCAACTTAACCATAGAAATGATTTATTAAAGAAAAATATAATCCACATATGAGTTCAGTCAGAGATAGCCTTCCTGACATTCAAGTTTTTTTTCAGAGAAAAAACTTAAATTAAAATTGATTCTAATTCGATTCAAGTTTGCAGGTCGATCCTATTTACTCGAGTTTCAAATTTTATATTTTTTGTTAATAAATTGCAATTGGCCCAATTTTGAGTTCATGGGAGTTTAAAATTTGACCCTTGAAAAATCTGCTCCCTAGTCCCTACTTCTGGCAATTAGTACCCGGGATCCTAATCCAACTCAACACTCTGCGAGGGAGCCTTAGCTGACCGGATAAATAGCCCTGACTATTTATTACTCAGAGAGTGACCTATTGAAATGAGTAGCCAATCACTGGCTAGCAGTGATGAGTGAAATTTTTTGCCAGGATTTGCTGCAAAAAAAGATATCCATAGACTCCAATGAATTGAAAAAATTGTTGCACATAAAAAAAAAAACTGTCACCCATAGACCTCAATGCTTTTGGAACATTTTTCACTGTTTCATGATTTTTTGGCAAAGCGAAACAGGTCAGATTTGCCTATCACTATTGGCTAGACTTGACCTGTCTAGGTTCCACTTTTCCCTTCCTGCCTGCTCAAGTAAGGGGACAGACAAAATGGGTGCTTATCTTATATATTAAAACACAGTGCCACCTAGTGGCTAAACTTGGATTAGTTAGGGGTCATGCTTTGACTCAGGAAATGGAGCCTAGCTCCTGTATAACTAAGGGTCCCTTCAGTGGCCAAACATTAGAGGACTGCAATTTAAATGGGGAATACATTTATCAGGGAATACATTTATCAGTCCCCTACAAACTCTTTCTTTATTCCTGGCATTTGTCAATAACTCAACATGCTTTTATCAGGTTACCTAGAATATGGTTTCTCACAGCCAGTCCTATACCTGTAATTAATCCTGGCTGTTTCAAGGTACATGGAGAAGCACAGTTATGGGGTTAAGCCATTCAGATGGTATATCATGAATGCTAAGTTTTCCCTTCCAATTCTCATTGAATGAATCAGCTTAGACTTCAGACTCAGTTTTTTGGGATAAACCCCCACTGCTGGTTCCCTTTATCTTTTCTCTTTAGGCCTCAATACTTGTGGGTTCTACTGTTTAGAGAAGTGTTATGATATTGCTAGAGGGACGTTCATGGATTCTACAAAACTTGAATGGTAAATGGTCAACAATGAGTAAGAGCCCCAACAGGCCTGAAACGCGTAAGGCGCGTCCCAATAAATGCTTTTGTATTTTTAACTACCCTTGGTTGACTTTTTGGAGGAACTCACAACTATTGCTGTTTTTTTAAATGTTCAACAATGTTACATGAAAAGATTATAAAAATCAATATGATCAAAAGTTTGTGGTTGTTGGGGATCGTCAACATTCATGTAACACTATCACTAACCACTGGACATACTGTACCAATATGTCTTCCTTGCAGATGTACTGTATCTATTGGTATCCTTGCAGTTGTATGAAACGGCAAAGAACATTTCTTTCTGCTTTCTGTTTACACTAGGGGACATACTGTATTTATTATAGTGCGTAATTTGTCACATGTTGTATAAAATAAATGGTGAATTTATCAAGGTGTGTGTTTAATTTTATGCTGCTCGAATGCCAGATTTGATGCCACTGGAAAAAGCTATGTAAAAAAATGAGATATTTTCCCTTAGGATTTTCAAGTGAATTTGTTTCAGGGACGCTACACCAATAAAGAGAGTTGTGAAAGTTGCCTCAGATGACAGCGCCCTGCCCCCCTGGATACCAGGGGTGGCAAAAACTGCGCTCCTGGTAACTTTAAGGGGTTATTTATTAAAGTTCAGATTGTAAATACTAATATATATATAATTCGAATTCTAGTGGAAAAAAACTCAAATTTTTATCCAAATATTGTTGACACAAATAACTTTTGGGACACGTGTGCAAATTGACGCGGGTGAATTTTCATGGTGAATTTTCTCTGGAAATTCCCAGCGAATTTGCGCCAGGCGTATTTATTCTCCCATCACTATTTATATGCTCCTGTGTTTGTTTCCCTTAAAGTTTGAGAACCAGAGCATTCCTGAAAGTTTAGTAAGTTTTTAATTCCATGTTTGCTATTCCCTTCATGCAGCCTAAAAAATGGGAAAAGTTATGTTTTTATAACCTATTATTATGGAATACAGTAATGTATTTGTATTCTTAAAGTAGTTTTTTTACACTGCCCCCAATATAAAAATACACAGGTATGGGATCCATTATCTGTAAACCCGTTACCCAGAAAGCTCCCATAGACTCCATTATAATCAAATGATCCAGAATTTTAAAAATGATTTCCTTTTTCTCTGTAATAATAAAGCAGTAGCTTGTAGTTGGCCCAAACTAATATAGAATTTATCTTTATTGGATGCAAAACAATCCTATTCAGTTTATTTAATGATGATATTATTTTAATAAACTTAAAGAATGGAGATCCAAATTACTGAAAGACCCTTTATCAAGAAAACATCAGATCCTGAGCATTCTGGATAACAGGTCTAATACCTGTATAGATATATGCTGAATCTATAAGACTGTAATTCTTATTAATAGTGGCAGATGGAATATAAATATTTTGTCTGTCTGATCACTAGAGGGAGTTATTGCCAATGTAATCTAAACCTGAAAAAAATTAAAATCGCAGATGTTCTTATAATCCTTATTTAGAGCACTCTATACACTGTCGGCACTGTCACTCAATGCTCTTTTATATTACCAAAATCAAGAGCCATGGCTTGAAATCAATTATAAAGCCCCAGCGCAGAGGGGCTATTAACAGATTCCCACTCAACAGTTTGCGGTGTCTTTTGACAGAATGAGAGCAGGTTTTTAAATGTTTGGTGCATCTCGTATTTTTATATGAAAGTCCTCCTTGTTTTTGTATTGAACATATCATGAGTATATCTGTTTCTAAATAAAAAAAATATTTCTACATTTTAGAATAAACTGGGACTGCCTTTTGAAACGAATGCTTTATTTGGACGCATGCAGTACAATTATGCTTGTAGACAAGATGCTATAATGAAATGTCATTCACAAACGTGGTTTCACCGCAGTAGATTCTTTGCTGCTAAACTGATGCTGAGGGGGGTGTGGAATCCCCAGTGATGCCAGCAAGTGGTTATGTGTATTGACTCCTGCTAGGGAAACAGGTGGAATAAAAACTACACATAAAGGTTTGGGATCTATTAACCAAAATGCTTGGGATGTGAAGTTTTCTGGAGAAGGGTTTTTTTTTTTGTTATTTGCATCAAATGTTTGTTATTTGCACCTAAAGACGATTAAAACATTTTGGGGGCAGATTTATCAAAGGTCGAGGTGAATTTTCGAATAAAAAAAATGTGAATTTCAAGCTATTTTTTATGTACTTCAACTAGGGAATAGTCCAAATTCGATTTGAATTTGAAGAAAATTAGAATATCGAAATGTACTGTCTCTTTAAAAATTCGACTTTGACCATTTGCCATCTAAAACCTGCCGAATTGCTGTTTTAGCCTATGGGGGACTTCCTAAAATCAGTTTGGAGTCAATTGGTAGACTTTTTGGGAAAAACTTTGAAACGAAATTCGATCTAATGCACTATTCTTTCAATTCGTAGAATTCAAATTCAGCCAAATACAGGCCTATTCGATTGAAAACTGACCTATTCGACCAAAACAACTTTGACTTAATTTGGTTGGTCTTTTTGAATTCGAATTTCGAAGTTTTTTCAATTCAATTTTTGACCCTTCATATATATGCCCCTTAAACATTAAATAAACCCAATGGAATTTTTTTGCCACCAATATAGATTAATGCATCTTAGTTACCAACATGTACAAGGTACAAGTGATGGGCGAATAAATTGAGCAGATATTGCGCAGAATTTCTGTGTTTTGCTGCAAGCAAATTAATTCTCAAAACTGTGGAGACAATTCGCCCCCAAAAACATCAAAAAAAATTGGCGAGCATCAAAATTGGCACATGCATACAAATTGTTGCACATCAAATTTATTCATTGACTTCATTGCTTTTCACAAATTTTTGTTGGCATTTCGTGTAACCGCACAGATTCGCCCATCACTACAAGGTACTGTTACAGAGAAAACATTTTCTTTTTCTTAAATGGCAATTCTGTAATTTAGAGCTTTCTGGATTTTGAATTTCATTGTAAGAGATCCTATACCTGTACAAACAAGTTCTTTGTTGCTGAATGGGTGTTTAAAGAATATGAAAACTATTTGTTCCTTCAAAATTACTCCAAACAGCCCCCAAAATAAAATACATTTCTCCTTGCATTTTTTTAAATTTTTTTTTTCTCTATTATAGCCTCTTTAGTTACTTTATTTCTAGCATGAAGCTCCGCCATTTTGCTTTCTGAGCACTCCTCTCTTAGGGGCAAATTCACTAAGATGCGAAGTTGCGCCAGGCGCAACTTCGCCGCACTTCGCCGCACTTCGGCACAATTCGCCACACTTCGCCAGGCGTATTTTCGCCAGCGCTCCGCAAATTCACTAAAATCCGAAGTTGCGCACAGGGGTAGCGTAAGTATTCGCCAAGCGAATTGAAGTTTCGTTAGCGATGGTTCATTTGCATACGGCGCGAAATTCAAATTTCAATGGAGGAACACGTATCACCACTTCAAATGCCTAGAAAACCTTCAAATCAGCAAATAAGAATTTTATTTTGCCCTACACATGTGCCCACTGTCTAGGTAAGTTGCCATGAGTCAGGAAATGTTTTCGATCTTTTTCAGCCTATCACCCATCATGTAGAAAACACGCCAGCGTTTTTTGGGACTTAGAAAATTTTTTGACTTTTTTTGAAACAATCCCTATCTACTCTATTGCGCTTCGCCAGGTCTGAGGTGGCGAAGGAAGTCTAGCGTAAAAGGTAGCGTTCAGTACACTGCGCAAGTTAGTGAATTTGCGTAGTTACGTCGCTAACAAAAATTCGCCTGGCGTAAGGGTGCGAAGTAACACTAGCGAAATTACGCCAGCATTCGTTAGTGAATTTGCGCAGTAGCGAAAAATGCCAAACGCTAGCGAATTAACGCTAGCGTTCGGCGCTTCGGCACTTAGTGAATGTGCACCTTAGACTTACTGGAGCAGAGGCAGTGAGCATGCCTAATAGACACCTTTTGAGGTCTCCATAGTTGAAAGAGAAGGAGTGCTTAGAAAGCAAAAGTGACTGGAACTCATACACAAGGTGCCATCATGTCAAAGTTCTTGGTTAAAGATTCATGATTTCAACTCCAGTGCAATACCTGCTCAGCATTGCTAAGCAATAACTATTTTAGAATTATAGATTTTTGCAAGAAAAAAATTACTCTAAAGTTATATTGAGATGGTATAATATCCCTTTAAACTAAAGAAGTAGCTAGAAATGTTGTACATTATGTTTTGGGCTTCTGTACCAGCCCAAGGCAACCCCAGCCCTTTAGCAGTAAAGATCTGTGTCTCCAAAGATGCCCCAGTAGCTCCCCATCTTCTTTTCTATTTTAACCATTTAATTTTTTTGGTTTAGTTCTCCTTTAAGGAAACAATTACATTTAGCAGGCAGTAAACAGGCAAGTATATAGCTCAGACATCAGCTTTATGATTTCTGTTCCTTGAATTTCTCCAGTCTTGGACTTTAATTTTCAAGGAACTATTTAAGCCTAAAGTCATAGGCATTATAATCTGGCTAATGGCATCAGCTATATATTTAGACACTTCAGTTTATGGGCCAACATTGGACCAGATTAGTTAGAAGTTATCTAATGGTAAAACTCGAGGAGAAAATTTTTCTCATTATTCAGGTCTAGTTTTTTTCCCCATAGACTTCAATATCGTTTTCACCTGATAAACTTGGGAGTTTTTCTGAATTGAATCTCACATTGAGGGGGTTATTTATCAAAGTTAAAATTTTAGAGTAATGTGAATTTTTTAAAATTCGAATGAATTCGATTTCATTCACAATTCGGATGGTGTTTCTTATGAAAAAATATAAAACATCTAAAATTTGATCGAATAGTCCCGACCTGAAAATGCGAATTGAGTTTTCCTCTGAAAAAACTTGACTTTTGCCAATTTTTTTCAGTTTGTAGGTGGAGAATAATCGAAATTAGAACTGTTTCCAGGGTCAAGGTGTAATACATCACACATTCGAATTCTAATTCGAGTTGGTGGTTTTCATTTTTTAAATTTGTTAATTGTGACCAAAAAAAAAAATCAAAAATTCCAATTCCAATTCGAATTTACCATTCGAACCAGTAAATCTGCCCCTGAATCTCGTCCATGAGTTTTCAGGTGATTAACGTTTTTCTCAGTGAATTGAATCTGATTCTTGTTAACATGACTACATTGTAAAGGCTTGTTGTCCTCTTACCGCCATAAAAGAAAAGCAGTGGAGTTTAACAGATCCATCCCGATTAACAAATTACTCAAGCTGTATTCTATTTAGCCGTCAACCCAAACAATTTTTCATAAAGCACCTCTAATAGGATCTCGGCAGCATCAAGTAAAGCCACTTGCATGCACTCCTTTGCTTATTGATTTAAAAGTTATGTACACAGACTGAAACGCATTACATATTCAAGCACTCTTCATATCATTTAAAAACACTAATGCTATTTAAGTAAAGAGCCCCAGAAACAGCTTTAAAAGGTACAGAGTCTAAACTTTTTATAAAGTCTTATAATGTTTATCATAAAGATACTTATCCCGATGTAGCTTCCCATGCAGTGCCATATATATTCTATATAAACATATAAATATGATTTCAATAGACCCCGGTCAAAGAACTACTTTTAGGGCTGGGGAATTTGATTAGAATAAGACAGTAAATATAGTAGAACATATTAATGTGCAATTGTGTCACTAGAACATAAGGCTGACCATTTATGAGAATACCTTAGGACATTTCTAGACGTAGGGAAGTCCTAGGCAGAGGTAATTGTATAAGGGAGTTTGGATAGAGAAGGAACCTCTTGGCCTAAGCAAAATCTGATTACCGTACATGCAATTTGAAGCAAGCACTTTCTCAGCCTAGGCTCAAGTGGAGAATGCAGAACTTGGTTATAGAAGGTATAAACAATTTAGATCTTTAATACCTCATCTCAAAGATGAAAGGTAGCTAGAATATCATAGCAATTCAGTAGCATTAATTTGGCGAAGTATTGAAATCGAAGGCTTTTTAAAGAGACAGTACTTCGACTATCGAATGGTCGAATATTCAAACAATTTTTACTTTGAAACGAAGTCAAGGTAAATTCGAAGTCGTGGTATCCTATTCGATGGTCGAAGTATCCAAAAAATTACTTACTTTGCATCCACAACAGCTTTCAGCATAGTGATAAAAGACCTCACCAGAAACATGCTGCGTGTGTGTTGTCCAGTAGAAGAACCATTTTTCTGAGAAACTCAAGATCAAGAGCATTTTGTTACCTGCATAATAGATTATTTTGTGCGAGAGACAAAATACACCATCAATATGTATAAAAAGCATCATTCAAGTAAACCTAATTTCAGGTAAACCACTAAAAAAATCTGAAACTGCCAGAACATGCCAGATGAACAAGACTATTACAGCTAAATTGTTTTTATGCACCCCTGTCCATTCACTATAACTTACTAAACAAGACACGGCAATTGCTTTCGGTTATTTCCAGGGCAGAGTCAAAAACAGGGACTTGGAAATTAGCAATGGTTAGCAACACAAATTTTATATGGTTCTTAAAAATTGAGTTCTGAATACTTATATAATGCACAAAAGCCATGAATATCTTAAATTAAATAGCCTTATAAACGGTGAGTAGTGATGTCATCAGTTATAAATGGTGACTAGTGATGTCATTTTTGTCACATGACTCACTAAAAATTGTGTATTATAATAAATAAAGTACCCCTTGTTGGAAAATATGAGGATATTAGAAGTAACCTCGGAGTTCCATGACCTGTATAAAAACACTCGGCCTTCAGCCTCTTGCTTTTATATGGTCATGAAACCAAATAAGGGGTTTGTACCAGTTTCACGACCCTGATGCCTGTTCCACTTGCTTCTGTCCCAACTGAAGCTCATTGCTTGATTGTTTTGTTGATAAAACAGTCGACATTGCAGCCAAATGGTTTCTGATGTCGGCTTATGGCAATACTAGGGGTCAAGTGTATTCATTGATTGAATTGTGGACAACATGTATCATGGACACTATGGACTTTTACATAATACATTGATTTTGCACTACTCTGCATTTAAGTGAGGTCAGGCAAGAAAAGCCCCATTGCAGTGACCCACCTGTTTTTAATTATAGGTAACCTATCACAATCGAGGAGGGTGGAGTTATAAGGATTTAAAAGTTTGTCTAATGTGTGCACCTGTTAACACTTGAAAAAGAGCCAAGAAGCTCGAAACATGTTTCGAGCCTGTTTATTTCCACAATCCTTGTATGTATTTATGGTCATTGAACTCCTTGGTGACTTATAATATCCTTATATTTTACAATAGGTTACTTTATTCACTATATAAATACATATATTTCTCATGAATAAGTATTTGTTTAGGAATACATTCTACCCCAATGCTCTCTTTGCTGATAAAGTTTTGTCTTCTAAAACAAGGTTCCTTCCCATAGAAGAAAGAGCATCTTATATCTGAAACGTTCTTTTATCCCTTGGACAATTTCTATGCTTCGTTACTAAACCGCACTTGGCAGAGAAAATACGTCGCCATTTCTGTTTTCTTCTCGTTCTCCAAATCTGTATAATGCTTCTAATTAATTGTGAAACTGTTCTTGCCACGGACAAAACTCAGCCTTCTTTTGCACTGTCAATAAACAGGATTAAACCGGGAAACTCATTATGCCTGGGCACAAAACAGCTTATGAAACGCAAGGCAATATTTCTACATCAGAAAAGGTTTTATCATCTATCTATCTATCTATCTATCTATCTATCTATCTATCTATCTATCTATCTATCTATCTATCATCTATCTATCTATCTATCTATCTATCTATCTATCTATCATCTATCTATCTATCTATCTATCTATCTATCTATCTATCATCTATCTATCTATCTATCTATCTATCTATCTATCTATCATCTATCTATCTATCTATCTATCTATCTATCTATCTATCTATCTATCTATCTATTATCTATCTATCATCTATCTATCTATCTATCTATTATCTATCTATCTATCATCTATCTATCTATCTATCTATCTATCTATCTATCTATCTATCTATCTATCTATCTATTATCTATCTATCTATTATCTATCTATCTATCATCTATCTATCTATCTATCTATCTATCTATCTATCTATCTATCTATCTATCTATCTATCTATCTATCTATCTATCTATCTATCCATCCATCCATCCATCCATCTATCCATCCATCCATCTATCTATCTATCTATCTATCTATCTATCTATCTATCTATCTATCTATCATCTATCTATCTATCTATCTATCTATCCATCCATCCATCTATCTATCTATCTATCTATCTATCTATCTATCTATCTATCTATCATCTATCTATCTATCTATCTATCTATCTATCTATCTATCTATCTATCCATCTATCTATCTATCTATCTATCTATCTATCTATATCTATCTATCTATCTATCTATCTATCTATCTATCTATCTATCTATCATCTATCTATCTATCTATCTATCTATCTATCTATCTATCTATCTATCTATCTATCTATCTATCTACTATCTATCTATCTATATATCTATCTATCATCTATCTATCTCTCTCTTTATCTCTCTCTCTCTCTGTCTCTCTGTCAATTTTTTAACTCTATATTATAAATAAAGCTTTCTTTTTTGTGTCCTCGCTGAGCATGAGATGCTGCAAATGGAAAGTGCAGCCCTTGTTGCTTGGATTGCACTAATTGTACATGAAAAACTTTTCCTCGTTGTCATGAGCTTAGTAGGAGAGAACAGATAATTTAATGATGCAAAATGCATAACTACACAGAGGATTTGTGGCTATGCCTGCAAATTGGCTCCTGCTCTTATTATGTTCATTAGAAATGTTTCTGCTTTCTTTAAATATTTACCAGCACTGTAATCACATGAAATTCGTATAATTAAAAAATGCAAAATATACCTAAAGCAGATCCAAACATGGGTTCTGTCCAATGTAACATTTGCTTCTGGAAAGGCCTGTTGATATTCTGGCTCATGTCAGGGGGTCTGGAACAGGCTGGCTTGGCTTCTCCCACATTAGAAGATTTCCAGAGATCACTAGAGGTTTCTGCATAGGAATCAATATTAACTATGGAACCATTGCGTAGATTTATTTAGTAAATACCTAAAAGCTAACTCTTATGACAAATCCCTCCTGCATAGGCAATAAGCGTTGCCTCTATTCTGCTGGGGTGATTAAAAGCCATCTGAAAATACAATAAAATGAAATGGCTCTGCAGAGATGTCATAAATTACAATCCGCTAAAATGAGATATGGAGAAATATATTTCCCCCATCCTTAATTATGTATGTTTGTTAAAAACTCCTTGCATTTTTATGCGAGGAGAATTTATTTTGCACATATTTCCATATGAAATTGTTGTATTTATGAAGCGACAATAAGACATATATATACACAGTGACTTGTGCCCCATGGAAGGATGTTGATGAGGTTTAGAAGACTACACAAGCAAGCCATTTTTATTTTTAGATTTGCAGCATAGTGGACTTCATGGAGGACTTGAAGCTCAGCAGGCACAGCAGTTGTCATGAAATATATGCAGAGCAATTAGGGATGGGTAATATTCCCCATTGAATGCATACTTTTTACATGTGTGGTCCTCAAAATAGATAGGGTACTTCTGAGTCTGCTATGAGGAGGCAGTGATTCCTAGGAGTATAATTTGAGGGACAGTTTAAGGTCACTTGTTGTGATGATGTATTGCCTGTAGCAGTTCTTAAACTATCTTGAGATATATTTGTCAGATTAATTTACTCCCCCGTATGAGTGTATAGTGTATATATATATATATATATATATAGTGTCGGAGGTGAAGTTGCACTCTTTCTTTTGCTTCCTGGAACTGGTGGCAGATATTTTGAACCTGAAGAAGGGCTTCAGAGAAAAAGGACAACCAGTGTTAGCAATAGACCCTCGGATACTTCTTGAGGCAAGAGGACAACCTAAATTCAACCAATGAATGGTATTTGGAGTAATATGATTTTAAAGCAGGACATTGGTCACTCTTCCAATAGTTGCTATATTTTTCCAGATTTTATTTTATTTTTTTTTACAGTTATTCTGTCTCTTGGCATCTTCTATTGGTCGCCTGGACCAGTAGAAGATGGAATAAAGATATCATACCATTTAGTATCAGATGCCTGAGATCCTTAATCTTGAATGTAACTGACAATGGGAATTAAACTGCTTACCTGAGAGTGTTCGGTTTAGAAGCCGAAAAATGAACATGGCTGCAAAAAGCTGTATTTTACACACAGTCTTTACTTTACTAGCAGATAAATTCAGCAGCCCTATAACTTATATAATAAGCCCTATAATTAATGATTTAGTTGTCCACATAAGTTCACCATAATGGATCTTGTTAGGCTATCTCTTGAGACACTTTTGTGTTCAGTATGCTTTGGGATGTTGTTGAGAAGCTAAGCTTAGGGGTTCTTCTGAAATTAATAATCTACAGTATACATTTACTGTGTCATAGAAGCTGATCCTATGGAGCTGATTATTATGTTCTAATACATAACACTCTGGTTTCTGGGTGGACATTTCACTGTGAATTAATTACCAATGAGCCTTGTTTGTGACTTTTATTTTATACATAAACTGTATAATATATTTTGAGTCAGGCTCTAACCTTAGGCAACTAACAACAGCCCAGAGCCTGTGCATTAAATCAGCAGTAAAGAAGACCTGCTGGGGCATCTTCAGAGGCATACATCTTGAATGACAAGGGGCAGTGATTGCCTTAGGCTGGTACAGAAGACCCAAAACATAATGAAGTAATTTATGACAGCAGTTACAGTCAGCAAAGTACAATTTCAGAACCCTGATGCAGTGTTGCTATTGCAGGAGCACATGGTAGCAACATTTTTTACATTTTTTAAAAGCTATGATCTCGTTCCTTACTCTGGGTTAAAATTATGATTTAATGTGATTCTTTTGATGCAAGTCGGTTGTGCCTGTAAAAACAACCTGCCGTGGGAACCCTGGAATTACAGTACAGTGACAGGATACACAGTAGATAACAGATAAGTACTACTATAGTTTATATAAACAAGCTGCTGTGTAGCCATGGGGGCAGCCATTCAAGCACATGATACACAGTAGATAACAGATAAGTACTACTATAGTTTATATAAACAAACTGCTGTGTAGCCATGGGGGCAGCCATTCAAGCACAGGATACACAGTAGATAACAGATAAGTACTACTATAGTTTATATAAACAAGCTGCTGTGTAGCCATGGGGGCAGCCATTCAAGCACATGATACACAGTAGATAACAGATAAGTACTACTATACTTTATATAAACAAGCTGCTGTGTAGCAATGGGGGCAGCCATTCAAGCACAGGATACACAGTAGATAACAGATAAGTACTACTATCGTTTATATAAACAAGCTGCAGTGTAGCCATGGGGGCAGACATTCAATCATAGGACACACAGTAGATGACAGATAAGTTCTGAGAATCCCATTGTATACTAAAGAGCTTATCTGTTATCTCTTAGTATATGGGTGAATTTGTGCCCAGGAATCTGTTCTGGGCTGGTGGGGCCCACCGGGTTTTTTTCCCGCTGACCCAGTCCGACCCTGAGCATTAGTGTAAAATTAAAAACTGGGTAAATAGATAGGCTGCGCAAAATAAAAAATGTTTCTAATATAGTTAGTTATCCAAAAATGTAATGTATAAAGGCTGGATGTGTAACATAATAGCCAGAACACTACTTTTCACTGCTTTTCAGCTCTCTTGGTTTACACTGACTGGTTACCGTGGTTACCAGGCAGTAACCAATCAGAGTCTTGAGGGGGGGCACATGGGTCATATCTGTTACTTTTGAATCTGAGCTGAATGCTGAGGGTCAATTACAAACTCACTGAACGGAAATGTCCCATGTGGCCCCCCTTCAGGTCACTGACTAACTCAGAGTTAGAGAGCTGAAAAGCAGGAAGTAGTGTTCTGGCTATTATGTTACACATCCACTCACTCCAGCCTTTATACATTACATTTTTGGCTAACTAACTATATTAGACACATTTTTTTATTTTGCGCAGCCTATCTATTTACCCGGTTTTTATTTTCACACTGAACTGTTCCTTTAAGACAATTGGAGCAGTTCTCTTTTTTTTTTAACCAGTTAATGAGCGCTTGCATTTTTATATTGCTAAAAAAGAAAGAAAGAAATCATATTGCAAAGGGGCTTATTTTGCTCTAGAGAAGCCAAAGAAGCACACTTCGCTTCTAACTTTAGATTGCCTATAAACAAAGAAAACCGTAAGCAATTGTAGTAGGAATGAAACAATTTTCTCCATTTGAGCTTTCTTTGGATTCCTTTGTCCTGACTAATCAACACTGTGTACCACAGGGGTAGAAAGAATTGAATTTCAATGTGTTAAAAGAAAGGAAGGAAATTTCAACAACAAGACAGAAAAGAATAGTGAGCATTTCAATATAATGTACATTCATATGGTTCATTGCACATCTGATATCTGCACCCAGGGATTCAACGAGTGACAGTCATATAGTCAAATGGTGTGCTGTTTAATAAAAAAAATGCCATTTATATGTAAGGGCCATTCAAAAACCTCCAAACATGGATTCATTCATTAATGCGGATGCTTTAACAAGGTTTTGCTCCACAGAAAAAGCATATTTGCATTTTTCAGAATTGGATGGAAATGGCTTACACAGCCAAAACCAAATCCCAGCACAGAAAGGCTTACTTATTACTTTCACTTAGATTTATTTCAGAAAGGAGAAAAAAAGGAGATAAGGGAGTTATTAGAAGACCATTTTTGTTTATGAAATATTTGCCTAGACGCCTGTATATTCTAGCCTAGGATTTAGCAGTATCAATTTGCCGTGTTATGATCTACATTTTTGAAGAACTGTTTCATAACTCTGAGCTCTATAATGGAGCATAGGAAAATATGTGATCCAGGGGAGCTGTTGCAATGAGGTTGAGAATCTTGTGCCAGTGGGTTACTAGGGATGGAAAAAATAGTTCCTGGTAACTTTAAGAGCAGAAATTCTGATTTTTAAATTGGAAGTTCATGCAATTGAGCTCCCAGCACTAGAGATGGCGCGAACTGTTCGCCGGCGAACTTGTTCGCGCGAACATCGGGTGTTCGCGCTCGCCGGAAGTTCGCGAACGTCGCGCGACGTTCGCCATTTTGGGTTCGCCATTGTTGGCGCTTTTTTTTGCCCTCTCACCCCAGACCAGCAGGTACATGGCAGCCAATCAGGAAGCTCTCCCCTGGACCACTCCCCTTCCCTATAAAAACCGAAGCCCTGCAACGTTTTTTCACTCTGCCTGTGTGTGCTGAAGAGATAGTGTAGGGAGAGAGCTGCTGCCTGTTAGTGATTTCAGGGACAGTTGAAAGTTTGCTGGCTAGTAATCGTGTTGATACTGCTCTGTTATTGGAGGGACAGAAGTCTGCAGGGGTTTGAGGGACATTTAAGCTTAGGTAGCTTTGCTGGCTAGTAATCTACCTTCTACTGCAGTGCTCTGTATGTAGCTGCAGTGGGCAGCTGTCCTGCTTCTGATCTCATCTGCTGACTGCTGCAATAACAGTAGTCCTTGTAAGGACTGCTTTTATTTATTTTTTTGTTCCAATACAGAGCAGTATCAAGCAGATTACTAGCCAGCAAACTTACTATCATCTGTCCCTGAAATCACTAACAGCTCTCCCCCTACACTATCTCTTCCAAGCACACACAGGCAGATTTTTCAGATACATTTTTGCCCTTGATCCCCCTCTGGCATGCCACTGTCCAGGTCGTTGCACCCTTTAAACAACTTTAAAATCATTTTTCTGGCCAGAAATGTCTTTTTTAGATGTTAAAGTTCGCCTTCCCATTGAAGTCTATGGGGTTCGCGAACCGTTCGCGAACCGCTCGCATTTTTGCGCAAGTTCGCGAATATGTTCGCGAACTTTTTTTCCGACGTTCGCTACATCCCTACCCAGCACTAGTGGTGCAGCCCCTTTGCCACTCCGGTGCTGAAAAATGAATTGGGAGGATGGCAAGAAGCATTGGAAAGGCCAACTTAGGATGGCACACACCCGTATATTGCCTCTGATGTGCTCCATTAATATAGCATTGTTTGTGATCACATCCTAGAGCCACAAATGGGGACAGGCAGAAGAGTCATGTATCCAGGGCATAGCGGTGGGTGGGTAACAGACACATAGCACTTCTGCCTGCCTACATGAGGAGTTGGAAAATAGTGGGTTTGGCCAGCAGAGCTATTGGTGGAGTGATGGGCATTGGGGGGGATGGATTAAGCGATCAGGGCAAATGATTGCATTGAGCGCAGTCGGCTAACTTACTACCATAAGCGACCATTCAAAAAAAAAAAAAAAAATATATATATATATATATATATATATATATATACACTGTATATACAGTATATATATTTATATAGTGGAAGACTGTGGTCCTTTTGATGTGTCTCCAATCACAGACTGATGTTCTTATATACGTAGGTGGCAGCCAGGTCTCGTTTTCAAAACCAGCCAAACTCAGCTACAAAACCAGCCCAAAACTATCCAAGAGGCACTTCAAAAGAAGCCCAATATGTGGGGTGAAAAATAGTCTAAAAATAAATGAATATATGTAAATATACGCCTTTTTAAATTTTTCCTGATTCGCACATTTTTCCTTGAAGCAAAATGGGAAAGATTCACCCCCTTCACCGGGGGCGTAACTACAGAGGGGGGCTAAGGAGGTATTGCGACCCCATGAGGCCTAATACATGTACAATTTCAATAAATATTGGTGAAACAATTCAACCTCTAGACATTTTGGTGGCCAGCAGATTTTTGCCTCAAAATTGTCTGAAATTGAGGAGTCACCGGAAAATGCGAGAATACAGAGCTGAAAATCTGGTAACTCCCAACTTCTACACAAGTCAGTCCCATTGCTTGCTTGAACAAAAAGTACATTGCCCAACATGCATCGGGAGACGCAGGCTTGCCACATGAAGACAAGAAAAAACTATGGCTGGTTTTCAAAGTAAAAACCAGCCAAATGCCCAAAAGGTAGATAGATAGATGGATAGTTGGTACTTTCAAAACCCACTTGGATTTTAGATTAGTAGCCCAATTTGGCTGGAAACCAGCCAACCTGGCAAGCCATAGAAACAGTTTTAATTAGTCTGCTACTGTACATCAAAGCAAAGATCTGATTGTCCAATCAGCCAGCACAGTCTCAAGAGATGGGCAGTCTCATTTAAAGCCAATATATAAACATTTGCTACAATGTCTTGTTAAAAACGTGATCATCCATTTCAACGCCCTAGTTGATAAGATTTTTCCTTTTTAAAATTTTTGAATATACATTCATTAAAAATGTCCAGTGTTTGAAAGTTATTTGTAAATATAATTGCAATTAAAAGCAGTTTCTGTCCCTTTCTGCAATGCTGGCTGTAGATGAAACAAGCTCTCGTCCAGCCAAGGCTCTATTTCCCACAATAATTTGCATACGGTTTACAGGTCTGCAGGAATACAGAAAACAGAAAAGGACAGAAAAAAAACTCAATTTAAACAAGATAGGGTTAATTATGAAAGTAATAAATTTCAAAGCCAATAATTGCAGATAATCCCAAGAGAAAACGTTTTCTTTCTGTGATTTATTCAGGCTGTGCTTTCCCTCAACAAGGTAGATTTTTTATGTAGCCGGTCTACAGAAAGATCTCTGACAGCCGAGTGACTGTGATAAATGAGGTTGTGACTGGTAGTGTTGATAGGTGAAATAACCCAACACCTCCTGCTTCTACAATAAACAAGTGATCCAAATGGAGGTCAGAAACAATCTCGGTAGAAGTTCAGTTTCATTTCATGTCATGTTTACAGAGGTAAAGGAAATGTTAATGGCGGGTTATCATTACAATAATTACCATACAACATGAAATTGCTGTGCATTCTACATCTCAATTACTAAGTGATACTACTTTATCGAGGATGCTATATTGAGATAAATGAATCCACAGTAATATTAAAATTTAGAGAGTAAGGCACTGGTTGTTAATCAAATTAGTAATTTCTCTTGTTTCTATTTACCGTTTTAACTGATATGGAAACAGTAGAGGTACAAGATTGAAACATTAAAGGAGAACCAAACCCTTTGTATTAAAACCCCCTGCCCTACATAGACCCCCCTCCCTGCTCCCCCCCAGCCTAGGTGCTACCCTGGGTAAATGCCCCAACTCTTTACTTACCCCTAATTGCAGAGTTCACAGTCGACATCTTCTTCTCTTTGGTAAACTTTGGGTCTTCTTCTTGCGCTTCGCAATTTCTGTGGCTTTCGGCTCAAGCGTAGTTGTTCGGGACCGCAAGATTGCGCCAACTGTGCATGCACCGATACGCCGTTCTCTTCCCGAAGATTACCGAAGAGAAGAAGATGGCGCCTGTGAACTCTGATGCCCTGAATATGCAACAAGAGGTTAGTCTGTTCTCGACAGATAGCAGGGAGATCATTTTTCCCATAGATAATGTCAATGTACAAGAGGCTACCCCTTTAGACTAGAGGGGCAGCATTTTCATTTGAATCAGGGTAGATGGTACTTAACACTGAGGACAGTGATTGTGATGTCGCATATTCAACCAATACCTTTGAGAGTTGATGATTTGAAGAAGCATAATATCCAAGGTTATCTTAAGGTCTACAGTTAGTTAGTATAGATATAAAATTATAACTATTATTATAGCTAAATAACTATAACTATAGAGGTATATAAAACCCAAAAAAATGCAGCTCATCCCCAAATTTTAATTAAAACCAATTGAGTGCACATAAGCTTGGCTTGTATGACATACTAATCACATTACCTCAGCCCTCCATTATATAGCCAGAAAACCAGAACCTAATTTTGCACACATTGAAGGGAAAATGTCTACATTTAGTAAAAAGAGACACTTTTGGTTACATGATTGTACAAATTATGCATAAGCTGATACGCCAAGGAAAATACTCTCTTTTTTGACTTAGTTAGGACTGATGCATGGACACTGCCTTGATGGGGCACGTCAGCTTACGCATACT
Source organism: Xenopus petersii (assembly GCA_038501925.1). NCBI lineage: Eukaryota > Metazoa > Chordata > Amphibia > Anura > Pipidae > Xenopus > Xenopus petersii. The sequence goes on along the minus strand of CM076675.1, from coordinate 13,987,330 downwards.
TTGTACAAATCATGTAACCAAAAGTATATTTTTTTTACTAAATGTAGACATTTTCACTTCAATGTGTGCAACATTAGTTTCTGTATTTCTCTTAAGACTATATAATAGAGTGCTGGGGTAATGTGTTTAGTATGTGATACAAGCCACACCAATGTACACCCAACTGGTTTTAATTGAACTTTGAGGATGAGCTGCCTTTTTTTTTGGTTTTTGTATATTATATCTGGGGAGGTGGCTCTCTCCTGAATGCATGCTCTCCCAACCCTGCCCCTTTAAGGAGAGTCCTGCAGTTAAGAAGTTGTTTAAAAGTCCAAAAAGCTGAATGGTTTCTTTGGAAGAGGTCATGCCAAATAAAGAGAAAAGAAGGTATGGTCTCCTTCCAATGAAAATACGCTTTTTTTTTTCACTTCACAAATCATGTAACCAAAAAAATTATATATATATATATATATATATATATATATATATATATATATATATATAGTGTTATATATACAGTCCGTATTCCCCAAATGAGTACAGAATAGAAGTTGGGTTGTCATATCATGATAATCCATATAATAATAATTCTGGAAAACTAGGTCCTGATTGGCAGTGGTGCATTGCTAGAATCTCACCATCTTTTAATTTTTAAAAATATTGAAGTAGCCCAGAAAGTAGATTACTATTTATAATATGTCCCTGTATTTGCATCAGTCTCTAGTGAAAATAATAAATGTAAATAATTGAAATGCTTGACACTGCTATGTGCATTGCTTTAAATTGTAATGGAGGAGGTAAATTACAACTCTGAATAACGAGTGGGATTTAAGAGACTGCTGTAGAGTCATTCTGAAATGTGTGAATTACCATAAACAGAGAAGCAGTGGGAAAAAAAATCACCCAGATTGAAATGTGCCACTCAGCTTGATGTTGTATAATGGAATGCAGAATCATTCAGTAATCATGTACAAGTCTTGTCATCTGCTTTATATTCCAGCTTGGACTCTATATGTGAATATTTCTATCAATTCAGAGTCATCTCTACTACTACTCACTCTCTCCTCTCTTTAAAGCTTCTTCATAACCCTTGCCAACGGAGATGGGACAGCCTCTCTGTTAAACTTGAATTGGACTAAAATCAGTCTGATTTACCAATTCTAATTCATTTGTAAACTGATTTGAGTTAATTTGCATTCTTGGAGATTAAACTGTCAGTCCATTGATTATAACAGCTCAACATCTTACAAAATATTAGTTTAATCATTTATACATAGTTCCAAAAATATTTGGGAAGTATTTACTAAGCAGGCATGAAATGGTCAGCATCAAAGAGGCTGGGAATTGCTAACAGACCTTTAACAGCGTGTCCCCCTTTTCCTCCAGTAATATCTTAAAAATATTTAATAAATGCATCAAATTAAAATGCATCCAAAATAAATTGTTACTAAAATAACTCCTTTTCACTTTCTTGGGTTACCTGACATGTTAATCATCAAACACCAGTGGAAATAAATTGGCAATTGAAACCACTAAACTAACTGGCCTCACCTTATGGGCCCTACATCTGAAGCAAGACTGTAATAATAACAGTTGTCTATCTATCTGCAAAAATCATTTGCATAACCCTCCAAATGAAAAGCATTCCATCACCGTCTGTGACAGTGTTAAAGTGGACCTGTCCCCCCAACATAAAAAGCTGTATAATAAAAGTCCTTTTCAAATTAAACATGAAATACAATTTCTATTTTTTATTACAGCATTCATAGCTGTTGTAAACACATTTACAAATCTCAGCTGTCAATCAAATATTGCCTACCCCTCCTCTATGCCTTAGGCATAGAGGCGGGGCAAGCAATTACTTTCACTTTCCATTCAGCACTTCCTAGATGTCACTGCTCTCCCCACATTCCCCCAGTTCTCTTAACCATTTAATTATGTAACCAGGGCATGGGGATGGACATCAGGTCTCCCATTCTGGTGCACAAACAAGATTCTGAGATGATACAAGGCTTGTCTTAATAACAGTGTCCACAAAATGGCTCCTGCCTGCTTGTTATAATTATTAGTTCCCAGACCAAAGGAAACAAGATTCAAATAATTTATACAGTGTAATTAAAATTTATTTTGCTTGACTAATGTCATAAAATAGTATTTGGAATACTTTTTTGGGCAACAGGTCCCCTTTAAGAACCACAAGCCACCTTTCTGAACAAAACAGAACTTAAAAGGGTGGTATGGCAGGTGGGATACTGCTCCAGATGGACTTGGACTGCCCAGGTCCCTGCTCTTTCTGTCTAACCAGAAAAGTAACGCCTCACCCTATCTGATGTAACTTCCTGCCCTTGCTATTTGGGAACCACTGATTTAGGTGATTATCTGATTAAAGGCACTTTGTGCAACCCTCATCCATCATGACGCAACTTTTTTTGTACAGCTTGGACAATGTGGTGTAATTATGCACCTAACTATAGAGTTTGCATTTTTAAGGATCTTTTATTCGTACTATTTGCCAAATACAGTTACTTTTTGAAGCAGTACAACAAAAATGCAAAAAAAAAATCAATTTAATACATACAGTGCCCAAAGGGTTAATAACAATTTGCAGCATAATGTTCATTCCTCTTGATAAAAAACAACCTTTCTTATCTTGACATGTGAAGACTTAGCTCAACGTCTTTCACGGCTCACACATCTAAAAAGCTTGCCGGCAGCTTAAAAGTCTCTGCTCTGTAGTTCTCAAAAAGCATATTTTTTTCTGTAGCATCTGTAAAGGGTTACTTCAAATTATATAAGTTTTACAAACACTAATAAAAACAGCTTTCTCCTCCAGCCTATCCTGATTCTGACACAACATTCCGGTTGCCATATCAACTGTGTGCAATTTATACCTTTTTTATTCCCAGTGACTTTCTATTTGCTCAGGAAGTAAGATACACTCCAGAAGATGTACGCAAAATAAATAAAACCGTGACTCCATCTAGCATGAAAAGTAAATTAGTTGTTGGGGGTAGACAAGGACTTTAGGATGACGGGTTTTGTTTTATGTCGCCTAAAAAAAAACAAGGCTGAATCCGCTCTCACTGCATGCATCCGAAACGGAAAAATAAAACATTGCCTTCTACCAGTGATGCATTCTCTGATCCATAAGGCTTCAGCGCACATCATTTCTTCCATTGTCCTTAGCTAACTTCTGTAAAGATCATTTTGCTGTAGCAACCACACAATAATATTAATATGTAGAAGGCCAGCTAGTAACAATCAGTTTTAGCAATAATAACTCACATCCATCAGTCTGGAGACATTTAGTAATACTCTGCTTTAAGGCTTGTACATTGTCTGTCACTAGCTGAAATGAAGATCCGGCACATATGCACAATGCCAAATTAAAAGCAAAATGTGTAACAAAACCAAAAGGCTACCAACAACGCTTAACTGTCCCATAAAGGGGCAAGGGTAGCAAATCTGAGGATCTGATCTGTGGAGCGAAAGATTGCAGGAGGCAAAAAATAGCAAAACAAACACATGAATGCAAATATTAACATATAGTAACACCCCTTTATTTTTTCTGACTGGAGAGGAAGCCTAAGAGCTCAATAAATTTCACTATACTTCCCAGTTTAAGATTAGTTGCCATCTCTTTGCATCTTGAGGATGCAGTAGTCTTTGGTTATTGGACTGGAAATGCCTTGCTGTAGTGTCTTGGGATGCCTAGCTCTTATATTTTGGTCTACCTCGTGCAATATTTACACATGAAAAATAATAATATTAGTTAATATGTACAGTAGGTTAACTAAACCTTTGCAATTCCATCACACACCAAATGGCTCTTGCATGATCCTTTCCAGGTATTGCAACATTAAGAAGGTTATTTATTAAAGTCCGAATTCCAAAAACTCGAAAAATGTGTATTTTTTTAATATAAAATCCGAATTTTTAGTGGAAAAACAAAATCAATTTTTTTCGGTATTTATTATACTCTGAGGATGTCAGAATCTGAAAATTCGCCATCTCAGACCTACCGAGGTTATAGGAGATCTGCGCTTGGTTTTGTGCAATAATCCGAAGGTTTTTGGGCACAAATCTGAAAAAATCGGGTGCAAAGTGACGAAAAAATTGGTATGTTTTTTCAAGTTTTTTTTTTTTCCTGCACATGAAATTTCGGGAAAACGTATTGATAAATTAGGGGAAAAACACGTGCAGAGCATTTTTCAGAAAATAATGAGATACATTTGGATAAATGGGCCTCTAAGACTTACTCTACAAATGTGGCATGATGAGGGATTTATATCTCACTTCCACTAGAACATTTAGCCCCTTTTAAACCAGTATAAGTGTCCAAGTAGTACATTTTTAGTATGGTGGAAGTAGAATTCCTTCTCTTCAGTGGAACAAGTCATCACCTCATTCTCAGCCACTTATTCTTCTCTCTTCATGTGTAGGGAGCAAGCTCTGCACATCCACTGAGCTTTTTCTCCTACTCTACCAATCTCTTTAATATTTCAGTGGAATTGTAACACTCCAGCTCAATACCCATTCACTCAAGGGCCCTGTACTACTGGATAAAACTTTAGTAACAATTATACTTGACTAGCTGCTACACCCATACAAGGATTTGGCCCAACATTGGCTGATATTTACTCATGAGGGCACCTGCCTTAACCTAATCTGGAAATTTCTGCAGAGAAGGTTAGGCTCCATATCCACCCTTCTCCAAGAAAGTGATCCATAAGGGAGTCAAAAATAACTTATTGTGGTGTGGTGAGTATAAGTGATATTTAACCTACCCATATACTCGAGTATAAGCCGAGGTACCTAATTTTACCTGGGAAAACTTATTGACTTGAGTATAAGCCTAGACACAACTACAGCCCTGTCTCCCAGCAGCGCACATTCCGCCAAAGCGACCCCCCCAGTGATCAACCGGACTTCTTTGCAAAGTTGATGGTGACAGAGAATTGCTAAAAGGATTACTGTGTGCATTGTCCCACTGTCCCACTACCATGTGCAGAGGGTGCTGTGTGATATTGCCATCACTGTTAATCTTTCGTATAACCAACAGAGGGCACTGTGTGATATTGCCATCACTGTTATTCTTTCATATAACCAACAGAGGGCGCTGTGTGATATTGCAGTCACTGTTATTCTTTCATACAACCAACAGAGGGCGCACTGTTATTCTTTCATATAACCAACAGATGGCACTGTGTGATATTGCAGTCACTGTTATTCTTTCATACAACCAACAGAGGGCGCACTGTTATTCTTTCATATAACCAACAGAGGGTGCTGTGTGATATTGCAGTCCCTGTTATTCTTTCATGTAACCAACAGAGGGCACACTGTTATACTTTCATATAACCAACAGAGGGCACACTGTTATTCTTTCATATAACCAACAGAGGGTGCTGTGTGATATCGCAGTCACTGTTATTCTTTCATATAACCAACAGATGGCGCTGTGTGATATTGCAGTCACTGTTATTCTTTCATATAACCAATAGAGGGCGCACTGTTATTCTTTCATATAACCAACAGAGAGTGCTGTGTGAAATTGCAGTCTCTCCCCAAGTGAACTGTTGGTATAGGAATGATAAAAAGTGACTGCAATCTCAGCTACTGCCCACTGACTCGAGTATAAGCCGAGGTAGACTTTTTCAGCACATTTTGGATGCTGAAAAACTCGGCTTATACTCGAGGGTAATGTATATATTCATAAATAGTTTATTGAGCTTCTAGGAGCTTCTAGGAGAGAAGCACTAGATGTTTTTTAAGTCTACCTATCGAATAGCAAAAGTAACTTGAGGACACAAAGAGGACACATGCCAAGACTGCATTTTTGTTTCCTCATGGCGCTGACAGCAGACACAAGCTATACATGTATATTGACAATTACAGAAGGTTGACATTACAGCTTTTAAAGGGCAGCATGTTATTTTAGAACTCTCCAGGAAAGTGTTTTATATACTTTGGGAAATGACAGGGCACAGTTATGAAATTGAGGCTCATCAATGAGCATTTATTTTGCTCTCACAAATGCTTTTAAAGTACATTTTGGTCTGCATGTTTCCTATTTTATAATGATAAGCCTGTGTGAATAGAATACTTTGGCACATTAGTTAAGAAATGATAAGGAATGCTATGTTTTTTTCAGTTTTATTATCTTGTAATGCACACATAATTATAATATAAAACATGCATATTAAGCCACTTAAACTATTTTCAAAATTAGGAAATAGGGAGTGGAGGCACTTTTTACAAGTCACACTGCCAGATAATAATAAAACACAATAGTGGGTAAGGATAATGAACAGCACTACTAGAAAAATGTTATAAAGCTGTATAATTAAGTGCCTACTCTTTTTCCCATTCTGTTTGGCCTAAGACATGTTTCTTGTTGCATTTTGTTGTTTTACCCCAATCTGTATAACTTCACACTGTAGGGATGAGTTCCCTTGTTGGGGTCCAAAATAGTGAATTAGAAGAACCAGCAAATGGCAAAAAGGATTTGTTATTAAGAACACTATACAATCTGTGATTTTTAAAAAAACATTTAAGGAAAAACTACATCAACTGAATATTAGTAAAGCATACTATCTTACTACTAAGCAGAAGTAAAAATGTTTAATAGAAAATTTTGACTTTATATTATCCCTGTAAGGTTAATAAAGAGCAGACAATACACATTTTCTTTCTCATGTCATGACACAGGGCACAATGGAGCCTCAGGAGGCCAAAGAAAGAGGTTGACTGGAAAACAGTACAGATGCTTCACAAACAGGAATACTATACTGAAGCATAGACAGAGTTAACAAGACGGTCGGCACAGGCACACAAAAGGTAAATGGGCAGAGGAAGGGTTAACAAGCTCTTGTCCAAGTCCAGGCAATAGGTCAGGGCAAGCCGAGATCAAGTAGGGTCAGAAACAGGCAAAAGTATTTAACAGAACAGCACCTACCAGTGAACAACAGGATGGATGACCAACAACGTGGGTAGGGTTCAATGCCAGATTAGAATATATAGAAACAGTCTCTGCTAGGATATATATGGGAATGTGCTGCCTCTGTAATTGATATTTCTACTACTGTGTGTCTACAACTTTGGCTGTAAGTAAGAAGTAAGGGCAGAAAATCACATATTCAAACCCAGGGAATGGGATAATATTTTACAGTCATAACCATTCCAATGGAAAGCATAAGGTGAGAAATACAGGTAGACTTACAGATATATATATATATATATATATATATATATATATATATATATATACACTTCCAAATGAGTATCCGCACTCCAAGGCAAATAACTTCAACAAAGGGAGGGGTGCACGGTAATTATGTATACACCAATTATTCTCAGACCAGCACTCCCTATTATAAGAATCAATTTTTTTATTGTTGCATCGTATCTATGCTGGGGGGACCGAACAGGGACAGAAAACGTCGGGCATAGATACGATGCAACAATAAAATAATTGATTCTTATAATAGGGAGTGCTGGTCTGAGAATAATTGGTGTATATATATATATATATATATATATATATATATATATATATATATATATATATATATATATACTGGTGTATATAAATATATATATACTGTTGCTAATTTAACCTCATTAACATAATAAACTTTTTCTGGGAATCAACCCCTTGTTTGTTAAATGGCGATAATCCCTCTTGGGACAGGGCAAGGAACAGGATATTTGAAATATAAAAAAAAACTTCATACTGAAGATTAGTATCTGAGTATACGGTACCTGTGGTGTATTCATTTTCTTTACCAAGACACTAGGGGGCAGATTTATCAGAGGTTGAGATGAATTTTCGCATGAAAAATATTCGAATGCCGAGCTATTTTTTTTGTGTACTTCGACTAGGGAATAGTCCAAATTCGATTCGAATTGAAAAAAAAGAAGAGAATATCGAAATTTATCATGTACTGTCTTTTTAAAAACTTTGCCATCTAAAACCTGCCAAATTGCTGTTTTAGCCTATGGGGACCTCCTAGAACCTATATGAAGTCAATTGGTGGACTCTGAAAAATCAAGTTTTTTTGGGAAAAACTTTGAATCGAATTCAATCGAATGCGCTATTCCTTCGATTTGTATGATTCAAATTCGCCCGAATACGGAGCTATTCGATTGAAAACTGACCTATTCGATCAAAAAAAACTTTGACTTTATTTCGGTTGGTCTTTTCGAATTCGAATTTCAGCGTTTTTTCAATTCGAAATTCGACCCTTGATAAATATGCCCCTAGATATTAGGATATCATAATGGTTTCTATGCAGTCATACCTCAGAGGTTGAAATCAAGGTGTGGTCAGTCAGTTTAATAAATAAGTATCCTGCTTCATCATATGAAATAACATTCTTTTTTTAAAAAAATGTTACAGAGGTAAGTTATGTAGTAAATACTGTAGGTATAACAATCCAATGCTAAACACCAAGTCCCATTTAGGTTGCCATAATATTCACCAATGAGGATGAAGTTCCATAACAAGAGCTTCACCTTCAGTGTCCCTCCTTAGAACTGAAATTGCAGGTAAAAGTGACTGCTCCTGTCAGACCCTGTTGTACTAGTGTATTTGGTACAACAGGACTTGAGAACCTGTCCTCACTAGTGTGTTTCTGACCTTAACGTTACGAAATCAGCAAAAATTTGTTCAACAACCATTTTAAAAAAACAAAAGGATCCTTTACTGATCATTGATTCCTTAATGGAAAAAACACCCTATCCAGAAATGGTATACACTTAACCCCTGCTCAAGTAAAATATGGTAATTCCCGTTTGAATCTCCTCATTTAAATTTTGATTTCCCTGTCTGAAAATGGAAAATGAAAATTCCCCCAGCCAGATCATTCATGTTGAAATTTACAGACAACTCTTACACTGACCCTTGTTAAAGGCAAAACAAAACAAAAACCTTTCCTCTCACCTGCATTTTGACCTGTTATTTCCACCACGCTATTTTCCCTCATAATAAAAGTTTCACCTTATCAACTAATTTTCCCTTGAAAGAAAGAGACATTGCTTTACCCACTCCAGCCCAACTACAATACACCAGGTCTTAATTGTCCCATCTTTAAAACAATGACAGCCTGACATCCACTGTCCAAATTGTAGTTCATTGTAGTGGACCTAAGAAACCCCACCAGAGTACTGCTTAAAAGACAAAATAACCCACTCCAATGTTCTAGCAATAGTTCACGTCATGCTTGAGTAAGGCTATAGTAAAATGGAGCACCACTGTTACTGATAGCTTTACCCCAATGTTGCTCCAGATGAGACCTGTATTCCTCAGGGAGTGAGACCTCACAATGGTGTGGAGGCAAGGTGGTGTGCAACCATAACTGTATGAAATGACTATAAACAGTGCTGCAAAATATGCTGGAGCTATATAAATACATGTTAATAATAATGCACAATAATTTGCCACCTGCGGTTTTTGCAACTTAATCATAGAACTGTTGTATTAAAGAGCGATAAAATTCACATAGTAGTTTAATCAGAGATAAGCAGGAACGTGTAACTGCAGTAGAGATATACTCATAAGTACCATTGGCATGGTCAGTGTGACCCCGCAGGGTTAGAGAGAGAATACAGCATATATGGAGGTAAACAAACTTTAATTTTCAACCTTTCTCTTTCTAACTAATCACTCCTAGATTGATCTATTAACATGAGCTAGCCTATTACTTACTAGACCTGTCATGTTTAGGTTCCACTTCGGCCTTCCTGCTCAGGTAAAAGGACTAGGGATGTAGCGAACTGCCGTTTATGTGTTCGCGAACGCCGTTCGCGAACACCGGCAAAAATGCGAACAGTTCGCGAACAGTTCGCGAACCTCGAACATCCGCAAAATCGTTCGATTCGAACGATCGAAGGATTTTAATCGTTCGATCGAAGGATTTTCGTTCGAATCGAACGATCGAAGCCATTCGATCGAATGATTTCATTCGATCGAATGGCTTCGATCGTTCGATTCGAACGAAAATCCTTCGATTTTAGCGGTCGAAGGAATCGAATGGTCGAATGGTCGAACGATTTTTGTTCGAATCGAACGCGAACTCGTATTGGCGAACGTCGCGCGACGTTCGCGAACATTCGGCGGACGCGAACAGTCGAAGTTCGCGCGAACAGTTCGCTACATCCCTAAAAAGGACTAACAAAATGGACTCCTGAGCACATGTGTTTTCAGCTTAAATATTGTAACACAATGCAACCTAATAGCTAAACTTTGTTTAATTAGGGGTCATTCTCTGACCTGCCTTACTTTATTAAACAGCTGAAGCTGTATGAAAGAAATGGTTAGTTGATGAGAACAATAACAGGTCAATTTTTAGTTAATAGTTTAATACTGTAATAACAAGTGTGAACGAAAAAAACAATGCAGTAAAAGATACAAATCCCTTAAAAACTGAAAAAAAATCTGCAGCTCTTCAGGAATGATTTAGAAACTTCAATAAGCATTATGAAAAGTCTGACATTTATAAGTTATATATATATATATATAGGGATGTGAAAATCTTAGACACCCTTACACATTACAGCTATATGGACACCTAAGTGGGTCCTTATGGGGACCTTGTGCTTATGTAACCCCTGCAGTTCTCACAGTGTACACCAGATGGCATTGTGCCAGAGTATAAAAGGTTTAGGAACCATGAGGTCTGGGTCCATTGCTTTAGCCTAACCAAGCAGGCTGGAAGGGAATGGGTAGTGTCGACCCTAGACGCCTTGGCCTAGTAATTAGACTAGGCCGAGGAGATTAGAGGGATTAAGATCCCAGGGTATTACTGACCCTGAGTAAGGACTAAAGTGTTAGAGATAGGGATGATAGGAATTCCTCTAGTCTGCCACTGGAAGATATCCTGGAAACTGGGCAATACCCCTCACATGCTGCCAACATACTCTCTGCTGTGTATTCCCTAGCCTGTAGGGATTCAGCCTATATGTGCTGTGAGTATATGCTTCCTTTATGCTGCTGTGTTATTCTATGCTCCATTGTGGATCAATGTGCTTGATGATCTATGTGCTATATTTTAACAAATACAGTTCTATGTTCAACCATTAAAGAACTACTGGCGCCCATTATTGTGCTTTTGCATCTAGTTACAGTTACACTACACCCTGCCTCCACCCCGCTGCGAGGGCTTGCCCCTGAGAAAGAGAGCTCATCTGTGGTATCAGCCCACACAGGAAAGTAGCTAAAACTGCTAAATACAAAGCAGTTTACTATAGCGCTACATATATATAAAAAAATGCCTTGATAATACAGGGTTCAGAAACACTTTTAAGTCATATTTTGCAGTTGGGGCAGCTGAGGGCCAGAAAGTAAATTGAAATAAACACACACAAAATAAAAGTGATATTGGGCAGCAATATAAAAAGTCCTGAAAATATTAAACATGTTATCACTCTTAGCCAGTATGGCAATATTTTTTATTAGCCAGGATCATTAGCCTGTGTCTGGAAATGATATGTTGTCTTAATTGCAATTAAAGGAAATTGTAGGAAAAATACAACCAGAATTTCTGCATTGCACAAGAAATGCTTAAACATCCCTTTTCCCTTAGTTACTGTTCATTGCAACTTCATATAGCATCCATAAAAAACAGAAGCCTATCTCACCCCACAATAAGGCCAAGTAATTCTAAATACTGTACATACTCTAGTTGTTTCTATTTACAACAGCATCTAAAATCCTACTGTTGCGGCATATGGTCTATCTGACTTTATACATCTTTACAAAACTGCAGAGAGCAGTCGCCTCTATAAATAGAACAAGAATTCGCACTATGAATGTTTTTTGTTTGTAAGTTTTTTTTCAAAAAAAGTGGTTACTTATCAAAATGAAATCATTTATAAATATGAAAATATTTTCATGAGAATAAATTATTTTTTTAAAGAATCATTTTGAATTACAATGAAAATTTTTTCATGTAAATGTTTTGCAATAATGTTATCTTGAAAATTAGCAGCAAAATATGGTAAAATAGCGTAAATTACAAGAAAACCTTGGGAACCCTAGCTCAACTGTCCTACCCCTCTCCCCCTATTTAAACTTTTCCTATCCCTGTTTCCAACTCCAAATTATGGTTCTTTAAACAACCTGTTACCTTATTATAAAATCCTTTGCAATAATTGTACAAAATTGATACTACACAAGATAATGAATGTCAATTTTGGGAACACAATTAAAACAAGTTTAAATTGAAAAAATTACAAAACAAAATAAACAGAAACACAAATAGAAATAAAAACATTCAAAAACAAAATACACTTTTTTTAAAGGCGTACAATTACCCAATTCTTCAGCTCTTTTGGTTTGTGCAGTTATGTACCAAGAGATGTCAACAAAAAGCCATTGTAAATATCTGCAACATTTAACAGAAGTGGCAGGTCACTGCAACAAATAAACTTCCCTATAACTTTCCACCTTGTCCAAGCCATTTGTCACAGTAGGTTTAGTGCTTCAAAATATCTGAAAATTGAAGCTCTCCTACTGATGTTCTTGCAGCAAGTGTCAAGAGTGCCAGTAGGCTGAAATATATCAATTTCACTTCTCCCTTATGGAGTCTGAAAGTAAATATGGTAACAGTAGCTCATCTTTCACCAAGTAGACATTTCTGATACACATGGAAAAATAGTTTAGAAGAAATTCTATTTGAGTGATTTCAAGAAATCGTGTTTGTGCTTTTGTTTTTTCGCAGAGAGCTACAAGGAAGGGAAACAGAGTAGTTCTTTTAGTTCAATTTATTGAAGGCTGTTGTTTCATTTGATATCTATGCAACAAGCACATCATGCAGTACAGAAAAGTGCAGTCTATACTATAAGGAAAAGCACATGGAGAACACTGCAAAGTATTTAATGATAATTTGTATAAAAAGGGGTAAATCATGGACATTATCATGGTCGAGAACTATTGCCCTGTTATAGGGCAGAAATGCATACTTTCAGCTGAAAATTTGATGCATGGTTTGACATTATAGTACAGAAAAAGAGCGATAATTATACATGATGGCATATTGTGCTAGCACGATCCATAAATGTATATTGTATATTGAATAAAATGCCCCCTATTTTAAAATATAAGGATATTATAGGTCCCAATGAGTTCCTTGACCATGCAACACAAGAATGTTCCATAGCAATCCATTCTTTTTTTTTGTTAATATGACTTAGGTGGTCTGGTCACAATACTTTGTTTGAAGTTACTGTAAAGCATACTTCTACAGCATGTGACTTTATACGGCACTTCCTATGGAGAACATAGCAATGTAAAGCAATGGGATTAGAGCCAAGCCAACACATAACAACACCCAAGGCAAGTGCCTGGCTTCATCAGGCCCGCCTCCCCCCACCACTCTCCCCTCTGGCCAGTAACTCTTTAACTCTCTTGACAACACTTCAATTCAACCCCCGCAAAGCACCTCTCTAGTCCTATATTCCTTCCTGCAGCCACCCTTACTCCCTACTACTCCTCCCACCTACCCTCAATGTCAGCTGCTTCAGCAGGGTCCTAGTTAGGGGAGTCAGCAATGATAATGGTTTTAGGACCCAAACACACACACTCTATGCACTCTATTCTTGAATAGCATTGTAGCATTACAGATAAACTAGTAACAATGAAAGGGAAAAAAATAAAGACTACAAGAAAGACATAGAGTCATACCTGGGCCCATAACAATGTACAAAGCATAAGTAATAGTTGTCAGGAAGACGTCAATGAAGACGTTTCACCATCATCCGAGCAGCTTCTTCACTGAAGAAGCTGCTCGGATGAGTAGTGAAACGTCTTCATTGATTACTCAACAAGTCCAGTTGTTTTTAGATTTTTTTTTTTTTTAGATTTACCTATACTAGATATAAAACAACAGAGTGAAATCATATTACCTTATAAATCAAGGAGGAACCAATTTAAATAATCAGATCTTGTAGCACATTTACTGTAACTGTGTCTTGGCAGTGCAGAACAGTCAAGAGATCAATGCAATAATTGCTTAAAAGAAGTAATAAAAAAGAGAAAGATATAAAATTGTATATAATAAACAATTTATACAGGAAAGTATGCTGGGGCACGGGCATTGAGTTACGTATCTCTTTGTTTCTGTTTAACAGATTCAAAGCTCAAGGTTCCACTAATGTCATATATATATCATTTTAACTTTTTCTTGAAATGCACTGAAGTCAATGGGTGACAAGTTTTTTGATGTGAAATAATTTTTTTCACCCATTGAAGTCTATGGGCGTCTTTTTTAGTTAATGGACATTCATTCACTTAAGGGAGTATGGGTTTGCCTTTACTTCTCTCTTTAATCGTTAACTCCAACTTAAGAGTTAATGATTAACTTCAACTGAAAGAAGAGCATAGTCACTCATCTATTGTTTAAGGGGTGGTGAAAGTTCCCTGGTAGCATGGGGTGTCAGATGGCTACTTAATCCATAAAAGGGAAGACCTCCATGCCCCCTAGGATGTTTTTACCTGACTTGCTTGAGTGGATTTTTCTGAAATGCTGAGATATTAGAAAACATTAGAACTAGTTAATTTGAGGCCTACACTCACAGAATATAAGAGGAAGAGCACCCAATGGCTCCACTGTGGAGAGCAGAAGGGGACAATAGCCTCTTGCATAGGGATTCAAGCGCATTGGTTCAGGGAGTAAGAGATGAGATCACATCCCATCAAAGGGATGACCTTGAGGTCTGGGGTCTATACACCTATTGAGTGAGTGCTACCACTGGCTCCAACTAATACACTTTCTGCACCCATATCATCATTGTTCTGTATGTATGTAGCATTATCCTGAAGTAATATCTAACAACCTGTTGATAAACTCGAGCTTCCAGTAAATAAATTAATTCATTTCATTTTACCAGCCACTTGCACCCAAGTGAGTGCAAGATCTGTGAAGTGAGGGAGAGGTCATCTTGGAAACCTTTCCACCAATCCGGAGATTTGTGTAACCCATACTCAATCAGGAGTTGCAAAAAGTTTAAGTGCCAGGCGTAAACAAGTAAGAGGGTGCTGTGAAAAACACATTTTCTATGCAGTAAAATGAAGCCACCAGCACAAATATCACTAAATAAACATCTTTCCTCCCATTTAAACAATGGATAAGTGTTTACTACCTAAGAATTATGTAACCACAGTAAAAAATAAAGTTACAATTAAATATAAGCCATAACTAGAGTCACTCATAAAATATACTAGCTGCTGATCTTGCCCTCAGTACTTCTTTTAGATATTTGTTTTCCTCCCCTTTCAATACAAAATAACAAGCACTAATTAGATTATTTTGCTGGCTCCAATGTCAGCTGCCTCTTACAATCTCAAGAAAAAAAGTCTTCTTCTTCACCATTTATACCTGTGATCTGTTACTTTCTTTGTGTGTCATTCAATTTCTCCCCAGAAGCATCATTAACAGTCTTCTCTTTTTCATTCTAAAGAGAAAGGCTATAACTAGTCTGAAGCCCAATCCTAAACAAAGGAAGTAACTGCATAATAAAAACTGAAAGGAGAACGGGGCCTTCAATCCTAATAGTCTCAGGTGATGAAGAAGATAGTGAGAAAATGGGGCAGAAACCAATTAATCTGTGATGACTGTGGTGATCCAGTTGGAATTTAAATTTAGTTCTGTCTGTTGTTATAGATGTTTAACACAACTAGAAAATCTATTTCACACAATGAAGAGTTACATATATATATATGTGCATGGCACTAAACTAGGACCTTCTACCTGTTCTACTCCACGTGTTGGTTATCTAATCCGAACAGGGGGTAAAAAATACCCCAAAACCAAAAGGGCACCAGGTGGGGAAAAGAGGAAGGTTCTCCTGATCCTGATCACTCAATCCCCCTCCATGAGAAGTCAAGGGCTCGATCCACTGTTTATAATGGGTGTACTACTATTTTTCTGTAAAAAAAACTTCTGTAGTTAGGGAGTTCAAGTAAATTCCAGAACATATTCAGTCCCCAAGATATGACAGTACATCTTATGTACGTTTTACTTTTTAGATGATCAACGTTTTACCAAATCATGTTATGGTTGTTTCCTATGCAGAGTTCACTGATATTGTCAGTTCTTTATTTCTTGTTCAGAGCAAATTGTGTCAGGTATAGGCACGGGTTAGCAGCTTGCCAGAAATATAAATGCTACCCAATGTGCACTTGGCTATCAAGGTTATGTGCATAAGTATATACAAATTGCTGACATTTCAACAATCATTTATACAACACTTTCACTTTTAAAAGAACTGGTTATAGAGAAGAGTATAATAGTAGTCACAGTAGCTTCTTATCAAGGGTTTTGTTAGGAGAGCTTGTGACATGCACCTGCTCAACATATTATCAATATATTATATTTGTGGGTCTCTCTGTGTCTCATCATGCAGAATAGACAGAACCATGTCCACATTATTTAAAAAACAAAACAAAAGAAGAACCAGAATGCATAATGTAGGAGTTGGGTGTCAGATAATCATTGACAGTTAGATCCAATATATCTAGGGGAGCTCATTTTGCCTAGAAGATGTATTAGAGCTCATTCTATTAAAATAACCAGAAATCCTGTCTCTCTACATGCAGAATTTGTGCAAACTGCTTTGTTATCATTTATTTGCACTGGAATCAGTTATTTTGAGTGAGCTCTAATTCATCTGCTAGGAAAGGAAGACCCCCCCTCTATGAGATATATTGGATCTAACGGTCAATGATTATCTGACACTCAACTTCTGCATGAAGACAGAAGAAACAGATGCTGAGAGAGGAATTATGAAGATAAACTTGTTAAATTGCTCATCTTTATACATGTGTTAATTTGTCAACAAGTCTTCTGATTGAATGTGAAATCCTTTGAGATTCCTTAGTAAAATTAGTAAAACAAATCAGCCCCCTGGTTTTCTTGGTTGAATGAGATTCAATTCAAAGATAAACTTTTCTCCTAATTTGGTTCCAGTTTTCCCCATAGACTTCAATAAAATTGTCACATGATAAATAGTGAGAGAAGTTTTTCTGAGTGGAATTGCATCTTAAATAGAAAACAGTTTTTTTTTTCACAGAGTTTTCAAGTAAACCTTTTTCTCACTGAATAGTATGATTATTAAAATGAGAGGAAAGAGGTCTTATAAACTGCAGTTAAAAAAAAGAAATTATAGTGTATCTGACAGATCAGCTACAGCATGCACAGGGATTCTGAAAAGGAGGGTATTGATGAAATTCTTAATTTTCTTTACCTTCATTGGCTATCTAACTATGCATGTAATTATTTACGACAATGCAATATGTTTTTATTAATAAATAATCTGTGGCTCTTGCGCTGCTTTTAAATAAAGCATGGATGCTGTTAGAGCACATAGAGGTGGCCTTCAGAAAAGTTTAAATTGCACATGTATATTGTTTCGTTGCTGTTTCATACACAATATGCCATGAATAGTCTGAAGGAACAAGCAAGGCAACATTTGGTTTCATTTCCCAATTTATCTTATGCATTTTCTTGTGGCATTAAAATTATATGTAATTCATTTAGGGGCAGATTTATTATGGTTCGAATTTGAAATTTAAATTTTCAAGATTGATTTTTGGTCAAAATTTACAAATTCGAGTTGTTAATAATCCAAATTGGAATTCGAGATTTATCATACCGGGGGGCCTGGGGCCACCTAGGGCCCCCCACGTTTCCCGCCCCTGGAGCAAAATTTCCTATGCCCCCTGTTAATTCCTCAACCCTCCTCCAGCCGCCTCCCCGTCTGCATGCGCGTACCTTTCCGGGACAGGAGAAGGAGGTTGGGGCAGCGTCAATAGATTGCGGCAGGGACTGGGTATGGGCCAGAGGGGCCCACGTGAGCTCACCATTTTTTCCCGGTGTCCCTCTGGCACAGTCCTACCCTGGATACACAAGTCATGGGGTTAGACTCACAAGTTATGGGGTTAGACTCACAAGTTATAGAGTTAGACACACAAGTCATGGGGTTAGACTCACAAGTTATAGAGTAAGACCAGAGCAGAGCCACGCTGAACAGGTGCCCTAGGCAAGCCGGGCAGTCACAGCACCTGCTTAGTGTGCACATGCGCGAATCTGCGCTTGCGTGCGCATTTGCAAATCTGTGCTTGGATTTTAAGCGCATGCACAGAAGCGGAAAAGATGCGATAATAACCAGAGTCGAGCAGAGAAGGGAACTGGACTTGGGGTAGGCGACAGAGCAGGTACGTGCCTGGCACCCCCCCCAGCTTTGCACCCTAGGCATGTGCCTACTCTGCCTACCCCTAGTTCCGGCCCTGAGTTAGACACACAAGTTATGGGGTTAGCAACACATGTTATGGGGTTAGACTCACAAGTTATGGGGTTAGACTCACAAGTTATAGAGTTAGACAAACAAATTATGGGGTTAGCCACACAAGTTATGGGGTTCGACTCACAAATCATGGAGTTAGCCACACAAGTTATGGAATACCAGTAGGTGCTTTGTGCTTTGGAGCAATGTCCTTGCTGCTTGCTTCAACACCTCAAATAGCTCTATCTTTTGAGGCAGGGAATTTGTAAACAACCGCTGCTATGTTTTTCAGCTTCCGGTACAAGCCAAAAGTCCATGCCTCCAAACATGATCCAAATAGCTCCCATTCTTGATTTTCCACTCAGGTACATCCCATATTTAAAGAATGGATCTATGGATCTCGCAATTTCCTAAGCACTTATGTCCCCTGGATGTTGCACTCTGCACTGGGTGGCAGATGAAAAAATCTGACCTCGCATCACCGTAGGCAGTAAGGACAGGACCCCCAATGGGGTTTGCATGTCCTGCCCTCTACATTGGACCTCATTGCGTTCAATTCAAAGTGCTTTCCGCAGGTCTCTGGTTTCCAACATGAAGCTCAGGGCCCTGCAGATATTTGCACAATATCCCATGCAGTGAGATTGCTGGGGTTCTTTTTTTTTTGCACTTTGCAAGCTGTATGTTGTATTATAAATAGGCCCTAATGGTGATGCTTATTAATTCTGCATATGAAATATTAGTTGCAGTGCTTGCCCTAGGTCTAATCGCCCATATACAATCAGCTTGTTTTTCAAATGGTAAATTCTACCTTAAACTAGACCCTGTGCAAACTTTGTTTTGCTAGCGTCTGCATTCAGTGATGAAGAGGTTATTTTTTTCCAGGATCCAGTAATGAAATCTCACTTCTAACTAGAGAATAGGTTCTTGTTATACGGTTCTAAATGGCAATAGGAAAAGTGTCTTTCATCAGTATGCACATCAAAATCCTTTTCAAGTCTGACAAGCTTTTTATATCAACTTACTTGAGAAGATATTTGGGGCTCAAAGAGATTTTGACATATTTATATCTAATTGGCAAATTTGCACCTCCTTTTAAGTTGTCACTCATTCACTGCCCACTGTATATTGAACAGTTTATGGTACGTGGATTTCCAGGGTATTGTTTGCTGGGAGAACATTGCGCAGATCGTTTCCACAATTGTTTTGATTTCTTTTTCATCAACTCCTTAGCATTACAGTGCCATGTCTCAATGCATGAAGCTGCAAAGCAAAATCTGTCATTATATTTATTTTTAAATTACTTTGTATATACTGCAAATAATTCACTCTACCATGTAAAATTTTATTCTTGAACCAACAAGTGTATTTTTTTAGTTGTAATATTGGTGTGTAGGCGCCATCTCAGGTCATTTTGCCTGGTCATGTGCTTTCAGAAAGAGTCAGTGCTGCACCATGGAACTGCTTTCTGTCAGGCTATTATTTCTCCTACTAAATGTAAATGAAGAAGCCACAATGGAACATTGATACTACTTAGTGCTATTTTCATATGTACCAGAGTGCTATTATCTGGTTACCTTACCATTGTTCTATTGTTAGGCTGCTGGGGGGGGGGGAAGGGAAGGGTGATATCACTTGCAGAGCAGCAGTAAATATTGGCTGAAGTTTATCAGAGCACAAGTCACACGATTGGGGGCACCTGGTAAAAGACAATATGTCTAGCCCCAAGTCAGATTTCAAAATTAAATATAAAAAGATATGTTTGCTGTTTTGAAAAACTGATTTCAGTGCAGATTAATGCTGGACCAGCACTATTAACTGATACATTTTGAAAAAAAAAAAAAATGTTCCCATGACAGAATTGCTTTAGTATGTTATAGAATGACAAATTCTATGCAGAACAGTTTTTTTTAATTATTTTTAATAGGCTTACTAACAAATTTTGGGTCAAAGGAAAATCGTTTGATCGATGGATTAAAATCCTTCGAATCATTAGATTCGAAGGATTTAATCGTTCGATCAAACGAATTTTCCTTCGATCGTTCGATCAAACGAATTGCATTAAATCCTTCGACTACGATATTCGAAGTCGAAGGATTTAACTTCGACAGTCGAATATCGACCCTAAGTAAATGTGCCCCTAATTGTTATTGGTATTTTTTATTACTCATCTTTGCCTCTCCTATTCATATTCCAGTCTCTTTTTCAAATCAAGGCATGGTTGCTAGGGTAATTTGGACCCTAGTAACCAGCCTTCCGAAACGACAAACTGGAGAGCTGCTGAAAATAAAGCTACTGTAAATAACTAAAAACCACAAATAAGAATTTTGTTTTAACTAATTACAGATTGTCTCAGAATGTCACTCTCTACATTATACTAAAAGTTGATTCAAAGGTAAACAAACCCTTTAAGTCAATGGGAGGGCTTCAGTTCATTAGGCACCCACTGGTGACTTTATCGGAGTTATTTATCAAAATCCGAATTTATCTTGTTATTTTCTGAAATATACTCTGACCAAATCCACTTGGGTTATTTCCCTTATTTAACAATACATTTTCCCGAAAACTTCCAGTGTGAGGAAAAAACTAAAAAATAGTGAAAATCATATTAAAAATCTTTAAAATGTTTTGGATTTTTCTCCCTGAAAACCGCAAAATCTTTTGATTTTTGCATGAAACCCAGTGCAGATCAGGGTATCTTTGGCACTTCTCCCATTGCCTTATGTACAACCTTGGCAGGTTTTAGATGATTGATTTTGTGATCCAGACTTTTTTCATCCTCAGGGTACATTGAATTTTATAGTAAAAAAAAAACTAAAAGTTTTGGCGTTCAAACGAATAAATAACCCCCTAGAAGAAAAAAGGCCTTTTTCTTTTTGATTATGTATTATTTGTGCCCCTGAGGAAGACCACTATGATCAAAATGCATTGGGCTTACTTATTATTTTTGTAATTTCAAATGACGAAATGTACTTTTCTGGGGACGGCACAAACTTCAGTAATGTATTCGGAAGTACATTCTCACCATCGTTCAATGAAATCTGCAAATAGGGGCTTTTGTGGTTGGTCACTCAAGGGCACCTTTCTATGTAGTGATGAGCCGGTTTATCCCTGGGAATACGATGAATAATGACTCCAAATGTTACACCAGTAGGGATGTAGCGAACTGTTCGCCGGCGAACTAGTTCGCGCGAACTTTGACTGTTCGCTTCTGCCGCAAGTTCGCGAACGTCGCGCGATGTTCGCCAATAGGCGTTCGCGTCAAAATCGTTCGACCATTCGACCATTCGATCTCTAAAATCTAACGATTTTCGTTCGAATCGAACGATCTAAGCCATTGGATTGAATGAAATCATTCGATCCAATGGCTTCGATCGTTCGATTCGAACGGAAATCGTTCGATCGAACGATTAAAATCCTTCGATCGTTCGAATCGAACGATTTTCGGATGTTCGAAGTTCGCGAACTGTTCGCATTTTTTGCCGGTGTTCGCGAACGGCGTTCGCGAACACATTGTCGGCGGTTCGCTACATCCCTATACACCAGTAATCTCAGGAAGAGGATGCTATGTGTATTTTCAGCAGAAGGAATGTAATATACATTTCAAATCCCTGTGTGACACTCGCTAGTTGGGAAGAACAAGCAGAACGGTGAAAGTAACTGGAGGGAAACACGGGGGATCCATTATTGTCTAAGGAACATGAATATGTTATCCCTGTAAGTAAATATTTCAAATAAATGGAGCAAGGTGTATCCTGAGGTTACATTTAGCAGAAGGAATAGAAATAGGAAATATATTTGTAACTAAAACAAACTAAGGTGGGGCGAAACCCTTTGCACTAAAACTCCCACGGCTGCGAAAGGAACACCAGTTCAGCTTATTGTTATTGTACTCATCAGTGCAGTTTAATAATATTTCTTGTGATACTAATTTTTGTTCTATGAGAGATCATGTATCAGTCAACATAAATAATGCCGAAGGCAGATGGGAAATCTGATGCACGGTATAATAAGGGGTTCTCAACATTCTCATACGCTTTACTGTTACTGTTCATTATCTTTGGACAGTGAGGAAAGGGAAGGGCATTGGCCTCAGTTCCAATCAGAGATTTCTGTAGCAGTAGAATTATCTGAGACGTTTGATGGAAAACCTTATGTGCTTTGGCATCTACGGGAAATGGTAACAGAATTCACATTTGATACTAAGGATTCCAGTTATTTACTGAAATATATAAGTCCAGTGACTCCTAGACCATCTTATGCAAAAAATAGTTAATACATCTGACTACGCTAAAGCACTGTGTGTGCTTTAGTGCAGGTGATTTTTCATTATAGCCGGCGCAAGACAGAGGGAAGGCGTTAGGGGAGACTGGTCACCGCAAAGACAAGGCGATTAATCGCCAGGCGACTAAGTCTCCCAGAATCGCCCAGTGTGCCCCTACCCTTAGTTTATAAAGCTTATACTTAGCAATCTCTCTGTCTCTCTTATATTTATCTTATAAAGCTTATACTTAGCAATCTCTCTCTTTCTCTTATACTTATCTTATAAAGCTTATACTTAGCAATCTCTCTCTTTCTCTTATACTTATCTTATAAAGCTTATACTTAGCAATCTCTCTCTCACTTATACTTATCTTATAAAGCTTATACTTAGCAATCTCTCTCTCTCTCTCTCTTATATTTATCTTATAAAGCTTATACTTAGCAATCTCTCTCTCTCTCTCTCTTATACTTATCTTATAAAGCTTATACTTAGCAATCTCTCTCTCTCTTATACTTATCTTATAAAGCTTATACTTAGCAATCTCTCTCTCTCTTATACTTATCTTATAAAGCTTATACTTAGCAATCTCTCTCTTTCTCTTATACTTATCTTATAAAGCTTATACTTAGCAATCTCTCTCTCACTTATACTTATCTTATAAAGCTTATACTTAGCAATCTCTCTCTCACTTATACTTATCTTATAAAGCTTATACTTAGCAATCTCTCTTATACTTATCTTACATGTATACTTATATGTAGCAATCTCTCTTATACTTATCTTATAAAGCTTATACTTAGCAATCTCTCTCTCTCTTATACTTATCTTATAAAGCTTATACTTAGCAATCTCTCTCTCACTTATACTTATCTTATAAAGCTTATACTTAGCAATCTCTCTTATACTTATCTTACATGTATACTTATATGTAGCAATCTCTCTTATACTTATCTTATAAAGCTTATACTTAGCAATCTCTCTCTTATACTTATCTTATAAAGCTTATACTTCGCAGTCTCTCTTATACTTATCTTATAACGCATATAGTTAGCAATCTCTCTTATATTTCGTTTATAAAGCTTATACTTAAAAATCTCTCTTATACTTATCTTAAAAAGCTTATACTTGGCAATCTCTCTCTCTCTCTTATACTTGTCTTATAAAGCTTATACTTCGCAATCTCCCTTATACTTATCTTATAACGCATATAGTTAGCAATCTCTCTTATACTTAGTTTATAAAGCTTAAACTTAGCAATTTTTCTACTCCTACTGCAAGTAAATACCAACTTAAATACTGATTCCCAATCATATCTGGAGACACTTTTAAATATTAGACATATCTAGAGGCACCACTTGAGTAGGAATATCTCAATTATTGGATCTCGAAATACTAATAATCAATCACCATAATCAAACCTAACCTTAGTATCTATATACATGAAATATCCCCTGAACAACTGAACATCATCCATCAACAGTGGGTAAATGTACTAGAGAGCACAATGCTATTCTCCTAATATAAAAGTCCATGTTACAGAAATCTTTCAGCTGAACTTGTTTATATCACATTGCTTTATCTTCCCAGAATATCACAAAAAAATATTTACAACTTTTCCACCGAGTATAAAACAGATTCAAATCAAAACTGCTTGTGATGGAATGTTGGAAATGTGTCTCAATGTGTACTATAATTTAAAAAACAAATACAAAATACCTCTTTAATCTTCCAAATAAATGTATTCCTATGAGCAAATCAGTTTATTCTGGCTCACACGGTATGTCTGGTCTTTCTGTACTGCTACAATTCTCCTACGGCATTACAAATTCTAACCAATACCTACAATAACAAATACATGAATAAGTAATATTTTTTCAGATTACAACATATGCTACTTTTATTAAAGACATTTTTCATTCAGCCTTTCATAGATGCTTTTTTTAATTTTAAAGAAAAGCTCTGCAGAACTCTGCTGTCGAGCTCAATTCTGACAATTATTCAGGATGTTATCTTAATATAGAAGAGGAAACGAAACAATAAGGCTCATGTCTTACTACTTTTTTTTACCCCTAAAATAATTTATACGTTGGGCACATCTCCCATATAGGGATGTAGGGAACTGCCGATTTGGTGTTCGCGAACGCCGTTCGCGAACACCGGCAAAAAATGCGAACGATCGCGGACAGTTCGCGAACTTCGAACACCCGCTAAAATCGTTCGATTCGAACGATCGAAGGATTTTAATCGTTCGATCTAAGGATTTTCATTCGAGTCGAACGATCGAACGTTTTAAAATCGTTCGATTGAATGAAAATCATTCGATCGAATGCTTACAATCGTTCGAACGAATGGAAATCGTTCGATTTTTAGCGGTCGAAGGAATTCGAATGGTCGAATGGTCGAACGATTTTTATTCGAATCGAACGTGAACTCAAAATGCGAACGTTCCCAAACGTTCACGAACATTCGGCGGACGCGAACGGTCGAAGTTCGCGCGAACTAGTTCGCAGCAGAACAGTTCGCTACATCCCTACTCCCATACCAAAACCAGATTGTATGTATGTGTGTATATATATATATATATATATATATATATATCCCCTCTGCTCGCCAGCACCATCAAATTTTCCTAAAACAAATAGCAGTTTTCATCCGGCAGGCATTTTTTCCTCTGACACATCATCACATTTACTGCAAATAGCACATGTGTGCTATAAAGTTCATCCCATAAAAAATGCAAGCTTACGTAGGCAGGACTTACTGATAAAAAATCTTGCTTGACCACTTAAGCACAGTAATGGTTAAGCTTTTTTGGGAACCAGGCAGCAATGCTATCTCTTTATTGGCTCTTAAACTGGAGGAGATGTTTAGTAATTTGTGCTGAGAAGAACTGAGCATGTTCAGGACCAACAGCCAAAGTAAGTTCCCAAGGAAGGAACTGGTGGGCTGGAGGAGGAAGTGGAGGAGGAAGTGGTTGCTGCAATATTACTATTAACCTTTCGACAACTGGTATTTATATATTTCAAAGAAGCTGTTCATTTATTACATTTCTTTGTGTGGGGTTTACATGGGGTTTATCACCCTAGCCAGGTTGTCTTTTCTGCTACCTTCATTAGGGCAGAGACACACGTGGAGATTTGGGGAGATTAGTTGCCCAGCGACAAATTGCCTCTCCTTCGGGCGACTAATCTCTGAAGGTATTTTTAGTAATACCTTTTGACCTCGTGTAATACAAACCTCAGTAAAGGCAAACCTTTAGTAATAGTCAGGCAATTTATTCAGTACAAAATAACAGTTTTGTCTGGATAAGTTGTTGGAGTGATACCTGGAATGTCACCCAAGGACTTACCAAAGACACACCTCTTGGTCCAAGTGTTATATAACTTTCAGAAGGCATTTACAGTAATTGTGACAAGGGGTACACGGAAATACCATAAATGGTCTGGTGAGGAGACTTACTGACCTATACATTTATACATTCTTGCAAGATGTGCAGTTTTGCAACATAAGACAGTTTTCTGGTCCCAAATGCCTGAGCTGGTGTCTAGTCATTTCAGACAGGATGGCGAAATCAGCTATTGAGCAACACTTCTGCACAGGGTCCCAAGAGACATGGGGACATTCGCATTTCTAATAACATAGTGGAGATCATTTATTACTATGGCCTAGTATCAGTTATATGAGTGACCACTGTCCACAGTTGACCATTTCCCTTATAAGGCCCTTGGCATTGCAGCGCCAGAGCGTATGGGGGACTCAGGTAATAGATATAAACCCTATATTGTTTTACACTCTGACACTAACCTTTCTCCCGTCAAAAGAAATAGACCGTTCCCATAAAATATATCAACATCTCCCCGCAATGCCTTCCCGCCTGCTAGAATTGCTGGCGGGATGGCACTCAGAGCGCTTCAGAAAATAAAGAGCTCCAAGTGCCATCCCGCCAGCGATTTCGATTCTAGCAGGCGGGAAGGCATTGCGGGGAGATAAGTCACACGAAAAAGAGGCTATTTGTCGCCGGGCGACTGAATCTCCCCAATTCTCCACGTGTGTCTCTGCCCTTACGGTGTCCCAGTGATCTCAACCATCTGAGTACACGTATTGGATCCATTATCCGGAAACCCGTTATCCAGAAAGTTCCGAATTACAGAAAGGCCGTCTCCCATAGACTCCATTATAATCAAATAATCCAAATTTTAAAAAAGGATTTCCTTTTTCTCTGTAATAATAAAAAAGTACCTTGTACTCGATCCCAAATGAGATATAATTAATCCTTATTGGAAGCAAAACCAGCCTATAGGGTGTATTTAATGTTTACATGATTTTCTAGTAGACTTAAGGTGGGAAGATCCAAATTACGGAAAGACCCATTATCCAGAAAGCCCCAGGTCCCGAGCATTCTGCATAATAGGTCCCATACCTGTACTATGAATGTTGGTCAGTTCAGGAATTGGCAGGTATGAAAATTTCATCTGTTGACAAACCATGCCAACCAATGCATGATCCACCGTCATTGACCTTAGTTCTCTTAACTAGCCGTCTGATCTGATCAAATGTTTTTATAAATGATCGGATCAAAAGGAAGGTGCTTTGTGTGTGGCCACTTGTACACTAAACCTTCATTCAGCCCAAAGTTAGATTGTAGCTCGATCAGCAGAGGCAGAATAGCATAAAAAGGGCAACAAAAAATCTACTACAAATACGGGACCTGTTATCAAGAATACTCCGTACTCCGGGCTTTCCAGATAATGGATATTTCCGTAATTTGGATCTTCATCCCTTAAACCTACTAGAAAATCATGTAAACATTAAATAAACCCAATAGGCTGGTTTTGCTTTCAATAAGGATTAATTATATATTAGTCTGGATCATGTACAATGAAGGTACTTGTTTATTACTACGCAGAAAAAGGAAATCATTTTTTTAAAATTTGGATTATTTAGATAAAACGGAGTCTATGGGAGATTGCCTTTCCATTATTCATAGCTTTTTTTTGGATAGGATAGCCCATCCCATACCTGTACTTAAACAATAAATCCCATTTGTAAAGTTGCAACATTTATGTTAAACTTCACTTATGATGCACTCAGTTTTTTTTGAGCTTTGGAAGCTTTTCTTTTGCTTAATTTTCACCTAATGTGATTTTTTTTTGATCCACGTTACCTATCACATTTTAATAGCTGTGCGACAATACCCTGTCATGAAGCTGAGCCCTTTTATCATTCAGATAGCTGCTTTGGAAATGTGTGGCCAAATAATGCATTTATTCTGTCTGAATCATATCATTTTGCAGACTTTTGAAAACGCTGGATAATTTAATGCAAGGTTCATTAGCATTACTTTCATCAACAGCATCATTAGAGAAGAAAAATACAGATAATAAGGACAATTACAAAGCAGCATATATTTGAGCGTGCCGATCGCTATGCAAGTAATAATTTGTCTTTGCAAGCAAGCAGTTTAGTAATGATAACCTGCACATTGAAAAAGACAATCCCGGAGTGTCACGTTCCAATAACTGCACATTTGTGGGCAGTGAAACGATAAACACAAATCAGAATATGTTAGTACTCCATTTATTTCCAAAGTGCATCCGGCAAGCACACCTCATAGAAATCTACTTTGTCACTCGCTATGAAATGTGACACAGTCGAGCGTATTAATAAAAGTAGGATTTCTGTTAACGCTTAAAGTGAGCCACTAGTGAGAACAGAACTATTGAATGCTTCACCAATCACTAGACTGATTCCTTTCATAGAATTATCATCTTCCTATTACAATATAGAAGTGGATAATTGTATACGTTTCAGTCCCTGCATAGATGAAAAACATTGACACATTTCGGTTGTCGCTCTATTGCAGATGATATACGTAATGGGACAGTATACACCCCATTTCAATGAATAGTGCTAGTGCTGAACATTCAGTTGCCTATTGTATTAATTAAGAAAACTATCTACAGTAGAACTAGCATTATACATCCCCTGATTTTAAGTTTCCCCTCATATTACATTGTTGTTTTGTGGCCCCACCTATATATTATACACAATAGATTTCCCTGATTTCACATTTTCCTGGATTTTACACCATTTTTTTCTGGTCCCCGGAAAAATGTAAAATTGTTTTTTTTGTGATTTCTGAAACTAAACAAGAATATGAAACCAGATCCACTTCAGAGGAGCTGATAAAACAAATTACCAGTCCGCTGAGAAGCCCCTGATAGTGAGCAGCTGAAAGGCTGCTGTTTAGATAAGGGAGAGGTCTGTTTGAGTAAAGGTAGATAGGCATTTCTGAACAAACTGAAAAAAAAGCAAGTTACTGGGGGCACTTAAATTAAATCTAGGGTGCAAAAGTAAAGGTTCTTACCCAATTAAGCCTAAAACAATACACAATAGAGAAGTAACTCTGCACACTACATAATTAATACAGACACATAGGAGCATATTTATCAAGGGTCGAATTTCAAATTGAAAACTTTGAAATTTGAATTCAAAAAGACCAATCGAAATTATGTCAAAGTTTTTTTTTTGGTCGAATAGGTCAGTTTTCGACCAAATAGGTCCATATTCGGCCGAATTTGAATCGTTCAAATCAAAGTAATAGCGCATTCGTTAGAATTCGATTTGAGGTCACAAAAAAACTTAGATTTTTCAAAGTCCACCAATTGGCTGCAAATACTGTAGGGTCTAGGAGGACCTCCATAGGCTAAAACAGCAATTTGGCAGGTTTTAGATGGCAAATGGTCAAAGTCAAGTTTTTGAAGAGAGAGTACAGGATAAATTTCGATATTTGAATCGATTGTGGACTATTCCCTAGTCGAAGTACACAAAAATTAGCTCAAAATTTAAATTTTTTCATTTAAATTTTCACTTCAATAAGGGGGAAAAAAATTCAAATTTTGAGTTTATTTTAGTGTAATTCGACTAGGGAATAGTCCAAATTTGCATTGAATTTTAAAAAAATAGAAATTTATCATGTACTGTCCCTTTAAGAATTCGAATTTGACTAGTCGCCATCTAAAACCTGCTGAATTGGTGGTTTAGCCTATGTGGGACCTCCTAGAATCTGGAGTCAATTGGTGGACTTTGAAAAAAACTTTGAACCAAATTCTATCAAATGCGCTATTACTTTGATTCATACGATTCGAATTTTATCGCAAGCAGACTATTCATTCGAAAACTGACCTATTCGGCCAAAAAAAACCTTCACTTAATTTTAGTTGGTCTTTTTTAATTCAAATTTCGAAGTTTTTCAAATTTGAAATTCAACCCTTGATAAATATGTGCCTTAAGGGTATGCAAAACCATAATAATGTTATGTAATATATAAGTCCAAAAGTATATAGTTACAGAGTCATCTGGAAGCATACATTAATACATACCCCACAGAGTGTCCCAATATAAACTGCAAGACACAAGTCCTTTGTCAAGGGAATTCTCTAGTTCTGAACAAATTGAAGAGGGGAAGGCTTTCAAAATAGTGCTTTAGAATGTCAAAAAAAAAAAAAGAATTGAGTTTGTTTTTGTAAATTAGTTGCTGTTTCCAGCAAAGTTGTTCTTAGGTATATACTGTCCCTTTAATAAATGAGGCTCCATCTATACGGCAGCTTAAAGGCTAATATATTACCAAGTGTAAAGACCTCTGTGCAGTGGTAAAATTGTAGCGGAAGCAGACCCTGCTTCCGCGGTCCGGGGACTAGGGAACAGGGGGGCCCAGACTGTGGGGTCTGCCTCCCCAGCCTCATTATACATGTGAGTGGGGAGGAGGATGCATGCTGGTGGGAGAGTGGGTCAGTTGGTGTCAGAGGGCAGGTGGAGGCTGGGTACAGATTACTTTGTCCCAGAACCCTCCGAAGACTTTTTTTGCACGGGGGCAAGGCAGGCACACTAGGTACGCCACTGCTTCAGTGACATAATTATTTCTTACCCGCTTGGACCCGCTTCCCGACCCGCAAGTACCTTATCCACAACCCGGACCCGTGACCCCCTTACCGTCAAGAATCAGCCAGTGCTGTCATTGTAAACCGGAAGAAACATCATCGGAAGTAGACGTGATCAGAAAAAAGGAGTAAAAATCGATATTGCCCTAACCTGCGACCCACAAAAACGTAGAACCGCTGACCCGTGTCTATACCCGCACCTGGAACTTCTACTCGCAACCCACAGGGTACTGCCGGTTTTTGCAGGTAACCCACGGGTACCCGACCCGCTGCAGGACTCTAACCTGTGTATTGTAACTAATAACAAATGGACCCTCTGTTGTGAAACAGAAGGATATTAGAAGAGATTGAGGAGTTCCATGACCACACGTTGTCATTTAAGGTGGAACCCACATTTCAATGGCTGCCTCCATAAACAGGCACGTTGACAATGAATTATTTTTGCTGAAACTATCATTATAATATAACTGTAATAATATAAATCTATTCAAGATGCTAAAGAATCTGCCAGATCAGAACAAGCACACATTCGGGCAAAACACTACAGTTATTTTGATATCATTTAAATATGATGTAAATAAGAACAATTTCAATCTATCGACTGTGCTAATATAAAAAATACCATTCAACACAACACCATATATCCTTTTTGAACAAACAAAAAAGAAAGATGTGTATGTCTGCTTCAAAAGTATAAATAAATACAAAAATAGAGAAGTTCATGTACTGTGGTCTCACTGCAAATGCCTCAGTCCAAGGGTTTACATAGAAGTGGAAAAAAGTCAATAGAGTAGTGGCCTGTTTAACAATAAAGGCAGTAGCAGAACTATTGACAAAAAGTAAAAAATATTTATTAGGACATGTCTAGCCTAATGTTTTTCTTTCCAAATGGGCACTTACTCAGAGGCTATAAGTAATTGCCCATTTGGCACGAAACGCGTTAGGCTACAAATTTCCTAAATTTTTTTTTTAACTTTTTGCAAATACTTCTGCCTTTATTGTTAAACAGGCCTCACTACCCTGTTGACTATTCTATATATTTCAGTTTTGTCAAATGTGAACCTTTTGTGTAGTGTACAAATACAAAAGTATGATGTTTATCCTTAATTCCTCAATTTCTTAGCCCTTATAATAATTATTAGGCCAGTTCTTCCTTACTAGGAGATATTCGCTTGATTAAAAAGAGTTATTTTCAGAGCATGCACTTTATATTCAGGGAGAAAACAGATACATGAAGAAGTGCTCCATATATGACATCTCTAAAGCTGTGTCGGAAAAAATGTCACACCGCAGTTGGCTTTAAAAGGAGATTTAAAGATTGCTTCTCAGCTAGCTATACATTTATTTATGGCTTACCACAATACCACTGCACCAAACATAACATTTGTGACCCCTAAGAAACGCATTAAAGGACAATGTTAATCCACACAACGGGATGGGTTAAGTCTTCTGAATCATGCTATCTTTTATCCTTTTTTTCCAGTAGGACATATTGCTAACCTTTATTGCTTTGGATACACATTTTCTAGCTCGTCAGCAGTATAAAAAAAAAGGAGAAACAGACATCGTTTATAGCAATGTTTTGAGTATCAAAGAACAAAGTTGACACATATTAAAGGCTAGTAGAACAAACAGGGCCTTCACATTTTATGACACGTATTATTCACAGAAGATAGAAAAACTACCCTCCTGTTTCACAGAAATAACAGCCTGGGTAGAAACTGAATATGAGATAAATCGTGAGTTATGCTTAAAAAAGGGTAAAACATGCATACCATATCCCTTAATGGAAGCTGGATAAGTAATTATACTTTATCTTTAGTGATGGGCGAATTTGCGATGTTTTGCTTTGCCGAAAAATTTGCGAATTTCGCACGAAATTTGCGAAACGGCGAAAAATTTGCGAAACGGCGTCTCGTTTTTGACGCCGGCACCCGTTTTTGACGCTGGCATCCGTTTTTTACGACGCGGTGTAAAAAATTTTTGGATGCCGGCGAATTTTTTTACGCTAATTTTTGCGGGAGTTTCGCAAATTTATTCGCTGGCGACAAATCGTGCAAATTCGCGCCTGGCGAAGAAATTCGCCCATCACTATTTATCTTATAGTGACATTGATTACTGAAAAAATGCTTATAAACCAGAGGCATGGTCTTACCAAAGAGCACTATGTCTATTACATGGATAGACAGTCAAAAGGTTGATTAGTGTAAGATCTATGAATAAAAGCTATTTTGTTTTTCTGTTTTACACCATAGTAAAATGCAGAGGTGGTCTAAAGACCCCAGCTGCCCAAGACTTCCTTTTAATTTAGCTCTAAAAGCTATTTGTGCTCCATGACAAATCCATTGGACTATATAAAGTAATGCCAGTGACCCTGTATTCCTTACTTGCTAAAAAGGCACCAAATATTTATATAAAGCAATCTTTGAGGCGTATTTATCAGAATTTGAACTTGTGAACTTTTTTTAAATTTAAATAAAAGTACATTTTTTAATAAAACATTAATGTAATAACGTTTCTTTGCATAAAACCATGAAAACCATGAAGTGCATTAAATTCATATTATACTCATAATTTTTATATTTATTCGCAAATGGTTGTATTGATCATGTTTTTTCTGAACACTAATGGGCAGATTTATCAAGGGTCGAAGTGAAAATTCAAATGAAAAAAAATTCGAATTTAGAGCTAATTTTTGTGTGCTTCGACTAGCGAATAGTCTAAATTGATAATTCGAATATCGAAATTTATCATGTACTGTCTCTTTAAAAACGTTGCCATCTAAAACTTGCCGAATTGCTGTTTTAGCCTATGGGGGACCTCCTAGAACCTTTAAGGAGTCAATTGGTGGACTTTGAAAATTAGTTTTTTCTTTTTGGAAAAACTTTGAATCAAATGTGATGTTACTTCAATTCTTACGATTCTAATTCGAATAAAAACTACCTATTCACACAAATAAAAAAACTTTGATTTTTTTGATAAATTTTGGTTGGTCTTTTTTTATTCAAATTTCAAAGAAATTGGAGTTCACATTACTTCGAAATTCGACCCTTGATAAATCTACTTCTAAAATATTGACTGCTGTGCCCATCTTTTCATTTTCTGTGATCTCGCATTGCGCAGGGCCAGATTTGTGGCGAGGCCACAAAGACCTGGGCCTAGGGCAGGAGATTATTAGGGACAGCATGCCACCAAGCCGATCTATGGGGAGCACAGGGCAAGCTTTTGTGCTCCCACAAGGAGCTCAGGGGGGGGCACCGGCACAGTAAATTTTGGCGCTGGCATTGCATGTAAATTGCATGTAAATTTATGCAAATGACTTGAAAATGAGACATGTGTTTGCGTGAGTGCGGCCACTGTGCCAGGTTGTTGTACTAGAAAATATAGTTGAAAGTAATTTTAATTCGCAATTTGTGAAAGTCAAGGCTTAACTCAAATGCAGGGTGTGTGTATAAATATTCACAATTTGCTATTTTTTCCATATTTGAAAAACTCTTATGGACATTTGCAGTGCGAAAAAAAAAAAATCTAAATTGTGTTTGCCCATGCGCATGGCAAATATATTCATTTTGCGAATCATTCTGCGCTTCCCCAATGGGTCTAACAAACTTTAAAAAGAAACTCAAATTGAAAACAAAAATTGCATTGACTTCTACATAAACTTGCAATAGATGTCAAATTTTACATTCAAACTGTTTGCACCTAATAATAATTGATTATTCAAGTTTTGGAAACCCTAATTTGAATTTATTGAGTTTTTTTTAGAAAAAAAATCACGATAGAAATTTTAATTTGAATGTTGTAAATCTGTTCCCTTGTGTCTTCTGTATAACAATATCTTGAAAACTCAACAGGCAGACGGCACTTCTGGATTAGGTTTATTGGGATTACTGCTGTTAACTGCCTGAGGTGGTTAACAGCAGTAATCTCAATCAACCTAATCCAGAAGTGCCGTCTGCTTGTTGAGTTTTGATGTATTTACAATGGGGACACTGTTGACTGAGCACCTGGGCAAAGGGAAGAGTGGTAAGCTGGAGTGGTATTTTTTCATTTTTTACCTAAAGAGTAACAATATCTTGGTTCTTTTTTTTTTTAAAGCTGTGATTATGAATATAAACTGAAAATAAATGTATTATTCAACCAAAGTTGAATTAAATTATGATAATGCTACTCACACATCCTAGCATTTGTTTTCACTTTGGATTCGTTTACATTTATTTCAAAAGTAAAATACAGAAAATTAAAATCCAAAATGACATATCTATAATCTATCTATAATTACAAATCTAACATCTGATAAGAAGGTGAAGTATTTATTCAGCATTCAAGCAATACAATACACATTTGTGTTTCTTTGCACAATTTATCTTAAACAATTGCATAATCATGAAAAAAAAGAGCTAATAGAGTCAAGACAAATAAAATGTACTAATAACATCAAAATCAATGAACATTTTGAATGAATGTATACTGGAATATTGCATTTTCTTTTATTGTGTAAAAAAATTGTTATTATTTGAAGTTTCTTCATTTAGATGGCATCCTAGGAATCTCAAATGATTTCTCAGGATATCCCTTCTAATTAGTTCTGGAATTTTGTTCTAAGATGATTTTTAATTTGATTAAGCTGGCTCTATAAATAATAGATAACCCTTTGTTTTAAAGATTCTAATGATTAAAGAGCTTATCTTATCTTTAACCATCTTAATGAAGTTAACACCCTAAGAATAAAACTATTGATTCACTCTTGGGTGCTAATGGTAAACAAAACACTTATATGGGACAAAATAAAATTCTGTAAAATTTCTGTAAAATGTAATTTATTAACATGCACCTTTATGGACTGGAATAGAAGAATATTTGGCAATGAAATATTGTACATTACAAAAAAAAAGGCTTAACCTTTTAATACAAATACACAATAACTAGGAAATCTAATACACGGACTTCAAGTTTCTTTTAAATGGAATGATCAGGCATTATAAACCATTTACAAATCTGCTGTTTAAATGGTATAAGGATGAAAGATGCATTGCCCATTTAGAATTAAAGATTCAGCAAAAAAAAAGTGAAGATGTGCACTCTGGGGAAGAGCTTTAAGATCACAGTTACTTTGAATTATGCCATCTTAATAAATTATTGTATATGCGTTTATGCTCTTAGAGGACATTAGTATCATTCAGTATAAAAATTAGACAACTGCTGACTTGCACATTTATAAACTCCATTAACATCTCCAGATACTGGATGGAGTCCTAGAGAACCTTATGTAATTAAAGGGATACTGATTCATTGTATATCAAGGGGATATGTTACATTTACTCTGTATACTTGAGGATAAAACGTTTTGCAAAATGTCCTTTTGTTGGCAATACAGTTGCACTTATTGGTCAGATAGAAACACAAATTCATACATTTGGGCAACTATATGTTTTTTTTGTTTGTTTTTTTTTTTAAAAAGAAAGAAACAGGAAAACAGGTCATCAAAACAATATATTATGAGGGAAATGTAATAAAATTCATGAGAATTTTTACAGACAACCCAAAGGTTGCCTCCAAAGACCTGCATGAACATCTTGCTGCAGACAGCAAAAAAGGGCTTTGCATGGCGGAAGAAAAACACTGCATTCCAAGAAAAACACCTGCTACATACTGTCAAATTTGGTGGAGGTTCCATCATGCTGTGTGGCTAGTTCAGGGACTGGGGCCCTTGTTAAAGTTGAGGGTCAATGAATTCAACCCAATATCAACAAATTCTTCAGGATAATGTTCAAGCATCAGTCACACAGTTGAAGTTACGCAGGGGTTGGATATTCTATGACCCTAAACACACTTGGAAATCTACAAAGGCATTTATGCAGAGGGAGAAGTACAATATTCTGGAATGGCTGTCACAGTCCCCCGAATTGAATATCATCAATAATCTATGGGATGATTTGAAGCAGGCTGACCATGCTCGGCAGCCATCAAATTTAACTGAACTGGAGAGATTTTGTATGGACGAATGGTCAAAAATACACTTATTAAAGGCTATAGGAGGTGTCTAGAGGCTGTTACATTTGCAAAAGGAGGCTCAACTAAGTATTTATATAATATCTCTGTTGGGGTGCCCAAATTTATGCACCTGTCTAATTTTGTTATGATGCATATTGCATATTTTCTGTTAATCCAATAAACGTTATGTCACTAGTGAAATACTACTGTTTCCATAAGGCATGTTATATATTAAAAAAGTTGCTACTTTGAAAGCTCAGCCAATTATAAACAAAACTCCAAAGAATTAAGAGGGGTTCCCAAACATTTTCATATGACTGTATGGCACACCCACTTAAGTTAGTCCCACTACAGGTTTCTAGCTTTGTTGTACTGTTTTAATACAGTGTTTGCACCCCAAATAGTAGGTCTCTTCATCTGATGGTTGTTACCTGGAGATTACAATTCCCACACTTTCTCTCCTTTGTGGATCAAATAACTGTTTATACTAACTACCCTGAAAATCTTGCACTCCTTGAATCGACTATTACAAGAGCTACAGTAGACTCATAATTACTATAGCCCTTATTCACAGGGTCCCTGTCAGTGATTTCCACAGTGTTTTGCTTACCTTATGGTACAGGCTTATCCTTACTGAGACATCCTGCCTTGGACCTTGGACCTTCCAGCCCATCCACACCACTGCTCTAAGTAGAGTCCAAAGAGTAATAATTATGTGAACCAAGGTCACACAGGTAGATAATATATTAGGCTACACCAAGAGAAACCATCTACCATATAAAGTTCTAACTTCATGGACAGCCATCTACTGGTTGTCATGTCAAACAAAATGTAATTTTCCTAAACTAGCATCTATTTTGGGTACTGACTATTTTGTCAAGTAACTGAATGATAACTGGCAAAATGGTCTCTAAAAATGAAGATCATGATGTCAGATATGCAGAAATGTTAACGTTATCATTGATATATTTGCCACATTAATTGCTCATCTATTTATGAGGCCTCTGCATTGGTTAAATGGAAAAAAAAGTACAGTGTGATGGATTTGTCTAGTGTCAAGAGTTTATATAAACATATAACTTTAGCTTATCCAACAAGCACTGGGTGTACTAAAGAATTAGGGGAAGATTTATCAAGGGTCGAAGTGAAAATTAAAATTTAAAAATTAGATTTTCTAGCTATTTTTAGTATATTTCGACTATCAATTAGTCCAAAATACAATTCAAATTTGAAAAAAATTGACTACTCGAATATTGAAATTGATCATGTACTGTCTCTTTAAAACGACTTGACCATTCACCATCTAAAACCTGACAAATTGCTGTTTTAGCTTATGGGGGACCTCCTAGAACCTATTTGATGTCATTTGGTGGAAATATCTACGTTTTTTGGGGCAAATACTTTGATACGAATTCGATCTAATGAGGTAAAACTTTGAATATAGCCTATTCACCCGAAGTTAAAAACGTAGATTTTTTTTAATAAATTTCGATTGGTCTTTTTTAATTGGAATTTCAAGTTGATGGGAGTTTAAAAAAACCTCCAATCACCTTGAAATTCGACCCCTGATAAATCTGCCCCATAATGCTTATGAGTTGGGAAGTACCATCCAAAAAATAAATACACTGAAACCTCTTAAAATGAGAGCTTAAAAAAACTCAATATTAGTGTTTTACAAACATGAAAGGATATCATATTATTTAACACTTTATTAAAAATGTAGATATCCTTTTTTATTGTGTGTTTGCAACGGATTGTCAAAAAAGAATTGTTTTATAAGATGAATGAGAATGTCAATCACCTATCATTATATCAATCTATCATAACATCTATCTATCTATCTATCTATCTAGCTATCTATCTATCTATCTATCTATCTATCTATCTATCTATCTATCTATCTATCTATCTAGGACTAGAAATAGCACCCATTCTGTAAATCAAATGAAGATTTCTGCTGCCTGGTTGAAAGATAAAGAACTGAACATACTTTTATTTGCTATTGTGTTTTGCAGCCATTTATTACACAATGAGTTCATTTTGGAAATAGCATGAATTCAGAAGATGCACAATACTATATTTTAAAGGAATGAGCCATTTACTAAAAAGAATGCATCAATTTACACTTCTAGAGCTGTCAAGCCTCTGCCTTTCTATATGTCAAGGAACCCTCCAGGTGGGAAGTGTTTAAAAGTATAATAAGCCTTAAGAAATATATTTATGAGCATCACTAAAAGATCCTTGATGCAGATTCACGGCAGATAAAAAAGCAGCCCTGTCAAGATGGGTTTGGCAATGTCTTGAGATATATATATACAATGCTGTCTTTCTTTATAATAACTACGTTAAAAACAAAGGGTTAAAATTTATATTCTGAAAAGGAAAACCAGTAGGAGCTGAGCCTTTAGAATATAAATCAGATGGTAGTGCTGGTGATCAATTATAGTCCATGTTTCCTTTTATCTTTATTTAAGAACTAACAAAGGTTTAGGCTAGCAAATATGTATATTAAGGGAGTGATTTATCAATGTTCAAATTGCAATTTTCCTTGTGAATTAATTTTTTTCCACTAAAACTCCTGAATTCAAATTATGTTTTTAAGAACTTCATATCTATGAATTTTAGTACAAAAATGTGAAAACTCGAATGTATCTAAAGCTGCCGAATTCATTTAAAAGTCAATAGGAGTGATCTATTGCAAATTTAAAGGGCCGATTTATTACGGGTTAAAGTGAAAATTCGAATTCCAATTTTTTAAATATTTTTGGTCAAAACTCTCAAATAGGAATTGTGAATTATCCAAACTCAATTCAAGTTTTAATTTGAATTCAAATTTAAATTTCAAGATTTATCATACTCTGGCTCATTAAGAACTTGAATTCGACTATTTGCCACCTAAAACCTGCCAAATTATTGTATAACTCAATGGGAGAGGTCCAGTGATCAATTTGGTGATGTTTGCAGCCTTCCTGACATTTGAGGTTTTTTTTGGAGAAAAAAACTCAAATCGTGTTTTTAAAATTCAAATCAAATTTGAAGTCATTCAAATTTGTTTGAGTTTACAAAATTAGATTTTATTAATACATTTCGACTAGTAGAATTTATGGAAGTTTAGGGGAGTTTAAAAAAACTCATATGAATTTGAAATTCGACCCTTGATAAATGGGACTCTGTTTTCTCAATGCAGGTTGTTCTTGTTTTTAAAATTTTTGACCCATTGAAAACAAAAAATATAGTAAAAAGTCAATGTATTTTATTTTCTTTCATGATTTTATTCAAAAAAAAAACCAAACATTCAAATTTGATAATATATGTCGTTTATTGGAATGCCTCTTATTTAAATTTTGACAAATAGACTTTTAATGGAGATTTTGGTGTTTTTTTCTACTTTGTTTTTTTCTACTATGTTTGCTTTTTTATTAAAAAATCCAAATATAAAAACCTTGATTGAATATAATTGTGGAAAAAATCAATACCTCAAATTTGTGAGTTTATAAGCTTAAAAAACTTGAATTTGTGAGTTTACAAGCTCAAAAAACTTGGCTTGAACAATGGCTTGAATTTTGTCTAGGACAACTTCCACTGACTTCCATGTGAACATGCAAGCTTTTAGATGCCACAGTTTTGCATTAAAGTTTTTTTGTTCCTAATAAATATCAAGCAATCGTGTTTTTGAATTTGAATTGTGGCAAAAATTTTAATTGGAAGGTTGAAAATCACCCCCTAAGTATTGGGTTTTGCAGAGTAAAACATTAAACCTCAGGGACTTGTGCAAATTGCTAAGGAAGACCCCACCAATACACCTATGGAGGTGTCTAATCCTTTCATTGTCTACATGATAAATGATAATGCTAAATTAACCCTTATGTCTGCAAGAAGCTGGTTGCCATCATACCAATTACTGTACTTCCAATTATTAGGATTTCGCCTATTATGTAAATTATCCTATTTGTTTTGCTTTTTTTAGTTTTTCTAAAGGTGTTACTGACTCCCTTTAAGTATTCTGAAAGCCGCTGTTCCTTACTGACTGACAGTCAAAAACAACCAAAGCAGCCCAATAACAGAAAAGATCCAGCTTTCAAAGTCTCTCCCCATCTTATGAGGTTATTAGGCTATCAATTAAGGCTTCTAGGGTTACCTTATCTGTTAGCATCTATACACGCAATGGTCATGCAATAAACAAATCACACATTAATGTTGTCATTGATGCCTTTGGCACGGCTATTTACAATACAAAGTTCTCCTCCTTAATTTCTTTGAAGCTTACTGAGTTTTAACTCACACGTCGCAACATTTTATGCAGTTTTTCTTAGGGGAAATTTCTCCATAACTAAGGGGATTGTGTAAGGTATATATATTCAATATGCTTAGCTGGTGCACTCTTAACAATCCACAGCAGCCTTGGTGCTGGTCAACACATTAGTATGCAGTGAACAAACAAGCCGCACTCCAAGGACTTCATTTTGAAAAATAAAGGTGAAGTTTTATTCTCAACGTTTTGGCTCCTTAACTGGGGCCGACAAAATAGTTTATTATAACATCACTTTTGTATAGAACATTTCACCCCTCGTTGGGGATCCTTGACAGAGGGCCGAAACGTTGGATACACAAGTGAAGTTATAATAAACTATTTGTTTGTAAATATTCGGAGTGCTGGTCCATCCTCCATCAATAACGATCAGCACTCTCAGGTCTTAACATTATAAACTTTTGCATAATCTTAAGACCTGAGAGTGCTGATCGTTATTGATGGATGGAGATGATTTGTTGATCGTGCACCCAGGCAAACAAATGTTTTTTTTCGAGAGTCCTCTGCACTCAACCCATTATCAATATATTTAAGACTGAGACATTTTGTGCTACTGCTACTGAAAAATGCCTTACCCTTTAAACAACACAGGGATTGTTTGTCCATATATTGCAATATATTTAAGCTGGCCAACTACGTCAAAGTCATCCCATATCTGGCCAGTCCTATGCTCAATTTTCATCTGATTGCTTCATTATACATTTTACAAAGGGACTAAGTTTTATCTGCAACTTACTAACTGTAGATCTTAATTCCACAATGGCCTTGGATATTATACTTCTCCAAAAAGTCATCCAACCCACTCTTAACCAACATTCATAGAATCTTCCATCACAACGTCACTGGACAGGGCATTCCTCAACCACACTGCCCTCAATGTGAAGAGCCACCTTTATAGCTTCAAAGCTCCTCAAAAGTTATAAGTGAATTTTTTTGCCAGGCATGGATTCAAGGCAAAATTCTGCACTTTGCATTTGTTATTTTTTTCACAGAACTGAGGCAAAAATTCTCCATTAAAAAGTTTGCAGCAAAAAAAAATTTTCTCTGAGACAAAAAAATCGGCATAAGAAAAAAATGCCCATTGACTTAATGCATTTGGAGTGAGACAAAATTGTTGCGTGTAAAATTTTTAACTCACAGGGCACACATCCTGCATGCAGCAAAACAGGATTTCCATCAGAGAAGGTTATTTTAAAAGAGCTCTAATACATCTACAGGGCAACCCCCCAAAGGATATATCAGACCTAACTTCTAATTAAAAACTGACTTCACCTTCTGCATGAAGAGAGAATGAAGAGAGACAGGTTGCTGAGTGTGGGGCAGTGAAGAGAAATTTGGTTATTTCATAAATGGCACAGAATATTTAATTGATTATTACATGTTTATTTTTGCTATAGTTCCCTTTTAATATTCTTTCCTTATTTTAGTTCTTCAATTCTTTTTATCAATATAGTTAAATGTCTCTACACTCTCTCCAATTCATTAATATTCTGGAGCCCAACACTGCACTGCTTACTAAGCTGAAGCCTTACCAGGGATGTAAAAAGAAGCAAAATTAGGTTTTCATCCCTCAAGTTAAAGCCCTTTTTTATACAAAACATAACACATCAATTTTTAAAAGCACCTGGTGATATTGTACTTTTTATTCTTGTTATTATACATTATAATATATATATATATATATATATATATATATATATATATATATATATATATATATATATCCTTTTCTTTACAAATCCGAACACTCATGTGAATATACAGTATTATCCTTAATTTGTCAAACACAACAAAGCAGATGATTCTTTCCACCTTTCTACACCGACATTTCTTGACATTCTGGGAAAAATTTCTCTCTCCTCGACATTTTATATGTATGTGATAATTCATGGGTTTTTTTTATCCTCAAAGGCTGTACACTAATGGCTAAAGCCACTTAGATGATTGCAGGTTCCCCACTGAATAAACAGCTCAACCCTACTTTTCAGCTGTGCTCAGATGTTTTTTTTTTAAAAGCATGGTAGTGAAAAACATACAGATTTCCAAATATCCTGTGACTAGCTTTTTGATGACAAACCGGTGCACACACAATATGACAAAATGTACTGCATTGGAGACACACAACTTTTAGGGCCAGATTTATAAAGGGCGAATTGAAAATTCACATTTTTAAATTCAAATTTTGAGTTTATTTTAGTGTAATTCGACTAGGGAATAGTCCAAATTCAATTCGAGTTTAAGAAAAATTTGAGCTTTATCATATACTGTCCCTTTAAGAATTCTAATTCAACTATTTGCCATCTAAAACCTGCCGAATTGGTGTTTTAGCCTATGGGGCACCTCCTTCAATCAATATGGAGTCGTTTAGTGGACTTTTAAAACACAAATAT
Organism: Xenopus petersii; assembly: GCA_038501925.1. Lineage (NCBI taxonomy): Eukaryota > Metazoa > Chordata > Amphibia > Anura > Pipidae > Xenopus > Xenopus petersii. The sequence goes on along the minus strand of CM076675.1, from coordinate 13,944,175 downwards.
TTTAAAAAAATGTTTTTTTGTTAATTTTTTTGGTGAAAAAACTTGAATCAAATTAGATTCGAGTTTGCAGCTCGATCCTATTCAAAACCTTTTTTTTTTTAATGAATTTAAATTTTTTTTCAAATTTCGAGTTTATGGGAGTTGATGGGAGTTTTTAGAAATTCCCATAAACTTGAAATTTGACTCTTTATAAATCTGCCCCTTATAGTCATAAACATTTATTCGTGTTAATAGTAAAATGATACAAAACAATTGTGTTACACATGCCTTCCTCTAAAAAAGGTTCGTTATATTTGTTTCTATGAAGAAAATATCTCTGCAATTGTTATTATCAAGGACATTATGGCAGGTTTTAAATGGTGAATAGTCGAATTTAAATTCTTAAAGGGACAGAACATAAGACATTTCGAAATACAAATTTTGATTTTCTTTTAAACTCAAATCGAATTTGGACTATTCCCTAGTCAAATTACACTAAAATAAACTCAAAATTAAAATTTGAAAATTAAAATTTCCAATTCGATCCTTGATATATCTGCCCCTAAGACATTTTGTTTATTAAGCTACTAAAAACACTCCCCCCTTTTAACAAAACAGGGATTGTTTGTCCATTACAAACAATATATGCAAACTGGCCATCCCTGGTCTACCCATTCCCTACACTCACTTTCATCTGATTCATTAAGAATTGTACTACCTCATTATACATTTTTACCGGGATTACCTTTTACCTGCAACTTGTTCTCAAGGTTAAACTCAAAGGTTTAACCTTTTTATCGGCCATCACTGTCCACTGCTCACCACTAAACAATTTTAAACTGTCATGTGGGGTGCAATGAGGGTGTGACCACAAAAATTCATACAAAGAAAAGACCATTGTCAAGAACATTAGGATATTTTGCCCATTAAACTGCTAAAAAATTACCTCCCATATCAGAGATTACTTGTCCATACAGGTCCGGACTGAATTAAAATAGGCCCTGGCATTTCAGGTACATAGAGGCCCAATCAGCCCACACAGAGGCCCAAATAGCCCCCCCCAGCCCACTAAATACTGACTTTTCTATGGCATCTTATAGCAGCCCATCTGGCATTTGCCAGAACCCGGGCCTGTGTCCATATATAGCAATATATTCAAGCTCGACAACTACTGTACATCAAAGCAGATGAAAGTGAGTGTAGGACTGGCTGGACCAAGGATGAAATTGTTGGCCAGCTTGAATGTATTTGAGTATTTCTGTATCAAGTATGCTCCTCTTTTTGTAACCCTTGTAGGAGTATGCTGCAATCTAATGAGCCTGTATGTAAATAAGTATCCAAACTAGCAATTTGTTTTCACTGATTGTGACAGGTGGAAACATGTTGTTGTCTAGCTACGTGGTTATGATCCAGCTCTGTTCAAGTCTCTGCCTCTGTTTAATCCCTGGTACAATTCTGTTAGTTCCCCACGCGCATTATCTGGCTAGCTTCCTGACAATACACCTGTCTCACCCCTTAGTTCCACAACTCCCCCTGGTGCAAGAACCAGTCCGTCTAACCATTCCACTGCCTCTGCACCTGTTTTTTTCAGTGATATTGTTCTAGCACTGTAACAGTTCCGCTCCGTTCCGAAAGCAACCACTTTCCTACTGTTTGATACTGTTCCTCAACTTGGGTCTGCTAAACTCAAAAGCAAGGAGCTTTGGCTCACTGATACCATTCCTGGCAATATTTATACTTGAGCCTCTAGGGTCCCATATTTTCTACTGGTACTACAGGCTCAGCTACAGGGGCTCAGCACTTAGGGGCCGATTCACTAACTTCGAGTGAAGGATTCGAAGTTAAAAAACTTCGAATTTCGAAGTTTTTTTTGGGCTACTTCGACCATCGAATGGGCTACTTCGACCTTCGGCTACGACTTTGAATCGAAGGATTCGAAGTAAAAATCGTACGAATATTCGACCATTCGACCATGTCTCTTTAAAAAAACTTCGACCCCCTAGTTCGACATCTAAAAGCTACCGAAGTCAATGTTAGCCTATGGGGAAGGTCCCCATAGGCTTGGCTAACTTTTTTTGATCGAAGGATATTCCTTCGATCGTTGGATTTAAATCCTTTGAATCGTTCGATTCAAAGGATTTAATCGTTCGATCGAAGGAATTATCCTTCGATCATTCGTTCGAACTATCTGCGCTAAATCCTTCGACTTCGATATTCGAAGTCGAAGGATTTTAATTATTAGTCGAATATCGAGGGTTAATTAACCCTCGATATTCGACCCTTAGTGAATCGGCCCCTTAGTGTTGATATATCATTGCTCGAGCAATTGGTTTCTTAAACCATGTGTGAGCTCCTAAACTCATGTGTGGTTTCTGCTTCTGATTATTTTGGCTTGCTACTGATCAATTTTATTTTCCATGAGTGGGTTTTTCAAGAATATTAAAAAGCTTGGCAGTTTTTAGGTGCCAAGTTTTACATATTTTGCTTGGGGAAAAAAAGCAAGAACCAGCAAACTGAGTAAGTCAAATGCAAAAACCCATGTGAGCCTAGTGCCTCATTTGTTTAAAGGCTCAAGCAATGACAAATCAGCACCTTAGTGTCTCAACCCCTAACAGATTATGCAGGAACCTGAGAGACTGTGAGTTATACAGACTTGTAAGAGGAAAGGCTTTGGGCAATATGCCCACACCCCATGATAGACAAGGAAGCCACATATTATATGTATTAGGTAAAGCAGGGCAAGTTAGTTTTTTATTTTCTGTATTTTGTTTTTTAATCTTTGGAGAAGTCTAAAATAGCTTTGCTAAAGGCCATTTATACTGCATTGAGCTGTTTGAGTAGCTGGAAATATATGCAAAGTCTCTTCCCCAGTGAGACCACTGTCCAACTATCAAAAATAGCTATAATATATATTTTCTGACCTCCTGACAATATATAGGATATTTACTATATCAATATCTAAATCAGGCACGACAGTCAAAACAAACATTATAAACTACTCTATGCTTTGGGGATTGTTCTTTGTATTCAATAGTAAAACATTTCAGATAGCTAACTGTATTTTTATTTTAAATATCCTACTTATATGTAATTTGAAAGCTTCTCTTCAAAAGTAGTACACAAAAAATATTGCATTATTCCAAGATATTATCAGAAAACAGTCTCAGAAGTAACCACATGGGAATCCCAGCTGTAAAGATTTGCCACAGTTATACATTTATTTTATGTACATTAATCTGATGGATGTTTTTCATATATAATTTTTGAAATGCCTTGATATGTCTCTTATTTATTGATGAATGTGTACATCCTCTTAATTACAGTACATTAATATAAATAAAATCATTGTATAAATCATATAGCAAAATTCGCAAAACAGCGAAATATTCTCAAAACGCATTGAAGTCAAAGGGCATCAAAATAATGTTGACACGTGTAAATTTTGACTCGAGCAACAGTTTTTAGACACGCGACTATTGGGTCGAAATGCATTAAAGTCAATGGGTGTCTGAATAATTTTGACGCACGACAATTTTTATGCGTGTGAAAATTTGGACGCATGACAATTTTTTTTTGATGCATAGGATTTTTCAATGGAGAATTGTCAGCCCAGTTTTTTTAATTAATTTGCTTGCGGCAAAATGTGGAAATTCCCAACAAATTAGTTTCTGGGGAATTTATTCCCCCATCGCTATACCAGCCTAGTATCAGTAATGCAGCCCATGGAAGAGAGGATCCATGCTTACCAAGATACTACCAAAAAGTCCCCATGATTCTTTTTTGCTCAGACACAGCACATATCATGAACGTTTTTCAATAAACTGAGCTGATTTATCAGCAGATATACTGGGCACAAAGGGTCAGTCAGAAAAGAAGTCAAAGTGCAGGACTAATCCACAGAAGTAGCCTTAGACTGCAAAATATTTATTTGGGAACGTGAAGAGCAGTACATGTACTTTGTCAAATGTGCAGGAACATACAAAAAATAGAGAATTTTACTTACCTACTTTACGTAAAATTCCTTTTCTTCCAACAGGGAAGCTGATAAAATGTATAGCTCCTGAAAAAGGTAGATAAAAGGCACAAAAACATGAACAACATGTCCTAGGACATGGTAAGCGATTGACAACAAGAGCTACAAAACCAACCATTAAATTACAGAGACCGGCACTTGAGGATCAAGCATCGCAGATTAAGAATAGCCATATTCTGCTTAAAAAGGTTCCCTCAGCAATTAGAGGGGTACCTGCAATATGGCTGACATAAAACCCCACCTGGGGAAGAACAAAAATCCTGCAACTGTTAAAACAAAAAGGTTCCCTAGGACATAACCAGAATGAGGGCAACAGCCATCTCAGAACTAAAACACCCTAGAAACCACCAGGAAACCAATAAGATCAAATCAGAAACTAAACACACTTTGGATGCATCTTTCACCAGTGCTGGAGAAATACACGATCCTCAGCGAGTGGCCCTAAAAAGACTTGGCCCACATTAGCCTAGTCCTGCAGCTTAATGGAAGCAGCTCACACCAGTGCTGACCAGAGTCAACTCCACATCAGAGATCAGCCCAAGATCCACCAACTCCATGCTAATAATAGCTAATGAAGACTTAAAGGACCAGTAACACCAACATTTTTTATTTAAAAATTCCATTCCAAATGCTAAAATAATAGCCATACCCTAAAACATTGATACAAATTACAGTACCTAGCTGTTTTTTTTTTCAAAAAAAATGTCAAAATAGCCTTTCTTCATGACTCTCTGTAAAACAGCGAAAAGGCGACCAGTTCCCACAGCATGCTCGCTCCCGACGTGTTCCTCCACAGAACCGGAAGTGAGGAACAGGAAGCAGGGAGGTAAGGTATTGACAGTCCAAGAGAGAACGGCAGTGCGGGGCTAGAGGCTGCTCTAAGATAAGAAATGCTTTGTGGGATCAAACGAAACGGCTGGACAAACGAGCAGGTAGAGATACAGAAAAGCTGCAGGGGGGAGAGAGACATAAATTGTGGAAAGAAGTGAAAGGCTTGTGAAGAGAGTCTGCGGGGCGTGAGAGAGAGACATGCTGTGTAAAGGAAACAGAACGGCTGTTTGTCCAGCCGTTCCATTTGATCCCACGTAGCATTTCTTATCTTAGAGCAGCCTGCAGCCCGCTCTCTCGGACTGTCAATACCTTACCTCCCGGCTTCCTGTTCCTCACTTCCGGTTCTGTATGGAGGAGCACGTCAGGAGCGAGCACACTGTGGGAACTGGTCGCCTTTTCGCCATTTACAGAGAGTCATGGAGAAAGGCTATTTTGACATTTTTTGAAAAAAACAGGTAGGTAATTTATATCAATGTATTAGGGTATGGCTATTATTTTAGCATTTGGAATGGAATTTTTAGATAAAAAATTTTGGTGTTACTGGTCCTTTAACTAGATGAACACCAACTCTGGGTTATCCTAAATCGCATATCATTGTAACCATTGTAGAGCCAAGCTGGTACAGCCCAGTAGCTCCACCAACCGCCAAATCTAAACTGGGCATACAACAGCACACGGATAATCTGCTGGACCAGCCAAATGTGACTTAAGGCCATCTACCAGTAAGATATGCTGTTGCCCCAGCCAACTCCTGCACAGAAGCTTATAGCCTACAACCAGCAATGACGCACAACCCACTGGCAATGAGCCAGCCACCATACATGCAAACCAGTGGTGGACCAGCCAGCTATTATGTATTCCAACATGCAAGACCATTGTCACACTAGCAGGCCAAGATGCCCGTCAGCTGCAGTATATGCAAAACACCAGAGTGGAACTCTAATACACAAGCAATAGTACATAAGCCAGCTATTCTGAATGCCACCCTTGGAGACAAGGTCACCAACTACACTGGCACCTGACACAAAAGCCAATTTCCACACATGCAACAACAGAGCGCAAGCCAGTTGTTGAACTTGCAAAACCCTGGTCCACAAGCCAGCCTTATTGATAATAAGCAGTGGCATACAAGACCAAAAATAATGCATGTAAGGCAGAAGCAAAGATTAGCTGTAAGCCGACAAAATATGACCAACCGCAGCTGCTGAATACCAATCAGCAACAAAATTAGCTATGGGCTGTAAAACTCAGAGCTAGGGATGTAGCGAACTGTTCGCCAGCGAACTAGTTCGCGCGAACTTCGACTGTTCGCGTCCGCCGCAAGTTCGTGAACGTCGCGCGACGTTCGCCAATAGGCGTTCGCGTCAAAATCGTTCGATCGTTCGACCATTCGACCGCTAAAATCGAAGGATTTTCGTTCGAATCGAACGATCGAAGCATTCGATCGAATGAAATCATTCGATCGAATGGCTTCGATCGTTCGATTCGAACGAAAATCCTTCGATCGAACGATTTCAATCCTTCGATCGTTCGAATCGAACGATTTTCGGATGTTCGAAGTTCGCGAACAGTTCGCGAACTGTTCGCAAATTTTGCCGGTGTTCGCGAACGGCGTTCGCGAACACATCGGCGGCGGTTCGCTACATCCCTACTCAGAGCAAACACCAGCTGATGGTACAACACATGTTAGATCCAACCAAATGACCAATCATGCCTACTGCTGGTGTAACCAGAACCATGCCTGCAAGGATTGTAGACAAGACAAAACCAATGGCTGTTGTCCTGCCAAGGATTGCCGCAAGGCAAACAGACATGCCCACCAAGTGCCACAGCAAGGACAGTAGCCACGTCTATCAGCCATCACCGCCTTGCCTATGTGCACCATAGGTCACAGCAAAGGCTGGCAGCCACAAGCCCCCAAGGATTATAATAAAAACTAGCGACCACTCTAGCCAAGGGCTACGGAAAAAGGCCAAACAGCCCAAGAACCCTGGTAAAAGGCACACCTAACAAATGTGCCGAGGGTAAAGGACCACATGAGCCAAAGGCTTATGCAATAGGCCAGCAGAACAAGGGCCCTTGTAAAAGCAGAACCATGAGTTGAGGGCCATGGAAAAAGGCCAGCAGACCCATTAGCCATGGACCAAAACAAGGGCTCTAACCCAAGCCAAGGCCATAATGAAAGCCAGAGGCCACACAAACCAAGTTCCCTGGCGAGAGGCCCGAGGCCACACAAAGGGCCATAGACTACAAGCTGGCTTCAAGACTGCTAAGGTGCCAGCAGACATAACAGTAAGTGCCCTTCAATCTACCATTAAAGAAGGGAAACCTACAGCCACCAAAACTCAGTCAATGTAGTATAACTACAACTGAGCTCCCAACAAAAACCACCAGATGGGAATAGAATATCTAAGACACAAAAAAAGACACCATATAAATCGGAACACCTGCCTGTTAAGTGTGGAAACAACCTAGGAAAAAATGGGGTACAATGCTGCTACAGAAAAACAAACCACTAGCCCCTAGCCAGTCCTGGAAATACCAGGTGTAATAACATCACACTTACCTACTGTGTCTGCACAGAGAACTCGGGCTCACAAACCTAAGGCCTCAGATGACATCAATACAAGAAGGAACACCGGCACACAACCAGAAAATATGCGCTAGACAGTAGGAATAATCCAGTCAGAGCCTTGGTGGCAGACTGCTTCTTAGGAGCAGACTCAGGGGCGTAACTGCAGAGGAGGTAGTCATGTGGTCTTATAGGTCATGATTAATTTTGATTGGCTATATTATAGGTCCTACCTCCAGGTCTGGGAGGGACAATGCCCATGTGTACTGACATGGAGGGACGTAGAAGAAAGACCATTTAAACATTCTATGACCTTTCACCTTACTGGTGCATTATGGGTAAGCCATAAATTGAAATGAGTTAAACCATTGGCTGTGACTGTGTTGTCCAGGTGTAACACAATCATCATAGTGTTTCGCATATCATATTATCCACCTTAAAATGTCCAATTTAGAGTCCATTGTTTGTGGAGATTGTGCAGATTTCAAAATTGAATATAACAAAATCGGTTTGCGCTTTTGAGAAATGGATTTCAGTGCAGAATTCTGCCAGAGCAACACTACTAACTGATGTGTTTAAAAAAAAACATGTTTGCCCATGTTGCAATAGTGGCTAGTATGTTTTGACTACATTTTCGATGTTTTTACTACGTCTATCATATTTACTGATAAAAGTTAGTCTATCCATATCTCTTGTTTTTACCTTAGGGGTTAACAGATCCCGGCGGGTTATTTTTTGAACCTCCTTTTCTACTTGGGATAATTTGCCTTTTGGATATCCTCTTTCTAGGAATCTTTTGGTTAACTCTTTAGCTGCTTGATTATAAGCAGTATCAGTGGATGCTATCTTCCTTGCCCTCATGTATTGGCCCTTGGGGATAGCATTCAATGTCTGTGGGTTGTGAAAACTTTTTTTTATGTAGGAGATTGTTTCTGTCCATCTTTTTCATTACAAGTTTGTGCTTATTGCATTATCGTTTAGTTTTATGTTTATGTCTAGGAAATGTATCTTACTTTCAGAGACCTCCATTGTAAATTTAACCGTGGGGCGTGCTTCGTTTGCCATATTTACTATTTCATCGAACTTTTCGTTTGTTCCTTCCCAAAAGATTAGTATATCGTCCACATACCTGTGATATTGCTTTATATATTGCAGGTATGGGTCTTTCAGGAACAGCCTTTTTTCAAGGTCATAAACAAAAAGATTAGGAGGGTGCTACCACAGAACCCATTGAGGTTCCTTGCTTCTGCCAGTAAAAGGAATCACCATGTTTAAAATAATTCTTTTTTAGTACAATCTCAAGGCAATCCAGGATAAAGTAGATTTGTGCATGAGGTATATTGGTTTCGAGTAACGCCTCCTCTATGCATTTTATACTCTCATCCTGAGGGATAGACGTAAAGAGAATTTGGATATCTATACTGCAAAGCAATGTACCCGGGATCACATTTAGGGGCCAATTCATTAACTTCGAGTGAAGGAATAGAAGAAAAAATACTTCGAATTTTGAAGTGTTTTTGGCTACTTCGACCATCGAATGGGCTACTCCGACCTTCAACTACGAATTTGACTTCGAATTGAAGGATTCGAACTAAAAATCATTCGACTATTCGACCATTCAATAGTCGAAGTGCTGTCTCTTTAAGAAAAAACTAGTTCGCCACCTAAAAGCTACCGAACCCAAAGTTAGCCTATGGGGAAGGTCCCCATAGGCTTGGCTAAGTTTTTTTTGGTTGAAGGATAATCCTTCGATTGTTGGATTAAAATCCTTCGAATCGAACGATTATTCCTTCGATCGTTCGATCTAAGTATTTGCGCAAAATTGACAATATTCGAAGTCTAAGGATTTTCATTCCCAGTCAAATATCGAGGGTTAATTAACCCTCGATATTCGACCGTTGATGAATTTGCCCCTTAAAGTTTGATTTAATTTATTGAGTAATTCTTTTGTGTCTTTTAAACATGTAGGAATGTTAGAAACCAGTTTCTGGAGGTGGTAATCTACATATTTGGAATGAGGTTCAAGTACTGACCCAATACCAGACACTATCGGTCTTCCCGGGGGCTTTTCAAGTGTCTTGTGTATTTTTGGTAGGATATAAATCATTGGGATGTGAGGGTAGTCAGTAGTAAGCAATTTTTTAAATTTTTCAGTGGGGTCTATATCAATAAGGGAATAATGAACCTGGGGTCTTGAGCTGGAGTTTAATTTCCAAGAGATAATTATTTTTGTCCATTACCACCACCGCATCTCCCTTATCTGCCTTCTTATAGATGATCTCATTATTGTTCTAAAGGGTGGAAAGTGCAATTTTTTTCCCCTTCAGATAGATTTGTGGGTTTGATGTCTAGGTCTCTATCCCAATTATTTTTAACCTCTTCCGTTACCACCTGTACAAATGATTCCAATGCATTGCATGTAACATTAGGGAGGTAAGTACTTTTTTTCTTTAGACCTATAGGTCTAATAAGTGGCTGTGATTCTAAGAAAACACATTTTTAGTTTTGCTGTATGGATAAACTTAAAGAATTCAACTTCCCAATCAAAGAATTCTGTGTTATAACTAGGAACAAATCCTAGACCCTTATGTATGACATTCAGTTGAGTCCTGGTTAAAGCAACTCATTTACCTCTTGTTGCTGGCTCTGTTGTTATTCTGTCTTTGTGGGTAAGCTTCTCTGGCTATGGGAAACCTTGGGTTTCTTTTTCGCATTGGCGAGTTGCTGGGGCCCGCACCTAAAAAGACTGTGCCTCTCTGTCAGATCCTGGTCCTTCTTCTTCCGTGCTGGTGTAGGGCAAAGAATCCACAGTGTAGAAGTCTTGGGGATATTTCTGGCTGGGGCACTGGGTCTGCGGTCACCTTACTGGGCACAAAGGGTGGTTGTAGCATTTAAATTTTAACTCAAATAAAGAAAATGGTCAATATTTGGTCTTATAGTGTACATGACTTGTAAAGGTCCCTGGAAAAAAAAAAAGCTGTGACCTGGATGTGTAGATGTGCCTATTTTTCCCTGGGATAGAATTCCAGAGTTTTGTCTATTTGGCTGCCACCTGAGGAGTTTGGTTGGTTTTGGGGAGTCTGAGACTGGAGATTTTAGTAAGAAGGAGTCTACAATCAGTTGTACTGAGACTCTGTAGCATTATTTATAGATTGAAGAGGACAAGACATATCCAAATCTGATCTTTGCACAGGAAACAATGCTTTTCTCAAAGACTACTTCAATGGAAGTTAAAAAGAGTTGCCAAGGGGTTATTGGCACTAAATGCATTGATTCTTGATGTTAAGAAATAATGGTTATTCCACATGTAAGTGATTTGTTACTTCAATTTTTTAGATGTTCATATCTACAGTATTACAGACTGATTTTATTATCTAGATCTAGAATGTGCCCATATAACATCCTGCCTGGAGTTAAACCAGGCACCCGGCGTTTCTGTGATGTCTGCATTGCTGCTGCTCTATGTGAGCAGAAAAGCTAAGGCCCTGGTTCACTCCTATTGCTATCTTTGTAATTGCAAGTAGGTATGGCTTCTTACAGCTGTTGTCAATCTGGTCACAGGTGATCTGTGTATGCCAATAGTCTGGCTATTAAACCCTACTCTGCACTGACTCATAGCCCAATATAGGTCTAATTCCTTATAGTTCCTGGGTGTGATTTGTATCTTTTCCTGATTGATGATGAGTGACATTTTTCATCGCTTTTCACCTCCAAATTGACCCCCATAGACTTTATTGGGTGTTAAAAATTGTCGCACAACAAAAAGATTTGACTCCCATAGACTTCGATGCTTTTTGGCAATTTGCCCATCACTATTCCTGACCCTTGCCTGTTTTTGACTTTTGCTGTATCGCTGCCTGAACTGATCCTTGCCTGTTATTGACCATTCTTCTGGATCCCGACTCTGTACCATGTTTCCTACAGGATTTTACCCTGGTCTGTTATTCTGACTACGCTCCTGGTTCCTGATCCTGTACTGCACCGATTGGAACTAACCTGGCCTGTTCCACGACTACTCTCTCTGTTCCCCGTCCATGTTTTGGTTCCTTACCTGCCCAGAACTCCCCCCTTAGTCCTCTCACTTTAAGTCCTGGCAGCATTTGAGTATTTAATACATCATTTACACTGCACCCATTCCATTCATTTTCTAACATATACATGTCTATTGCTACTGCAACTGTTCTGTCAATCTACTGACAATTTATCCACATGCACCCTTCCCCCACTTACTTTTAGTTAAGTTGCATTCCTTGTAAATTATTTGCAGTGTCAATGATATCATCAAGAACACAGCAGAACATAGAATACGACTAGCTGCCATGCTGAGAGTGCAGAGAGACTGCTGAAAATCTAGACACAAGAAAGAATACTGATGGTTTTTAATCATTTATTAACATAAAAATCCTTACTAACATTTCAGCAAGGTTTAAAGTGATCCAATGTATTTTTTACTTGTTGAGTACTTCCTCAGAAGTGTTCTTACATGCCTCTCCAACTATATTAACTATATGTTAATGTTTAATGTTTCTGCATCGTATTTTCTTGTCTCTTATAAGTAGCACTTTCAATAAGTGACAGCGAATTGGTCCCTATTGCCAGAAAATTAGCGAATACACCACGAAATTCACAAATCAGCGAATAATTCGCAAATTGCATTGAAGTCAATGGGTGTCAAAATTATTTTGATGTGCATCAATTTTGACGTCTGCAACAATTTTTATACACGTGCCTATTTTGTCCAAATGCATTAATGTTAATGGCCGTCCGAACAATTTTTATGTGCGCGACTATTCTGACGCACGCCCAAATTTTTTGGATGCCTGTATTTTTCACCAGTGAATTCTGCAGTTTCACAAATGTATATATCGATGGCAAAATGTGGAAATTTGCCGCAAATTCGTGCCTGGCGAATTTATTCCCCCAGAAGCATTTGTAGACACACTAGAAGATTTTGCATTTGCTGGTGGATATTGGTTCAGTGTGCCTGAACCCAGGCAGATTCAATACTTCTGAGGTAGGCACATTAAAAATAATTTTTTAAAATATCAGCGGATTGTCAGCCTGCATTATTCTGCCAAGTGTGCCCAGGGCCTTTTTGGCATCAGATGATTTTGGGTCAGGGCCTTTTGTTGACCTGTGCATCACTGATATCTCACCAGTTTTTAATACCAGACCTTCCTGACAAGTCTCACAAGGTTACAAACAAATTGTACGTAGGGTATATTTTACTACCAGTAGTCCCTCCAAGCCATCCCCATTACTTTTTCAGATTTTACAAATGACCGAAGGCTTATGTTACACTGAACTGTTTCTTGGCCAGTTTATAAGCACAGTTCAAAAAAAAAACAACCCCTTTGTTTCCATCCTCTCTCCTTTGTGTATGCATCTAGAGGTACTGTGTAGGCCTAGGTGCAGACACAGATACACTAGATGCAGATTTTTACACTTAGAGGGTTGTTTATCAAAGATCGAATTTATCTCAATATTTTCTGAAAAAAAAAATCCAACCAAAGGGTTTTTCGGCATATTTATCAACAAACATTCAAGAAAATTTTGTTTGCAGAAAAAAACATGAAAAATCATATTTTCACAATCTTTTTAGGATTTTGCATCCAATTTTCGCGATTTTTTTAGAATGTTTCACCCGAAAACTATCGCATGAAACCCAGCGCACATCAAAAAATCACTGGAACTTCTCCCATTGACTTATATGCAACCTCAACAGGTCTGAGATGCCGGATTTTCTGATTCGGACTGTTCCATCCTCGGGGTTAAATAAATTCCAAAAAATTTGTGATTTTTTTAAAACTCCTATTTTATATAAAAAAAATCACAAATTTTTATGATTTTTGCATTCAGAGTTTAGTAAATAACCCTCCAAAATCCACTCTGTGGGGGTTATTTATCAAAGTCCGACTTGATCTCAATATTTTCTGAAAAAAACTGTTACCAAATCCACATTGGGGTTTTCCGGCTTATTTATTAATATTCTTTCTAGAAATTTTGTTTGCAGGAAAAAATCTTGAAAAATCTGATTTTCATGATTTTTTCAGATTTTTCATCCAATTTTCATGATTTCTTCGGATTTTTCACCCGAAAACTCAGATTCCATATGTTTTTTTGGCACAAAAACTCATTGGGACTTCTCCCATTGACATATATGTGCAACCTCAAAAGGTCTGAGATGCCGGATTTTCTGATTCATATTTTTCCTTCCTTGGAGTTTAATAAATTCTGAAAAATGTGTGATTTTTTAAAAGTACAATTTTGTATTAAAAAAAAAATAATTTTTCATGATTTTTCCATTCGGAGTTTAGTAAATAACCCGCCAAAATCCACTCTGTGTGTCTGCACTCAGATTGCAACTTGCCTCCAGGTACAGACACAGAAGTGAGCAGAGCTCAGTCCAATAAATAGCCTAGTGTTTAATTAGACTAGGGCCAGATGATATAGATTCTCCACAAGCCAGGGGAATCTGCTGCCCGGCTGCTCCCATTCTTTTCAGCAGGCAGGGTGAATTTTTGGTGAAACATGTTGTGGTTTGGCACAGAGATGCAACGGGTCTGTCTGCACCCGAGCAGAAACAATGCTTCCAGGTTGCAGGTAGCGTGGGAGCAGATTCTTGTTCTGTGTTTCTCTGCAGGCTAAGATCCTCAATCGGCTGGCCCTAGCCTTATCTTACAACAGAGAGTAGTGTCCTGTTACTGTTATCTTGGAGTCATCTTAATCACTCTTAGTACTTTCTACATTGCAGAAAAAAGCCTGCAGTCAAACTCGGGATGCACCGAATCCACTATTTTGGATTCGGCTGAACCCCCGAATACTTCAGGACATATTTGGTCAAACACCGAACCAAATCCTAATTTGCATATGCAAATTAGGCTTGGGAAGGGGAAAACATTTTTTACTTCCTTGTTTTGTGACAAAAAGTAATTCGATTTCCCTCCCTGACCCTAATTTGCATATGCAAACTCGGATTCGGCTGAATCCGAATCCTGCTGAAAATGCCCGAATCCTGGATTCGGTGCATCTCTGTAATGGAAAATAAAGAACTCACCTCTCGAAACGTCCAAGATGGCGACTTCCTGCTCCACCATGCGGCTCTTCCTGGTTGTGATATGTCTGCGACGGAAACGTGTCGCCCCAGGATTGGTCGCCGGCGACGGAATGGACGCCGGCGTCACAATGTGCGTCGCGTCAGGACGTCAACGTGAGGACGCCGGCGTCAGCGTCATGACGTCACGGCGTCAAGTTTTGGCACCAACTCTGGACTATTTATTCCCATGTTCCCTTTCTGTCCTTGCCCAATTATAGGTCTATCTCGTATAGTTCCTGGGTGTGATTTCTTGATTCTTCTTGTATTACCGTGTACCGACTTTTGCCTGTTTCATCAATTCTGATTCTGATTCTTGCCGCCTGTATTGACCATTTGCCTGATTACGACTATTCTTCTGATAAACCCTTTGTACTGCGAACTTGGTGTTGTGTCTCCTCCTTGGTCCTCACTACAACAGAGCCTTCGGGCCCTGACAGTATAATTGGGCCATGGACCCTTCTGAGGAGCCCCAAGTCCCTACTGACGTCGGCAGAGCCGTTCGTGGATTGGCTTCCCGTATGCATTCCTATGAAGCCCAGCAAACCCACTTCGGCCAGGCCCTTGAAGCAATTCTGGAGAAGTTGTCTGCCCTGTCTCCTGCGGATCCAGTCCCTATGCCAGTTCCGGTTGCTCCGCTCCAGGTTTCCGAGCCTCGTATTCCAGCTCCTCCTCTGTACAGTGGTGATCCGGATTCATGCCGTGGTTTCATCAACCAGTGTGAAATCCAATTCACCCTGCTTCCTGGTCAGTTTGTCTCGGAACGAGCAAAGGTGGGCTATATTATCACCCGCCTGCAAGGGAAAGCTCTGGAGTGGGCTTCTCCTCTCTGGGAGAAGCAGGATCCGGTAATTGACGATGCCAGGGCCTTCATCCGGGATCTTCGCACTGTATTCGATGCCCCTGGTCGGGCTACGTCTGCCTCAGCTCGTTTATTCCAGCTGCAGCAAGGGACTCGCTCTGTTCCGGAATACGCTATCGAGTTCCGAACTCTCAGACTTTGTGGAATAATGACAGATACCATGCTGCCTTTTACAACGGCTTGGCGATGCGCATTAAGAACGATCTTGTCTCTCGTGAGATTCCTCCTCGATGGGAAGACCTTGTTGCGTTGGCTGTGAAGGTCGACACCCGACAGAGGGAGTTCCAAGTCGAACTTGACAGGGAACGTACTAGGAAGTTTTCCAGGTTCCAACCCACCCTGGCCCCACGCTTCCAAAGACCCTTACTTCCCAGTCCGGCCTCCAATCTTCTTTCTTCTTCTCCTGTGCCACCTGCTACTTCTTCACTGCCTCCTGAAGAACCAATGCAGATCGGACGGGCACGCCTATCCGAACAAGAGAAGCTTCGGAGAAGATCCGCTGGGTTATGCCTCTGTTGTGGCGGAAGATCCCATTTCGCCCAGGAATGCCCAGTGAAGCCGGGAAACTCCAGAACCTAGGTAAGCTCTGGGAGACTTACCTGGGTGGAATTTGTTCTCCTCCCCATTCCTCTGATCAGCGTTTTCTTCTTCCTATTCAAATCCAGTTCGGCTCCAAGAAGATATGTTCTCAGGCCTTCCTCGATTCTGGTGCTGCAGGCAACTTCATGGATCGTGCCTTTGCTGTTAAGCATTCTATTCCGCTTCAACCCCTGGCAACCCCTCTTCGAGTCCTGGCGATTGATGATCGCCCCCTTTCTTCTGCCATCATCTCACAGTCTACTCAGGAACTTTCCTTCAAGGTGGGCACTATGCATTTGGAAAGACTATCTTTTCTTCTTATCGACTGCCCTTCAACTCCCGTTGTCCTGGGATTGCCCTGGTTGTGTGTTCATAATCCGGTTATTGACTGATCCTTTTCTCAAATCTCCCGCTGGAGCCCGTTTTGTACACACAATTGCTTGCCTGCTGTTCCTGTTGTCAAAATTTCTTCAGTGTCTTCAAATTCTTCTCTTCCCCCAGTGTACCAAGCTTTTTCTGATGTCTTTGATAAGAAGTCCGCCGAGACTCTCCCACCTCATCGTCCTTATGATTGTCCTATTGAACTTTTACCTGGCTCCATTCCACCCCGTGGCCGCACTTACCCGCTCTCCCCCTCAGAAACTTCTGCTATGAAGTCCTATATTCAGGAGAATCTTCAAAGAGGTTTTATTTGTCCTTCCACCTCCCCTGCTGGAGCAGGATTCTTCTTTGTTGAAAAAAAAGACGGTAGTCTACGACCCTGCATTGACTACAGGGGGTTAAATAAAATCACTGTAAAGAACAGATATCCTCTTCCTCTCATCTCTGAACTTTTTGATCAACTCAAGGGGGCTTGTTTCTTTACCAAACTGGATCTACGAGGGGCATATAATCTTATTCGGATTCGTGAGGGGGATGAATGGAAGACCGCTTTTAACACAGGTGATGGCCATTACGAGTACCTCGTCATGCCCTTCGGTCTTTGCAATGCACCTGCAGTCTTCCAAGAATTGGTCAATGACATTTTTCGTGATCTTCTGGGACAATGTGTGGTCGTATATTTGGATGACATTCTTATTTTTTCCAAAGACCTTTCTGTTCATCGTTGCCAAGTACGTGAAGTTCTTTCCAGGTTGAGGAAAAACAATCTCTTTGCCAAATTAGAAAAATGCACCTTCGAAGTTTCTTCCATTCCTTTTCTTGGCTATATCATTTCTCCTCAAGGTTTCAAGATGGATCCCGCCAAAGTCTCGGCAATTTTGGATTGGCCCCTTCCTACCAGTGTCAAAGCAGTTCAAAGATTCATTGGCTTCGCCAACTATTATAGACAATTTATCAAAAATTTTTCTTCCAAGATCCATCCAATCCTTGCCCTGAACCGTAAAGGGAACAAACCTCAGCACTGGCCTCCACAAGCTCTCGAAGCATTCAAGACCCTCAAGGAAGCCTTTTCTTCTGCTCCAATTCTTCGACATCCTGAACCCCTCCAACCTTTCTTCATTGAAGTTGATGCCTCTGATGTGGGAGCTGGAGCAGTTCTATCTCAAAGATCTTCTTCCGATGGTAAACTCCACCCTTGTGCCATTTTCTCTAAAAAATTTTCTTCCCCAGAACAGAACTATTATGTAGGCAATCGGGAACTACTTGCTGTTAAGTTGGCCTTGGAGGAATGGAGACATTTGCTTGAAGGTTCCTCTACTCCAGTGACAGTCTTCACCAACCACAAGAACCTTGAATTCATTCAATCCCTCAAACGCCTCAATCCCCGGCAAGCCAGGTGGGCACTCTTCTTTTCTCGTTTTAATTTTATAATCACCTTTTGTCCTGATTCCAGAAACAGAAAGGCTGACGCTCTTTCCAGAAGTTTCACTCCCGAAGATACCTGCCCTGAAGTTCCTGTACCCATTGTGCCCTCTACCAAGATTATTGCTGCCTTGTTTCCCTCTTGTGCCTCCCAGTTACTTTCGGCTCAGTCTTCGGCTCCAGAAGAGACTCCTCTTGGTGTTGCTTTTGTCCCTCCGGAATTTCGGCATGCTATTTTATCTCAATCCCACAGTTCCAAACAGGCTGGTCATCCTGGGATTAAGAAAACAACTGAGCTCTTATCTCGTTTGGTCTGGTGGCCGACCCTTAGGAAAGATGTCAAAGATTTCGTCTTGTCCTGTTCCACCTGTGCTGTTTCCAAGTCCGGACATTATCCCCCTAAGGGTTTACTCCTGCCACTTCCCATTCCATCCCGACCTTGGACTCACTTGGCGATGGACTTCATTGTCGATCTTCCTGTTTCGTCTGGTCACACTGTCATCTGGGTGGTGATCGACAGATGCAAGATGGCTCACTTCACGCCGCTGCGGAAATTGCCTTCTGCTCCCGAACTCTCTGAACTTTTTATCAAACACATATTTCGTCTCCATGGGTTTCCTGCTGAAATTGTGTCTGACCGGGGTTCCCAGTTTATTTCCAAGTTCTGGAGATCTCTTTGCAAAGCCCTTAACATCTCCCTTCAATTTTCTTCAGCCTACCATCCACAGTCCAATGGAGCTGCAGAACGGGTCAATCAGGCGTTGGAGCAGTTTCTTCGTTGCCACGTGTCCCTGTGTCAGGATGACTGGTCGGATCTTCTCCCCTGGGCGGAATTTGCCCACAACAACGCCCTGCATTCCTCTTCCCAAAAGTCTCCTTTTTTCTGCGTTTATGGTCTCAATCCTTTGGCCTTCTCCCAAGACTTTCTTCTTACCAATGTACCGGCGGCCAATGACCAAGCTGCCCACATGTTAGCTATTTGGCATGCTACTGCCGCAAACTTGCAGAAGAGTTCCCTGGTGCAGAAGAGGTTTGCCGATAAAAGAAGGATTTCTTCTCCTCCTTACAGTCTTGGTGATAAAGTTTTTCTTTCTACACGCAACATCCATCTCAAGATTCCTACACCCAAGCTTGGTCCTAAATTCATCGGCCCCTTTCCCATCATCGAAATCATCAACCCTGTGGCTGTTCGCCTTCAACTTCCTCCTGAGATGCGGATACCTAATGTTTTTCATGTTTCCCTGCTTAAACCTGCCATGTCTTGTTCTTCTTCTTCCTCTCCAGCTCCTGTTTTGGTTGACGATCACAAGGAATTTGAAGTCAAAAGGATTTTAGACTCTCGTATTTCCCGGGGCTCTCTTCAATATCTTATCGAATGGAAGGGGTTCGGTCCAGAAGAGTGTTCCTGGGTGAAAAGCTCGGACGTTCATGCACCCATCCTGGTTCGTAAGTTCCACAGACTTTTCCCTTCTTCTCCTAGCCTCGGTGGTCCTGAGGCCCCCCCTAAGGAGGGGGGTACTGTAATGGAAAATAAAGAACTCACCTCTCGAAACGTCCAAGATGGCGACTTCCTGCTCCACCATGCGGCTCTTCCTGGTTGTGATATGCCTGCGACGGAAACATGTCGCCCCAGGATTGGTCGCCGGCGACGAAATGGATGCCGGCATCAAAACATGCGTCAGTGTCAGGACGTCAACGTGAGGACGCCGGCGTCAGCGTCATGACGTCACGGAGTCAAGTTTTGGCTCCAACTCTGGACTATTTATTCCCATGTTCCCTTTCTGTCCTTGCCCAATTATAGGTCTATCTCGTATAGTTCCTGGGTGTGATTTCTTGATTCTTCTTGTATTACCGTGTACCGACTTTTGCCTGTTTCATCGATTCTGATTCTTGCCGCCTGTATTGACCATTTGCCTTATTACGACTATTCTTCTGATAAACCCTTTGTACTGCGAACTTGGTGTTGTGTCTCCTCCTTGGTCCTCACTACAACAGAGCCTTCGGGCCCTGACAATCTCTAAGTCAAACAAATGTGCCCCCTCTACTGTGCACTTTCATATTACATTCCAGACATCACCTGCTGTTTAAAAACAGAATTACAGTCTAACAGTCAGTGAGATGGCACAAGATAACACAAGCTGTCTTGTTTGTAACTAGTTATGGGATGCCTGGCGCTTCATCTGAATACAAATGGGGATTTAACAGGCTTATATTTAAATGCTGAATATTTCATCTAAACTGCTTTTTCTGCTTTCATTTAACTAGGAGAATCTAGTCTTGAGCAGCCATTTCCATGCAAAATTGTCATTGTGTGTTTTCTAATTAAGATGTTTATTTGCAACCTAAAAAAGAAGGATTATTCTCTTGAAACATTTTTTTGAAGTTTATTATGCTAAAGAGAATGTCTACCATGCTAGACATGAAATAGTTGAAGGAATTAAGTTTGACTAAGAAATCAAAGGACCCCTGCAGTTCTCCAACTTGCTGAAATAACCACATTGCATTGCGGAATAAAATAGCCTCTAAATAAACAAACAGCACATACCACTATAAGAACAGCAAAGCTGTGATCCCTGCTGGTATGGAGCATTGCAAAGGTTTTCCTCTTAACATGCTTTAATTCCACGAATATACTTGCATCAATTATTCACTTGTTTCAATACAATTTCTGAGAATGATATGCATCCAAATATGGTTAGATGTTAATACTCACAATGCAGCAGTTTTATTAACCCATTGCATTATTAAATAACAAATTACCTGTACAATGAAATAGAAAATATTCATTTTAAAGGCATCCTCCTTATTAATCATGGATTGAAATTATAGTGATATCCGTGTCTGCCCTTGGTTATATAGCTGTTTTATTGTATTGATGTTTTTGGAACTACTATGCATGTATTCCATTCCCTGAACTCAAGAAAACAAAACTACGTAAATAAATAAATGAATGAAAATTTACCGAAATTATGAAAACCATGCTTACTATAAGGAAAAGGGCTATTAGCAGATAAATAAAGCAAGGTACAATTTATAGGGGAAAAACTGTTTATTTTTACTTTTTTTTTTACTTTTTAAACAACTCGAGTTAATGGTATTTTTGCCTCGTGCAATTTATGTTAGTTTAATGTCTAGCATCTTGCAATAGAAAATATTGTTCTACGGTTTAATTAAAATTAAAAATACATATATATAGTGACATTTTAGTGAAATTCCATGTTTTACCACTGCCATTTTTTCTTTCTTAGAAACTGCTTCACAATTTTGCTTTGAGTTGACTCCAATGCATTTTGCATGAAAAATAAGCAGTGGAAAATTGGCTTTGAGAGAGAATACAATTATGTGACTTTGTTGGATTATTTTCTCAAGATAGATTTGGTCACTATTACCCTGGCCTTAAGGGCAGAGCCACCTGCTTTGCTGTAAGAGCAGTTCTTTGTTTTTCTGTGCTATGGAAAGATATCACTCTTCTCTTCCACTTAGCAACTCCCTTTCACATATGTCATCTGTTCCTAAGTCTATAAAAACACTGAGATTTCTTTGATTGGGGTTCTTACTAGTGATGGGCGAATTTCTCCCGTTTGGCTTCGCCGAAAATTATTTGATTTACGCGGGAAATTTGCGAAATGGCAAAACATTTGCAAAAAAATTGTGAAACTCAAAAATTGCCACCCGCGTCAATTTTGGCGCGTGTTCAAAAAGTCGATTGCGTCAATTTTTAAGTCAATGAGCTTCCCAATATTGTTGACAATTTGCCGATTTTGACACAAGTCCAAAATTTTTTGACACCGTCAATTTTCGAGGGAGTTTATTCGCCCATCATTAGTTTTGACTCTTTGTGAGTTCAGAATCCACAGATCTCATGTCAAATAAACCTTGTCTTTAACCTCAAGTGATCTCCATCTCCTGAAATATATAAATAAGATAGAACACATTTGGAGAAGATTTAAGGCAGGTGATATGTGCCAGACAAAAATGTGCCCTTATGATATTTTACTAATGGTGTAAATCAGACGAGATTGAGTGTGTTAAGACTGTTTCAGTTTTAGCACTTATTTCTCTACTTTGCTTTGAGAAAGGAAAGGATGCACTGTAAATCACACTATTTGCTGAAAATAATACATTCTGAATGCTAAAAACGTCTGATATTTGAATGATGTTATTAGCTTTTAGCCTTCAAACAACTGACAAGTGTTCTTGCAGTTGTACTGCCCTTAAAGGGCACCTATCACAGCCAAAATCAAACACATATTAACAATCTGACCAGTACAAGCTAAACACGTTTAACCAAACTAAATATATAGTTTTTTGAAAAAACTGTATGTTTTAAAAAAATCCCTTACTTTGTCAAATGGGTTCTTTCACTGAGGGAGGCCATACTGTGACTATAACAGAGACTCTAATATGCAAATTTCAGGAGCATGCTCAGATTGTAAAACTGCTTTGAGTATTCTACCCAGAATGCCTTGTTTTAGTAAACTCCTCCACTAGAGGTATCAGGATATTTCCCTATCTTGTCCCCTGCTGGTAAAGTCATTATGCAAATGAAGGACACACAGTAACTTCCAGCAGGGGGCAGCACTACTGTACAGCAGCTAACACACAGGTTTGGCTGATTTGAAAATAGCTTAGAAGGGTTGATAAGCAAGCAAGGAATTTCAACTGAGCATGTGCGAGATTTCAGAACTACAGTTAGCTGGAAAGATATAGGTAGGAGGAGCCAGTGAAATCCAAGATGGCTGCCTCAGCTAGAACTGCAGGGGAGATAGGGGAGATCTTGCAGAAGGAATAGTGAGCTGATCATTTACATTATACAAACAATTCTAACTGTTTTAAAAATCGGATTTCTTGAACTTTCACATAGTGTATTTACTTAGTAAATGATTTTGGTCATGATTGGTGCCCTTTAACATTTTCCATGCAAAATCTCTTTTGTGAACCACTGATGCTGACGGGGATGTTAATTTCTTTCCTTTAAAGGAAGACCCATTAAACCACAGATGGAGCAGACTTTATTGATATACCTGGCACACACATACAGCACTGCATTCATTTCAGAGGTGAAAAGGGTGTGGTTATATCTACTAGAGACAACATCTGTATGTGTGATGAAGTACTGTTGGGCAGCTGTGATTCTTTAGAACTTTTGGAGATTAAATAATAGAAATATTTAACAATTTGAAATTTTGGAGGGGGCGGAGCCGCATGCCGAACCGATAAGCCGCACAGCAGAGGAGCTCAGCTTGTCATCTACCCTGTACAGCCCATAACTGACCCGAAATCCGTCATATCGGTGGCCTGCCTGGATCGCTGAACGCTGTGGAACGCGTGGACTCGCAGATGAGGCGGACCACACAAAGCAGCCAGCGGGTGCGCTCCGACACGGCTGCTAAATTAGAGCAGTACGCCAGAAGCGCTAAACAAGATGGCGCCCGCACTTCCTCCGCTTCCTCCCCTTCTCCGGAGAAATCTGCCTCCAGGGGGATTACTAACTCTGACAGAGCGGGCTCCCCACTAGCGCACAAGCTGGCGCCCAGACCCGCGGCGGGTAAGAAAGACCCGAGGCCGCTCACAGAGGCCACGCTGGAGCCTGAGGCCCTGGATAATGGTGCATGTGGTAATGGCGCCCACACCTCCCCCTCTCTACAGCAAAGTGCACGGGACGCGGAGGAAGGGGAACAAGGCCACATGGAACCTACCATGCAGGATGTGCTTGCTGCCATTTCTTCCTGCCAATCTACACTGACAGCAGCCCTTACCACTAAGATAGAAGAGGTGAAGGTGGAAATCTCGCTGCTTAAGCATGATGTCCAGAACATCCGAGAAAGAACAAGAGCCGTGGAGGAGCGGGTGGGGGCTGTGGAGGATCGCACCGCTCCCTTGCCTAATAAGATCACCCAGCTACACAAGTTGATGAAACAGGCATCTGATCGTATGGAAGATATGGAAAATCGTCAAAGGCGCTCTAACATCAGGGTGGTAGGCTTGCCTGAAAGAAGTGAGGGGCAGTCTCCAGAACTGTTCGCTGAGCGCTGGTTGAAAGAGATGCTGGGAGAGGAGATATTTTCACAGCAGTTTGTGGCTGAAAGAGCCCATAGGGTGCCCACGAGAGCCCTGCCACCCGGGGCCCCTCCGAGACCCTTCCTTATAAAATTGCTGAACTACCGTGACAGGGACGCGGCTCTGAAGGCTGCAAGAACCAAGGGGGATATCTACTACCAGAATGCTCGGGTGTCATTCTATCCGGATTATTCAGCGGCCCTGCAACGACAACGTAATACCTTTGTTGGAGTGAAGAGGCGCCTACGTGATATGGGGATCTCCTACAGCATGATTTTCCCGGCCAAGCTGCGGATTACAGATGGCGGCAAGGTGCAGCTTTTTGATCACCCTGGCAATGTCCAACATTGGTTGGACGCCCACCCTAGGGCGCACCAGCGGAGCCCGCCTAGGCCGCACGACAGTCCTCCCCGACAGCCATGATGGAACGACGGCCCATCCCGATCGGAGGGTGTTGTGAGTAAATTGCTTTGATATCCCCATTGCCTGGATCTGATTAGGCCCATATCACCTGGAGACAGTTCCCCTGTTAGTTCTCCTGTCCGAGACTGTGAGGCCTCTGGGGGTCTCTCATACCTTCACAAATTATGCCTAAGTTGACCACTACCCCTTTCTATACTCTACCATTACTCTCGGGTTGGTACTTTGTACTTCACGGAGCGAATCTCTGACTGTTGATTATTCTGTTTGTTACGTTTTTCAAGGCCCTTTACGATTTTTGTAGGGAATTGGATACCGCAGTTTCACGGGACTTAGTGAATACTGATGGACTAATTGTTGGTTACAGTTGTGAGCTCTCACTCGATACAGTTTTTTTTTTTCTTGGGAATGATGTATCTCCTATTTTATTTGAGGAGATTACTGGGTGGGGGGAAAGGTTGGGGGTTTGGGGTTATATATGTTTTGTATGTTTATCTTAACCCCTTTTGTTTACCAAAGTGGAACCAGCTGCAGTTAACTACCAAAGTGCTGGGAGTTGGGGGTGTTCTCCTCCGTCTCCAATGTATACCTGTTCTAGTACATATCAATGGCGGTACAACTTAAATTCAAGCTCTTGTCCTGGAACATTAGGGGGGTGAATGACAAAGTCAAGAGGTCAGTGATCTTGAGCCAGCTTAGGAAATCTGGGGCAGACCTTGTTATGGTACAGGAGACTCATCTAGTGGGACAGCGGGTGAGGGCCCTAAAGAGACACTGGGTCTCAAATCTTTATCACGCGGAGTACTCCACGTACTCTAGGGGAGTGGCCATATTAGTGAGGAAATCCCTTAGTTTTAAATTTGATAAGGTAATTACGGATAGGATGGGAAAATATTTGATCCTTAAAGGCCAAGTACATGGTGTCACGTATATATTCATTAATGTGTATCTTCCACCCCCAGCTGATATACAAACTCTCAATGAGATCCTACTCAAGGTAGCTACTTTGGGTAGCTTCCCCATGATTTGGGCGGGGGACTTTAACATGGTCCCGGACCCGGTATTGGATAGGCTTCGTCCCATAGCAAGTGACTCCAGGGCTTTAGCGCAATGGTTGGATGCCACCGGCCTTACCGATGTGTGGAGATGGAAAAATCCCCATAAGCAACAATTCTCCTGCTATACTGTACCTCCTCCTCTTCAGCATTGTCCAGAATAGATCTAATATTGGTCACTACAGACTTACTTAGGAAAATTGATTCTACTCATTTTTCTACTCGGGTGTGTTCTGATCATGTCCCTGTGGTGTTGAATCTAGAGGGACGGGATATAGTCACTGCCTCGCTATGGAGGCTCTCCCCTAAGTGGATCTCTAACCCCAAAGTAGCAGAGGGATACACCCCATCATTGGAAAGTTACTGGCAGGTTAACCCCGGGACGGCCCCGGAGAATATAGTATGGGATGCGGGGAAAGCTCACACGAGAGGGGAATATGTGTCTCTAATCTCAGCAAAGAGGAAAGAGACTGAGACCGATATTGAGGCTGCCAAGGTGGAACTGGCTATGCGGGAGCGGGACCTAATAGCATCTCCCACAGATGAGGTTAAGCAACAGATGGCGGCAGCGCAGAGGCACATAGACCTCTTACTTATTGATAAATTCTCCCAGAGTGAACTATACAGGAAGGCTGCATGGTATGACAGGGGAGATAAGAATGGGAGATTGTTGGCCCTGCTAGCTAAAGGGGATGCCCCTCAGACAGTCATACACAGTGTTGAGGGAGAAGGGGGGGAGCTGCTTGTGGATAAGCAGCAGCTAATTGACAGATTCCGGCGGTACTTCCACAATACATACGCTGCTCTTCCCCCAATCCCTACTGAAGAGCTGGTAGCTTACTTGACCCAAATTGACCTCCCTTGTCTCTCACGCCCTAAGGTGGCCGACCTAGAGCGGGACATCACAGCTGAAGAGGTAGAGAGCGCTATTGCGGATATGCCAACGGGTCGCTCCCCGGGTCCGGATGGCCTTCCTGCCGAATGGTATAAGGCTCATACTAAAATCCTAACGCCCAGGCTCACCACGTTGTTTAATGATGTCTCCCACTCCCAGACACTGCCAAAGTCATGTTATATGGCCCATATTGTCCTGATTCCAAAAGAGGGGAAGCCGCCAGAATGTTGTGAATCCTACCGTCCCATCTCATTGCTAAATTGTGATGCCAAAATATTTGCGAAAATCCTAGCTAATAGGGTGAAAACGGTAACTGATGAGTTGGTGCACCCGGACCAGACTGGTTTCATGCCAAGTAAGGCTACTGATATCAATATTCGGAGGTTGTATAACAATCTGGCTCTAGACCACAGGAATAAGGGCAGCAGAATAGTGGTGTCAATTGACACGGCAAAGGCATTTGACACTGTATCATGGGCCTATCTATGGGAGGTTTTGACTAAATTTGTATTTGGCCAGCGCTTTTTGACTTGGGTCCGGGCACTATACTTAAAACCTAAGGCTAGGCTGCTAGTGAATGGTTTGCTGTCGGATGTGGTGCAGTTGGGGAGGGGGACAAGGCAGGGGTGCCCCCTCTCCCCACTGCTATTTGCCCTAGCCATAGAGCCTCTGGCGACAAGACTTAGGGACTCCCCTGAAGTGGAAGGTCTGAAAATTGGCAGGATTGAGGAGAAAGTATCGTTATATGCCGATGCTATGCTTTTGTATTTGGCTAACCCTGGCAGGGCCTTACATAAGGCTTTGGAGAGCATTGAGGAGTTCGGGGAATTCTCAGGGTTACGCATAAACCAGTCAAAGTCAGTTATTTTCCCGATTGACCCACTACCCCCTGGGACGCCAGAGAGACTGGGTCAACTTAGAGTGGTACGCTCATTTAAATACTTAGGAATCGTGATACAGGCAGACTTCAAAAAATTTGAGGAGTATAACTTGACCCCAGTAGTTAAATCTTTGATTGCGAAGACAGAGGTCTGGCAGAGCTTGCCTCTTTCCCTCCCCGGCAGGATTAATTTATTTAAAATGGTTTTTCTTCCCAAATTTTTGTATTTATTTCACAACTCCCCAGTACTGCCCCGGAACCAGTGGTTTAAATATCTTGACTCCATTTTCCGTAAATTTCTCTGGGCGGGTGAACACCCACGACTGAGCTTTCGTACCCTACAGGCGCCCGCATCGGGCGGCGGCCTGGCTTTGCCCAATCTTAGATCATATTTTCTAGCGAGCCAACTTACTTATGCGCATTGGTGGACTGCTCCTCAGCCTGATAATCCTTCCACTATGCTTGAGGCAGTGACAATGGGTTCATTAGAAGCCCTGACTAAGTTACTGTATAGAGGATCCTCCTCACAGTGCTCTATCACTATACCTATGGCCACAGTAGTGGGAGTATTCCGAAAGGCGCTGACGATTGCCCAAAAGGCGAGACCTGTGTGGTCCTGTTGGACGCCTCTTTGGGGGAACAGAGATCTCCCACATTTACAGGATCTGCCGGATATCAGCTGCTGGGCCACTCGAGGAGTTAAAACCTTGAATGACATTGTGGTGAATGGGGAACTGCAGCAGTTCCAAAGCCTACGGGGCACTTACCACTTGCCACACTCCATGTTTTTCCGATATCTCCAGC
Organism: Xenopus petersii; assembly: GCA_038501925.1. NCBI lineage: Eukaryota > Metazoa > Chordata > Amphibia > Anura > Pipidae > Xenopus > Xenopus petersii. The sequence goes on along the minus strand of CM076675.1, from coordinate 13,916,309 downwards.
TCAGGCATGCCTTTAACACCCAATTCCCTAATAGACCCATTACACTGGTTGAGACTAGGGATGTAGCGAACAGTTCGCCGGCGAACTAGTTCGCGCGAACTTCGACTGTTCGCGTCCGCCGAATGTTCGCGAACGTCGCGCGACGTTCACCAATACGAGTTCGCGTTCGATTCGAACAAAAATCGTTCGACCATTCGACCATTCGATTCCTTCGACCGCTAAAATCGAAGGATTTTCGTTCGAATCGAACGATCGAAGCCATTGGATCGAATGAAATCATTCTATCGAATGGCTTCGATCGTTCGAGTCGAACGAAAATCCTTCGATCGAACGATTAAAATCCTTCGATCGTTCGAATCGAACGATTTTCGGATGTTCGAAGTTCGCGAACTGTTCGCGAACTGTCCGCATTTTTTGCCGGTGTTCGCGAACGGCGTTCGCGAACACATCGGCGGCGGTTCGCTACATCCCTAGTTGAGACTACTTTAGGGGGCCGATTCACGAAGGGTCGAATTTCGAAGTTAAAAATACTTCGAAATTCGACCCTCGAATTGAAATCCTTCGACTTCGAATATCGAAGTCGAAGGATTTAGCGCTAATCCTGCGATCGAACGATCGAAGGATTTTTCGTTCGATCGAACGATTAAATCCTTCGAATCGAACGATTCGAAGGATTTTAATCAAACGATCGAAGGAATATCCTTCGATCAAAAAAAGCTGAGCAAGCCTATAGGGACCATCCCCATAGGCTAACATTGACTTCGGTAGGTTTTATCTGCCGAAGTAGGGGGTCAAAGTTTTTTTTAAAGGGCAAGTACTTCGACTATCGAATAGTCGAATAGTCGAACGATTTTTACTTCGAATCGTTCGAATCGAAGTTGAAGGTCGAATTCGAAGGTCGAAGTAGCCCATTCGATGGTCGAAGTACCCAAAAAATACTTCGAAATTCGAAGTACTGTATTTTTCATTCGAACCCTTCACCCGAGCTGAGTGAATCGGCCCCCAAGTTTACCTGAGGAAGGCGGACCTACGGAAACCTACTTCCCGATTTTATGTCATACTGGAACAGGCTGGCCCAGACCCTCTCACAAAGGTTAGGGATAAGTGGGCTGGGGATATTCCAGGCCTGGAGGATGAGATGTGGACTGATGCGCTGAAACAGGTCCCAGATATCACCATATCGGTTAGAGATAGGTATATCCAAACCAAATTTCCAAACAGAGTATACCTTACCCCGTATAGACTGGCGAAAATATATCCCACGGTCTCGGACCAATGTATTAAATGTAGCCAGGGGGTAGGCACTGTTATGCATGTTTTCTGGGATTGTCCGGGGATTCAGGGATTCTGGGAAGGGGTTCTGCAGCACATCTCTCTAGTCCTGGATGTCCCGAGTTTTAGGACCCCCTTAGTCTGTCTTCTGGGTGTTATGGATGATCTGGGTTTGAGGGCTGTAGTCAAGTTGTGTTACCTACAGCTCTTATTTTATGCTAAAAAGTCTATTCTCCTACACTGGAAATCAGTGGACCCCCCGACCGTTAACTTCTGGAGGAGACAAGTTAACAATATCCTCCCTTATCAGAAATTGGTGTATGTTGCAAGGGGTTGCCCTGCGAAGTTCATGGGTATATGGGGAGCTTGGTTGGTATATGAGGAGACGCACTAGGATTGTAATGCATTTGTGATGATATTCTGACTGCTGGTTCTACTTCCACTATCTATGTCGTTTTCTTATTTTTGTGTCTATGTATGTATGTTTGTTTCAAAAATTGCAAAAATAAAAACTTTAAAAAAAAAAAAACAATTTGAAATTTTGGGATTTGTCGGCTATTGTAGGTGAATCCAACTTTAGCTGGCATGCTTCTTACATACAGGTGTTCAGTTTTATGCTCCAGGGTTCAGTTCAGACTAAAGTGGTTTAAGTTTTATGTGCTTTTATTTTTGGACATTAGATAAAAGGAGAAATAAACTCTTGGCCCCCTCCACCACTTGCTTCACTGCCGCTGCTCCGTGGTCCCTTCTCCCAGTTTTTATTCCTCCTTCTGCTGACCTGCTAAAAATTTGCAGAGTTGCACAGCACAGTTCAAAGGGGCCATCTTCTGTCTGTGTTCTCATCCCCACTTCTGTAGAGCCGGAGACACAGATCTTGCAGGAGCATGTGAAGTTAAATCTATTGCCTGAACCAGCTTCTAGTGTACATGCTCCTGCAAGATCCCTTTTGGCAACTGTCAGAAGAGGATGAGAACCCAGACAGAAGTTGGCGCAATTCTGCAACTTTATTGTAGGTCAGCAGAAGAGAGACTTCTAAAAAGAAGAAATACTGGAAGCAGGGAGCAGGGAGCTTGGAGCGGGGTCAGTGAAGTGAACAGTGGAGTTGGAAAAGCTTTAAGTTGAGCAAATCATACTGGATGTTCTTTCCTTCTCCCTTCAGTTATTTCCTGGCTCAGCTTATTTTCTTACCTGAAGCTTGTGGCTGGAAAACCGGGCAGGAAATACAGACCTGGGCAACCTTTCTGAAAACCGGGGTCAAAACCAGACAGATGGGAACTCTAGGACTCCTAGAAATCAAAAAAATACATATTTAGAGTAGGGATGCACAGAATCCACTATTTTGGACTTGGCCGAACCCCCGAATCCTTTGCGAAAGATTCGGCCAAATACCGTTCGAATCCTAATTTGCATATGCAAATTAGAGGTGGGAAGGGGTAAACATTTTTTACTTCCTTGTTTTGTGAAAAAAGTCACGCGATTTTCCTCCACCCCTAATTTGCATATGCAAATTAGGATTCGCCCGAATCCAGCTGAAAAAGGCCAAATCCTGGCCGTATCCCGAACTGAATCCTGGATTCGGTGCATCCCTAATTTAGAGATTAGGTTGTACTGTCAATATTAATATAATTTTCTTTTTATACTGACACTTGTGGAGTACTTGCAGCACAAATATTTAATCATTAAGGCAACACAAACAAAGAAATATCAAGACCGTTTGCAAACTGTACTAATAGTATTGTCTACAAAAAAATTATATTTTATTTAAAATCTTTAATGGTGACACCCTATTGGCAACATCTGTGACATAACTCTAAGTAGAGTATTAATATTTGATAGCAATGGGTAAATCTTTGACGTTTACCACAAATTCGCGAAACGTGAAAAATTTGCAACCGCAAATTTAAGTCAATGGGCATCAATAATAATTTTGACACGGGCATCAATTTTAATATACGTGACTATTTGGTCCAGATGCATTAAAGTCAATCGGTGTCCGTATAATTTTGAAGGGCGTCAATTTTTTTGATGCGGCAGATTCTTCGCCGGCGAATTGACGCCACAATTAATTTGCTTGCAGCAAAACACGTAAATTCACCATGAATTTGTGTGTGGTGCATGTATTTGCCCATCACTAATATTTGATTATAAACATTTTCCTTCAACGGGGACATTCCACTGGTAATATCTATGACATTACAGTACACTATGGTACTATTTATAGTAGTAGTAGTATAGTGTATGTTAACTTTTTTTTTTACTTTTTGTGTCTCAAATTCAAATTTATTCGCCGGGCGTGAATTCACAGTGAATATCTGCGTTGCGTCAGCGGCAAATAAATTCAAAAGATTGCAGTGAAAATTCCCTGGCAATTTTTTACCAGTGTCAAAATATTTTTGACGCTGGCAACAATTCTGACGCTGGCGAAATTCTGACACCGGCGACAAATAAAGGCTTTCGCAAATTTCTCGCCGTTTCCTGCATTTTGCTGGAAATTTACAAATTTTTTGGCGAAGTGAAATGGGAGAAATTCAAAATTGTATGATCACAAGTAGCTCCAGTAGGATTAGAGCCATGCTTTCAAGTTAAATATGCCCCTTAGTTCTACCTTTCTATACTGTATATTTATAATCTTGACAACTCATACATAAAACACACGATTAGGAAACAAGATGAACCAAAGCATTTTTTTTCAGAGTATAGGCTTTACCTTACTTAGTCTTCAAAGAAAGGATCAATATTGTAAACTGGTGATGACCTTCCAATAAAAAAAAAATAAGCATAACCTTTGGAATCTTTCATTTAGGTTTATTTTATTACAAATAAAAACAATTCTATTACTTTTTTAATGCATCTCATTTCTACCTTAACAAAAGAAAACTTATCACGTATAGTAGCCCTTTACAGACTGAAACCATAGAATGTGATTTAGTTGAGATTTACTTTTCTTTAAAAGAAGCCGGCAAGAGAATTCCTCTAACTTGAGCTTTGGTGCTTTAAAGAATGCTGATTAAAATGTGCATTGAAGTGGGAAACAATGAGCGAGAGCCGTCTCTGGTTTTCAGCTCAGACTTTTAGCACTTCATTAGTGCAAGTTTTCGGTAGCCTGGAGGTAACCCCGGAGTCCTACAGCAATTCAGAGGAAATCACGACAGCAGAACTCTGAAAAAGTCCGCTTATATGTAGATTAGTGCAGATTTCTGAACTGCCTGCAGATATATCTAAAGTTCATCTGTGTGTTTCAAAAGTATTTGGAAAGTGGCTGCACACTTTTTTCCCTTAAAAAACAGAAACGCCACAAAGTCTTTCCTAGCCAAAGAACAATCTAATTAGACTGCATCACCTCGAGGGAGGATCTCTGTAACAATTTGTGAATAAACAAGACTGACATTTTATTTTAAGTACATTATTCGGCTACGTCCTCCACACGCACATGCCAACACATTGGAGGATTTTTTTGCTAGCAGTTGGTGGGAAAAGGCAGTAAATGTTATGGTAATGACTATTCAGCAGTCAGAATACTGCTCGTCTTTGGAAATGATTCCCCTGCTACGTTTCATTGATTCAGTGGAGATCTGTACATAATCATGCAAAGTTTTGGTAATGGCTTTCTTGATATTTAAGGTTTTGTAAAATAAAAAAAAAAAATCACCATTTGTAAATGACCTACCACCACCATGTTCTCAGATAATAATCAGTGAACTGCAAATTTTAAACGGCTATTCCCGCAAGGAGCTCTAAACGGTTTCCTAATTACCCACTTTGTTCTCTGACTTACTGTTCATATCCCCTTTATGAGCAAACGGTTATTTTGGCTCCATGAAATTGATCTTCAGCTGCAATGTAATGAAACGTAAAGACTCATTTTCTAAACAGATAAAGGGAAGGGCAGACTTACTGGGCTTCAGAGCTACCAGAGATTTGAAAGCAAAGAGACACAGCATTTATTGTTTCATGTTATCTCTCGAAAAGATGAAACTTTAGAAGCCTTTAAATGTATTATTTTAAAAACCTAGATAATGTATGAATGCAGAACACAGATGAATTGCATTTAATACATATGTATAACTATTCCCTCCATATAATAAAAATCATTTATATCAGTATCCCAGACAATGCTAAAAATATTATTAAACTAAAAGTGAATTACAGTATCACCTTTAAGTCTTCATCAAAGGAACAGTTCAGTGTAAAAAAAAAAACTGGGTCAATAGATAGTATGTGCAAAATAAAAAATGTTTCTAATATAGTTAGCCAAAAATGTAATGTATAAAGGCTGGAGTGACTGGATGTGTAATATTACAGAACAGAATATAACTTCCTGCTTTTCAGCTCTCTAACACTGAGTTAGTCAGCCCCTTGAAGAGGGGCCACACGGGCCATAACTGGACAGTGAGTTTGCAAGTGATTCTTAGCATTCAGCTCAGATTCAAATGTAATAGTTACAGTATGACCCATATGATCCCCCTTAAGTTACTGATTGGTTACTTCCTGGTAACCAATCAGTGGAAACCAAGAGAGCTGCAAACAGGAAGTAATCCCCCTTAAGTTACTGATTGGTTACTTCCTGGTAACCAATCAGTGGAAACCAAGAGAGCTGCAAACAGGAAGTAATAATCTGGCTATTATGTTAGACATCCAGTCACTCCAGCCTTTGTTGACTACATTTGTGGCTAACTAACTATATTGAAAACATTTTTTATTTTGCACAGCCTACTGTATCTATTTATCCAGTTTTTTATCTTTATACTGAACAATTCCTTTCATTTTCAGGGTGTCTTTACCAAGCCCTAGCTGTTATGATGGGTTAACTTGGAAAACAGTCATCTGAGTGATATACCAGACTTACGTAGTTGGTGCATTTATACTTTAGCCTGAGGCTTCTTGTCTTCAAATATGTTAGATTTTGAAATATCCCTTTATGTGTATAGGTTGAGCTATATAGGCTATAAGTCCACTGTATATAAATAGGTCAGTAACTTTGACAGCTTTTATGTTGTTTAGAAATTAGGAATTTGACACTGTCATTTAGAAAGGATACTTTACAGACAAACGACTAACCACATTGGTGTTTTATTAAAGGGAAAAAAATACTCCTCTCTTCATGACCTCATTCTGTGGGTTTACACAGAAAAGGCATATAACTACAATCTACAAAATAAATATAAATATAAAAATATATATATAATTTTTCCCCAGATTGAAATGATGCAATGATCATCTACTTCTGACTAGTGATGGCCAAAAAATCATGAATTTTGACACTGGGGTAAAGTCAATGGGCGTCCGAATAGTGTTGGCGCGTGGCAATTTTGAAGTGTCCAAAAATTTCCGCTCCAGATTTGCGAATTTAATAGCCGGTGGCAAAACGTGGAAATTCACCATGAATTCGTGCCAGGCGAATTTATTCTTCCATCACTACTTCTGACTCTAGAGCTCCTCCTTAGGCTCACAGAGTCATACAACCGCTCTATCATTTTGCACCATTATAAGGTGATGGATTCTGGGTCCCTCTAATTTCTGGCCATTAAATTTAACTTGAACAGACTTTTTCTTCAATCTTACTTCTGAGTGCTCACTACATAATTCGTAGGATTTTCTCCTCCTTTATTTGAAAATTCCAGCTAAATGTGTAAGTCGGATGCGCACTAAGTGGTCAAAATAAGATAACCTTTTGCCACTGAAATAATATGCTGCTGTCCAACTTGAAGGTAGTAGATTTTTTTTTGGGGGGGGTTGTGATGGGTCTAGGCTGGGGATTACTCGGTATCATTCACTGTATGGTGAACACTGTAGAAGACAAACTTAACATTGGCTAATTTTGCAGTACTTTATAGCAGAAAATAGGTCTATCTAGCTATCTAGCTCCCAGCTGTGATGTGCTTTAGTTTCCAAGCCATTTAAGTGAATCCCCACTGTTACTGCATATTGAAGAAAAACTAATGATGGCAACTACAGATTAAGAGCTGTATGTGAGAATACTGATGTAAAAGCCACATAAAATATAGCAAGTTCTACTTCAGCAGGTATGGTTCACTTCTTTGCTATGTGCTAGCATAGAAGTTGTAAGAAAGAAAGAAAGATGTCAAATCTTCAGTAAAAACCCTGTATTTTAATGATCATGCTTTTTAAGACCTATGAGTGCAACAACATATTGTTGCAGGGCAACCTAACAATGTACAGAGAAGTGTGGCTTTTAGGTGCATTATATGGGCTGGTAATGATGAGAACAGAGCTGCTACTGTAGTTGCTACTGCAGTTTAAAGGGGTGCTCCCACACCTGTGTGTTCTTCCTTGGATGGGTGAAGGGAGAGACAGCTCTTATTGAATGTGAGAATGTAAACTACAGGGCTGCTTGGTTTTGTATGTGAGGGAACCTGAGATAAAGCCAAGGAACCTGAGAGAGAGTTTGTGGCCATTGAGAGAGATTGAGAGATAGAGAGATCACATTGGGAAAGACTGGAACTGCAAACCTTGAGAGTCAGTCATACAGACTTATTATTGTGGTTTTTTTTTGTAGGGGCTATGGCAATAAACCCTCAACCCATGACTTACAGGAAAACCAACTGTATATTAGACAGAGTCAAGCAATTCGATTTTCTGTATCTTTGGCGAAACCTTAAACAAACCGGCCAATGGGCAGTTATTAAACTGATTGTCCCTCTCTTTTAGCTTCTGTACAGTATACAAAGGCCTATTCCTCAGTGAGACCATTATCCAACTACCTGAAATTACTACATTATGGGCAGATTTATTATGTGGAGTAAAAAATGGCGAAATGCGAAATGATGTAATTTTTTTACATGCTTTTTCTTTGAGCAACTTTCAACAGTCTGAAGCAGTGTACAATGGAGGCAGCAAATCTGGGGTTTGTATGTATGGAAATACAGTAAATTATCCATATTTATTATCTGGAAAAGCTTTAAATGCTTTCAAACACTATTTAAAAGCTTTAAACACAGTTTACACTCTTAGGATGTGGACACCCACCAACAGACGGATTACAGACCCCATTAACCACCTTATTATACAAGTTACATCATGGCAAAGAGTAAGAATATGAGGCCAATGATTACTCAAGGCATGCCATTTTTCAGTTGGCATTCTGATGCATGCTCCAGCTCCCGAATTTGTCACAGTCATGTGACCTTCATCGCATAGGTAATTGAACGCCACCTCTCTCTTCACATTCACAGCACTCAAAATTAGTGATGGGCAATTTGTCGCAAAATGCAAAATTATTTGAACACCCACGAAATTTTGATGTGAGCGCCTATTTTGTCCAAATGGATTAAAGTCAACAGGCGTCCAAATAATTTTGACGCACAACAATTTTGTGGGTTGGGCCACGGGTCTTTTCAATAACGATGTTTACTCCTTTTTTCTGATCATGTCTATTTCCGATGATGTCACTTCTGGTTTACAATGACAGCACTTCCTGATTCTTGATGGTCAGAGTTTCCAGGTTGAAGATTGCAGTACAGGTCGAGTACGGGTTCTAAAAATGGACCCGCGCAGGACTCTACTCTACATACACAGAGCACAGATATATCGATTGCTTTACTGGAAAAATGGCTTTTTATTTTTAGTTATGACTTTTGCTGTTTGGTTTGTTAGTTTTACATTTTGTTTACAGTTGTTTTATGCAAAACTTCTACCTGCAACAATGTGCCAACTGCTTCTCTTTACCAGCAAAAGTAGAGCAGGCATTATTAATAATTGCCTGAAACTTGACAGAAATGAGAATTTGAGTTATTACCCTTGAACTTTGTTGCTACAGCAACCGTGCTCACTGTTCAATTTCCTCATAAAAAGAGCTTGTAAATATCAGCAAATCACTTTCGATCTTGAGTAGTGATTCACTGTTAAAGCAATAAAATATAATAATATTAAAAGGGCTTAAAGCAAGAAAAGAGGAAAAAAACATGTCTTGGTAAGAATGAGTGAAAAATTTAATAAAATAACACTAAAGCTTTTCATATTTGGTTTTCAGAATGCATGAAGAAAAGCCGATGTTTAATGATATACATAGGCGGAGGGTGATTTTTTTTGTTTGGGTAGGCTAAATCTCTTCACTAGTGATGGGCGAATTTATTCGGCAGGCGCGAATTTGCAGCAAATTCCCGCGATTCATCGAAAAATGGACGCCAGTGTCAAAAACGGATGTCGGCATCAAAAATGAGACGCCAGCACTGTTCCGCAAATGTTTTCGTTGTTTCGCGGGAAATTCGCAAATTTTTCGTCGAACCGAAACGGCCCAAATTCGCCCATCACTAGTCTTCACCTTTGATTTTCTACTGGCGGGGCAACAGCTGATTCAGCCCCATATTATAAGCATTGGCAAAAAATGTAATTTACCTGTCTGAGCACACAGGGAGAACTTTTGTCTAAAAATGCACTACAATCTAAAATCTGCCCCATGCATGGGCTGACTTAAAAGATACTAACTGATGGGCCCACACGCTGCATGGTTAAGTACAAAGTAATTTTTCACTTGACATGGACAAAGTCCAGACTATTTTGAAAATAATATGCAGTTCATCAACATTACTGTAAATCAGGGCTAATGATTGGGTTGTTTAACAATGAAGCATGTTTATTGGTCTACTTACACATAAAACACAAGTCATTTATGGGAGATCTTATACATAGAAAGTATTATGCAGATATATTTTGGTCCCTTTGCAGTGAATAAGTAAGTGATTATTGCATTTAATATAATTGCAATACATTAACTTTACATTTCAAAAAGTTTCGATTAAGGATGCACTGAATCCACTTTTTTGGATTCGTCCGAACCCCCGAATCCTTCTTGCAAGATTCGGCCGAATACCGAACTGAATCCAAACCCTAATTTGCATATGCAAATTAGTCGTGGGAAGGGGGAACATTTTTTACTTCCTTGTTTTGTGACAAAAAGTCACGCAATTTCCCTCCCACCCCTAATTTGCATCCTGGATTCGGTGCATCCCTAGTTTTGATAAATGTTTTAAATTTAAATGTTTTTACATACAAAATTCAGTAATCCCGCGGGCGGGATCGGGCCAACCTCACTGCACCATTTGCGGGTTGCAGATAATGTCACAAAAGGGGCGGGGCAGGTGAGCGCCTATAAAACTGGAAGTTGGAAGCAGGCAAGTTTTATAGGCGCATACCTGCCCCGACCTGCTGATTATATCACATAAGTTTGGGTGGGGGGTGAGTCAAGCTTTTCTGGACCCGCACATCAGTTGTTGCCATCCCAATGATATGGCACAACAACAATGGCAGGGCCGGCACTAGGGGTAGGAAGAGTAGGCACGTGCCTAGGGCGCAAAGCTGGGGGGGCATCAGGCACGTATCTTCTCTGTTGCCTACACCATGTCCAGTGCCCTCTCTACCCCGACTGTCACTGCAAGTTCTTTGATTATTGCACTTCTGCGCATGCACACGCTCTTTTTCATGCATGCGCACTCGAGCGCTAATCTGTGCATGTGCTTAAAATTGCATACCTCCCAACTCAAAATGGGACAGTCCCTCTTTTAACAGCTCAACCCGCAGTCACGCGTTTGTGTCCCGCTTTCTCTGCATTGAACAGCCAAAAAAGATACAATGTTTCTAACTTAATTGGCTCTTGGCAGAGAGCCCAGAATAGATACTTAAGATACATTTGTAACAGTTTTGTCTCTTGGGAGATGTTAGATTCACAGAATCACAAAATAACATATTTAAAAAAATTGTCTATTTCTCTGTAGGCAAGTACATTTGGGGGCAGATTTATCAAAGGTCGAGTGAATTTTCTACTGAAAACAATTCAAATTTCAAGCTATTTTTTTGTGTTCTTCGACTAGGGAATAGTCCAAATTCTATTCAAATTTGAAAAAAAGTCAAAAATTTGAATATCGAAATAAATCATGTACTGTCTTCAACTTCAACGATTCACCATCTAAAACCTGCCGAATTGCTATTTTAGCCTATCGAAAACTTCCTAGAACTTTGGGTTTTTTTGAAAAAAATTTGAGTCAAATTAGATCGAATGTGCTATTAATTTGATTTGTACGATTCGAATTCGGACGAATATGGACCTATTCAATTGAAAACAGTCCTATTCGACCAAAAAAACTTTGACTTAATTTCGGTTGGTCTTTTTGAATTCAGATTTAGAAGTTTTTTCAATTCGAAATTCGACCCTTGATAAATATGCCCCTTACAATCTGGTCTGGAAATATAGAATGATAGTATTAAAAGCTGACATGTAAGCTGCCCTAAAATGTAAGTCTTATGAAAGGTTTTATTAATTTGTGAAAGCTTAAAATGTAAATTGTTCAATTATTTTCCAATGCCGATGTCAGTGTAACAGTTCAGAATCTAAAAACCACTGCACAGTTCTGTACAAAACATGTCACTGGTGTGACAGTGTGTCCTACCTCGTAATCATATGCAGTATCAATTATTCAATACTTCCTTCAAGAGGATTTTTTTATTTACTCTAATAGATGGTACTTTGTGATGGTTGTCTGGGTTATCTCAGAAATCATTCTTTTCATGCTGAAATAATGTTTCTTATCTTTTTCTGTTAAGAAAGATATATTAAAAATGCATTTATGGGGTTATTTATCAAGCTCCGAATTTATCTCAGTATTTCTAAAATAAAAATTTGTGCAACTCCAAATTCCCAAATGGACCTTATTTATCATTCAAAAAAAAAAAAATAGGTTCCTGCAAACTTCGGACCTTTGCCCGAAAAGTCAGAAGTTTTCTGACTTTTCCGCATAAACCACAATTTTTCATAAATTTTCTGACTTTTTGGCACAAAATCTCCGAAATCATCTTATATCAGAACTGACAGCAGCACAGACACTGGGACCTTCCCCTTTAACTAATACAAGACCCCAAGAGCTTTGAGAGAGCTTTGAGAGATTCAGAGTTTTCATACCATCGGACTTTAATAAATCCCGAAAAAATCTGATTTTTTTTAAGGTCCTTTTTCGGATTTCAGATATTCGGAGCTTAATAAATAAACCCCCCAATGTTCACATTGCATGGAGTTAGCATAGAAATTAAAAAAACACACATTTTAAATTGGAGTAAACATATGATTTTAAATAAAACTCAGGTAATTTCAGGATCTTCATGTTTTAATATTTCAAAATATGGGTCTTTAGCGTAAGTTAACACAACACAAGCTACATTTTAGTGGGGTGCAATATATTAAAGCTGAGCATGTACAGACAGTACACTCGGTACAAATGTAGTTGACATCATTAGACAGGGCAGATTCATCAAAGGCCAAAGTGAATTTTCAAAGTAAAAAACTTCGAAGTAATTTTGGGGTACTTTGACTAGGGAATAGTCCAACTTTGATTCAAATTTGAAAAAAAATGTCGAAATTCGAAGATCTGTTTTTTTTTTTTTTTTTAAAGGAGAATGAAAGGCTAAAATTAAGTAAGCTTTATCAGAAAGGTCTATATAAATACACCAGCAAACCCTCAAAGTAATGCTGCTCTGAGACTATGTCAAAAGAAACACAGCATTTCTTTCCTTCTATTGTGTACTCATGGGCTTCTGTATCAGACTTCCTGTGTTCATCTTAAACCTCCATGGCTAGGGCTTGAGCATGCTCAGTTTGCTCCTCTCCCCCTCCCTCCTCCCCTCCCTGCTGTAATCTGAGCCCAGAGCTATAACTGAGCAGGGAAACTCAGGCCACGTGAAAATGGCAGCTGCTATCCTAAACAAACAGAGAGCTTCTAGAGCTGTTTACTCAGGTATGGTAAAGCATTCTACAGAATAAATAGTGTTATAGCTTGCACTATTGTGGCTAATCTATTGACAATAAACTGCTTTGGGACCTTTCCTTCTCCTTTAATTACTGTCTCTTTAAAACTTCGACTTCCACCATTTGCCATCTAAAAGCTGCCGAAAGTGCTGTTTTAGTCTATGGGGGACCTCCTAGAAATGGGGGACCTCCTAGAACCTGTATGGAGGCAATTGGGGGACTTTGGGAGATTAAAGTTCGAAGTTAAAAAAAGCTTTGAATCGTAGTAGATCCAAGTAGCACTGAATTCGGGCCACTTCAACCCCTAAAAACTTCGACCTCCATTCGTTTGGTCTTTTTGAATTCGAAGTTCTTGCCCCTGTGCCATGACACTTCATACTATTCATTTCAATGGAAATATGGGTGACACTATTTAACTAGAATGACTTGGTGGGACAGGGTGAGGTATATAGTTCAAATGTAGATACATCTTATTACAATTGCAATCATGTGATCCTGGTTTTTGACTTTGGCCTGTCCTTGACTAAGAAACTCGCTGCCTCTCCAGACCTCTGCCTGTTTTTAACAGACAGAGGTTTGAACAGGCATCTTAAGGCATCTTAATCCTTGACTATACCTCATTTTTGGAACTTCTGAACTCTAAAGTTTGTATGATCCCAGCTAGAACCACAACAGAAAGTTCCAGGGGCCCCAAAAGGGCTTTGGTGAAAACTGGGACTAGCTAGACTCTCCAGCCTTATGGAAGAGTCAGATCTGTACCTGCAACCTAACTCCAGGTTCCGACTTAACTAGTATCTTACAGTTACATTCCAACTCAACTCTGCTTTAGGGATGTAGCGAACTGCCGATTTGGTGTTCGCGAACGCCGTTCGTGAACACCGGCAAAAAATGTGAACGTTCGCGGACAGTTTGCGAACTTCGAACACCCGCTAAAATCGTTCAATTCGAACGATCGAAGGATTTTAATCATTCGATCGAAGGATTTTCATTCGAATCGAACGATCGAACGTTTTAAAATCGTTCGATTGAATGAAAATCATTCGATCGAATGCTTACAATCGTTCGATTTTTAGCGGTCGAAGGAATTCGAATGGTCGAATGGTCGAACGATTTTTATTCGAATCGAACGCGAACTCAAAATGCGAATGTTCCCAAACGTTCGCGAACATTCGGCGGACGCGAACGGTCGAAAGTTCGCGCGAACCCTACTCTGCTTCTACCTGTTGATCTTGTACCTTGTCAAGCCGAAGTTATCATTCCCTGGAACTCGTTCCATGCCTCCTTTGAGCCAGACCTGTACTCACCATCAGATGCCTTGAGTAGGAGGTGAAGCTATCCTTCATCACTGGCTCCCAGAATGCACATATGGGTGACAACCTAAGAAAATAAACACACAATATGGTGAAAGTGAAGAAAGAACTGCTTCAAAAAATTTTTTTTTAATATTCTTGATTCTTGTATATTGGAAGTAAAGAGCATGTCGGTGCCATCTTTGACTTTTGATGATAGGTTAAACTAATAATGAAGTCAAAACTTGAACCTTGTCACTTATATGACTGGTTTCCAGGAAGCATTACAATTGTGCCTTCCAGTAAAGAAAAGCCAAAGGGCTCTTTGAGGACAACTGCATAATTATCAACCCTTATGAAAAGGTCATTGCTCTTATTTTGATGGATTCTAAGATGTATCAAAGAGCTCCATATTAAATAAAGTTTAATGATTTTAACAAGTATTTGAAGTAGAGAAAGTATGCTGTTTTACTATTGTGACATAGTATTCAACATTTGCAGGTCTTGCCAGTTAAAATAAACTAACCAATGTATTAAGGATAAATTATGATAGATTAATTATATTTTTTGCTTTATGGCAGGTATTTTAGTAGAACAGTAACACCAAAAAAATGAAATTATCTTAAAGTAATGCAAATATAATGTACTGTTGTGCTGCACTGTTAAAACTGGTGTGTTTACAACAGTTTTTATAAACAAACAGCTTTGCGGCCATGGGGTAAGCCATTCAAAGCTAAAAAAGGAGAAAAGGTACAGGATACACAATGGATAACAGATAATCTATGTTGTATACAATGGGATTTTTCAGAATATATCTGTTGTCTATTGTGTATCCTGTGCTTAAATGGCTGTCTCAATGGCTACATAGAAGCGTGTTTAGTGTTTCTGAAGCAAACACACCAGTTTTACCACTGCAGAGCAACAGTATATTATATTGAAATTCCTTTAAGACACTTTCAGTTTTTGGTGTTACTGTTCCTTTAAGATGCATGCTAAAACATATGTTTCTCCTTGTAGCTTAGTTTTAATGTTTCTGACCACCTGTTCTGCAAGTAATGATTTTAACTATCTATGTTAATTGACACACGCAACAAATTCTTTATTCATAAGTCTGCTTCATCTATCGATGCACCCCATACTGGAGCTACCTCCCCTTGTGACGCACCTTTTCTTAATTTAGAATTGACAGCAGTAGGATTGCAGCAGCACCGAACCCAATTATGAAGAAATGTAAGGAGCACCTTTTGGCTCAAGTATCTTTAATGAACATAATATTTTGTGCCAATGACTGCAGCCAGATTAGTGGTCCCACAACTACACTTAACTCATAAATTACCCCTTGTAGTAATATGAAGACAAGTGTTGGGACCCATAGGGTTAATGTGCCCCTATGGTTTTAAATCCCTACACTTCCTGATCTCCCTAGTTGTAGCTTGAAGTTGCATAGTTGTATTATTGGCCAGGAGGCGCTGTGAGAAGGGATGGATCTTCCTGTTTGGCTCCTGGTGTCTGACCCATCCGGATGTTTCCAGGGAGCCTGGGTACACCAAGGCCCAGTAAAGCCAGTTTGCCCTAGAGAGACCTGAACCCTTAGTGTGGAAGTCAGGGAGCAGGGACCCCGTAAATGAGGCTAGTGAGTGGCAGAAATATAATTAGTATAGACTCTCTAGGAGAGTAAGACAGTGAGGGAAGAGAGAAAGAGCAAAAAAAAAATTGTGACCCTTAGTACTCACATATAGTGATGGGCGAATTTGTCCTGTTTCACTTTGTCAAAAAATTTGCGAATTTCACACAAAATGGCGAAAAAGCTAATTTTGATGCTGGCATCAATTCACGGGCATCAAAATTTACGACGGTGACAAAATTGACATCAGTGACAATTCCAACGTTGGCAACAGGTTTATGCGCAGTCAATGGAGTGTGTTTAATTGTCGCCAGCATCAGAATTTATTGGCCAGAGGCGAAATGTGGAAATTTGCCACGAATAAATTCACCCACTACTATTCATGGAAGGAACCCCTGTGTCTGGAGTCATGCTGTGTCCTGTACAGCTATGGGATAATTTCGTTTTTTTTCTGTAATAATAAAACAGTAGCTTGTTCTTGATCCAAACTAAGATATACAGTACTTAGTCCTTATTGGAAGAAAAACCAGCATAGTGGGTTTATTAAATGTTTACATCAAGATCCAGATACAGAAAATCTTTTATCCAAAAAATCCCAGGTCCCAAGTGTTCTGCATAGCAGGTCCCATACCTGTACCTCTCATTCCCTAACTTGCCCTCATATGAATATAATGCTGCAGAATCCTTCTAAATTGTAAAGATCTGCAACCTAATTCTAAATTTAAGAAGCAATTTTCTTCTTCATGAGGCTCTCTGTGTTAAGACCTCAAGTTGTCAATTTAAGCACATTTTATTAACTCATTGCACTGAGGGGTGCACATTTTTATATATGCTTATACTGTTCACCTATGGTTATCTTTACCTGAATATAATATTTGAATTAATTCATCTACAAGAATGTGATCTCCTCAGGATCATGCTGCTTATATAAGTAGCACCATATCAATAAAAAGGTATGCACATACATGCTATGGAATGATATATAACATCTTACAAATTCTAGTGCCACTTGTGATCCTTGGTCCTAGAGGTATACTATCTTGTAATTATCGAATTGTACACTCAAGGGAATCTACGTGTGTCCATAGGGATTAATCTAATTTAAAAAACAAAGTCCCGATTAATGTTTACCGTATTCAGAAATTTGCTATGCAGATGTTCATTTAGTATATTTATTTGGAATGCCATCTAATGATGAAATTGGTGGCGAACGATAGGCACATTTGTACAATTTTCATAATCTCTTTGCAATAAGTTCAAATCTGAATCCTATAACACATTCTGATCGTTGTGTATTTCAAAAGTCCTTTTTTTTTGTGCAGGGAGCTTAGTTTGTATGATTATATCCCGCTGGATGACTGGTAGGCTATTAGTGCAAGTTGGTCACTCATCTGAAATCACCATATTTACCTATTCCAAAGAGTCAGCAGTGCATGGAGATTCCAAGCATTTCCATATCAGCTGAAGTGCACATATTGGAAAATCAACTTTTGTACAGTTGCACTAGAGGTTCAGCCAAACCAATTCCCAGCCTAACCCCCTATTTTCCAACCATGTAATAAATGTATTGATTTATTTAAAACTCATCCTGTATGTTTGTCACAAATACTTCATTTTGTCTCCTGCTTGCAAAGCTCACGTGATTAATTCATTGACACCCGGAGCTAGTTCATCATTTCAGCACTTGAAATAAAATGCATGATCTCTTCAAGAGCTGGGCTGTAATATTTCTTAGAAACTCCAATATTTGAGATGAAATTTCTCATGTGATTACATTTTGAGAAACTGTAATATTATACAGATCAATAGCCATTGTGATTCCGCCAGTTTGTAATTTTTCAGTAGGACTTGGCATGAGGACAAAGTTGAAATCTAATTCAAAGCTGGCACAGTTCAAATCAGCTTATAGTTATTTTTTTCACATACTTCTGGCTTTTTCTTAAACGTTCTACTGAAGACTTTAACCAGCTACTAGACTGCGAACCTAAATAATACTGTGCTGGCATTCCCATAGTAGTGTAGTGGCTCTTTTGTGTGCATGTTTGATGTCTAAATTTAGACTATTCCCTTAGCAAATTAAGAACCAACACATTATTGTAAGAAATAACAGCAATTCAATATATAGTTATGAAGGTGGCAACTTGCAGACTCTTCTTCTCTTATTGCACAATGCTAACAGATATAGGGACTCGTTGTCCCCTATTCAATAATCTTTTCTAATCCCACATCACTCCAAAGTGATGTTCCTGTATATAAAGTCAACAATAGTGCATTCCACTAAAATTGCCTCTGAGTAACCATACATAAGAAACTATTATAAAACATTAAGGGCAGATTTACCAAAGGTCGAAGTGAATTTTTCAATGAAAAATTTTTTAATTTCAAGCTATTTTTTTTTGTGTACTTCGACTAGGGGATATTACAAATCTAATTCAAATTTGAAAAAATCTGAAAATTCTAGTTTTAAAATTTATCATGTACAGTCTCTTTAAAAACTCAACTTCAACCATGCGCTATCTAAAACCTGCCGAATTGCTGTTTTACCATATGGGGGACCTCCTATTTGGAGTCAATTGGTGGACTTTGAAAAATCAAAGTTTTTTGGGGGGGGAAACTTTGAATTGAATTCGATCAAATGCGATAAAACTTCGAATCGTTTGATTCAAATTTGGCCGAAAAAGGACCCTTTCGATTGAAAACTGACCTATTCGACCAAAAAAAAAACCTTTGACTTAATTTCAGTCAGTCTTTTTGAATTTGAATTTCGAAGTTTTTTCAATTCGAAATTCGACCCGTATTTTTCATAGTTACATAGTTAAATTGGGTTGAAAAAAGACAAAGTCCATCAAGTTCAACCCCTTCAAATAAAAACCCAGAATCCATACACACACCCCTCCCTACTTTCACATAAATTCTATATACCCATACCTATACTAACTATAGGGTTTAGTATCACAATAGCCTTTGATATTATGTCTATCCAAGAAATCATCCAAGCCACTCCTCACTGTCCTTACTGTGAAGAACCACTTACGTTGTTTCAAATGAAAGTTCTTGAAGCAACGTATGTGGTTCTTCACAGTGAGGACAGTGAGGTTGTGGAATGCACTGCCGGGTGATGTTCCGATGGCTGATTCTGTTTATGCTTTTAAGAGTGGCTTGGAGGATTTTTTGGACAGACTTAATATCTTTACACAACCAATTTCCTGTTTCAGCAGGATAATAACCATGTGCACAAAGTAAGGTCCATACAGGATAGGTTTGCCAAAATGGAGGTGAAAGAACTTGATTGGTATACAAAGAGCCCTGGTCTCAGCCCAACTGGATGCCTATCAGATGGGTTGGAACTCCATCAATGACATCACTATTACATACTGAATGAAGGGAAGCAAATCCCACCATGAATGTTTCAACGTCTAATGGAAAGACTTTCCAGAGGAGTAGAAGTTAAAGACTCTTGACCTTATTAACTTAGTTTGTGCATCTGAAATAGACACTTATACCATTGAGTGATCCAGTCATTGTTGAACCTTTTTATTGCATCTGCCACTGCAATGTCTTCAGGAAGTATATTCCACAGCTTTATTTTTCTCAGTAAGCATACATTGCACAATGAAACCTCCTGTCTGCTCATTGTCTTCCTCTACTAGTAAATCTGTGTGGTCACTGAAACACATTTAGACAGCCAGGGTTCAGGGTCAGTATTTTTTTCACCATTGTAAAAGAAAAAGTTATATTTTAACACTTGTTTGTATTCTTTTTTTGTGCAAATTGAATTTTATTAAGCAGTAGTTTTTTGAAAATGAAAACACAGTATGTGATACATTAAGTACAGAAAGGGTTGGAGCATGGAGTCTGTGATCAAATTTCTTGTTACCCTGTCAGAGCAATATAGGTAAAAATGTATGTAAACCATGTTATGGAGAAGATCATCTGTGAGAATGGAGTAAAAGATGGTGGAGCAGAAGCACAGAAGAAAGGATAGTAAGAAAAGAAAAGGGAGGTTAGCTAGTAGATCATCTTAGGCACAAAAGTAACATCATTTGAATTGTAGAGGCATAAAGATCCCATCTGGACCAGGTTTATCATATTTCAGGACTGTCCCTTTTAGTCTACCCATCATACCTTCCATGTCTACTTGTTCATATTCTGGTATGGATAACTTTTAGGGGCCCATTCATTAAGTTCGAGTGAAGGAATAGAAGAAAAAATACTTTGAATTTCGAAGTATTTTTTTGGCTACTTCGACCATCGAATGGGCTACTTCGACCTTCGACTACGACTTCGACTTGAAGGATTCGAACTAAAAATCGTTCGACTATTCGACCATTCGATAGTCGAAGTACTGTCTCTTTAAGAAAAAACTTCGACCCCCTGGTTCGCCACCTAAAAGCTACCAAAGTCAATGTTAGCCTATGGGGAGGGTCCCCATAGGCTTGGCTAGTTTTTTTTGGTCGAAGGATAATCCTTCGATCGTTGGATTAAAATCCTTCGAATCGTTCAATTCGAAGGATTTAATCCTTCGATCGAAGGATTATTCCTTCGATCATTCGATGAAACTATTTGTGCAAAATCCTTCAACTTCAATATTCAAAGTCGAAGGATTTTCATTCCCCAGTCGAATATCGAGGATTAATTAACCCTCGATATTCGACCCTTAATACATCTGCCCCATAAAGTCATCATATCCCTAATAAAGCTCCTCTTCTCCAATTTACTTGTCCTTATCTGGTCTTTCACTTGTTCCATATAATGATAGTTTAAAACTGCTTTCTATACTAATTACAAACGTTTTACTCTTTATACATTGTCAAAAAATATACTTTAATCTCAAGTCTTTTGCTGTCTTGGTAAATTGCACAAAATTATGCTTAAAGAAATAGTATGTTGCATATGTGTCATGCAGGAACACATTTTCACACATTTTCATAATTTTGTTTTTACACACTATGATGATTGTTGAAGCTAAACTATAGAAATCCAATCAGACAAAGTAAATCTGTAGGACTTAGTTCCACACCAAATAGGTTGGTATGATGTTCTACAGGGGGAATTTTATGAAGTGTAACTCCTCATGCAGACTGGAATATGAAGGAGGAGATGAAATCTCAAGTTTATTTGGGCATTACATGTAATTAACCATGGTTATGTACATGGTTGTAGTAGTTAACGAGGTGAACGCAAAATGCTCTATATATTTTCCAATCAGTCCCAAGAATACCATGAAGTGTTTTCTCATTTGCCTTTCAGTTGATAAGTGCCACAGATCCATTGAGATTAGCTAAATACTTACTTTACAAAGAGTTTTGGGAAAGGGTTACAAATATTTCCCAATTCCCTGAAATTTCACGAATGCATTTTCATGCACTTTGATTACACATAGGTGCATTTCACAGCAGGATTGAGTATTATGTGGCAGCCTAGGTACATATGCTCCCAAGTCTTCTTGATTTTCTTTTCGTCAAGTGAAGCAGAAACTTACATAAGGTAAATTACAGCTGAAAAAGAAATGTTTTGTAACAATCTGCCTTTTCTTTACACCATTGAAACGATTTGATGTACATTGACTTTGCTCTGTCTAATAAAAATGTATTTCTTTGCCACTAAAAATTCTTAAAGTCACAGTTTACAGAGGTTAGAGGTTTTTTTTTTACGTGCAGTGACCTTAAAATCAGCAATTAACACAGTTTTATTTGTCTTTTTCCCAAAAACATGAGCAAACTTCTCTTTAACTATAAGATACCATAACCTCCATAGAACCCGATATACTCTTGTTTCCTACATCTGATTTATAGCTTGGTGCATCCAGGCTAAACAGTCAGGCTTCTCAATCACAGAAGATACAGAAGAGAAATTCAGAAATGTAAAATATCAAGAGGTCATTGCTAAAAACTGCGCTTTTAGAAAACTGGTTTATTGTATCATGGATTCTTCACTAAGCATGCCTTTCAGCAAAGTTTCAGCATTTCAACTTTTCAGCATATTTCATAGTCGCACCATAAGAAATGAGTGCATTAAACATGTTTAGTAAGGAACATCAGACAATGGCAGGAGTTTAATGTGCATTTATTATGCACAAATTGGTACTTTTTAACAATGGATTGTGTCATTAATAATAAATAGTCCCTTGCGCTGTTGCAATGTAGTTGCATAAGGATTTGATTTCTTACATTTTAATGGGATATATTTCGCTCTGAGGGTTGAGAAAATGCCAGATAAAATGTGAGATACAGAATAGGTAGAAGTAAAATTCGAACACTGCTTCCCCTAATGAATATTTTATGGCTACTTTAAATGTGGTCCATGGTGAAAGTAATCTAATGAAAATAATCATGTATACAGCCTTAACATAACATAGCAACTCACTATTGGCCAGGAGCCATTTAAATTATACAAATGGATGAGTTAATACCCAATTCTCCTGATATTCAATGGTAGATTTATTGTATTTATTTAGCATTATTTGAGCTACCCCTGGTTATTTCTAGTAGAGCAGTGGTAGCACTTTTTATTGTCTTTACTGAGGGTACAGAAGGAAGGAGTTTTTTCATGCTGCTTACACTTGGGGGCACATTTACTTAGCTCAAGTGAAGGAATAGAATAAAAAATACTTCGAATTTCGAAGTTTTTTTTTTTGGCTACTTCAACCATCGAATTGGCTACTTCGACCTTCAACTACGACTTCAACTTCGAATGATTCGAACTAAAAATTGTTCTACTATTCGACCATTCGATAGTCGAAGTACTGTCTCTTTAAAAAAACTTCGACCACCTACTTCTCCACCTAAAACCTACCGAGCATCAATGTTAGTCTATGGGGAAGGTCCCCATTGGCTTTCCTAGCTTTTTTTGATTGAAGGAAAATCGCTTGATCGATGGATTAAAATCCTTCGATTTTTCCTTCGATCATACAAAGGAAGGAAAAGCGGTAAATCCTTTGGCTTCAATATTCCAAGTCGAAGGATTTTACTTCGTTATTCGACCCTAAGTAAATGTGCCCCTAACTGTGGCCACTAGAGGTTATTTAACAGTGTTAACAATGTATTGGTTGGAACTTGAGGTGGTACAGAAGTTGCTTAATTTAACTTTCAGAATATTAGTTACAGCCTGCAGCAGTTCTCAAGGATCCATGCCAGAGGGTACAAAGCCTTACAAAATGCACTCAGAAGGATTCTTCATTCAAAGTCTACACAGTTGGGCCAGTACTGTCATTTATGAATGCTAACCTTCAACTCTTCTGAGTGCAGAACCTCCTTCGTTGAACTTCAGACTGTTCTTCTAATTAACCTTGAAGTATTTCTAATTCCGAGAGTGAGCTAAACATAGGATTTCACCTACCAGTAGTTAGTCCAAGATCACAAGATCTCTCTACAATTTTTACTGAGTAGTGATGGGCGAATTTATTCGCCAGGCGCGGATTTGCGGCTAATTTGCGTGATTCGCCACCAGCGAATAAATTCGCGAAACGCCCATGAAAATTAGCTGCAAAAATGTGCTGGTGTCAAAAAAAATTTTTTTTTTTTTGAAAAAACGGATGCTGGCGTCAAAAATGAGACGCTCACGCCGTTTTGCGAATTTCGCGGCGAATTCCGCTAATTTTTCGGCAAAGCGAAACGGCGCAAATTCGCCCATCACTATCACTGAGGTATTCCACTTAACCTTATATTAAAGAGACTGAAAATGCCTATTATTTATACTGCTAGAAAAAAAAAATCACCTGACATTTGCATACAAACAGGGAACCTACCTACCACTTACAGGACATGCTCACACCTGGATTGAATACTCCATATTTTTCCCATGCCTAGCATGGAAGCAACTTATTGTTTAAAGTTATTGAGCTTAGTAATGTAGACAAACAGTTAGAGAGGTTCATTATTGTGCAAAATGTATCTGCAAATTTTAGAGATGTAAAGATTTGAGCTGATTAGCAGATTGCATGTAAATTGGTACAATATGGGCAGGTAGACATTTGCAACCCATCATATGCAAGTATTTCATTTCCATTTCTAAACCCTACTTCTACTGAACCAAACCAATGCATGGTTATTGTGGGCACAACCATTTTAATGTGTGCAATACTGCACACAGTGGCATAACTAAATGTCAATTGATCCCACAGCAAATTAATTTTAGGGCCTCCAACATATCCGGTGGTTGTCCTGCTCTACCAAAAAATATTGAACTTGATTAATTACAACCTCCTGGGGCTCCTATACCTCCTGAGCCCCCCTGCAACTACAGGGTCTGCTTCCATAGTCCAACAGGGACAATATTTCCCTGTACACTTTTGACTTTAAACCTTTTTCAGCTGACATTTATTATGGTTATTTATTAAAGTCAGATTTTCTGGTTGGACTTTTAAAGGGGAAAAACAATTTTTTAGTAGGAAATTCAAAATTAAAAGTCTGAATAAAAAAGTACTTCAACTCAGACCTGCCGAGTTCATGTAGAAGTCAAAGGCAGATGTTCCGTTGATATCCTGATCTACACTGGGTTTCGTTCAATATTGCAAAGATTTTGTGGTTTTGGGTGGCAAATCCGAAAAAGTCGCTGTTTTCTGTTACAAATCCCAAAAATGATTAGGATTTGGATTTTTTCACGATTTTAACGATTTTTTCCCATGCAAGAAATTAAATGAAAATTGTATTGATGAATAGGGGAGAAAAGCCAGTGCAGATTTGCTTGGAGTTTTGATAAATAACCCCCTAAGTATTTTACAACCTGAATACTTTATATTTGAACTTATTAATGAGGGCTAGGTGAAAAATGCAACAAGTTTTACTAAAATGAAGCATCTGCCTTTGTATTGCACACTGCTTATGTATGCCAAAGTGGCCTAATGAAAGATAGAAACATGGGTGGTATCTAGTCATTTCTTTATAGGCTTCTTCCTTTTGGGTTATTCAGGAACTGCTCAGGGCTAGTGCAACCCTTCCATATCTGCATGTTCTATATATACATGTGAGTATAAAACTGTTGCTCCAAGGTCTTGTTATTCAGTTAAATTCAGTGCAATAATTTCATTCCATGGCTTAGTTATTTAGTTTAGTGAAGATATGGTCCTGTTACTCTGCAAATTGCAAAAAACACAGATAGTTTGAAAAAAACACAGTTTTGAACAGTTAGAAGTTCAGGGTTTTATTTTTAGCATGCAAATAATTTAGGGGAAAGTAAGTCTTGTACGTAAGAGAACTCCCAATGTGATGTGATGCTAACATTAATGTCCATGCAATGCAGCTATTAGATGGAATAATAGATTATAGTATATAAAAGAAAGAGACTAGGAGAATAGAGGTTGAGTAAGGAGAGGAAGAATAATAGTACTAAGAGTGGGCCCCTGGTCTAAGATTAATTGGTGGACACCTAGTCAAAGGTAGTTAAGGGGCGAATTTGTGCCGTTTCGCGTCGCTGGAAAATTCACAAATTTCGCGAAACAGCGAAAAATTTGCAAAATGGCACCGGCGTCTCGTTTTCTTGTTTTTTTACGCGGGCGAATTTTTTCGGGCAAATTTTCGCAGGCGTTTTGCGAATTTATTCGCTGGTGGCAAATCGCGCAAATTTGCTGCGAATTCGTGCCTGGCAAATAAATTCGCCCATCACTGGTCAAAGTTTTTGGGTGGGCCCCTGGTGTCCCAGTCCGACACTGATGAGACCGCAGCTGTTCAGCTGGTAATGTTAAGCTTTTAATACTGACATGGAAAAGACTGACCTCCTGCTGAATTTGGGTTCAACCTTGTTTTCCTTGTCCAACTTGGGAGTTGCACCTTCTGCATGCATTACTTACAGCTCCTTGTGTTCCCTGACTTAAGTGCAAAAAGCAATGTTCCCTCCAAGCCGTGCACACAAATTTTGAGGCCAGAGCACACAAAGAATTGTGGTGTGCACATAGAATTTTGTGCGAAAACACAACATTTTGCACCAATTCTGATCTGAGCACATCGTTTTTAAAAATGCCCACAAAAAATTTTTTTGCGTCCATAGCCCAGAAGGAATTAGAGTAAACATTGGCAAATAACTTCTCTGCAGTGCCAGGTGTAAGATAGTCATACACATAATATACAGCCTGTCAGTTCTGCACTCTGCAATTTTGCACCCCATCCAGCAGTTGCACCCCATACTAAATCAGACCTCCCGTATCTGATTGGGAAAACAATTTTGTAACAGGTAATACTTTAACCTATCTTTTGCATAAAACTCCCAAAGTATCCATATTGGCACAGCAAGCTGCCAGCCTTGGGGTTACTAAGAGTGTCGGTGCGTGTGTATTTGCAGCCCTAGCTGTATTGCTCCTTCATCCTTTGAGTATTTAGATTAATATATCTTGAAAAAGAAAGTCCGTAAATGCATAGAAAAAGTAGAGCAGGCATAGCTGTTGAAGATTATTGATTTTATAATGAAATGTATAAGGCCATTCTGTCCTCATTGGTAAATAGACCCAAGGCTCTGAACAGGCAGCTCTCAGATGCATGACTATTTAGAGCAGGAATGCTTGTAATTGTTTATATCAATATTCAATCTGATTTTCAAAGTCTTCTCTAGTCAATGGCAACGTGTGCCTTGAACAAAAACAATCTGTCTATATCTGTATTTATAAAGAAATCTTGAGAAAGCAACTTACCACGGGTCATTTTCTCTGAAAAAGTGCCGGCAACACGCTCTGTGGCTGGCAGCAAATGCCAAGATTGGTAGACAGCAGCCGGCTCTTTTATAACAGAACTCGCATAATGACATTAACATTCTACACATCATCCTAAGGTCAAAAACAATTAATCCGCGTTGTTATTCTTTTGCCAGCACACACCGTAAGAGCGGAATAAAGCGGCTGATAAAATTTGCTCTGCAAAGTTTGTTTTTGAGAGATTTAAAGTTAGTAGTGTTAATTGACATCATTACAGTCCAATTGTCAGATTTATTAGCTTCTCCCTGTGAAGAAAAAACAGGGAGGGAGAGACAAGAGAAGGGCGACAAGATCTACAGTAGCTACGTGAGCGGTTTCTGGGATTTGCTTGATCACTCTGCAATTGTCCCAGTAGGTGGAGATAAAGTACAGCGCATTTACATCAATAGCCATGGCTTACTTGATCAAACTGAGAAACAAATTTAGGGGGAAGGTTAGAAAGGGCATAAACTAATTTCAAATAGAGCAAACATCATCATTTTACAACACTATGGGGCAAATTCACTAAGTGCCGAAGCGCCTAACGCTAGCGTGGATTCGCTAGCGTTGGGCATTTTCGTTACTTCGCCGATTCACGGACGCAGGGGTAACTTCGCTAATGTTACTTCGCACCCTTACGCCTGGCGAATTTGCGCAACGGACGTAACTACGTGAATTCACTAACGCACGCATTGTTCTGACAACTACCTTTTACGCCAGACTTCCTTCGCCAACCCAGACCAGGCGAAGCGCAATAGAGTAGATAGGGATTGCTTCCAAAAAAGTGAAACATTTTTCTTTATTATGGGTGGTAGGCTGAAAAAGATCAAAAAATTTTTTGTAGCTCCCCTCCTTCCCCCCTACATTTCCTAACTCATGGCACCTTAACTATACAGTGGGCACATGTGTAGGGCAAAATAACAATTTTATTTGATGTTTTGAAGGTTTCCCAGGCTTGTGTAGTGCTGCTACGAATACTTCATTTGGCGCCGTATGCAAATTAACCATCGCTAGCGTAACTTCACTTTGCTTGGCGAATCAACGCTAGCGCAACTTTGCAACCTTATGCTACCCCTGAGCGCAACTTCGGATTTTAGTGAATTTGCGTATCGCTGGCGAAAATATGCCTGGCAAAGTGCGACGAAGCGGACGCCAGCGCAACTACAAATCTTAGTGAATGTCCCACTATATGCACAGTAAAATCACACATATTTGTGAAAGGGTTTAAAGAGAATGTAAAGCTATCAAAAAACCTATGTAAAAAAGTATGATTTTTTGCTGATTTTTGTACACCTATTTTCATGGCAGTTGAGTTGAAGTGATGGGCGAATTTATTCGGCAGGTGCGAATTTGCGGTGAATTTGCGCGAAACGCCCGCAAAAATTTGCGGCAAAAATTCGCCGGTGTCAAAATTTTTTTTTTCGAAGAAAACAGACGCCGGCTTCAAAAACGGGCGCCGGCATCAAAAACGAGAAGGAGAAGCGAAATGGCACAAATTCGCCCATCACTATTGAACAACTATTTATGTGCTTAGTGGCATAACTAGAATGCACCTGCCCCCTACATATATTTTTCGTAGGGCCCAGCGCACTGTCCCTAACTGCCCTTCAGTCCGCCAACTCCCCGTCCTACATCCACCCACTCTCTGCCCAGCACCAGAGTCTCCTGACCATCTGCATCTCACTTCTCTGCCTGCAGGTTTAGAAAGCTGGGGTTGTTCTATTCTGCTATAGAGGAAGCGGACCCTGCTGTCCCTTGTTGTTTTGGCCCCCTATGATCACGGGGTCTACTTCCTCTTTAATTTCACCACTGTGTGCTCACTATTTTAAATCAGCCTCTTAGGGGCAGATATACTAAAGGGCGAAGTGGCTAACGCTAGCGACTTTTTGCCATCGTTGCCACCCGCAGGTACATAGCCGATTTACTAAGTCGCAGGTGCCAATTCGCCAGTGAAGGAGACTGGCGCTAGCGGTCATTTGCACTCTATCGCCAGGTGACTTTTCGTTCTGGCGAATGGACGCTACTCCACAAATTCACTAACATGTGGATTTTACTGAACGTAAACAGAATAGTAAACAGAATAGTCACAGAATATTGTGAATGTGCTGTCTGGCTGAGCATAGCAGGGGCAGCACAGTCTGGTGCTGGGAGTGGCTAGAGGGAGCCATTTATATCCTCCTAAGAACGTTCTCCATCTTCCTACACAGATGTCTTCTGGGGCTCCCAGGATGCTTCAGGCACTTGTCCCACCCCAATTAATACAATAGATGCCCAGCTTACAATGCATGATCATATAGCTGGTAGGATTGGTGCTATGGATTCAGGAAGCACAGAAAGACTTCTGTAGAGTCTAAGGAGAATAGGGGCCACCTGACTCCCTACATGTTATTAGGGGCAAAAATATTCTAAAAGGGACTAAAATAGGGTCTTGGGGCCCTTACTTATTTAATTGTCCTTATGAAATTAAAAGTATTTGAGAGCAGTATTGGCATATCGCTTTCTGCTTTTTTTTTTTAATGTAGCTCAGTTAAAGGGGAACTCCGGGTTCCAAATCAAAATGTGATAAAGAGGCCCACATAACACAGAAACCCCTAATATACCCATCACAGTTACCTGTTTCTTCAAAAAGTATGAATAAATGCCATTTTCTATGCTGAAATCCAGCTGTTTAACAGTTCTTCTCTTTCAGCATCATTTGAAATCCTGGCAGGGAAGGAGGGACTAAACACTGTTACAAATTGTAACAACTTCTCCACAGTTTACAGACAGCATGCAGGAACTACATAACCCACAATGCATTGCACTGTGATGTTCTGTTCCTTATTGAAATCACGTGTGCAGGGAATTGTGGGATTTGGAGGATGCAGGCTGAGTACAGGTGGCTGTTGATACAAAGTAACAGTAGTCAGACAGCTCAGCAAAGTAATCAGAAAGACCAGCAGGAGAGCAAGGGGCTAGGCTTAGGAAATTGTTCCAAACCATTAAAAATCATGAAAAATCTGCATATTTTTAATTTATGGTATTCCAAAGTTGCGTGAAATTATGTTTACTTTTCAAAAAGCTTAAGTTATGTTTTTGTGGAGTTCCCTTTAAGATTTGCTACAGCCAAGACCCCAATTAATAGACCTGTGTAGAAGCATACAAGGCATGGTGGTAAGTAGAGTCTTGGCTGGAGAAGAGATGACCTTTAAGAACCATTTCCAGAGTCATGAGATGCAATAGGGTTTAAAATACAGCTTTTTTTTGGTGAAATTACCCTTAAATTCTTCTTTTTTACATTTTTTTGCAGTTCTTCAGCCATGATTTATATATTCGGTGAACTTCAACCCCACACATTTCAGGTAATGGATCAGAAGCCCTTTTGTCAGTGGTGGAACTACCGGGGGAGCAAGGGGTGCAATTGGTCCAGGGCCCCCCGGCAGCTCACGCACTGCCGATTTCCAGCTGCATCGGACGATTTCGGGTCAAATAATCTGGTACGGAGGGGGGCGGGGGGGCGGCGGCATGTCCCGTACCAGGGCCCGCCCCCTCCAGTTACGTTACTGCCTTTTGTCCCTCCAGTGGTGGAACTAACGGGGGAGCAAGGGGTGCAATTGGTCCAGGGCCCCCCGGCAGCTCACGCACTGCCGATTTCCAGCTGCATCGGACGATTTCGGGTCAAATAATCTGGTACGGAGGGGGGCGGGGGGGCCCCCCTCCACCCTCCAGTTACGTTACTGCCTTTTGTCCCTCTAAATATACCCATCACTACAGTATATATTTGTGCTATTTTTACTACCGCCTGCTTAATATGGGGCTTAACATGGGGCTCTCTGAAATCTTCCAGTCGTGATCTTTTACTTTAGAGAAACTTGTCTCTGAGTGTTTCTATTTCTTTAAACTTTCTGACAGTCCATTAGTATGTACCGATGCTTCAAGAAAATCTCTATATAAGGAAAAATCGCATATATCTATATGACAATTAATTGTCGAATTTTGTCATGCAGATAAAAACTTGAGCAAAGTAGTGTAACGTTCAAATTATGAAGCCAACGGGAACAGCTGCACAGTTGGAAAAGCGCAGATTTAAGCATTGTACTTTTGTTCTCAGAACAGTAAGTATGGGTTGGGTACCGCACACAGTAACGAGTTATCCTGCCCAGATTGCTTCACTAATAGCAGGAAAAGAAGGAGATTTGAAGACCTGCTATTAAGTTGTCATGGTTCTCTAGATAATAACAACTCCCTACCATCCATGTGTTAATTGTGTCACATTTTAAAGTGAACAGTATCTGAGTATTTCGTGTAGTTTCAATTATATCTATTTTCTC
This sequence comes from Xenopus petersii, assembly GCA_038501925.1. NCBI lineage: Eukaryota > Metazoa > Chordata > Amphibia > Anura > Pipidae > Xenopus > Xenopus petersii. Next base: position 13,885,402 of record CM076675.1, on the reverse strand, counting down.
TCCGTATTTGTAGGTATTTTGAAAAATAATCTTGTTTTACGGACAAGGTAGTTCAAGTCTGTAGAAAAATAATGTGTAGAAGTCAAGCTCGTAATCCCAAGAATGCAGCCTGCCATTTCATATCAATTTTTTCTCATTAGAGTGAAATCTGTAAAAACAGTTGAAATTGCCTTTTTGTTTGCTATCATTTCAGTTTAACAGAGTGTTCTTTATAAAATAAAGTCAACTGTGGTTCTATCAGATTTATGCTTACTGTGCCACAGGGGTTTGAATTTGTTTGATGTTTATGTTAAGAGATCAGGGGACTGGTGACTGGGAAGTTAGAAAACTATTTCTCAGAGGCGTTCAGCAGGCATTAGTGATAGGCGAATAAATTCACCTGTCACAAATTTGCGGCAAATTCCTGCATTTCGTCGCCGGTGAATAAATTTGCAAAAATTCAGCGGTCAAAAAATTTTTGGACGTGAGTCCGAAAAGTTGCTTGCGTCAAAATTGTTGCACGTCAACACTATTCGGACACCCATTGACTTTAACGCCAGCGGCAAATTTGACACAAGTGACTTATTGGACACGCATCCAAAATTGGACGCAGGCATCAATTTCGATCTTCACGATTTTTCCGCAAATTTTGGCCAGCATAGTTAGTTCTGCTTTTTACAGTCAGTTAATATCAGCAGGGACATAATAATTACCCAACAGAAACGCTAAGATTTTTCCACAAAACTCTAACTACTGTATCATGTCCTAGAAGTTGCTGATTGAAACACATTTGCAAAGCTTAAAACAAGTCATAATAATCACAGATGGAACTGTACCGATACGAAGTCTTGTGTCAAGGTTTGTTCCATCTGTACTGTATCCTTACACAAGGTCTTTGACCATTTATCAAAGGTCAAATTTAGAATTCATGTGAGTTTTTAAAAACTCCCCTAAATTCCCATTATTTAGAAATTCTACCAATCTAAATTAGATTCGAATTTAAAAAAACTAAAAAAAAATTTCTCCAAAAAAACTTAAATGTCAGGAATCATCTTAAAATGTATCCCTGGACCTCTCCCATTGACTTAAACAGCAATTTGGCTCTCATACAGATCTCATACTGATCTAATACTGATACAGTGTCATGTGACGTGATCTTTGTCTGCTAATGAAGAAGTGTTAATAAAGTTTTGTCTTGTTGAAGCAAGAGAAGCATGGTGTCTGTATGCAGTTTCTCCTTTGTCTAAAGGAAGCTGCAGGTTCATGTGAGATTAAGCTACCAGTTATCCCATCTCTTAAGAAAAATGGCAGCACAAATAGTCGAATTCAAGTTCTTAAAGGGCCATAGTATGATCTAGAAAATCAAATTAACATTTTTAAATAAACTTGAATCAAATTTGAATAACTCATTAGTCAACTTTGACAGTTTCTACCATAAAAAAATGGGAAAATTTGAATTTTCAATTTGAATTTTCAATTTGAGTCTTGATAAATCTGCCTCTATGTGTGCTACATAGTGTAAGGGGAAATCTTAAATGTGCTGGAAAGTCCTTTAGACATGTAGCAGTTTGAGACCAAGAGGGGAACAATAAGGGACTGGCCAAGAAGGACAGGGCAAAGATCTTGAACAGAACTTGACGAAATACACAGTGGGTTGAGATGCTGGCCAGAGTAGAGCTGGATAAAGAAGAATATGAGACTTGAGTAAGACAGAGTAATCACAGAAACAGAACTGGCTGGAGCTGGATGACCAGATGGAGAAGTAGGGCAGACTGAGGGAGGACAGTGCATGAAGAGGCAGAACAGACTAGAGTAGAAAGTGGACAGAGAAACAAAACATACTGGAAAGGTATGGAGCTGACCATGAGGCAGGAACAGGAATTAGGGATCCTGATGAGTTTTAGATATGAAGAACCAAACCAATCTCACCGTGAACCCTATGAAACCCAGCTGACCACCTCACCTCACCCCTGGGACCACACAAGCACCCATGCAGTGGCTAATAGGGGGTGAGTGACAAGTGGTAGGCACTGGGATGTCAGCAGGACTGGAGGGCCTGGTCTAAGGGTACATTTTGATTAGCATTGTTATCATATCATTCTCTAGCTCAGCTAAAAGGCTTGTACTCTGGTCTTTCAGGATTACCTAGGACACAAAATAAGCATTACGAAAAAATCTGCTCCAATCGCTGGTGGGAAAGCATTTGCAGGAGATTAGTTGCCTGCAGAAGAGCTGGTGATTAATCTCTAAGAGTGCTGGCCTAAATTTTTAGATGCTCTACTTTAACTAATTATATTAGGTAACATATGTTTTATTTTTGAACAAGATATACAATGCATAAAATAAACTGTATTTAAGCAGATCATCTAATAAACAATTTTCAATTTTTCATCCCTTCTACTGTCCCAGTATGCATGGTGTCACATACCCTTTCTCAGTAACAAATTCTACAAGGTGTAAACTATTAAAGCACAGGTGCACACACCTGTTTGGAGTTCTGGTTTATCAACCCTAGGCCTATAGATGAGGGATAAGAAAACAATAAACAATTGCCTCTAGTCTGGCTAATGTTTGTCTGTTTTCCAGATAACAGATCTTTCTATAATTTGGATCATCATACCTTAAGTCTACCTGAAAATCATTTAAAAATTAAATAAACCCAATAGGCTGGCTTTGCCTTCAATAAGGATTCATTGTATCTCAGTTTGGAAAACGTACAAGGTACTGTTTTATCATTACAGAGAAAAAGAAAATAATTATAAAAAAATGTTAATTATTTGGATAAAATGGAGTTAATGGGAGACAGCCTTCCCCTAATTCTGAGCTTTCTTGATAATGATTTTTCGGATAAAGGATGCCATACCTGTAATTTATCTGTTAGGGGCCGATTCACTCACTAAGGATTCGAAGTAAAAAAACTTCGAATTTCGAAGTGTTTTTTGGACTACTTCGACCATCGAATGGCCTACTTCGACCAGAGCCGGGCCAACCCAACCCAGCCTGGCTGGCCACAGCGTGCTGTAGTGCGCATGCGCGTTACGGCGCTGTAGTGCGCATGCCCGAAACTGCACTATGGCACGCATGCGCCAAACTACGTGCGTGCATGTGCAAAAGCGCAATTAAGAAAAAATATCCACAGCAGTCGGGGAGAGACAAGGCCGGACAATGAGGTGGGTGACAGAGCAGGTACGTGCCTGGCGCCCCCCCAGCTTTGCGCCCTAGGCACATGCCTACTCTGCCTACCCCTAGTTCCAGCCCTGAGTTCGACCTTCGACTACGACTTTGAATCGAAGGATTCGAACTAAAAATCGTTCGACTATTCGATAGTCGAAGTACTGTCTCTTTAAGAAAAAACTTCGACCCCCTAGTTCGCCACCTAAAAGCTACTGAAGTCAATGTTAGCCTATGGGGAAGGTCCCCATAGGCTTTCCTAAGTTTTTGTTGGTCAAAGGATAATCCTTTGATCGTTGCATTAAAATCCTTCTAATCGTTCAATCAAACTATTTGCGCTAAAATCCTTCAAAGTCGAAGGATTTTAATCCCCAGTCGAATATCGAGGGTTAATTAACCCTCGATATTCGACCCATGGTGAATCTGCTCCTAAATCTCTGTGAAATACCAGCAAAGGCTGAATTATTTTGAAAAAAATAAACTCTGAAGCAATACAATAAACTTGTTTTGTCTGGAAACAACACATTCCCTGCCATCATTTCAGTAACATCTCCGACAACAGAGCAAGGAGAACTGGGCTTATTTACTGGCCTGCGGGAAGCCATTACAAGAATGTTTTAGAAGATTCAATGACCTAGCTCACATGTAAAATCAATAGTATCTGCTTTGCCATATTGATGAACTTATAAATGTTTTAGCAATGACCTACACCTGTACTATGTTTCTTACATCTAGACATTACGTATCGCTGAAGTGGATTAAGTGCATATTCAGTATGATTCATAAGGTAAATGGGAAGCCCACAAACATTTTACGATCATCATATATGGCCCTGAGGTATAATGAATAGAAGGATGATTACCATTAACAGCTTTTTGAATACTTTATTGCGTTTTAATGCAACATTACAAATAATTAACTCGGTCTTGCTTAAGAGAAGTACACTTTCAATAACACTCTTTTCGGTAAGTGAGTCTTAACTAGATCACTTAAAGTACATCATTTCTGCTTGGGATTTCAATGCCACTTCCTGTTCTTTGTACTTGAGGAAATAAGTGCTCATTATCAGAAATGCGGCGCATGTAGATATTGTCTGTTGCCGTTTATCACTTTGAATCTGCTTTTTCGTTTTAAAGCTCTTGGTTTCCAGGAAAAGCTCTACTAAACAAGAGGCTGCGATCAACTGTGTGGGCATTGAATATGTTATTTGTTGCCATTGATGAACTCAATAAACTTGCTGACTTAAGCGAAACATACTAATTGTGAAATTACAGTATTGAAGTTTATAGATCCTTCCATGGGTCAACTGCTAGGTAGATATCCTCCTGAGTCACAATTACGGATCCAAACTGGACTCAGGGCATGGATAATAAATAATTACATAAAAGAGAGAAATTATTTCTTTTCCAGACCCTGATTTACATCTAACCTGACCTAAGTTAATTTTAGAATGATATAGTATTATGCTTCTGGACTGAAAAGGTGGCCAATAATCTTATTAGAGTTCATCTTGTCAAAAATATTTGATGCTGGTCCTGAACATCAAGGGGCAAATTTACTTACCTCCGAAATTGCACCAGCGGCGGCTTTACAACACTTCGCCAGGCGTAGATTCGCCAGGACAATTCACGAAAATCCGAAGTTGCGTCCAGGGTTCTGAAAGCTAGCGAAGTTGCGTTTTCGATAATACGATAAGCAGTTTGAAGTTACGCTAGCGATGCCTAATTAGCATACGGCGTGAAGTTAACACTGTACACTGCACAAGGCTATGGAACCTTAATAAAATAAAATAGAGGTACAATATTGCCCTACACATGAGCCCACTGTATAGTTTAGGTGCAATATGTTAGGAAAACTAGGGTGGGAATTAGGGTACCCCAAAAAATTTTTTACGATCTTTTTCACCCCATCACCCTGTAAAAAGACCCCAGCGTTTTTTGGGACTATTTCTGAACAACCTCCTATCTACTCTATTGCACTTCGGCTGGTCTGAGCTGGCGAAGTAAACTCTGGCGCAAGAGGTAACGTTCAGAAAAATCCGCATCTTAGTGAATTAGCATAGATACGTCCCTTCGCCAGAGTGCAACTTCGACTGGCGTTAGGGAGCGAAGTACCGCTTGAGTCTATCTACTTTGCTAGCGAATTGACACCAGGGACCCTTAGTAAATCGGCAACGTGGCAAAATGACGCAAATTTTCGCCAGCTTAAGGCACTTTAGTGAATTTGACCCCAAATATTTAACTCAGGAGCATGTATTATGAATTTTATCCGGGAAAACCATGTTGCCTTCTTGTCAGATGCATCGGCCAGCAATTTCACTTGCCACCCAGCTTCCCTACTGTCCCACCACAGGGGCCATGTTTGATTTTTCTTTTTGCCAAAGTCGATAGGGTGATGCACTTCGTTTTCAGATGCACACAGCCTTATGGTATGGGCTTGTACAAAAACAGCATAAACAGGCGAGAGCAGAGGAGGCATCACATTTTTTCCCCTGCCGGGTCAGTTTTTTTCCCCCTCCCACCACCTCTTTTTTTATGCTGGGGAGAACACTGCAAACCATTTTCCTCAAAGTTTTAATAGAAGAAAATTGTAATCCTTCCTTGAGTCAAGTCAATCAACATTTATCTTCAGAACGGATTTTCTCAACAGGGATGCTCAAAGGCTGCTTGTGGACCTTCATTTAATGGCCTGCCTACTAAATCCAAGAGTTCTTTGTATGACATCATTGTATAAATACATGCAATATAGAATTATTGGTCTGTACATGAAAGAAAGCAATGCTCTAGAAGGGGATTCATTTTGTTTGTAATAATAAGAACCTTTAAATCTATGGTAAAAGTCTGTGGGTTAGGTCCACCCACTTTACTGTAAACCTTCATTAATTCAGACAATGACTGAAGCTTTTATCAAAGTCCGAATTTATCTCAATATTTTCTGCTACTCTGATCAAATCTGCTCAGATTTTTTTATGCGTATTTATTATTACATTTTGCCGAAAATTTGCTATGCAGTAAAAAAAAAATCTGGTTTTCACGTTTTTTTGGGGATTTTTTCATCCAATTTTCACGATTTTTTCTGGAATTTTCACCCGAAACTCTGAAAATGTTGGGGTATTGCATGAGTCCTAGCGCACATCAAAAAATCATTGGGACTTCTCCTATTGGGGCAGATTTACTAAAGGGCAAAGTGACTAATGCTAGCGAAAATTCACCAGTCATTTCAGTACTTTGCAGATTTACTAACTTCACTATCGAAGGAGATAGACTTTAGCGGTACTTCACTCCCTAACACCTGGAGAATTTGCGCTCTAATGAAAGGAACGTAACTACGCAAATTCAAGATGCGGATTTTACTGAACGTTACCTCTTGCGCCAGACTTGCCTTCGCCACCTCAGATCTGGCAAAGTGCAATAGAGTAGATAGGACTTCCTCAATAGATAGTTGAAAATGTTTCTAATAGGGATGCACTGAATCCAGGATTTGGTTCAGGATTCGGCCAGGATTCAGCCTTTTTCAGCAGGATTCGGATTCGGCCGAATCCTTCTGCCGGCCAAACCGAATCCGAATCCTAATTTGCATATGCAAATCGAGGGAAAACGAGCGACTTTTTGTCAGAAAACAAGAAAGTAAAAATGTTTTCCCCTTACCACCCCTAATTAACATATGCAAATTAGGGTTCGGATTCGGTTCAGTATTCGGCCGAATCTTTCACGAAGGATTCGGGGGTTCGGCCGAATCCAAAATAGTGGATTCGGTGCATCCCTAGTTTCTAAGTCCCAAAAAACGCTGGCGTCTTTTCCAGGGTGATAGGCTGCAAAAGATTGTAAATTTTTTCTAGGGTACCCGGCTTCCCCCCTACATTTCCTAACATGCCACATAAACTATACACTGGGCTCATGTGTAGGGCAATATAACAACTTTATTTTATTTTATTAAGCTTCCCTGGGCTTGTGTAGTGTAAGATCAACTTGTACTATGAGCTATCTTCCATAACCCTGTATTCCCTCACTTGCTAAACACCATCCAACCCCTTCTTAAAGCTATCTAATGTATCAGCCTGTACCACTGATTCAGGGAGACAATTCCACATCTTCACAGCTCTCACTGAAAAAACTCCTTCCAAATATTTAGGCAGAACCTCCTTTCTTCTAATCGGAATGGATGCCCTTACATGAGCTGGAAAAATCTACTGGTAAATAAAGCATTTGAGAGATTATTATATGATCCCCTTATATCAGTGCTGTCCAACTTCTGTGGTACCGAGGGCCAGGATTTTTCTGACCTACATGGTAGAGGGCCAATAATGGAACCCAGTTTTAGTCACTCCCTGTTTTTAAACCACACCAATTTAAAACTAGGGATGTACCGAATCCAGGAATCGGTTCGGGATTCTGCCTTTTTAAACAGGGTTCGGATTCACCCGAATCCTCATGCCTGGCCGAACCGAATCCGAATCCTAATTTGCATATGCAAATGTTGTGGAATGTAGGATTTCATGTGACTTTTTGTTACAAAACAAGGAAGTAAACCGATGTTTTCCTCTTTTTCCTTTCCCGCCCCTAATTTGCATATTCAAATTAGGATTCAGATTTTTCACCATGTGGATTTCAGGACACAGGGAATTAACCTTATGGATCCCTACACCTGTTACCAGCTTAGTTGACCTTTTCTGGACCCTCTATCATTCATTTTTAATTTGCTTCCACTGTCTCTTGTTTGATCAATATCATTTTAAAAATCACTACTTCTTCTATATAGGGTGCAGTATATTCATTTTGCTAAACCAGATCCTTTTATCTGTCTGACTCTATTAGTCATCAGTCTCCTTTGTTGTGTGCTGAATAAGTTATAGACCATTTTAACAAAATGTGATTTTCAAGAAAAACACTTGGATATATCCATAAATCACTACTTTTATGTTCTTTTTGTCAGGTATTTAAAAAAACTTTTTTTTGTGATAAGCTGATAATATAATTGGCATGCTTCCCCTTTATATAATGTGTTGTCCAGTTTAATTGATTATATTTTGCTTCCCCTTGTAAATCAGAAATGCATTTTTGGTTGTACATTAGGTTCTTTGGCATTTGTAACTGTTCAACAATAGCTGTTGAGTTACAATGATTTATTAACCTGGACTTAAACTGTATATTTTGTAACTCTTATTGCAAGAAAAAAAAATATGATGGTGTACTACTACACTTTTGTAATAGAAATCTTTTTGATGAAGGGAAAAATGCTAGTTTGCAAATAAAACCATGTTTTTTATATGGTAGTACATAGTTATGCAGATCCGCTTCCTATGATAAATTGCCAAAAAACAGTGTGTGTATGAATGACATTGATGTTGAAAGAGGTTAAACGGATGTGCTGGCATGTTCTCCCTTTCCTTATTAAACCATGATGTGCACTGAGAGACTTCAGGGTATATTTATGGAGGCGCGCAAATGCAGCAGCAGTGACTTTTCTTTGACACATAAATTGAAATTTATTTGCCCCAAAGTTCTACTTTGCAATAGCTCCAAGTTATTATGCCTTTGATAAATCTAGGTCATGATTTTGTCTTTTGACTTTATTCAGTATGTTTCTATATATCCTACTAGACATCAATCTTATGACATCAGGAGCCTATTCAGCTTACAATTTAAGATTTGGTGCCTGAGGCTTAGGGAAATCAAGTGACATGTCCAAGGTCACAGGGAATTGACACAAGAATCAAATTTTCAGTGCCTGTGTCATCTGCCAGTATCACGGCTCAGTTTTATAATGAATAAGAACTACTTTTTCCTTCCTTAACAAAAGTTCTAGAAAGTCATGGAAATATATAAGCATCCATATTTTTTGAAAGTAGATACTTAGATATCATTATAATAATGCGATAACACCTGATGTGCCTCAGACTGTCCTAATCGAACTATGGCAAATTTAGAGAGCAAGCAAGAACTCTACAAGAAGTAGCCAATTCAAGGATCTCTGACCAGGATTTTTAATAACAAGTTCTTTTCAAATCAAGTTGATACAATCTTCACTCTTCAAATGAGTTTCTTTGAGTCTTTTTTTGTATAAACTGTGATAAACTGAGGAAATTCTCTTTTTACATAAATAAAAACTGGGTAAATAGATAGGCTGTGTGAAATAAAAAATGTTTCTAATACAGTTAGTTAGTCAAAAATGGAATCTATAAAGGCTGGAGTGACTGGATGTCTAACATCCAGAACACTACTTTGCAGCTCTCTTGGTTTCCACTGATTCAGGGTCAGACTGGGCCAGCAGGACACCGGGGCTGGACTTTAGAGGTCGAGAGTGGGCTGCCAGGAGGGCCCTTCATTTTGCAGCTCTGGTGGGCCCCCAAAGCTCCAGTCTGACCCCTCACTGATTGATTAGCAGGCAGCAACCAATTAGTTATTTGAGGGGAGGCCACATGGGTCATAACTGTTTGCTTTGGCCTATGCCATCACAATAGAAAAGTAAAATAAAGTGCATAAATACAAAAACACCATACAGAGGTTTTTATGGTGCCTACAGAGTCTGAGCTTAATGGTCATCAGAGAAAATGTTTCATGAAGAACAGTCTTTACTATTATAGTTAGAGATGAACACATGGCTTATGCTTTGCCTGATACAAATTTGCAGTAAAATTCCCGGTTTTACAAATGGCAACATTTGTCATTAATCTATTATACAATTTTGCAATGTGTTTAGTTTTGCCAGGAAAGTAATCATGTTTTTTTTTTTTTTTTTTTAGTTTTTTTTCTCCTCGTGATAAAACACCTATTGACTGGCCATTGACCACAGCGCATTTGCCAAAATCTTTCTCATTCACGTTTTTTCTTGTGGCTTTGTGAATTTTTCTGCAGATTGTTCTGCGTTTTCACAAACTTTTTCAGCAAAGCAAAACAGGGCAGTTGCACTCATCGCTAATCATGGCAGGGCCGGAACTAGGGTAGGCAGATTAGGCACGTGCCTAGGGCGCAAAGCTGGAGGGGCGCCAGGCACGCACCTTCTGCCTCTCCTACCCCCTAGTCCGGTCCCCTCTCTGGCCGCGTGTGTCAGTTTGCGCATGCGTGCTTTCCCTTTCACACATGCCTCATGCGCGCACAACAGATTCTTATGCGCATGCACGCGTTTTTCAGCGCACTCCAGGTTTTCTGCGTGAGCGCTGCTGGGGCGCTCCAACCAGCTGGGCTGCCTAGGGCGTCTGCCCAGGCTGGCCCGGCACTGAATCATGGTATCAAATTTCAAAGTAAAAGAAATTATGCATAAACCTATACCCACATGGAGCTTACTGGATGGAATGTTCAAATCCTAGGATTGTATAAAAGTGTGTCTATAAAAAGAAAAATATGAAAATATATATACATTAGTACCCCATTATAACAAAAGAAAAAAATATAAATAAAAAGATAATAAACAGGCCAAAAGTAGCGGGTGAAATGTGCGCCAGGTGAGATTTTAGTAACAGTCAAGCAGGGCGCCTGAAACATACTTAGAATAAGTTCTATCCACGAATCAGGAGGGGACTCTATGTGGGTGAAGGGGTTGGTGTTTCAAGTGGATTGAAGCAATAGCAAGGTTTGACTGTGGAACTAACTGCCGAATTGTGATTTAGGCACAGCATAGAATACCGGGTAGGAAGATCGGATACCCATTAGTAATGGGCAAATTTATTTGGCAGGCACAAATTCACAGCGAATTTCCGGTATTAGCCACCAAAAAAGGGACACCAGCGTCAAAAACGGATGCCACCGTCAAAAACGAGACGGCGGCGCCGTTTCGCCAAACTCCCCAAATTCACCCATCACTAATACCCATAGGACGTCAGAAACAAACTTCAAATTGGGAAATTGACGTATCCACTAATTGGGAGGGGACTCTATGTGGGTGAAGGGGGTTGGTGTCCTAAGTGGATCTAAGGGGCAGACACTATTGGTTCCGTTACTTACTACCAGATTGTGCCTTAGGTTGTGATTTAGCATACCGGTGAGTCAGGCTAGATATCCGTCTTCACATCAGCTTTATACATACAGTATGCTGCCAGCCCACTGCCTCTTATTGTTCTGTCCCCCCGTTCCGAACCTCACTTTTAATTAACTGGACATTATATTTTAATCATTTAATAAACGTTACATTTTATTTTCTACATACAGTATGAGTTCTTGGGTTTAATAGATGGAAAGGTGCAGTCATATGGGTCGATTTTTAACATGGCTTGAGATAAATTGCCAAAGAAACTAGGCAGTTTCAAAAGTAAAAAAAAAGTATTTTTCCCTTCAGTATAAACATTTTCTCTACTTTTTCCTGACTATTGCCAATTTATATATTCACACCATTGTGTTTTGATGAAAATGCTGTCAGTCTAATAGAATGCTGAAAATTAGCAGTGTACTTTATTTCATGCTGAGTGAATCATTTGCAAGATGAAAATCTTTTTGTAAGCATTGATGCTGAAATTTTTGTAAGTCCTTAGGTTTTTTAACCACGTTGGCAACGAGATGCCTTTCTACAGAATTCACATGACGGGCTATAAATAAAGAAGGAGTTTTATAGATAAAATTTAAATTTTTAGAGAAAGTTCAAATGAAGGAAGATATAGTTGTTGAAGGATATACTGCCTGTCATCCTATGGGATATCTACATGTTGCAGACCTCAAAAATGAATAATTTATTCTTACTGATCAAAAGGAACATCAATGAACATCATTTTCTGAAGACACAAAACACTGGAGATTGTTTAGTAGCATTGCATACATACCAAACAAACCATGGCATAGTGGTTTCTTAAATCAAAATATAAAATACTGTACAGCTCTTTAATTTATAGCATCTCTGTATATATTTATTAGCTGTATTGTTGTGGAAAACCCATTTGTCTCAAGTTATTCATGTATCTGTACCTCCAACTTGCACCAACCTTGGGCCATAGGACAGCCCTCGGCCTCCAGCTTCTTCTTCCACAGGGGCAAATTTACGACTAACAAAAATTCGCCAGCGTGACGTCATTTCGGTACTTTGTCGAGATAGACTCTACCGGTACTTCGCTCCCTAACGCCTGGCGAATTTGCGCTCTAAATGGACGTAGCTACGCAAATTCACTAAGATGCGAATTTAACTGAACATTACCTATCAGACTAGGCGAAGCGCAATAGAGTAGATAGGATTTCCTCAAAATTTATTTTTATTACATTTCCTAACATATGACAAATAAACTATACAGTGGGCTCATGTGCAGGGCATTATAACAACTCTATTTTCTTTTATTAAGGTTTTCCGGGCTTGTGTAGTGTAATGTATTTGCTGCAACATATACGTCCATTGAACTTTAACTTCCTGCCATATGCAAATTAGTCATCACTACCGCAACTTCGTTTTGCTTGGAGCAGTAATGCTAGTGCAACTTCGCCAGTGTTCGGCGCCCTGGATGCAACTTCGGATTTTAGAGAATTAGCGTTGTCCTGGCGAAGTGTTGCGCTGTGAGTGAAGCCATCGCTGGCGAAATTTCCGAGGTTAGTAAATTTGCGCCTTAATGTCTGCATTCCTTAATGCCTGGGTAAGTGACACACACAGTTTATACTTTTACTCCAAAGTAGCTAATCTTATTATTCACCTGCAAAAATTATTTAAACTCACCTTATTCTGAATTATAAGCTTGAAATACAAGACCCCTTTGCAAAAGTATATACTGAGACCCCAGACAGACAAGTGCAGCGTGCAGTGCTGCAAAGCACAATGCAGCCCTGTCCTTACCATCTGTCATAGAGTAGGTGTGATACAAATGTGACATGGCAGGCCATGTATGAATGTGAGTGTGATCAAGTGCATTCAATATGGCTCCTTAGTTGTAAAATGGATGTACTGATATTAGCAGGAGACCAAGGACCAGCCGGAGTGGTATTAATAGGAGACCAGGGAACAACTGGAGTTGAGTTATTCAGTCATTAGCAGGAGAACAGGGAATAGTAGGAGTTAAGGTAATAGACTCATAAACATATAAGTATGTTTATTAATGAGGAAGCTCATATCTTATTCACATAGTTATAATCAAAATACACAGCAATTATACACAGCAATTATTTCCATTCACATGGTTATTTCCATTTTCATGGTCATTCTCATGGCCATGTCCTGGGCATGTAGCCATTATTATTATTTTATATGTCTATGTGTAATGATCTATTACTTTGTTATTGTACCAATATAAAAAGGAGCTCAGCTGGGGGGGCTTTGGGACTTCATCTACAAGCAGACGTGTTGTGTAGAATAATTGGTCTTGTAAGGACCATTGGCCGATTGATGTGCTCTGGGAGTCGCTGTATTTGATTTGGGCCCGGGGTCCCCCAGCTGATGTTCCTCTCAGAAGTCTGCCAAGGGAAGCTCGGCTAGACGTTGCGGTGTCTTCAATCGGTATTGTATTACTTTTCTTACAATATATTATTCTGGTTTAATCACGATCAATGTGTGTGTTTTATTTCCACCCCTATATTTGATAAGTCTACTGGGGGAAGTGCTCAGTTAGACATTTAGTTTGTGATAAGTCTGCCAAGGGAACTTGTAGCAAGACAGTAGGCAATAAGTTCAAGACCCTTTCCTGCTGCCTCACCTCTTCTCACTCCCCCATTGAAGAAATAAGGAGCGAATCATAGTTTTGACCTCAACAATCTATAATTGTTAAGTCTAGTCCAATGAACATTGGGTACCTGAAAGGAGAAATCCAGGTTGAGCACCCAACCAAAATGGTTTACTGTAATAACTCCCCACCCCACATTCATTTGTCATGGGTGACTAACAGCATGACCCCCAAGAGAACAAATTAATTAAGGGTTAAAGAGCAACCAAAAAAGAGGCCTCTCACTAAGCACCCAAGGCTTGTGTTCACAAATTAGTATTAGCTGCCGCATTTTAGCTGCTGTCCACATTGAATTCATGATAAAACTTGTATATATTTTTTTATTATTTTTTGTATAGGTAAATAACAACAACAAAAGTTTACAGCAAGAACAGACCATGCATGCCAATCCATGCAAGGTAAATAATACAAGCATTCTAATACAATCTTAAACCCAAATAGGTCATGTTTCTAGTATAACAAAAAGTAAAAGACAACACTGTAATGAAACTGGGAATTGTTGGCCTATTACATAGTTACATAGTTAAATTGGGTTGAAAAAAGACAAAGTCCATCAAGTTCAACCCCTCCAAATGAAAACCCAGCATCCATACACACACCCCTCCCTACTTTTAATTAAATTCTATATACCCATACCTATACTAACTATAGAGTTTAGTATCACAATAGCCTTTGATATTATGTCTGTCCAAAAAATCATCCAAGTCCCTCTTATAGTCATTAACTGAATCAGCATCACAACATCACCCGGCAGTGCATTCCCCAACCTCACTGTCCTGTGAAGAACCCCCTACGTTGCTTCAAATGAAAGTTCTTTTCTTCTAGTCTAAACAGGAGGCCTCTGGTACAGTGATCCACTTTATGGGTAAAAAGGTCCCCTGCTATTTGTCTATAATGTCCTCTAATGTACTTGTAAAGTGTAATTATGTCCCCTCGCAAGCGCCTTTTTTCCAGAGAAAACAACCCCAACCTTGACAGTCTACCCTCATAATTTAAGTCTTCCATCCCTCTAACCAATTTAGTTGCACGTCTCTGCACTCTCTCCAGCTCATTTATATCCCTCTTAAAGACTGGAGTCCAAAACTGCACTGCATACTCCAGATGAGGCCTCACCAGGGACCTATAAAGAGGCATAATTATGTTTTCATCCCTTGAGTTGATGCCCTTTTTTATGCAAGACAGAACTTTATTTGCTTTAGTAGCCACAGAATGACACTGCCCAGAATTAGACAACTTGTTATCTACAAAGACCCCTAGATCTTTCTCATTTAAGGAAACTCCCAACACACTGCCATTTAGTGTATAACTTGCATTTATATTATTTTTGCCAAAGTGCATAACCTGCATTTATCAACATTGAACCTCATTTTCCAGTTTGCTGCCCAGTTTTCCAATTAAGACAAATCACTCTGCAAAGTGGCAGCATCCTGCATGGAACCTATAGTTCTGCACAATTTATTGTCTGAAATTATCCATCTGCTGGGTTTAAACCAGGGACCGTATGTATTGCAACCTGTTGCCTTAGCTCTTCACTATTCAGACAGATTAGAGGTATAGGCTAACCCTGTTCTGAGGTTCCTATGGATATCCCTGACACTGTTAATTATACTCAGCTGCTCTGCATTAACTGGCAGGTGCAGTCTATCTCTAATTAGCTCCCAGCAGAGGGCCCTTAATTAAACCATGAACTGGGTTTCCTCCTTGCCAGTTCATAGGTCTCCATACCTGCTTGACACCTGGTCTACAGTCCTGATTTCCCAGTCCCAGTCTGATCCTGTTTCTGGACTCTCTCCCATGCTGGTATTACCCGGTTCTTGTTCTTGTTTCCCTTTTTGGCTAGTGTATACCTGTCCCTCGACTTTTGTTTACCTTGAGCTGCTGAGGCAGTAAGTTGTTCATTTCATTATCCTTCCTGTTTCAGTTCTATGGAATTAATTTACTTTACGTTAGCTAAATAAACTCTCTTACTGCAATTATCCTTCCAGTCCACTCTCTCCTAGTTTATACTTTAAATATTGACCCAGTGGACCCTGCTGGTCATTCCAGTGGGGGGTTTGGGCTACTCGGCATTACAGAAATATAGTCCAGATTTGACTTTGTTATTTTTGTAGTAGTTTGAAGTACAAGCTAGTGCAATTATATGAGTTCCATGGAACTATTGTTAATAGAGAAACAAATCTAACGTAATTTCAGTTTGGGAAAGGTTAGAAAACATATTTTAATATTCACCAAAAACATGTCCCCCAAAATGCACATATATTAAATTCATGACCAAATCTTTTTACAGTTTTAAAATCTAAGCAACCAATACATTGAATCAAAGATAAACTAGCTTTATCTAAGGGGTTAATGTAACACCTTTTTCCCATTTATAGATCTCCGTAATAAAATGTAAGCCATGCACATTTCTCGGGTATTATTGTGCTGCATTTACGCTCCTTATATTGCCCACTCAAACTGTATCACTTAGGGTGTTAAGTGGCGACACAAACAACACATGAAGCAAGGGGAGGAAGTTAAGGACACCCTTTAAATAAAGCTAGCTTGTGTTTGATCTTATTTATTGGTTTAATTGATTTGAAAAAAAGATCTGGTCAGAAATGATATGTGCATTTTGGGGGATATACTGTACTTTTGGTGAATAATAAAACATGTCTTGAATTAAATGTAGACAGCAGTTAACATTCCCAAGGGCGGCTAATACTTATTTGTGAGTACACACACTGGGTGCTGAGTGAGGGGCCTCTTTTTTTTGGTTGCTCTTTAAAACATTAATGCATTTGTTTGCTAAGTATTGGAAGGCCTACATCATCACCCCTAACAATTTGGGTATAGTGAAACCTAGTGTAGAAGCATGACCCCTAAGAGACGCACTTGAAACAGAATAATACCCTCTAGGTATGGGGTTCAGGGAAGGAGGAGTATGTTGGTTTGGGCTAAGAACTCTGCAAAAAGGCAGGATTGGGTATTGGGAGCCCGTTTTGTTGTTTAAGCACTACTACCCAACAGATTAGAGTCATGGTTGACTAACTAAGGTCTAAGGACCTAATATAAACTGACTAGTAAAACTTTTTAAGATGTTCTGACATTAGGCAAAATATATTTAATTTAAAGTCGATTCTAAACTAGACTTTGGCACTAAATCATTGTAGTTGTATACTTCTATTCTTGATTTATCCTTAATTCATACAATGCCAACCTAATCCTCATTACTTTTCGGAGAATATTTCATCATCATCCCCACTCCAGTGAACAACACATAATTATAATTTAAACATTAGGGTGAGTTTCTTCAGGAGCCAATTACCTTTGTATACAAAAATGTGCTCACGATGGAAATATGTTGCAACTTTATCCACAGAACAAGCATACAGGTGATTGTTCTGTTTTTTTTTCCCTGCAGGGACAAATAAATTACAGAACATGAAAATCAAAATATAATTCCCTTGTTTTCCCCATGATAGCATTTTCAATGTACTTGACATTTATAACAGTGATTTCCGCAGCAATCTAATGTAAGAATTATTAAGATTGAAAACATATTGTGATTTCATTTCATGAAGCCATTCATCCAAATGTGAATATGTAAACTTGCTCTTATTTTTCCTGTGGAAATTTTTGAAGCAACAGATAAGCATGATATACGTTGATGTTTAACTGTAAGCTAGTGCCATGGGGGAAAAATGGTTCATAGTGTAACTCTTGGTCTCCTTATCATTTGATACAAGTAAATGCTATGTTAAAGAAATATACAAAACAAAATCTCCACCTTTGTTATTATCTGTCTCCATCCATAATGCACGTTTCCAGAGCTCTGTCATTAATAGAATACATTAGCGTCGCAGAATGTGGACTAGTTTGTCTCTAGTAGATAAAATATAAAAGTATTTGACTCTGTTCAAGTGGGCGATCAAAGGTTGGATAAGTAAAGTGAACTGCAACAATGTCACTGCTTAGGGTAAGGGCACACACTAAGATTCGGGGAGATTTAGTTGCCCAGCAATAAGTAAGAAGTAAAGTTAAAAAAAGAATTAGGCTAGAATTGAGGTGGCCATACATGGAGAGATCCGCTCGTTTGGCGATGTTGCCAAACGAGCGGATTTCCCTCCGATATGCCCACCTTGAGGTGGCTAACGGGCGGTCGGATCGCGGGTCTGCATCAACGAATAGATGCGGCTGCGATCCGCCAGGATTTTTTGTCCCATCCGATCGAAATCTGGCCGACTTTCAGACAGATCTCGATCGGTGAAGCCCGTCGGGGGGCCCCATACACGGGCCAATAAGCTGCCGAGACGGTCTGTCGGCAGCTTTTATCGGCCCGTATATGGCCACCTACACCTTCTACACCTCTCTACTACACCTTCTGCTTGGAACTTAGATGACAATCTAAGGCCACCACAGTCCTTTTAACAGCAGAGATCTGTGACTCCAGAGATACCACTAGGAGTTCCCCATCTTCTTTTGTTTTGATTCATAGCACATCATCTGGAATGATTTATGTTGCCTGAGCTTAGGGACTGAGTCACAGTATACAACACATATAAAGTTGATTGGTTAGTTTATTTATATTTACATTACAGGGCAGCATAAACAGTGCTTTATGTATGAGCTCTGGAGCATGTTGGAGGTGACATTGAGCTTTTGTTTAGATGATTTGTCCCCAGCTACCTGCATGTATACTTATGGCTTATACTTCTGTCCTGTTTACTTGAGTTTGCATATTCATCTGTCTCAGGCCCTACCCTGCTATCTGGACCAGTGATATCATTTTGTTAGAACTGGTCCAGACATGTTGGGAGCGGGACACATCCTAGGTACAAAGCAAACCTTACCCTTTTAAACCAATCAGGGAAAAATATCTAAGACCCAACTAGATATCTGCTAGGCTGTTTTAGCCTTTTATCATATCTGACAGTGAAGCAAAGGTGGAGAGGATGATGTGAATGCTGTTGTGTGTGGTTTTAAAGGTTTATGTTGTTAAGAATTATTTCCGTTAATAGTTTTGTGCCTTAAGGCCACTAGTTGATAGTAGTGTAAAAAAGGGAAAACACAGAGGGTTATGTGCACCCTGGCCAGAATTAAGAGGGTATATAAAGTGGAACCAAACCCAGTTTGTGGTCTTGACCTGAACAGATGACAGCTGGAACTCCAAGCTGTGGAGGAGCTTGAACCCACATCACTCAGAGAGGTAAAAAAAGCACTGACTGCTGCAAAAACTTTGAGGTTTTCAGACAATATCTAGTGAATAGTGATGGCTGAATCTGATCCGTTTCGCTTTGCCAAAAATTTGCAGAACAGTGAAAATTCGCCAAAATACACTAGTCTATGGGCACGTCAAGAAAAAAAAAATTTAGATTAATTTTTAGAGATTTCTGGAAAAAAAAACAGAATTCGTTAGTAAATGACCCCCTTAGTGTTTGAGTTAGGAATGCTATTTTGTACGGGTAGCAGAAACTCCAACAAGGATGGCTTAGAGCCGATGGACAAGCAGTAGGAATAGACCACAGAGCTAGAGTAGAACTAGCAAAGGAAAGCTAGAAATGTCCTGTCTGGAAAAGGGCAAAGAGGATTGTACTCTGGAAAGCCGGACTGTGAAGTGGAAAGGTGGGAAGTGAGCTCCCAAGAGGGTGACGGAGGGGAAGACTAGTTTACTGGCTGTGGATGATCTATGACAGGTTGGGAATCTAAATACACTTAAGTGTGAGCCTGTATGCACAATGAGAAATGTACGTATGTATCTTGTCTGACTGAGAATGAATGTGATTGAGTCCTTGAATGGGGCAACACATTTCATTACCTGCTCACTAGTGCACTAGTAGTGCTACATACATCATTTTCCTCCATGCAAGTGAAAGCTGTGAACTGATTGCTAGTCATTTGATTTCCTTTATTGGTTAATGATTTCTTGGCATCCCACTGGTGTCTAATAAAAGGGCAGCCAAGTATGGGGGTTTACTTTGAAAGCAGCAAGTAAGTTGCAGGTAAAACCTAGTCCCTTTGTAAAATGTATAATGAAGCAATAGAATTCTTAATGAATCAGATAAAATTGAGCATAGGACTGGCCAGATATGGGATGACTTTGACGTAGTTGTTCAGCTTAAATATATTGCAATATATGGACAAACAATCCCTGTTTTGTTTAAAGGGTAAGGCATTTTTCAGTAGCAGTATGCACAAAATGTCTCTGTCTTAAATATAGTGATAATGGGTTGAGTGCAGAGGACTCTTGTATTTGACTATATGTATTTTGTGGTCACACCCTCATTGCACCCCCGCCTAATGTTTTTAAAAAATAGTGGTGAGCACAACTTTCCCTTGTTTGTTATAGATTTCTTGGCATATTTATGATTTCAGTACTTAATGAACTTGAGCAACAAGGACAATGATATTACAGATGATCCCGCTAAATGGATTAGCCTTCCAGAAGAGATGGTTGCTGACAAAGAGTTGGGCAGTAGCAATGATAGAGAAATCAATAAGGACAGTGAGGCTTCATGTAATTTTGCACATTCCTTCTCTTCCTTCACAACTGTGAAGGAGCAACGTTGGATGCCAGTACTTTTAATGACATGAATGCATACAAATTCTGTGTCTTTTTGAATTTTATGACTTTATGCTAAACAAGGTATTCTAAAGAAAAACAAGAATCTTCAATAATAGCAACATAACAATTATCCTTTGCACTACAAAGTAAAGTTAACTGGTTAAATAAAAAGACAAAATCACCCATACCAGAGATTCAGTCAGAAGGAGCCATTCTCTAGCACTCTGGGCTCCAATGTTTGCAGTTACTGTACAGCATAATAACTAAACGGCAAACCAGGAATCAGCTCTTATATTCCATAGCCAGTAATTCGCTTGTGCCTGTTCTCTTAGGAAATTCTATTAGCTCAGTTCAAGGGTTGTCTGAATACTCACTGAGGCATAATTAGCTTATACTTCATGCTGCAAAAGACTGAGCCATAACAAAAGTGCGTCTCTAATTTGTATAAGACAAGGGTTTCAAATTTAACTTTTAGTGGAATAAGAGACACTTAAAAAGCAAAATAGCCCACTGAAGCCTGGTTAAAAAAAAATCTCAACTGCACATCCTGATACTGTTTTATCTATTTTCTAGGAGGAAAAGAAGTTCCTTTTATAAGGAAAAAGCAGACGAGTCCAATGGTGTGGTATTACAAGGATTAAGCAAAGTCATGGCCAGAAGTCAGATACAGGTCATATCAGGATGGTAAAAAACAAGCCATGGGGCAAATTCACTAAAGAGCAAAGTGGCCGTCGGTAGCGAAAATTTGCCAGAAATCAAATCCGCAGGGACATCTGCAATTTACTAACAGGTGTAGAGTACATTGCTAACTGAGTTTTGCACCTTTTCAACAGACAAATTTTTGCTCAGACGAATAATTGTTACGCTGTATGACTATGAAGATTTTCATTCATCCAGGTCATGGTATATCTAGTATAGGTCAATCTAAAAGCAAATGGACTTGCTGAGTAATCAATGAAGACGTTTCACTACTCATCCGAGCAGCTTCTTCAGTTCAACTGACTGGTGTGAGAATTTCTCGGCATATAAACTCTTCCACTAATCCAATCACAATGGCACATTGTAAATCTTCAAAGAGGTAACATCTGAAGAAATTCACAGAGGTGTTGATTCTGTGTAGTTACTGAGACGTAACTTTGCATTTTGATGAATTAGCGTATGCACTGTGAATTAACGTCTGGCGTAGTGGCGCGAAGTGTGCGGAAGCCTTCCCAGTCGAAAAATCGCACTTTAGTGAATTTGCCCCCAAGAGCCAATAAAAGTAAATATCAGAATATATACCTATGAATATATACAGGAACTGACAATCTGGGCACTGTAACGTCACTCGGTCATGCCAATCTTGTACCAACCCTAGAGTTGCCATTCAGGAGGAAATAGTGTGTAACACAACCAAAGTGTAGGCAGGGACAAAGCATATATAAACCTATCTTGTCTAGAAAGGCCTTGTCCAGCTACATGAGAAAGAGAATTGGTAGTTTGGACTTCCTTTCTGCAGGATGGGTCTTTGCTAAGTGGAAGGAAAGAATAGGAGCTGTATTTAGGCTACAACTAACTTATGCTGTTATGTTAAGAATAAAGGACACCAGAAAATAAATAGCCACAAGCTTTATTGTATTAAAGCTACACAGAATTGATATACTAACATATCCTTAGATGCAGTGCAGAAATACTGTATATCAGTACAGTCAAGGCACAGACCACACAATATGGCACGATACGGAGACAGCTTGGGGAGTTTCACCTTCTAGGGTGTCAGTGCCTCGTGTGGTCTACATCCCCTACAGCTAAATCAGGGAGAAAATAAGGCCTGATTCCCCCTTCAGTAAAAGGCAAATTCAGCTGCAGATATTATCGCTAAAGAGCACAAATAGAAGCATTGCTACCAAATAAGCACTGCTTGCTCCTGCCAATACATTTATATTGATTCATCTGACAGATGTTTTCCTACTTTTGCTTTGCCTGCATTCAACAAATGGTTGAAGAGTATGAAAATAATATACATATACGGTTCACAATGACATATACATGCACACAAACATATACATAGTAGACATAGGGGAATGTTTATTATGAAATGTTATAAAATTGGGAACCTTATGAAAACACACTTACCATGCCAACTAGCATGTAATTGACATCTAGGTACAGTAAGTTTTAATATGCAGGTGTCATTTACATATGTAGGAAGGTTTTGCTAACCTTTAGGTCCTTTGTTCCCCTGGGCATAATTTAGACACCTAGATTGAGTCCTTAGTTACACAAAGGAAGCTGCTTCCTTTGTCTATGTTAAAATATTCTGCTAGCAGTTCAGTGACTGGCCAGTAGATGTCACTATATAAAAGGGTAGGCTGGGTTCTTTTTCCCAGAGCTGAGGGGTGAGTAGTTCCCCAGAGGTTATTAAAAAGGGATGTTGTCATGTGTTCTGTCTCTGTCCAGTGCACCCATTGGAAGTGGGGTGTTGCTGCTAGGGCCTGAGTTGAAGGTAGGCCTCAGTATAGGAGCAAACCAGTGTCAGATAAGAAAATGTAATGGATCACTAAAGGAGTGACAGATAAGTTCAGTTAATTTAGTGAGTAGTGATGGGCGAATTTTGGCATTTTGGTTTGCCGAAAAATTCGCAAAACGGCGCCGATGTCTCGTCTTGATGCCAGTATCTATTTTTTTGGACGCTGGTGTCCATTTTTGGCGAAATTGCGCCGTAGTCCAAAAAATGGATGCCAGCGTCCATTTTTTTTTACGTCCATTTTTTTTACGCCGGCAAATTTTTACGGGGTTTCCTGAATTTATTCACCGGAGGTGAATTGCGGGTACTGGCCACAAATTCACGCCTGGCGAATAAATTCGCCCATTACTATTAGTGAGCAGCTAAGGCTCCAATGAGGAGTTTAGGGAAGGGTTAGCAGGCCACTAGGGAAGGGTTGTGGTGACAAGGCCACTAGGTTAGGGACTCAAAGTGGTTAGGCTCAGGGATAGAGAGATCCTTGGAGTATAAAACCAGCTGTGAGATTCACCTTCAATGGGGATTGTGCACCAAAGGCAGGAAAGGCGGCTGAATTCATAAAGCTGTCTAACAAAGGATCAGTATCCGTGAGTAATACAATTGTGTGTAAATTACCTGTTGCACTTCTTGCTTTGTAAAGTGTACCATCTGGGCATACACCTTGAATATGTGACTGACTATTGATAAGTGTACCATCAGTTCAATAAATATTCTGCTATTTTAAAGAACCACTGGTGCCAAAAGTTTATTTGATCAAGAGTGATTGCTGTATGCTGATACCCGAGTGGTAATCCCTTCCTCCATAACATAGGTGGGGACCCCACCTGAAAATAAAGAGTCTAATTATATTGTGCCTACCGGGAGTTGCTGGGGTTGGACTCCTTGCACGGCTACCGAAACCAGTGGATAGTAACCCAAGGGAAGGTTTGGGAAGACCCTGACCAATCCACCTGTTACACATACTATACAGTATACACCCTATCCCTCACCACTTTCCCTTTTAGACTGTAAGCTTTTGGGAACAGAGTCCTAATTCCCATTTTCCATGGCTTACTCTAATATTGGATTTGATACTTAATTGTTTAGATGTGTTGAAGTTGTTATTCCTTGTATTTGTTCTGCTTGAATTCTAGAAAGTGGGAGATGATGACCCTATAGAGAAAAATAATAATATTGTGCTGCAAGAGGACGTGCCTTGTGTTTCAAATAACCAATTTGTGGCTCAGGAAGCTATAAAGTTGTTGAAAAAGGAAATTTGCTGTTGTGGGAAGGGATGATTGCTTTCCATGAAATGAATCATTTTTTTTTTTTTGGCAACACACCTGTCCTCCATCTGCTTTCCCGTTAATCTGCATGAATTTTGAAACTGACTACACTAATCCATATCTATCATAAATAAGCAACATGTGATCTCTTACCGTTTCTCTATAACTTTAAACTGAAACTGCTCCTTGTTGGATTGAGTGCCGCTACCGTGATTCTGGAAGGCGTAAGCACGTCCTTTGCTTTATTTTCCCCTGCAACCCTTGTTGCCAAATCTCACTCATATCTTCCTAGTAGGACATATTTTATTTGTTTGTAACCATGCTTCAGAGCCTTTGAAAGATGTTTTCCAAATGCTGTAGGGTGTCTATTCCAGGTGTATTGCTGCGTTTATAGATTTGTGAATGTTTTTCGAAACAAAAAAGGCATGAACATGTAAAAAAGAAATGGGACAATTTCAGAAATAAAACATAACCATTGCTAGTAGATAAATAAGAAAGAGAAAGCAACAATGCCAGAGGCATATTACACATATCCATTAAACTGTGTATGGAGTTATTATTGCATCTCGGTAGCCGAGTTGGAACTAGATTAAAACTGGAAATTTAATGACTTTGACAATATTCTAAAATATTTAATTTGCATAAAATGGTCACCTTCAGATTGCCAACATTCATCCTCTGAGCTCCGAATACAAATTGCTGCATTGTCGTCCCTGTTGCATAATAAAAGAAACAATTTCAAGTTATGTGACTTTGTTATTAATTTTGGTGCAGTCATTCTACTGTATACGCCAGCCATGAGTCTGTTGGTAATGTCTGCTATTCCCTGTGGGGCATATCCGCCTACACAACATTTCTTTTCAAATGACTTTAAGCTATTTACATCATAACATTTAGCAATGATTAGAAGGATTTAGAGTGCTTGTAGGCATACTTTGTTTTGCCAAATAGTTATGTTCTTCTATATATATATATTGTTTTTTAACTCTTCTAAGTTTTTTTTTTTTATTGATATTGAACAATATGTAATTTTATTTTCCAGGCTTGAAAGCAATAATAATGTGATGTCTATATTACCCATAAAACTGTCATTAATTGCTAAGAAATCTGTAGGAGTGGGTGCACAATGTACTATATTTTTATTATGCTGTTCCCTTAGTTATTGAAGAAATAATTACAGTCATGAAAGTGATAGTCAGTTTGACATTTTTTGAAGCTCACTTATGATGGATGGGCTGTGACAATGTGTGTTTCGGACAAGGAACGATATAGGTGGGAATGGGACAACAGAATAAAAAGGGCTAAGGAATGAGAAAACAGTAGAGAAAGAAAATGGACTTGAGTAAGGGACGGTTTGAAATGATGGGAAAGGGGGAAAGGCGTAAAAGCAAACTGGTAAAGGGAAGAAACATGGAGAAGAAGAAGTATTGCTAGTGATTAGTAGTATACAGCACCAGCAAGGAACACATTTGGGGGGTTATTTATTAAAGTCCATATTTTTTCAGGATGGACTTTTTAAAGGAACAGTAACATCAAAAACTTTTGTTAAAGCAATGAAAATATCATGTAGTGTTGCCCTGCACTTGTAAAACTGATGTGTTTGCTTCAGAAACACTACCATAGTTCATATAAACAAGCTGCTGAGTAGCAATGGCGGAAATTGAAAAAAGGCTATATGGCGCAGGATAAAATAGTGGATAACGGATAACATTATGTTCTACAGAGCTTATCTGCTGTGTAACTTGAGCCTTTTCTCCTTTGAATGGCTGCCCCCATTGCTACACAGCAGCTTATTTATTTAAACAATAGTAGTGTTTCTGAAGCAGATACAGCCTTTTACTAGTGAGGGGCAACACTGCATTATATATTTATTACTTTAAAACAATTTAATTTTTGATGTTACTGGTCCTTTAAGGGAAAAACACAATTTTCTCTGAGAAAAAGAACTAGATTATTTTTCAGATTTATTCAACCCCAATGGTGTTAAAAGTCTGAATAAAAAAGTACTCCAACTGAGACCTACCGAGTTCATGTACAAGTCAATGGCATCCTGATCTGCCCTGGGTTTCGTACAATAATCCGAACTTTTCATGGGTGTCAAATCCGTAAAAATCATAGGATTCTGATTTTTTCCATGCACAAGAATTTTTTTTTTTTTAAAATGTATTGCTAAATAGAGGGGGGAAATGAGTATGGCTTTGATCAGAGATGTTTTCAGAAAATTTTGGATTTTTATAAATAACCCCCTAAATAATAAATACTGTATATATTAAGGGACATGGGGATACCCAAGGTGCATATGAGCCTAGAAAATGAGAGAGTTTACATTGTAAGGTTTGACCCATGCTACTGCATAAGCAAATTAACATGGCCATAAATAATTCATACATCTAGATAGCAGCAGTCATTCTCACTATTTGCACCAATAGTGATATGTCAGTGTGGCATACAGACTTTATCAGGGAACCCTAGCAAGATACAGATAAGTAATGAAGAATCCCATTGTATACTATGGAGCATATCTATTATCTGCTGTGTATCATGTGCCTTTTCTCCTTTTACAGCTTGGAATAAACCATAAACCTTGAGTATCCCCATGTCCCATAGCTTCACAGCAGTAGTTTTGCCAGTGCAGCACAACAGTATATTATATTTTCATTATTTTAAAACACTTTCATTTTTTTAGCCAGTTTTTTAATCCAAATATCATGGTCAAGGCCAATATTCATTTATTGAATCAGTTACCTTTTGTGTGCTACTGCATCCAATGCTTTAGCAAAATCTAAGCACATAACATCCATTGCCACCCTAATATCTTGGTTTCTGCTCACCTTCTCATAGAAGGCAATACAATTTCTGGAAAAATGTATTGCTAACATAAACGTATAGTATTGTTATTTGAAATGTATTTTTGGATCTTATCCCTACTTAACCCTCATAAAAGCATCTACCACTGATGTCAAACTTCAGACTGAGCGTGGTATCCCTTTTTGAATAATGACAGCACATTGGCAATTTGCCACTTGCACTGCACTGTGCCAGACATCAATACAAATCTATCCTGACAGATTTGTACTGTATCCTTCCATTAAGTCACAAGGAGTAAAATGTTCCAGTCAATTCTGATCTGTTCCAGCCCTTGATTGTTACCATCGTCTTAACTTAATAAATACGAGTGCATTTTTGTCTTAAGTTTCCTTTGCCTTTCTAGGAGTAACTATTGCTTGAATTGAACATTGTAGCTTAGAGTTAAAAAAAATTCACTCCAAGCTCCTCTTCATGCTCCTAATAAAATCTTCCTACTACTTCTTTTCTATGCTCATCTGGTTTAATTGTGAATAGCTTGATGACCGTGGGAATACAATGGTAAAGATTCATTTTCGTTTATACAATACCAGCAGGGGAAAGAAAATGAGTGAAAAACTAACCCTCATTATAGCAATATAATCAATAGCTTGTTAGTAGAAAATGTTACTGGTGTTTTTCATTGAATTAATAATTAATATTTTGGAGTGAAATAACCCTTTTCCTTTAAGAGCGGTAATTAAAAATTGGATTAATAAGAAATGGTCCTTAATTAAGTAAGCATACCAGAAATGAACTAGCTAATACAATTGTTTTAATAATTTAAAAGACTGGATCATCTAGAAATAACTTGAAGCCTTTTGTATTGAAAGTGACCTTGATACAACAATGGATGAAGTAGCCAGCTGTCTTTTGCAAAACACATAAACAAATAGCAAACTGAGGCAAAATCCAGTAACAGGTCAATAGTTGGGAGCAAGCAGCAGTCAAACAAAGTCAAGGGACAGGCCAGGAGTCAAAACCAGGGAACCCACCAAGACAGGGCTAGGAAAAGCATGGGAGGTCAGGAACATGGCAGAGGACAAGGAACCGGGCTAGGGCTCTGGAAGAAGAAAACAGATGATATCTCAGGATCAAGGCAATCAGGTCTCAGGATCAAAGTATTCACAGGATGGCGAGGTCACAGCAAAATGGCTTAATTAAGCACTGAGCAAAGGTCACAGGCAGGCTTATAAAGGGTCTAAATAGAAGGATTAGCTTCACATAGGGATAATAAGGGCACATCAAGAACCCAAAACAGAAGAGCGCTAAGGGCCTTAAGTCGCACAGCTAGTAAGAATCTCAATAATTCCTGACACCAGTGTCCCAAATCAATTGCTGTAGTGCTGCTACCCCATTGCTATGCCATTTATGATATTATGATATTTATCATTAGCATATTTTATCTGTTTTATTTTATTTATCCAGTATCCCTGTACTTATCAATATGATATGCTGATATGGATAAACTACCTAAAATATGTAAAGGTTTAGTATTACAGGTATGGGACTTGTTATCCAGAATCCTCGGGACCTGTGGTTTTCCGGATAATGGATCTTTCTGTAATTTGAAGCATGGGAGGTCAGGAACATGGCTGGGGACAGGGAACTGAGCTAGGACTCAGAAACAAGAAAACAGATGATATCTCAGGATCAAGTATTCACAGGACAGCAAGATCACAGCAAAACAACTTGATGAACAAGCACTGAGCAAAGGTCGCAGACAGGCTTATAAAGGGTCTAAATAGAAGAATTAGTTTCACATGGGGATAATAAGTAGGGCAGAGGAGGGGAGCAAAAGTAGGGAACACAACATGTACATCAAGAACCCTAAACACTAAGGGGCATGTTTACTAACATTGGAGATAAATATCTGGAGAGATTTCTGGAGATGTTGCCCATAGCAACCAATCAGATCTTTGCTTTTGTTTTCTAAGTTATAGATGGCTGTTTAAATCTAATTGCTGATTGGTTGCCATGGGCAACATCTCCAGAAATCTCTCCAGATATTTATCTCCAATGTTAGTAAACATGCCCCTAAGGGCCTTAAGTGGCACAGCTGGTAAGAATCACAATAATTCCTGACACCAGTGTCCCAAATCAATTGCTGTAGTGCTGCTACCCCATTGCTATGCCATTTTATGATATTATTTTTACATGGTTCTGGTTTTCCTATAGTTAAACTAATTATTTAAGTGCGAACAGCCAACAGATCCTCAGATCCTTGAAATTACTTACTAAATTAATTTTAAGAAGATTGTGCTTATTCTATTCTTTCGCTTTTCAATCTCTCACTATGCACACACACATTTTTAAAAATTCAGTTAAGGAGCTGACAATTTTTATGAAACAGTTTCTTATTATTTAAACAAAACTGTGCTGTTTACTTTCAAAATAGAGGCCTATTAGTTACCACACGGGATCAGACTGATCATTACCTTTTTGATGGAAGTAAAGGTCACGCTGCAACCTTAGCAAATATTAAGCATCTACAGACAAAAGAAAAGATTACACCATCTTGGATAGAGATGGCGCGAACTGTTCGCCGGCGAACTTGTTCGCGCGAACATCGGGTGTTCGCGCTCGCCGGAAGTTCTCAAACGTCGCGCGACGTTCGCCATTTTGGGTTCGCCATTGTTGGCGCTTTTTTTTGCCCTCTCACCCCAGACCAGCAGGTACATGGCAGCCAATCAGGAAGCTCTCCCCTGGACCACTCCCCTTCCCTATAAAAACCGAAGCCCTGCAGCGTTTTTTTCACTCTGCCTGTGTGTGCTGAAGAGATAGTGTAGGGAGAGAGCTGCTGCCTGTTAGTGATTTCAGGGACAGTTGAAAGTTTGCTGGCTAGTAATCGTTTTGATACTGCTCTGTTATTGGAGGGACAGAAGTCTGCAGGGGTTTGAGGGACATTTAAGCTTAGGTAGCTTTGCTGGCTAGTAATCTACCTTCTACTGTAGTGCTCTGTATGTAGCTGCAGTGGGCAGCTGTCCTGCTTCTGATCTCATCTGCTGACTGCTGCAATAACAGTAGTCCTTGTAAGGACTGCTTTTATTTATTTTTTTGTTGTTTTACTACTACTACTACTACTACTACTACTACTACTACTATAAGAGCCCAGTGCTATTAGTCTAGCAGTGTTGGGGAGTGGGACTGGTGTGCTAATCTGCTGCTCCTAGTAGTTCAGCAGCACCAACTGTAATTTTTTTTTTTTAATATTCATTTTTTTTTATTTTACTTTTTTTTATTTTACTACCACTGTAGTAGTGTATAAGTTGACCTTTTAGGCATTATTTGCCCTGTAGGCATTTTTTGCCCAGTGTGTTATTCAACCAACTGCCATCTAGCTGTGTGACCTTGTTCACATTCTGTCTAAATATCCATAATATTACCGTCTCCAGAAAAAACACCGGAGTGACTTTTTTCAAGCAGCCATAATAAATTTTACGTAATCCGTATCCATCGCTGTAGTAGTGTATAAGTTGACCTTTTAGGCATTATTTGCCCTGTAGGCATTTTTTGCCCAGTGTGTTATTCAACCAACTGCCATCTAGCTGTGTGACCTTGTTCACATTCTGTCTAAATATCCATAATATTACCGTCTCCAGAAAAAACACCGGAGTGACTTTTTTCAAGCAGCCATAATATATTTTACGTAATCCGTATCCATCGCTGTAGTAGTGTATAAGTTGACCTTTTAGGCATTATTTGCCCTGTAGGCATTTTTTGCCCAGTGTGTTATTCAACCAACTGCCATCTAGCTGTGTGACCTTGTTCACATTCTGTCTAAATATCCATAATATTACCGTCTCCAGAAAAAACACCGGAGTGACTTTTTTCAAGCAGCCATAATAAATTTTACGTAATCCGTATCCATCGCTGTAGTAGTGTATAAGTTGACCTTTTAGGCATTATTTGCCCTGTAGGCATTTTTTGCCCAGTGTGTTATTCAACCAACTGCCATCTAGCTGTTTGACCTTGTTCACATTCTGTCTAAATATCCATAATATTACCGTCTCCAGAAAAAACACCGGAGTGACTTTTTTCAAGCAGCCATAATATATTTTACGTAATCCGTATCCACCGCTGTAGTAGTGTATACGTTGATCTTGTGGGCAGTATTTGCACAGTGTTTTCTTCAAACCGCCATCTAGCTGTGTGAGCTTGTTCACATTTTGTCTAAATATTGATAATATTATCGTCTCTAGAAAAACCACTTGAGTTACTTTTTTTCAAGCAGCATTCTTATATTTTACGTAATCCGTATCCACCGCTGTGTATACGTTGACCTTGTAGGCATTATTTGCACAGTGTTTTCTTCAAACCGCCATCTAGCTGTGTGAGCTTGTTCACATTTTGTCTAAATATTGATAATATTATCGTCTCTAGAAAAACCACTTGAGTTACTTTTTTTCAAGCAGCATTCATATATTTTACGTAATCCGTATCCACCGCTGTGTATACGTTGACCTTGTAGGCATTATTTGCACACTGTTTTCTTCAAACTGCCATCTAGCTGTGTGTATTATCGTTTCCAGAAAAACCAACTGAGTTTTTGTTGTTGTTGTTTTTTTAAAAATAATGCCAGGCAAAGGCAGGCCGCCACGCAGAGGCCGTGCTAGGGGCCGTGCTGCTATGCAATCCTGTGGCCCTAGCAAATTGCCCAGTTTTAAAAAGCCAATGACCCTGAACTCCCAAAATGCTGAAGAGGTAGTTGACTGGCTTACACAGCACACCCCATCCTCTACCGTTTCTAACTTTACCACAACATCCTCCTCATCCTCCACTGCTATGGCCACCCCACGTAACACTTCCTCCACCACCGGTGCCCCTTCTTCACTGGAGTCAGAGGAGTTATTTTCCCATGAGTTTCTTGAACTGAGTAATGCGCAACCATTATTGCCAGAAGAAGATGAAGGAGATGAGGACGTTACACCAGATTTAATTCTGGCAGAGAACACGACAGAGATGGACATAATGATGAGTGATGAGGAGGAGGTCCCCGCTGCTGCTTCCTTCTGTGATGTGTCAGAAGAAATTGATGCATCTGAGGAGAATGATGATGAGGAGATTGATGTTTTGTGGGTGCCTAGTAGAAGAGAGCAAGAGGAGGGTAGTTCAGATGGAGAGACGGAGAGTCAGAGAGGCAGTAGGAGAATAAGACTTAGAAGAAGCAGGGAGGACAGCCCGCAGGGATCAGTAGGGCAACAACATGTATCGGCACCTGTGTTCAGCCGGCCAACGCACCCGCCATTGCCGCCAATGCCGCCAACTTCTACTGTTACCGCCAGATCGCACACTTCCAAAAAGTCAGCAGTGTGGGATTTTTTTAATGTGTGTGCCTCTGACAAAAGCATTGTAATTTGCAATGAGTGCAGTCAGAAACTGAGCCTTGGTAAGCCCAACAGCCACATAGGTACAACTTCTATGCGAAGGCACATGAGCGGCAAGCACAAAGCACTTTGGGAGCAACACCTCAAAGGCAACAGGCAAACTAAAAGCCACACTCCTTCTGGTCCAGCATCTTACTGCTCTACCTCTGCTCTCCTTGACCCATCTGAACCACCCTCCACTCCGCCTTCCACCTTGACCACCTGTTCCCATTCCCAGTCATCTGCCACCAGCCAAGTTTCTGTGAAGGCCATGTTTGAGCGTAAGAAGCCAATGTCTGACTGTCACCCCCTTGCCCGGCGTCTGACAGCTGGCTTGTCTGCACTCTTAGCCCGCCAGCTTTTACCATACCAGCTGGTGGACTCTGAGGCCTTCCGCAAATTTGTAGCAATTGGGACACCGCAGTGGAAGGTACCCAGCCGCAATTTTTTTTCTAAAAAGGGAATACCACACCTGTACCAACATGTGCAGAGCCAAGTTACCGCATCTCTGTCACTTAGTGTTGGGCCAAAGGTCCATATGACTACTGACGCATGGTCCTCCAAGCATGGTCAGGGCAGGTATGTCACCTACACTGCCCACTGGGTGAACTTGGTAATGGCTGGGAATGGGAAGCAGGGAATGGGTAGCTCAACAACAACAACAGTGGAGTTGGTGTCACCGCCACAGATTGCACGCGGTTCTGCCACCACCTCTACTCCTCCATCGCTCTCTACCTCGTCTTCTTCCTCTTCTTCTTCTTACTCTGCTGCTGGGTCCTCCTTCTCCTCCTCCACACCTGTGCACCCCCAGCTCCCCCTAGGCTATTCGACGTGCCAGGTACGCCGTTGTCACGCTGTCTTGGGGATGACGTGCCTGGAAAGCAAAAACCATACCGGATCTGTACTCCTGTCATCTCTGCAGTCACAGGCCGATCGGTGGCTGACCCCACACCAACTGCAGATCGGAAAAGTGGTGTGTGACAATGGAAGCAATCTGTTGGCAGCGTTGAGACTGGGAAATTTAACACATGTGCCCTGCATGACACATGTGTTAAATTTAATAGTCCAACGTTTTGTCTCCAAGTACCCAGGATTCCAGGACGTTCTCACCCAGTCCAGAAAGGTGTCGGCCCATTTCAGACGTTCCTACACAGCCATGGCACGCCTTGCTGACATTCAGCAGCGCTACAACATGCCAGTCAGGCGTTTGATTTCTGACAGCCAGACTCGCTGGAATTCAACGCTCCTTATGTTGGAACGTCTGCTGCAACAACAAAGGGCCGTCAACGAGTACCTTTTTGAACTGGGTGGTAGGACTGGATCTGCAGAGCTGGGGATTTTTTTCCCCCGTTACTGGGTGCTTATGCGCGATGCCTGCAGGCTCATGCGACCTTTTGAAGAGGTGACAAATATGGTCAGTCGCACCAAAGGCACCATCAGCGACCTAATACCCTTCGCTTTCTTCCTGGAGCGTGCTGTGCGACGAGTGACAGATGAGGCTGTAGACCAGCGTGACGAGGAGCTGGAAGCGCACGATTTATGGTCGGAATCACCAGAACGAACCCAGGCACCTGCTGCAACGCAGGGAGAGGTGCCAGAAGTGGAGTCAGAGGAGGAAGGTGGCTTTGTGGAGGAGGAGGAGGAGGACCAACAGGAGCAGGCTTCCCAGGGGGCTAGTGGTGACCTTTTGGGGACCCCTGGTCTTGTACGTGGCTGGGGGGAGGAGACCGTGGATGATGCAGTCCTTGATAATGAGGAAGCGGAGATGGATAGCTCTGCATCCAACCTTGTGAGAATGGGGTCTTTCATGCTGTCATGCCTGTTGAAGGACCCCCGTATCAAGAGGCTTAAGGAGAAGGACCTGTACTGGGTCGCAACGCTACTAGACCCTCGGTACAAGCATAAAGTGTCAGAAATGTTACCAACATACCACAAGTCCGAAAAGATGCGGCATTTACAAACCAGCCTGCAAAACATGTTGTACAATGCTTTTAAGGGTGATGTCACTTCAGGAACTCATCAACATTCCAGGGGCAGAGGTGCCAGTAATCCTGCCACGAGCACACCTGCAAGGACAAAGCCCTTTGGCCGGTCTGTAACGTCAGACATGCAAATGTTTTTCTGTCCAAGGCAGCGCCACAACCCTTCTGGATCCACCCTCAAAGAACGCCTCGACCGGCAGGTAGCGGACTACCTGGCATTATCTGCAGATATCGACACTCTGAGGAGCGATGAACCCCTGGACTACTGGGTGCGCAGGCTTGATCTGTGGCCAGAGCTGTCACAATTTGCCATGAACCTCTTGTCTTGCCCAGCCTCAAGTGTGCTCTCAGAAAGGACCTTCAGTGCAGCAGGAGGGATTGTAACTGAGAAGAGAACTCGCCTAGGTCACAAAAGTGTTGATTACCTGACCTTTATTAAAATGAATGAGGGGTGGATCTCGGAGGGTTACTGCACGCCGGAAGACTTGTTCTGACTTCTATGCAGCTGTCCTTCTCTTCAAGCCTCATGACTCCACACACAGCTGTCCTTTAGCGTCCTCCTCCCTCCACCACCGTTACAAACTAGGGTGCAAACCCTACTGGTTTAATTTTTTCTGGCCTCTGTGCTTCAGTGGCTGCAACCAAAAAAACTGGGCAAACAATGTCTACAAGGTCAACGTATGGCGAAAAATGACTATTTTCAGCATTTATATGGCATATTTTTTCTGGCAACTGTGCTTCAGTGGCTGCGTCCAAAAAAATGCATATTTTCTGCATTTATATGGCATAATTTTTCTGGCCTCTGTGCTTCAGTGGCTGCAACCAAAAAAATTTATATTTTCAGCATTTATATGGCATAATTTTTCTGGCAACTGTGCTTCAGTGGCTGCGACCAAAAAAATGACTATTTTCAGCATTTATATGGCATATTTTTTCTGGCCTCTGTGCTTCAGTGGCTGCGGCCAAAAAAACTGGGCAAACAATGCCTACAAGGTCAACGTCGTTGACCTTGTAGGCATTGTTTGCCCAGTTTTTTTGGCCGCAGCCACTGAAGCACAGAGGCCAGAAAAAATATGCCATATAAATGCTGAAAATAGTCATTTTTTGCCATACGTTGACTCAACGTATATGGCAAAAAATGACTATTTTCAGCATTTATATGGCATATTTTTTCTGGCAACTGTGCTTCAGTGGCTGCGACCAAAAAAACTGGGCAAACAATGCCTACAAGGTCAACGTATGGCAAAAAATTACTATTTTCAGCATTTATATGGCATATTTTTTCTGGCAACTGTGCTTCAGTGGCTGCGTCCAAAAAAAACTGGGCAAACAATGTCTACAAGGTCAACGTATGGCGAAAAATTACTATTTTCAGCATTTATATGGCATATTTTTTCTGGCAACTGTGCTTCAGTGGCTGCGTCCAAAAAAACTGGGCAAACAATGCCTACAAGGTCAACGTATGGCAGTTGTTTAAAGAGAACAGTAGATTACTAGCCAGCAAAGCTACCTAAGCTAAAATGTCCCTCAAATCCCTGCAGACTTCTGTCCCTCCAATACAGAGCAGTATCAAGCAGATTACTAGCCAGCAAACTTACTATCATCTGTCCCTGAAATCACTAACAGCTCTCCCCCTACACTATCTCTTCCAAGCACACACAGGCAGATTTTTCAGATACATTTTTGCCCTTGATCCCCCTCTGGCATGCCACTGTCCAGGTCGTTGCACCCTTTAAACAACTTTAAAATCATTTTTCTGGCCAGAAATGTCTTTTTTAGATGTTAAAGTTCGCCTTCCCATTGAAGTCTATGGGGTTCGCGAACCGTTCGCGAACCGCTCGCATTTTTGCGCAAGTTCGCGAATATGTTCGCGAACTTTTTTTCCGACGTTCGCTACATCCCTAATCTTGGAGAGAATGAACTATTTCAAGCTGTTAAATCATAAAACAACCAAACTGGTTTATTTTTTTAATATAATTATAGCAATAGAATTATTTCATCAAACCAGCATTATGTAAAATATAAACTGGCGGTTTATACAGTATTTTGCTAAATCTGAAACATTATCGTGACATTTCTGTGATTTGCATGATGATACAGTTCCTTGCCATAGCAATACCCATGTTTTTTTAAAAAAAAATATTTGTAGAATATTAAGCCAAACACATGAAGGCATATATCTTGCTTATGGTCCAATAAAATGTTTATTTTGTTATATTACACCTGACTACTCATTTAACTTTGTTTCTGGTCATCATCATTGCTAATGGTTTATTAATTACTCCCCACTCCTTATAAATAAATCACTACACGAAGGCTTGTGCCGAAACATTGGAGTAATTCTCACTTGCCCAAGAATATCTGCTTTCTGATAGTATCTTTGTCCTATTTATTGTATAATTTGTTTAAAAGACCGGTAACATGTATTTTTACATAACAAAAAAAAAAAACAACATCACTGGCTATAAATACGGTCATGATGACCATACTTTGTTATTATTTCACATTGACAGTAAATCTAACAGACTAATACCGGATACCCTTTCACAACACCTACTAAGAGCAGCCATATCTTTGATCCCTAAGAAATGGAAATCACAAGACCCTCCCACAACCT
Source organism: Xenopus petersii (assembly GCA_038501925.1). Classification (NCBI taxonomy): domain Eukaryota; kingdom Metazoa; phylum Chordata; class Amphibia; order Anura; family Pipidae; genus Xenopus; species Xenopus petersii. Next base: position 13,848,510 of record CM076675.1, on the reverse strand, counting down.
GTGAATGGACCAATTTAGTTGAGGAGACCAGGAAACTGGAAGAGATAACTGGGTTGATACATGACTCACTGCACTGCTATAGAACAACTTGGTTGCCTTGGTTAGAATTTTATAACTTGTTGTGAAACTCTTTTCTTATCTACCTTTGCTAGGGATGTATTCCCCATGATATAGTGCATAACATTCCCAGTCTACGATTTAATTGATGTAACTGAACCTTGAGTAATGGAGATACGACTTGTTATTATCCCTGTGCTTATTTTCATGGTTGTGAAAATGTGAATTTTTTATTGTCCTCCCCCCCGCTCTTACCCTCTTTTCTTTCTGTACCCCCGCTCCACCCCCCCCCCTTTGAAAATTCAATAAACAGAGATTTGGAAAAAAACAAAAAAAAAAAAAACACCGAGACACATTTAACTTTAAATTAGAAAAGTCTTTATTAAGAAATAACTTACCAATGTCCTTTAAATTAAAAATCCGAGAAGCTGTAAAATTCTGTTACGGATATGGTCTTTATTTGAGACATCTATATGAGAAAGAATGCTGGTTTGAATAAGACAGCTTAGCACTTCCCTTCACTACTGTAAGTAATCAAAACCTTGCTCATTTCTCTAAGTACTGAATAGATTGAGTAGCCTACTTACTCACCTATTTAACCTTTCACGCTCGCTGGTACTTTACCATCCTCATTCAAACAAGCCATAATTGCTTCAGTCCTCAAAAATCATTGTGGTTGCAGTTGCAAGGCTGCTAATAGGGCTGCAGTTAGTTTCAAAAAGTTTCCCAATTATTAAAGGAACTGGTTTGAACTATTTGCATTTCTGTGTACTCACAGCTTGATCCTTCCCACTACCTATTCTGAATTTTAGGAAGTTGCACCTATTGACACAAAAGAAACTAGAACTACCACCATCTCCAATCCATATGGTAGCTTCAGTCAACTTAGCAAAGTTGCATTAAAAGTATAGGATGCACTCTCATGCCCAAAGTGACTCAGGCTGGAAAATATTGTTGCATTGGCTAAAGTTTCAGCAGATACAACTAACCCTTGTCAACCGCAATTATCGGGTTAGTTATGGGGGAAAAAACATGCACTGTGGGTAAAAACCATGCCAATTTTGTATGAGATTGCACTTTGGTGTGACCGTGCTCAGCTCTCCCACCAACTATTGCCCAATTTATTTCCTTCTGCCTTCAGATTCTTGCAAATGCATGTTTACAACGGCATGACCCAACAACACAGTCACAACTCCATTTCTGACCTCTTTCAGTTTGTTTTTTTTTTCCCCAGACAAAACTGCACTTTGTTACCAAATTAACCAATGACTTTTCCTGGCCTATGCTATTGTGAATATCAGCGTAATATGGCAGCCCACAAGCATACCTTATGATGTAGAAGCTAAACTGTAATTGTGCCATCATAATAGTCCTCATTAGCTCCTCTTTAACTCAGGTTGTAAATACCATGACACCTTTGCCTGAATGTTAGTCATGTTATTCCTTATAATGAACATACTGAAGTCCAGTATAACTACATCAATAGCACTTGTGATGTACTAAGGCTCATTTAACACTAGGCAAAACTAATTTGGACAGTAATCCATGGAAACCAATCAAATTAGTGTTTTCAGATGTCTTTCAGTTGAAAGTACTAATTGGTTGCATTTACTACCCAGATGCAAATGTTCCAAATGTTGAGTAAACATAGCTGCAAGAAGATCAGACCACCTGCATTGATGCATCATATCCACTACTTTCTGACATCATTTGACAACACAGTGAAAGTAGTTGAAAATATTGTTGACAAGCATTTATGGTACTGTAAGTCCCTGCTTGAATCTACTCTAGAGTCACCAGATACACTTGCTTGTGAATACTTCAGATAGGGTTTCTTCATTGTTGAACATTCAAAGTGCAGCACAAACTATGGCTAACATTAGATATAAGGGCCTTAGTTATCAAAGTCCAATTTTTTCTGATTATTTTAATGAAAAATGTCCGACCAAACTAGAATCCACAATTGGACCTGCTTTATTATAAAAATAATCATGATTTAATCGGATTGGGGACAAACAAAATCAAGAGAAAATCCAAATTGTACGGTATCTTTTGGGTTTTTTCCCAAATGGCTTTATTTTTGGGGGGCCAGAATTTCAGATTTTTGTCTGAAAAGTCCGAAATAGTCGGATTTTCAGGCTAATTCCAACACTCCCACTGACTTATATATAACCTCGGTAGGTCTGAGATGCCAGATTTTTGGATTCTGACTTTTTCCATTCTTGTAGTATAATAAATCTCGTAAAATGTATTTTTTTTTTTTGCACTAAAAATTCAGATTTTATAGATAAAACTAGAATTTTTCAAGTTTTTGGCATTGGGACTTTAATAAATGACCCCTAAAAGTATGTAGTTAAGTCTCAGTAACAGCTGATGTTCTTTTTGACTACCCCATTTGACCACTGGTGTGCTATGTTCTACATTTGTAGATATCTTTTCCTTTCATTATCTACATCAAAATTGCTGGTTGACTTAGTAAATCATGTGTCCTTGGTAGGAATGGGCGAATTTTTCGCCTTGTTTCGCAGTGGAAATGACGTCTATGGACTAGTATAGCAGCGTGCATCAAAAAAAAAAAAAAAGACGCGTCAAAAAAATTTGCTGCTCGACAACATTATTTTGACACCCATAGACTTTAATGGGTGTCATCAACAATTCGCCGGAGACAAAACGAAACGGCTCAAATTCGCCCATCCCTAGTCCTTGGCCCTAGGGAAAAACTAACCTGTAAGCCATATCACTCATTCCAGATAGATGTACTTTACTTTTCATATGTCGGCTGGATGTAAAAACATCACACCACTCTTTTGTTTTTTTTAGTAAAGCATAGGGACAATAAATATAAAGGTTTTTTTTTTACACTCAGCAAAACTGTAGTCATTGGCGCTGTCAGTTTTTTCACTTGCATTGCATTGAAATTGTAGTCATGAGTTATGATGAGCTAATTAACGAAATTCAAACACATCCAGCATTTTTATGATCCGCTTAATGTGGCTATATTTTTCTTATGAAAATTTTATGGGATGGTGTATGAACTGTAACATTAACAACTCAAAAGATCAGCTTCAATGTTCAGCATTCAGTCAGTGTTTCGATAGTATGCTTCCTTCAGTGGGAAATATAAACATTAACTTGATGACTAAAGCGGTGAGAACAAACATCTATTGATTGCAAACAGACTGCATTTTGTGAAAGACATTAGCACCAGGATATTAACATTTGTATATACATGAAACAGATTATTCATGGTAATATACTGTATATTCTGAAAGATTTCTCTGGAAATAGAGAAGGGGTTCAGTGCCATAAAAGTAGAAGGGTGTCAGTGCCATAAAAATTAATATAGTTTTGTTCCAAATGTCTTTTAACTTCCAAATACGATTAAACTCGTGGACATGGGAACTTTGCAAAGAATTGAGAACATATAGGGGCAGATTTATCAAGGGTCTAAGTGAAAATTCAGATTTTTAAATTCGAATTTCTAGTTAATTTTAGTGTACTTCGACTAGGGAATAGTCCAAAATTGAATCGAATTTGAAAATTTTTTTGAAAATTCGAATATCGAAAGTTATCATGTACTGTCTCTTTAAAAATTTGACTTTGACTATTCCCCATCTAAAACCTGCCGAATTGCTGTTTAAGCCTATGGGGGACCTCCTAGAACCCATTTGGAGTCATTTGGTGGACTTTGAAAATTTTTTTGGGGAGAATGCGCTATTCATTTCATACAATTCAAATTTGGCTGAATACATACCTATTTGATTGAAAACGTACCTATTCAACCAAAAAAACCTTCAACTTAATTTCGGTTGGTCTTTTTGAATTCGAATTTCGAAGTTTTTTCAATTCGAAACTCGAACCTTGATAAATATGCCCCCAAGTTGTAAAGTTAGACCAGTTTAATATAATTGCCCTATCAGCTTAAAAAATATGAAATATACAGAAAAATACATTGCCAAAATGCATTATCTTTTAAAGGAGAAGGGAAAGCCTTGGTGCACTCGGCCAAATGTTAGGCACCCCCCAAGTGATTGTATTGACTTACCTGAAACTCTGGGTCGGTGTTCCTATCAGCAGAAAATTGCACCGGCCCGGGGTTATACCACTGAGCACCAAGGATCGATCCTCTTCCGTCATCCTCTTTCCTCATGCGCATGCATGCGCAGTAGAACGAAAAGCAAAACTTTAACTAAAAAGTCGGCTATTACGTTCAACTGTGCATGTGTCTGCACCGAGAAATTAGAAGAAAGAAGAAGACGGAAGTGGATCAATCCGTGGTGCTCACTGGTATAACCCTGGGCCAGTGCAGTTTTCTACTGATAGGAACACCGACCCGGGGTTTCAGGTAAGTCAATACAATCACTTGGGGGTGCCTTCTCCTTTAATCATATCCGTTTTTACAGAGAAGGATGAATTACAGTATTCATATTTGTTATACCTTCAACTAAGCATGCAAGCCTATTTCCCTTCCATTGATAAACATACAGACATACTTTATCAGGGTCATCAAAGACAATTTTGGACTTTGAAAGCAAACACAAAGGACATACTGTACAACTCCCATGCAAAATGCCTTGGTGGAAAAGGAAACAAGGCCAGCAAATTGCCAGGGGACAGCAAAGCTAATCACTGTGCAACTGTGTTGTAAAGATAATAATTGTACTTTCCTATATGGTTTCTCCAAAAACTCAAATAAATATACCTCAACTTAAAATATTTCAGTTGCTTGCCATTATGACAGAGCAATGAAGAAAAACCTGTCACTTCACACGTACAAAGAAGAATATTTTCCCTACAGCAGATCTGTTATTTTTTATAAGGCCAAACTACAGAGTTAAACTGGTACAATACCAATTTAGAAATACACTGTGTGTAACTTTCTACATAAATAAATCAACATGACTTATCTCTTTTGCAAATGATACATTATTAATAAGTGATATTAATTTACTTAGCAATTTTAAAAACAAGTATATGCGCCGCATAGAAAACACTGAGATTTATACCGCATAATTGTGTCTCATTTGTATACAAGTATGTATATAAAATGACATGTTTTGCCGTTAATAAATAATGAGATAATGGGCTTAAGAAATGATAAATGCTTAAAATGTTCTTGTTATGTATAAAATATAGATGCAAT